>JASJUZ010000054.1:0-719114 GCA_037159825.1 Tupiocoris notatus
AAAAGGGCTGAGTAATCAAATCGTATGAGAAGTGGAAGAAGGGCTGGAAAATAGAAGGGAATGAGTCGATTGACGTTGCCTCACTAATTTAGCTAACCAATGGTCACCCGAGATGGGCTTTACATTGGAACAAGGGGCGCTATGTTACGATAAAAAATATAATATGGCCTTCTTAAATCATAATTGCAGCAATTGAATTATAACCGACTATTGTACAATCGTTTGCAGCGTTTTCAACTATCTACTCATTTTTTCTCACCTTCAATAACTTTTAGAATGAATTCTCACTTCGCTTAGATTCTTGAACGCCTTCCAACGGAGGTTTTCCTGTTAGTGGCCTCTATTGTTGCCGAGTTCAAATTTTTACCCATCAAAATCCACCCGCTCATTGACCTAATCAATAATATGATTCTTCTCCTCGTTGTTGAGCAGTTTTATCATCCATAAAGATTGACCCTATCAATAATCAATTAAATTGCGGAGTGCTGATTGAAAGATTGCAGAATAACACAGAAAAATTCTACAAGTGGCTATAAGCTTCCCTCAAATCGATCAGCATCAGCTAGATGCATTTTTCCTGGTTTCGCGCACTCTTTTTAAATCATTTAGATTCTTGCGAAAGAAAAAACAGGAAATAAATTGAGACAGGAACTACCAACTGCTTTGTTTTACCACATTTTTGGCACTGTCCATTTCAATCACCACTTTTTTTTTTTTTTTAATTTATAATTAGGTATTACAGACTGTGATATTATGATTGGATACTATTATAATAATATCACAACCGTTTTCGAGGAAGCTTCGCCAATTCTGATCAGAAGCTTTTCATTGCAGAGCATCGTTTTCATTGGGGAGTTGATGATAGAGAAATAACCCGTCTTGGCAATGAGAACGACATTAGAGCATGAGACCATGCTTCCCAGCCTGATCTTCGTCCCTTCATCCAATTTCCATGGCTCTCAGACAATGTACTCTTATTTCTCCCTTAGCTCCCGATGGCAACAATTTTAATTACCCTACTTAATATTTATGCTCAGATCGGGGTGACGAGGGTGAAGGAGGAATTTGCATTTTCTCTACATGAATTAGACTCAGCGGCCGTAGACCGAGCGTTCATTACAAACTAAGAGCCTGCATTAATTTCTTGGTGACCGAACATTGCTTCCCTTAACAATGCCAATATGCACCGTTTAACAGATTACACTATTCCTATCATCTTACATTGTCTTTGGATAAACCTATTCACGAATAGAATAATATCACTGGGTTTTCGATTTTGTCGATCGCTATAAACTACGCTTTGAAAGCCAGCGCTGAAAATTCGGACGACCCAAAGCAACGTAAAATCAATAGTCGTCGTTGAAATGTGGCAACTAACGTTGGTTAAATAAATCGGATAAATTGTCGAAAATTGGTTCATATTATGAATATTATTCAAGTTACAGTTAGGAATTAGACAGCGACTTAAAAATCGAGTGAGTCTACAGTGGCCTGAATCGAATTGGATGTTCTAAGAACGGAAGGCGGATAAGAAAAAATACGGCGACCGTTCGCCCTGAGGGAGCCCCGAGGGACCATTAGAGTGGACCTTTTTCTGCTTCTCCATCTTCAACTACCACGATTTCCACCAAGTACAAGGCAGCCAACACAACCCCCGTCCCGCATGAAATGCCCACGTGTAATTGATGGGCCGCCAATCGGATGGCCTGTTTACCTTTGCCCTCTTTTCTCCCCGTGTGTTCCTTATTTATGTACTTGACTTACGGAGACAAAAGTTCCGAAAAAGTTTTCACGCAATTCGACTCACTTCTTTTCACTTTAATCGGCTAACGCTTACCTGGATCGTATCAATCGGACACGACAAGCAATTTCCGCGTCGGGCGCAATAGATAATAATCTTTAACAGTCGATATAACATTCGGTATTACAAAAGAATACAATCACATAAATGGCAAGGGATTTTCAAAAATATTTTTACTTCCCTGTTTACGCAGTAAATGGAAGTATTGGGAACGTCCGAAAAGTCAAATTTGGAACGGAGGTGAATTTGAAAAAAAAGAAAAACACTGCAAATTATTGTACAGAGGTTTATTATTCCTTTGCTTCAATAATTTATTATGTAAGAAGACCATCAATTTTTGATTACTTGTCCGAACATTATGACCGTTTCCACCTTAAAATTGGTAATAATAAATTTTCCGAACATTCGTGAGTGTTCTCACTAAACGACAGATTGGTAACTAAAATAGAAAACTCCTTAGTAAATATTTCAATTTTAATAATTTTTATTTTTCTTAGACTTCAAACTAAAAGCTAATATTTCAGTCCAAAGCTACAGCTGAAGAGAGTGTTTGACAAGCATTCCAACGAATTCAGAACGGTTTTTACAGCTCCAACAATTCTCGAATTATACCTTCATGCTAAAATCTGAAAATCATGAAATCTCTACACTAAAGCTTCGATAACTCAAGAACCAATAAAGCTATAAGCTATCGATGGTCCCATTCGATTTGGCGTCAAAAAACTATAAAATTGGGACCAAAACACTTTTTTCTGAAAATCGTTGAAAAATTCGAATTTTCTCTCCCCCTGTAAAATACCCTTGAAATTGGGGAGTGGACATCCAGTCCGGACGGTTTAAATGTGTTCTAGAATCGGATTTCCAATAAGCTCCTATTCGTTAGAAAATTCGTAGAATGGAGACCAACGAGGTCGGCAAAGGTACAATTATTTTCGCTGTTCGTTTCCTCGACTCGGGATTTATAACAAAATCGAAAAATCTAGTTTGCTAGGATTTACTGCCTAGTTGAAGAATTTACACTCTCAAACATATTATATTTATCATGAAGTGTGTGCACCCCACTTAAACTTTCTACGCCCATTTGGAAAATCATACGCGAATAAGTTCGATAAAATATAATTTAGTTATCTCATGTCGCTCTTCTTTCTTTAATTGGTTCTTTATAATATGCGTTTTTTTTCTTTCGAAAATAATGTTTTCTTCGTCATTTACTCACCGTCACTGCTAGTCATTTTTCAGAATCTCAAAAGGTAGAAAGATGGTACAACATAGGTACCTATAAAAGTACTTTACTCTCCAAGTTCTTGTCCCTCGCATAAAGTGATATTCTATGGAAGTGATGTTCCATGAAAGTGATAATCTATGAAAGTGATCTTTGTATCCTATAATATTCTAAGAATGTGATATTCGTTGTTCAAGATTTTTTTGGAAACTATTTCTGAACACCAACTTCCTATTGTAAGCATGAAACTGTAAGAATAATAAATCGTCAATTTCGGCCTTGCCTCTGGTTACCAAAATGGCTATGGCTGTTATTAAATTTAGTCACATTTTTACCGGTATTATTCTACCGAATAAACAATAAAAATTATCAAGAAAAAACTATTGCATTTCGATTGAGCTTCTTTAATTCCGTGTGAAACAATTTGAAGGAAAAACTCCTAAGTTTTGCAATTTTCCAAGAAATCCTCCTAAGTCTATTTATTTTATCTTAAATACGATTTGTGTTTTACACAAACGAAATTCACATTGAACCAGTTAGATAATCCCATATTCTATCGATTAGCACCAGAAATGATATCGTTTAAACCATAGAATAAAAACACGGCAGTTTTTTGTGTCTCCTGAAAAATTTGGGAAAATAGACTTAGGTGGTTTTCCAAGTATACTAGCGAAATATACAATTCGGTAGTCTATCATTTCAATCAGAACTGTTTCTCTTTTCATTTCACTATATAATGACGTGATATTCAATTCATTCCCTTGTGATCACAATAAAAGCCAGCAACTAGCAATAAAAAGAAGCGAAAAAAGCTGATTCGAAAGAGGAGTAAAATTACGCACTTCTCGCTGCAGCTGTCAGACTGCAGATGTCTGACGGTTGGAGACGATTTTCGAAAGTGTTACTTAGTGCTCCCTCTTTTCGTCCCTTTTTCAGCCTCTAACCGTCCATTAGAGGTAATTTGTTGGGTGAAACGGAATCGAATTGAGCTTAGGAATATTCACGACAGCAAAAGGGAAAATAATTCGAATGACATGGAGTGGCGTTGAATGGGGTAGGAAATTCGTTTTGAGATGAGAACTAGAATCGAGTCACGCCTAGCTAAAGTTCTACTCAGCTTTGACTTTATCTTTTAGAAATTAAATTTTCTCGGAAGATCTAAGACGTAGTTGTCGCAATTAAAGTAGCAAAAATAAATATTCAAAGATAATTTTTCCTATAATTTTCGCAATAATTCTTCCAATAACCCGGGAAAGGAATAATAACGATTCCAATAACTCAGGATCTAGGCTCGTATCCGAAGTGCATACTTTGGCAGTATTTGACTCGGATAGCATTCGATTGTAGAAAGCATCGAAATGCTTAGAGGGTTGCGGGGAAAAACATGATTCATGATTCGATTATCATCGGTATGGTTGAAGGTGCTTCGTTGAATAGCGTCGGATTGGCCGGTAGAAGGAGATTTCTGGCTTGGAAACGAGTGCGCGATTTGTTCGCTCGAGTCTAGAAGGGTCTCTCCCCCATTCAATCGGTTTTTGACTTCAACGGAAAGCCTTCGCTTTACATCCTTCATAACTCAACCTCGAGAGCATTTCAGTTCCAGTTTTTCCCTTTTTGACAGAATGCAATTTGTATTTTTTTTTCGCCCGCCTGCGGTGCAAGATTCTGATGGGTTAATTTATCAAGATGACTGCATCCATCGTATTAACAGTGCCGAGGAGTAAAATATATACTGACGGGTTTCAATCAGCAGGAAGTATTGGTTTTCAAAAAAGAAGATGACATATAACTGAAACTAATTTAAATTCAATTAAATAATTAAAAAAAAAAACACTTATTATTGGCACGATTTGTCGAGTTGTGACATCCATCTGAGGAAGAATGCGCTAATAAGGTATGTAACTTCGCACTAAAAAAAAAACGGATTTCATGTAAAACTAATAATAATAAATAATCGTTTAAATAAATACACTCGTCACGCATTATTTTTGTTCACTGAGCAGGGAAAAATTCGAAAGTGCAGGGGAAAAAGTTAACTTCCCACTGATAATTCCTTACACATACGAACTTTTGAATATTTAAATCTCGCATCAACGATTCAAAGGTTCGCTTACTTGAACAAGGCTCTTTGACAGTTATCAAGATGTTCGGTGGCTATTTTTATTTTTTCATAGCCGCGACAGGTTTCACCGTCGTCTCGTTACGAGGTAAAAAAGTCCGCGCGTCGAAAATCACGATGAATAATTGACGGTCCACTTCGCTCCCTTACTTCATCACTCGGCGTCCGGCGAAAAAAACCTTTTCATCGTAAATTCAATCATCATCGAAGTGAACTACCCTTTTTTGGTAACCGGTCATAGCGGCCGCCGCGGACCTCGCGTTTTCGGTCCCGGGAGAACGTAATAAAATAACGACATTTGAAACCGCCGAAACATGACGAGGGAATTTGCAGCCCCTAACGAGTCCAAGCCACCGACCGATTTGAACTGACAACTTCCCTCTCTCTCTCTTTTTCCAACTTTCACGCGAATACACTGACCTATTTCGAACTGCACCCGAAAATAACTTTTCAGCTGAAACCAAATCGGTGCTGAGAGTCAGAAACATTTTCAATTTCTTCGGACACAGTGTTCGAAAGAACTCGCAATTTGGGCTTTGTTTCTCCCCCATATTCATTCGGTTGGTGAATATTGGGCAATTATTAATTCAGTTGTAGGTTCAATTGACAGCAATTTCGAAGGTTAAAAAATAGTCAACGCTATGTTTTTAAACATTATACTTCGTTTTTCAATGGGAATACTGTGATCATGTATACTGCCGTCCAAAGTAGAAAAGCAGTAAGTCCAAAAAACTAGTTTTGAGAAAATTGAGGTTTTGCGTTTTGTGCCATAAAAACCTCAATACGGATCGAAAATCAGTTTTCTTGGTCGAAATAGCTACCTACCACTTCTTTATTTTATTTTTTATAGGTCACATGCAAAAAGAGATAAAAATACTATTTTTAATTCACCAAACTGTTTTTTACCTTTGTATTCATTCTGAATCGCCATGCCTATTGCAACAGTATCGGGGTAAAACTGTTTTTCACCCTTGCATTATTGGCAAACTGTCTTTCTCCGTTGTGCTACCGCACATTTTCCTACTGCAGTAAGTTGCTTACTGTTTTTTTCTTCATTGTATGCTATAGATACTGTTGTTCACCTTTGTGAGGATCAAAATAATGACATACCACGACAAGGAAAAAAACTATTTTCTATACTAATTGTATATGTACTAGGTAGGTTCTATGTAACCTTATTGATTAACCTCCTCTTTTTGAAGTCGGTTAATAATAATAAAATGTAGTTTTTCTTTATTTCATCAGCTAGTGCCAAACATGGGTGCACGCAACCTTCCCGATTTAACTGAAAACAATAAATTTAGAAGCGATTCGTAAATGACAGAAACTTCTTCTTCTCTTTTTTTAGATAGTTTCATTTCTGTAATTTTTAGCTGAAATTATTTTTATTTTAGCGAGGTAATGTGAACAATTGTCTTAATTCAGAACTCTTCTCCCTAACACGGACCGCGTGGTCCACATAGGGGAATATTTTCCTAGGAGTTTAATTTTCGTTTTTAGTTTGTTTAAAATAGTATTTACTGATAGAAATAAAGAATTTAAAAAAAGTTTATTGAGAAAAAACTGAATTGCAAAAAAGTAGGTAGGTAGGTAGGTAATATGTTTATATCAGTACGTAAACATACAAACTCATATTTTTAAGGTAACTGATTGTTCAGTCTTACGTTGCACAAGATCAAAATTTTCAATAAAAAAAGTAAGAATTGAACAAAATTTGTTACATTTAATGTAACATTAGTCGGTAGAAAAAATAGCAACAAAGGTAACGAAGTAGTTCTCGAGTACATTACTTCTATTACAAATAAATATAGGAGTAACTATCTACTTGAAAACTACTTCGTTAATTCTAATATTGACATTTTTCTTACTGTCAGAAGATAGATCCTAAGAAATTTCTTTGGGTAACGCAGTAGGTAACACGACAAGTCTCTTCAGGCACAAGCCCAATCAAGTTGAATGAAACTACTGAAAAGATCTCGAAACTTCCAACACGACTATTTCTATGTACTTACACAGTTTTTTTTTTTTTATGTTGGTCGAGTTGACGATCTGAACCAGGTTTGACATTAAAGCCATGTTTTTATTTTGAGCGCTGCAAATGCCGAGCCACAAAATTATATTTTTGGGATCTCTGTGGTGAGAAAAAAATGGCAACAAAACGCTAAATAAGTCCTTTTTGTCTCTGCCAAATATACCTGCTCGCAAAATCACAGCTATTGGTTCTTTATTTGATGAGCTAGAATAATTAAGCTAGAAAAACGATAAAAACTGCGCGACAGTGCATTCCAAAATGTGCTTGTGGTGCAACGGATGAAAGCAGTTTAAGGGCTGCGAAGATGAAAATGCTGATCAAAACAACGGTAAAAGACAGCGCTTGAAGCGCTGCTTTTCAAAGGTGCGCCTTTTCGCATTGGATTACAACAGAAAAACGCAGTACTGTAACAGGTTTCGTCTGAATGTCATGCCCTGTGCAACGGAAAGACACAGCTTGTCCCGGTTTACTGCTTTTTTACATTGCACAATGCGAAACTGCCTTTTTTCCTTGTATGACCCACCATTATTGAAAAGCAGCATAACTATTTTCTTCATTTACACCATTTTATTTTCATAAAAAGCTCGTTTTGGCGATTGCAAATGATAGAGATTGAGCTAACAAATCCAACGACACCAAAAAGTCAAAATGCGAAAAAATCGAGTTACTGCTTTACTACTTAGGACGGCAGTATATGTCATACCTACTACGTTGATCGTAGAGGGGTTGTGAGGGGGAGAAAAACTAGGCGACTTATTCTCCAGGTTTTTAATGGCTGGCCGAGCACTTTCGCCCATTCGGGCATCTTCAGGGCGACGTGGAACCATGAGGTCCACAGCCACTACGTTGATGTACGTTCATCTCAAATCGAAACATTAGCGTTTTTCAATGTCTAACTTGGCAAGTACTCGAAATGAAATACAATTTTTAGCTATTGAAACTGTTGAATTCTGCGCAGCTAGGGGAAGCGTGCTGTGGCCATACCTTTTGGAAATATTCAAAAAGCAGAGCTATTTATTATTCAATAATCGAAATTTGAAAATGAGGCATAAGAAACGCAGTTACATTATTTGACATTCCCCAAGTTTAAATTCAAAATATAGAATACTGGCAGGTGCATTTTCTACACATCTTTGAAGGTGCTTGTTTTGAAGAATATTCTAACACTCAAAAATCAATTTTGTTGAAAAATTTTATTATTGTGTTCACGTTCGTAATACTGAAATTCACCAATTGCGAGTAGCTGCTCCCGTGTTACGACAACGCAGTCCTTTGTTGGCATTGAAACGGGCCAAATAGGTGACTGCCTGGCCTGTTCTCTCCGATTCGACAATGTTCATCCTTTGCGTTTCAGGGGAGGAGGCTCCGAATAAACAATAATTTACGAGGAAGGATTGTACAGTGGTTTATTATTATTTCGCTTCAATATTGATTTAAGAAGACTATCCATTTGTCATTTTAAATATTCCGATCATTTGTGAACATTCCCCCGAAGAGGATGGTTACGATGGAGAAACTCCGTAGCAACTATTGTAATTTTAATCATTTTTATTTTTCTTAATTTCCTAATTAAAAGCTAAACTTATTGCCTAACGTTACAGCGGGAGCGAGTGTTGGCTCGGCCTCGAATGAGTATAGAAGGATTTTTATAGCTCGAACTCTCGGGTCAAGCAAATTTACATGATTAATAATCGGCTGGCTGCGTTAGATAATGAGTTCCTTTTAACAATCAATTTCGCGGCGTTGAAATACGATCCCGCGTCCAACTATATAATTTGTACCACGGACAATTTATCATCGGAAAGTTGTGTTGCAACTGTTCGAATTTTCTTACCCGCGGAACCAAAATACCGATATAAATCCTTGAGTAAAACAGACGATTAGAATACGATCGTTATTGTGACAGAGATTGCAATTCTTGGCTGAAAATGTTTTCAAATTTTTATTAAAGTTTGGGGAAAACTGCTAACGGCGGACGGCGGACGGCGGACGGCGGACGGCGGACGGCGTACGGCGGAAAAGCATTTTTTTTATTGGATATTCGGATTCTAAATGCCATTGAAACGTAAAACATCAAATTTTGAGGCGCCGTTAGAATTTTTTTTTTCAGGGCGATTACAATGGTTTATTATTGAATAATAAACCAAAAAATTCTGTCTGTCCGCCGTCCGCCGTCAACACTTTTCCGGCCAAACTATAATAGCTAATTTCTTGAAATTTGCATCAAAAATCAATCTTGCCCTCACAACGGCCCAATTCTTGAATCACATCGCTAGCTCAATTTTAAGGGTATTTTTGGGAGCTTTGAGGTGGAGAAAATTCATAATTTCCAAGGTTTTTCAGAAAAAGATGTATTTTTGGTATCAATTTCTATAGATTTTTGGAAGCTGAATCGGATGAGATCATTCCGGGGTCGATAGCTTTATTGGTTCTCTTTATTGGTGGAACACTCTCTTCGACTATACCGTAAGGCGAAAAATTCAGATTTTTTATTTGGAAATTAAGAGAAATAAAAATGATTAAAATTACAATAGTTGCTACGGAGTTTTCCCCTATAGTAACCAATATGTTTTTCAATGGGGACGTTCACGAATGTTCAGAAAAATTACCATCACTAATGGATGGTCTTCATAAATAATTTTTCAAGCGATGGAATAATAAACCACTGTACAATCATTTGCAGCAGTTTTTTTTTTTTTTTTTTTTTTTTACTGAAATTGAACTAAGATCAACGAAGTGGTTACAAAAAATATTCATACCAATTTAAATAAAATACACAGATTAAGCAAAGTAACAGGTATCGTGCAATTGTTAACTAATCTTCTCATTCTTGCAGAACGTTCAATCAAAACGAGACAATATTACATCATGTTGTAACACGGCTATTTCTGCGATTCGCAAATTAAAATCCCTCCCCGAAAATAGTTTCAGATGGAGGGAGGTTTCGTTCATCAAATATCTACAACCAAGATTCAATCTTCAAGCAGCGAGGATAGTCTTTCTTCTTCAGCGGAAAAGTTACATCGCTAGGAACAGAGATGAAACTTTTAGGGTTGAAACGGAGCCAACAGCGCGATGTTGAATGAGGATAAAGGAAGAAGCTGAGTACATAATAATGAAACTGAGAGTTGGCGGTGAAGTGACGACTGGTCTAAAGGGTCGGGCCGCAGCAAGAAGTTCGAATCGCAAGAGAGGGTTCCTGAGTTCAGCGCGAACCAGCTTCCAGAACTGCCCGCTTGTATTAATTATACTAACTTTGAACTTTCCCACGTTTTACAGCAGGTGGGGATGTTACTGAATAATTTTCTCTTTTTTTTTTTAAAACAGAGAGGAAAGGAAAATGTGCAAGTAATGTGAGGGAAAGTTGCGCTAAATCACGAACGTCAACCGCATTTGCCGAACATCTCTCTTCCTCATCAAATTTTGCGGGTAAGTGTATCACGCTTGTAAGGATTCAACTTTCCGCATCAACTTTTTACATCGTGCGTACTAACTTTTTGACGATTTTTCACCTGCGAAAACTTGACAAAACTGTGGAACGTAAAACGGAGCAAAATGTTTTTTCATCGAGGCTAACAAGACAGATTAACAGAGCTCATTAGTCAGCATTTATTCTGGTCTTTGTTTTTTGTGTTTTGAATTCCATGGAGACTGCCTGATACGGAGAAAACTTCAATTCAATGCTCACATTTCTAGAAAGTACGCTTTTAATCTTCCTTCATAATCTCACCCGATGAACATGAGTACCACATTGCTACGACGTACCACATTCCT
Organism: Tupiocoris notatus; assembly: GCA_037159825.1. Taxonomy (NCBI): domain Eukaryota; kingdom Metazoa; phylum Arthropoda; class Insecta; order Hemiptera; family Miridae; genus Tupiocoris; species Tupiocoris notatus. Next base: position 10,949 of record JASJUZ010000054.1, read on the forward strand.
AATAAACTTATTCCCCAAGGCATTGAATGTGGCTCAAAGAATCTAAAGTAAGATGAAAATGAATGAGAAGGTTAAACAGACAACGTTTCCGAGAATTGTCTAATGACAAGCCGAGATTTTCGCAATGGAATTTTCCTTCTATCCGTACAGCTGAAAGACCCTTGTAAAGACAGAGGAAAGGAGGCTGGGTTGTTTTCTCCGTTGTCCAGTCGGCCTTATCTCGGTAATAGGGGAGGGTATTCGAATTTTAATGAGGCAGTATCTGCAAAACGTTTAAAGGCTTTTCCACTAAACGCACGTTTCCACAGTTTTACTAAGCAGTATTACCCTCCACATTATCACTATGTGATCCTGGATAAACCCACGAAAAGCTGGGAGAAAAGCTGAATGCGGAATACAGAAAGGCTCGCACAGCATTGAAAACGTAAATCTTCACGGTTTCGAAAATCTTCAAACAACTAGCAGCAATATGAGTTTGTGGCGACGAATGTAAGTGAAAAGCATGGGAATTTCGCTTCAAAAAACGTATTAAGGCTGGGAAAAAATTATGATAATAAAATGAAAAAAATGGCCTGACTGAAAAATAATTAAACGAAAATCGCATCAGCCTCTTAACTTTCTGTCTTGGGATTTCAAAAGAAATCATCACCGATCATCATTACGAAACTTTATAAACCAAAAATCGGAAGAATCGCACACTCTTCGAAAGCATTGCTATGGGTGTAAATACTCATACAACGAAAATAATGTGCGATCAATCCCAAAACACACGTGACCCCAATTTTGCATGATAAGTGACGGAAGAAACAATCGTTATTTCGAGTCAGCAATTGAACCAAATTCAACTGCTTCGAATTTGAGACACGTCTTCGTGGGAATTCAAAAAAATTCCCATCTTTCCAGCAGTATTGCCAGAACAAAATGGCTGAAACTCTTTTGGGAAAATTCCAATTTCCAATACCGTCATAATTTATCTACTTCCCATTCCGTCGTAAAGAAATGGCTGAACAGTTTAGCAAACGTGAATACACAGAACCGTCGGCATAAAAGGGCACTTTGTCATTGGAACGTGCGGTGACCTGTGGATGCTGTGCTCCAGCATCCGATGCCCTCTCGATTGCCACTCACTTTTATTCGGCAACCTCTTCCTCCTGGCCGAGTCGATCCCGTCCAAACCCATCCTGTCTGCGTTTCCGTCCTTAAAGCGACGCACTTGTCGTCAAACCCTCGGGCCGTTTCCGTATATGGGTTGGCGACCCTGTCTCGGCCAACTACCGTTCGTTCCCATTCCTGTCCGGACCACATTCCTCGCGTTCTTTTATCCAACGACGAGCCTGCTATTGACTTTTCCCTTTTTCACTCCTCCAAGTCATTTCTTGTGTCCTCGCTTCCGTATATCTTTTGTCGCCGTTCGATAGAATTCCGTTTCTCACGGTGCGACTCGTGGAAGAATTTGCTTTCGACGTCCGCACGTGTCTGGGAGCTTACAATTTGCTACTTCTTACGCAAGAAACCGGCACAGGAATGGAAATAATTAAAATAATTAAAAAATTAAAATAAAATAATTTCCTCTAATAACGAAAATTGGAAATGCGGTACTAAATATCAACAGGTTGAATTGTATAGCTTTAGGCGAACGTTTATTTTGCACGTTCCATCGGTAATTTTTGATAAAATCCAATTTATTTTGCTTGGTCACTTTTTATCCTATAAACGTGGTTTAACCTAGTACCTACGAGTTTCAGAAATCTTTTCATGAATAGCAGTAGCAAGAGCGTCTCCAAGGGCATGTCAACGTGGAAGCTGTGAAACTTCCTAATGTGGACGACCTAGTGAGAAGATTGAAAAGGACAAAACCTCACGAGTTGGCAATCAGAGACACAAATTGAAGTGACCAGAGTGCAAGCTTCACTCTTAAAAACCCATGAAAGAAAAACAAACCTAGTCTATGTACACGTTTTGTTGATTTGCGTTAGTGTTTAAGGTCAAAAGAATGTTACTTATGAGCAACACGCTCGGTGTATCTAACAATAAAGAGGAAAAAAAAATGAATAGCAGTGGCAATCATACGTTTCATAATTCCTAAAATACTCAATAGATGTCAATTCACTAGATTAGCTCACGACACCTCAGATGTGCAAAGCAAAATGAGTAGGTATCTAAGTTATTACGCGATTCATATTAGTAAGATACATACGAGTCGATAACATGTTTAATTAAATACTTCACTTTGTGGATGCTCCCAAAAGGGAATTACTTGAAATTCAGCTCACCGGATCCGTCGAGAGTGGGGTAAATATTTGACGTGAACTTCCGCGGGAAGCGAATTGTCCCTCATAATGTGCCGTTGGAGCTGTTTGTTCCTTCAAGCGCGTACATGTTTCAAGACAATAGGAGCTTTAAGGTACCTCGCAAGACGGTCGGGTGCTTGCACACAGCTCCAGCACAATCTGAATCCGACAAGGCTCTTGCTCTCTCTCTGAGGGTTTATGAATACATAAGGTCTGATGGTGAATTTTAGTGGAGATCTCGAAGGTAAAAGGGATTTTGAAACATTCCCTGCGGACGATCTTACCCCTTCACGGATTATTAAGTTTTATTACGCTACTAGTCATTTAAGAACGGTTTCATAGCGGTTGCATAAATCATCGTTAGGTGATAACGATGTTCTGAGCTTTATTTTATTATTACCTTCCACAGCACTTGACATTAACAAATCATACGCGCGACATTTGAAGTTCGATATCTTTCCGAAGTGCGTTTCCTCCTAGAAACCATGGCATAGAACAGGCAGTTAAAGTTTTGTAATTCATGTTGAGGATATCATGATGACCATTTTTGGAGAAAAGAGTGATCCAAATGGCTGTTTAAAAGCTCTTCCATTTTTTTCCATTCTTAAATGGTGCGATGAAAATTTCATCTCGCTCCTTTGAGTTATTTATTTAAACTTTTCCAAAAGTAAAGCGGCTTGATCACTTCATGCATTCAGGGTCAAAACTTCAGCCGTTGTTTTTACAAAATTTAATTTAAATGCCAATTGAGATGGTATATAAAGTTGAATAGAAAGGAGTCTGTCGTATATGAACGTTTCAAGAGGAGATAATTAATCACATCAGGTTATCAAGCTCTAGAACGTTATTACCAAATGGTCGAAGCAAATGACCCGCTCTAACATTTCCCTGCCCCAAGTTCCTGATCAACTTTGTCAAGGACTCAGGAGCTCGAAGCAATTATATATAGTATTTCTAGTTCAAACTGAACGAAGTAAATAAATTCAACCCGTCCTTCCTTTTCAACCGGCAGACTCGAGAGTTCGATCGCAGTTATTCTACTCCTTGTCCGTCTCCGTCGAACAGACCTTTCCTCGTAAGGTGAGTGTGCTTCATTCCCTTGGAAAGTTTCTCGTATCGATTTCCGCTCTGTTTCCACTTCCACGGGCTCCTCAGCTCTCGGTAGTTCAGTCATCTGTTTAGTTTACTCAAGAGGGCAAAACTAACACCATCAAGGCTCTCCTTCCGCCGTTTCTTCCCTTGCCAACATCTTCCAACACAATTCTCCCAGTCCCATTCACAAGATATCGCTCTACTCAGTCGAACCAAGTTTCCACTTTGCCGCTACCTCGTTTTATTCAATCCAGGGACTATAATTTAAAATGCGGCTCATTTAGAGCACGGTTGGCCGAAGGTGAGAATCCTGACAGTTATAACTACAGGTTTTCCCCGAATATATGAAACGGCTATCAAGATAAATGCTCTTTTCTACTAAAGAGATGACCACTCTAACAATATGACAAATTAGGATAATTGATCTGAACACATTATTGAAAGCTGCATCCAACACGACAACAGAATCGAGAGGCGTTGTTTTTGAGTTGTCATTACTTTTTTGATTCGGCGAACTTAAGCTTTTAATTTATCGTCACTTGATGGGAATGCTGCCATCCTGAGATGTCTGGACGACGTTACTAGCCAGAGATCTCAGCATACACCGTTAACTGGCCAATTTTATGCGATAATAGAGGCACTAGCTTGATAGCGATTGCTCATACCTTCCTGACTCAATGACTACAAAAGTACTGAATTAGGTATCCGAGGTTGGGGTAGGTCAAGGCGGCATGTGTCCAGCTTATCAAGTTACTCTCAAGCCGAAGGAGAAGTGAATGGGGAATGTTGTTGGAACGTGAGAAGTAACCCTAATCCCTTAAATTGGACTGAATTGGTAGATCTCCTATGAGGGGACACGGATGGCCGATAGACCAACGTGTGGGCACTGCCCTGACGGACGAACGCTGCACTTCCTTCTCAATTATCGCTTGGGAGCTGGATCCCCTCCTCCGTATAAGAGCTACCCGGGGTAGTGAGAGATCAAGGCGGGACTACGACCAGTTAATCTTCTCCCAAGGGGAAGACTCAAGCTGTAACCTGGGTAGAAGGTTGCTCCTTCCTCGGGAAGGATAAACGCGTTATCCTTTCCCTTAGTTAACTGTGGAGAATAGCAAATCTTACCTTTCGGGTTTAACGGGATTAAAACCGCCAGATAGGAAAGACAAGGTCTTGTATTGCCGTTTCCCTTACATTGAATTAAACCTCTGGTCAGGCTAAATGGAACAGACGGCTGGACACATGGAAAGTTCCTCCGAGGTAGAAAACGTTGACTACACTGTAGGAAGGTAATAGATCGCGGTCAACTTAAGTGAGAATTCCTCCAAGGACCCAGGGATTTGGCTTTGCCGATTTAACAGCTGCCGAGGGCATTGCAGTTTACGCGACCGCGAACTAGATGCTAAAACGTGTATCACCCCGAAACGGGTTTCTCGCCCAAATCGTCTGTTTTCTCTGGAAGGAGAATATAGATGCCATATAGACGATCATTTAGACCCTGGATCGAGTTTATGTACTTTCAGAGCATAAGCATTCAAGAGTCCTTTCCTTGAATTTACGTGAAAATATTGCATAGAATCCTTTGAACTAAATAATTCATAAAGTGACATTCATATTTAGTTTCGAAATTGTGAAATCTTTCACTTCCGAAAGACAGATTATTTCCAAACATCTCGTAACCGCATCTGGTGACCAATTCAAGCGCCATAAGCTCGTGCACTGGCAAGAACTGCATATGATAACTCAAAACTCGTCAATGGAATCAAGCAGTCACCGACCCCTTTTCCCCAGTATTCGGTAATTTCCCCATCGCCACGCTCCATTTAATCCGAATACTCCCTGAGCATCAATGTACCCTTCGCATCGAAAGCATCGCAAGTGGTTGAATAATTGCGCATGGAATTGCTGAGCTCTGTCATCGGAGAGGTTTACACAAAGGCCTGCCAGAAGCAACTCGCTACTAAAGCAGTCAAGCCTTGATAGGTAAATCACCAGTAAGCAGTAGTGGCGAACAGGTTTAGATTACTCAGCCGCTCGTTTGTGATGGCTCGTTAAGGTTAACGAACGTTGCTTTGCGTCAGAATGTAACCTCCTCATGGAGGATAGAATAGTGCTAAATTTCTTGCCTTCATTGCAGATTTTCAACGCGTAGTAGCATATGATTCTAATAGCAATTATTCTGCTCAGACAGAATTCAACTGAATTATTTTGGAATAAATATTGAGGGATAATAGAGGGGTAAAAAAGCTGTGCAGAAAGAAGCATCAAATGCACCTACCTTTCTTTACAGCAGCTGCAAAGCATTTATGACATTTGAGTTCCTAAACTGATCGCAATAGAATGGCTGTAATGCTATGAGCATATTTTTACAAGCAGGGAATGCAAAAAATGAACACGTAAAAATATATTTTTTTTTTTTCTACGAACGGCGGTAAAATACCACCAACACAGCTCTCATTGCCGTAAAAAAGGCTTCTTATTTGGGCTTGGCTTTTTGACTCGAATATAGGCCATGCACATGGAAGAAATATGGGCGATTACGTTTCTATTGACGTCAAAGCGTCTACCTCGTTGTGCTCGAAACCGAAGATCAGAAGACCCAAGAAAACGCTCGAGGATTTCCTTGATCCAGGCCTTTTACGGACGGACAAGCCAACGAAGCTCATTTTCCGTGATCGTAAACATCGTTACCCGGATATCTTCCGCTGAATTTTTTCCAAACATCAACAAACACCAGAGGGCAATAAAAAGAAAATATTTATGTCAACTAATTAGTTGAACAGTTTCATTTGAATTTTGCTAACGGATTTTTCGTTGAACACAGCTCGATCGAAAATTCTCTCCTGTTCTTCACTAAAAAATACCTATACGTACTCAACAATCTCCGTGGTGTTAATATCGAAGGCCCCTTCTCAATTTATATAATTAAATCAGTTTTTTATTTCACCCAACAATTTTTTAAATTCTTTTGTTATTATTATTTTTTTTTTAACTGTGTTTAGGGAATTTTATTGCTTATGCCACCAGGGATACGAATGGGGGAATGGGATACGAAGATTGTACTGTTACAATAAAAATGAACCTGTTCTGAAATTAGAAATTAGTTGAAACATGGAAGGGGTCGGAGAGCTGGTTCAAATTCGTATTAAGTAGTGCTCGACAAGATCGTCGAAAAATCGTTCAAGAGAGGGGGAGCTGGTTCAAACTCAGATAAGTGGTGGGGGACAGTAGCAGCTCCATATTATAACTATATGTACTTGCGTGACGATCTCCGTTTCCTACAATTGTAAAATTAGATTCCACTACCTCAGCGCGAATAATTCAGTAAAAAAAAAAAAAAATAAATAAAAAAAAAAAAAAAAAAAAAAACACTCTGCAAATGATTTCAATAATGATTTAAGAAGACTATCCATTTGTGATTGTAATTATTCCGAGCATTTGTGAACGTTCCACCAAAAAACAGATAGTAAATATAGGGGAAAACTGTGTAGCAACTATTGTAATTTCAATCATTTTTATTTATTTTTGTTATTATTCTTAATAAACCAAAAGCTTATGCCAGGATCGAACGGAATTCCAAGTCTCAAGTAGCGCTTCATCTCGCTCTTTCTACGGCCATCCTTAACTGACACGAGAAATTGTGTCTCTCAGTTGGTAATGCGCTGTTCGTCCAAGAATAAAAGTCCCGTTTATAAAAGTGCACTTACACCGGGCGGTTTGCAACGCTTCGTTAGCCTTGCGTTCGCTAGTTTTACCACTCTCGTCATAGTCACGGACTGCTATTTCGCCAACAATACGGGGACGATAACACCCGAAACAGATGATGAGAAAGAGAGATCCTATCTCGCCGTTCCACTGATACGAAGAAGGATTTTAAAGAGAAGCTAAAGCTCACCGTGTTTTAGTGGCGCAATAAACTTACAATAAAACGGGAAGTAGGGGATAACGCTTAGGCGATGGAAGTCGTGACAAGTAGCCGACAAGTGGAAGAACGGTTTCGTTGAGGGAGAAAAAATCGGTTCGATTCTTGATGATCGTGATCGTCTCAATAACGTTTCGTCGAGAGAGATGATCTCGACTGAAACTGAAGAATGGATTAATCGCTCAAAAAGGACTTTTCTCGTCGAACTGCAAAATTGAATTTGATCCGAACGAACCTCATAATTTGTGTCAAACAACGTATCTCCAACCGCTTTGCAATAATTTGCTGTATTTAGATAAACTAATATTTAACCCTCTCGTGGGAACATGTGTTTTCTACCTACTTAGTGGGAACATCTGCCTGTGAGACAGATATACCTGTAAATCATGTTCATTGCAAATATTTTTAGAGCATTCGCCTTGTACGGCTCGAAATATTCGGTGGAATTGGCGCCACTCTCCAGGAACAAGTACACTACTGATTCAGGCTCGTAGTATCTCATATAAGAACAGGTATAGCCACCAAATCTCTCAACAAGTTGAAAAAAAACCAAAACTCTTCGGAAAAAAAGAAAAACAATAACAAAAGTGAATTGAGAAAAGGTTTTCTTTTTTGCTTAGCTTTATTTTGAGTTTTTTAGTCAGAAATTGAAATAACTAACACTCATAAAAAAAATTGAATCAACTGGGTACTTGGTCTAGGGGAACATCTGCATCACAGACAGACACTGGAACACACGTTAGTGGGAATATTTGCAACCAGGCAGATACTTCAGTGCACGTCAGTGGGAACATCTGCCTGTGAAGCAGACCATAGTTTAGAAAAATGTGGTATACCTGGAAAAATGGCCGCAAGAAGCGAGGAAAACATTCTAACATCAATGAGGAGATGTTGACTGAAGCACATGAGGTCGCCTGGCATCCCAGGTCGAGATTGTGGTGCTTTTGTGGCTTAAATGTAAATCATATCTGCCTCACAGGCAGATGTTCCCACGAGAGGGTTAAAGGTAGAAGATAAGTTATATTTAATCAACCGTGGTGTAGGACGTCAGACTTTTTTTCGGGAAACTCCTTTCAATTATTGACACTCTACACATGATCTACCTTGATTCAATCCAGATGAGCAATATACATTGTGATCTGGCTTCGATTAACGTTGATCCTCAGGTATAACAATCAGCTGAAACGAGATCCACTGATAACCCGATCTTTTGGCCGAACAAATCTAGTCGAACCGAACAAAAATAGCCGTAATCTAGTTAAGTTGCTTCAGGGCCAGAAACAGAAGCCAATCGTCACTAGTCGGCAGCGGCGTTTCAACCCTTCAAGGTAAATTACTCCCAGAACCTAATCCTGGTTGTCAGGCAATTATGGTAATTGTGTCTGTTGATACGAGAAGCGGAGACCGATTCGATCTAGGTGAACATCTCTCGCGGGAATGGACGGGCACGGATACGTTGAACATCTACCTACATCAGCAGTTGGCGAGCCGGTCTTTGCATTGCCGTTTACCTCGGTAGACGCAAGACATTGAGCAAGTTCCGATCGGTTTCGGTGTCTTCTGACAGTCTAGTTTCCGCGAGTTTCGTATTTCACGACGCGAATGTCAAAACTGGAGTCAGCTGAAGCTATTATAAGGTTGGCTGAACGATATCCATTCCTGCCACATTATGTGTCATGAAGTTCTGTATATAGAACCAGTAAGTTTTCCATAATCATAGGCGAGCGTAACATCCAGTTTCCTAGTTTCCTATTTAGGAAACGTGGTTTGTGATTCTTTAGTGGTTTATATTATTCCTTTGCTTCAATTATGATTTAATTGGAGCGTTTCACCATGCACTTGTGTTAGTAACATCCCGGAGATTTGTGAACGTTTCGACCTAACAACGGATTGGTAACTATAAGGTGAAATCCTGGCAACAATTGTAATTTTAAACATTTTGCTTTATTATTCAATAAAAATTTTGTCTGTCATTGTTCTTGCCAAACTATAATTAATAGTTCTTGAAATTTTCATCGAAAATCAATCTCGGTCTCAAAACGGCCCAATTCTTGAACCACATTGCTTGCTCATTTTGAAGGGTATTGGGGGGGGGGGGGGGTTGACGAGCATTCGTTCGAGTATAGAACATTTTTATAACACCATCTTGCCAAATTTCGTGATAAAGCTGTAATAACTTGGGAACCGAAAAAACTATCGATTCCGTTACGGTCTCATTAGATTCAGCGTCTAAAAATTTAAAGAGCCAAACACACCTTGGTCCTAAAAATCCTCCAAAAATACCGATTTTCTCCCCTTTTAAACCCCAAAATTAACCCTAAAATTGCGGTAGCGATTCGGCTGAACGATTTTTAGCCCAAGATTGATTTCTTTATTCGATATTCGGATTCTACGTACATTGAAACAAAAATCATCAAATTTGAGGGGGTCAGAAATGTTTCTTTTTGTGAGCGAGTAAAATGGTTCATCATTGATCAATAAACAAAAAATATATTTAGATATATTTTGCATAATTCGTTGTTGACGGAACTCACTTGGTAACATCGGAATCAGATATTTCGTCCACGCAAGTGCGTTTTGACATTATTTCGTATCTACTGGGAAGATTAGTCTCTCTTTTAGAATTAAAAGGCGTCACAAAAATACAAATATGAGTTGATGTGGATGGTAGAGCAGACTCGGCGTTTCTGATATCAGCCTCCTCCTGCAAATGCCAACAAAACCATCCTCAATCGCTCCCACCTTCCCCAGTATTCTCTTTCCCCCTTCTGTGACGTACAAAACCGCGCTACAGTTTTCAGCCTGCACAGCAGCACGCCGCTATCTCATAAATCCGTTAAATTCCGCCGAGCCTATCTCGTTCTCCCTCGACCCTGGAGCTGTCTCTTATCTAACCTTTATTTCTTTGTTTTTGCCTCGCTAGAAATATTTTTCCGTTATTTATTCACAGAAAATGAAAAATACGAATTCAGGACAAAGGTACGGTTGAGCATCAACCTTTACAATACTGCAAGAGAGAATTCCATGGTGTGATTGTATACTACTGGATTTAGTTTGTATACTCTCAAGAGAAAGAAGATAATTTGAACTTGTGCAATTGTTAAAAAAATATTCACTCATTAGAATACGATTACCAGTTGGAATGTCAAAGCGGCTGCTGAGTTTTCAGCAATGAGAGTTCGTTTTTGCTTGCACTCACTTTACTCTAGCCAGTCTATTTCATATTCAGAGCCTGCTATTGATAAATCGTCACTTAGAATGGTGACATTTAATTTCGAAGCTAAGTCCTTGTTGCAACTGGAATGAACCCGACACTCTAGAACACTTTATTTGTGAATAAGAATAAGTTTTTTTGAGGAAGACCGCATCAGCCGAGAGAAACTGAAAAATTGTCTGGTGGACTTTGAAGAAATTGTACTTTTTTTGAGAATTCTAATTAAAACTAGGGTCTTCTTCTTAAACGAGGGATTTCTGTACTGAACGACAAGTGAGAGTCGAAGTGTCGTTTCCTGGTTTGATGTTGTGCGGCAGTAATTATTTAATTATTTTAATTATTAAGTATTTAAGAATTGGAAATTGTATAAAAAACCCTTGTAATACCTTACGGTTGTACAATAAACGATATTTCATTTCATTTCATTTCAATTTCGAAGCTAATTAAGTCAATACTTGGTGAACGATGTGGAAAAAATTCAGCCAAGACGGTACACGCATCGAGTGAAATTGGACGTTAGCGATTCACACTATTCCGTTTTACGTTACTCCGGAATCGGTGAACATGGAAGAGTAACGGCCTGGCAAACATGGCGATCAATAGTTGGAACAGTGCCACGGAAGTTTAATTGAGTTGACCGTGCTGGTTTGTTACTCGTGAGCGCCCTCATTGTGAAATGAGTACCTACATTTTTTGTGGCACCCAGTCATCGGGGGGTTTAGAACTGTAGAATCTCGTCAGCTATTATTCGACAGGACGGGTAGGAAAAATCACTCATAACGAGGAATTAAGGTGTGTTAGCCACTAGATGAAACAATAATGAGTTTACTACTTGCTATAACGAAAATTTGAAAACGCAAACGTTAAAAAATAATTACTCTTATTATAGCCTGTGAAAATGGAAACAGAAAAATCGTTGAACGGTTAAATCTCGAAAATAATCTGTGTTACCCAAAAGTGGAAAACGGCTTATTTTGTGAATTCACTTGCAGAACATTTTTTGGAAATTTCATTGAGTTTCATTCATTTTGAACGGAGATACCTAGGTATGTGTATTTTGATCACTTTTTGAGCACAGACACACAGACGCTTGTTCAGAAAATATTTGTAAATATAGTTTTATGAAATTTTTTCCAAGTTCACCTCCGTTCCAAATTCGATTTTTAGGACAATACGTAAGATTACGTGGTGAATATAGGTAAAATATCAAATCATGCACTGTCGTATGCTATTACTAATTGCCACTGCTTTAATAATATTAAATAAATTTCAGACCCTTTTCAATATTTTGAAGACAGATTTTCTACTATTTGAAATAAAATTAATTGCTCAAATCATAATTTTCAAATCATAACTAATTGCCACTGCTTTAATATTATTAAAGCAGTGGCAATTAGTCCGAAATTTATTCCGTGATTACAATAATTCATCGTAACAATGTCAATAACAATCCTCCAAATAATCTCTCTTCAACGCTGAATAAAATTACGAGTACTGACGAGGCAAAAAAAATTACGCTGCGGACAGGATTCGAACCTGTGCGGGTAGAACCCATTGGATTTCAAGTCCAACTCCTTAACCGCTCGGACACCGCAGCCCGGTTGGAACTGCATGCATAGACGTAGCTACATAAGCCGACTTCATAGCCAGAGCGCACGTTGCACAGCGCAGAGCACTACAAAGCGGAGCTGCTTTGGTGGGAGGCGCCACCAGTTCAGTCGCAAGGTCGCTCTCGGTCGGGCTGGCTACCTGGCTAGACTCAATCGGGGATTCACGGCGGGGGCAATGATAATGGGGATCACGCCCGTTTTCCCAGCCAGACCGATCATTGTTTTATGAAAACAGCAATATTCAGAGATAATAGTATCAATTCGTCATTTTTGCTGGATGAATGAGAAAAAAATTCTATAAATATTTACATGCTGAATTTTTTATGTACGTTACTATATCGAAACATTGTACATTAGCAATCTAAAAGTATTATTTTTTCCAAGTATTTCATTAGTCTTTGAAGATGAATTATATTTAGTCAAAAAGTTTCCTGTAATAAACTATCCTACAGATTGAGCGAAAATCCGTTCTACTCTATTATAGAGAATAATATACTAAGTAAATTGGTAGCATTATTTCTCACCGGCTACAACTGTAAAAATAAATCCTCAATTTTCCAAAGTAAGCCACTATAAAAATTATTCTAGTCGATCTCGCTAACTTCTTTTCGCAATCTGCATAAATTCGTCGACTGTAAGCTCAATATTTCAGCCGTTACAGCTATCACTTCCAATCTCGCGTAGGCGCCATTACTGAGACGTGGAGAAAAAGCAGATCCCACAATATTGAGTATAAATTGGATCAAGAAAGAGGAAATTGGTGCGAATGAAGAGGGTGCGAAGGCGGGAAAGCATCTTTGATCACGCATTCGACAATTGTGAGAATTCTCCCCGCTTTATCTCGCAAAAAAAGGAACGAGTTCTTCCGAGAGAGGCTAATTTCTGTGGGCGTGGTTTGAGGGCTCAAGATGGCCAGGTGGGGTGTAGGAAAAACGAAGAAAGAGGCATCTGGGCATTATCGAGCCTCGGATTTACCAAAAACATGAGTTCTGCAGAAAATTGCTTCTAGGCCATCGAGCGCACGGGTAAAAACTTTTGCTGAGAAGAGAATAGAACGGAATAAAGTAGGAAGAATTAAGTTTTCGCTCTAAACCGAACAGATAAACTTGAGCGCCACTTTACCACTTCGAATATTCAACTTTTTTTGGCTAACTCAGAAAACGGAAGCTTCTACGTAAAGGAGATTCGTTCAACCTGCAAAACTAGGAAATCTCTTACATAAATATGTTAAAACATAAATTTCGTTTTTAAGTTTCCCATTATTCAGTTGGTTATCATCAGTTTATCAAATGATATGACTACATTATTGAAGGATTTATTTCGAGGGAGCTTTATTGTTAAGATATGAAATATTATTCCACTGTGAACCAATTGAAACAACAACTATAACGTTTCTTGAGCAAAAATCGTCATAATTCATTCCCTCGATGAAAAATTACACTTTCGAAACGATACCAGTGATAGATGTAATTGAAAATATATCACGGATCAGACCGGAGACAACTCCATCAACAGCCGGATATATAGTGCTAGCCATATAAAATCCACTTTGGTTCACCGCGTGGAACGACCGAATAGTTTTCCCCTTGAAATCGCACGGCCACACTGAATGATTCAGTGTCAGTGGCACCACTTGCCCGTTCCTTCTCATGGAGAACGACTATTCAGGCGTAAATCTTCCCAAGACGGGTTATTGCCAGGGCCTTCGAGTAGTTGTGTTTCGCGCTTTAACAATAAATTCCAGCCCTCGAAACGAGCTCGCTACTAGACTGTTCACGAGAGAAGAAACATTATTTTCTATTTTTGGAATTATTGGGGGCTATAGCGCGGAAGTGGATTTCGAACACTTTTCATCGGTTACGACCGACATAAAATCTGAAACGATGATGGATTCTAAAATGGGCGTGAAATAAAACGGCTTTTTCGGCTTCGACGAGCTAGCGACCGAATTTTAACGTCAATTAACCACTGGAGTCTGATAATACAGGCTGAATAAACTAAATTACTGACTGCAAGCAGTACAAACCTACGTCCAAATAATCCTCTTTTGTCTTATATCAATATTACAATATTGCGTATCAAGTATAAGAAATTACTTATGGTTACATTTTTTGCCTGTACGTTATATTAACACCAAAAAAATTTGTCTTTCGATTTCCAAAATTCAATAGGTAGGTACCTAATAAACACGAAACAATTGTGAAAATTAATTCTTGAAGAAAAACATTAATTCAAAATAATTATAATTCAACAGGGAGAACGACAGTAACCATAACAGTCTGCGATAAAACGAAAAGTTTTTATAATTTATATTCACTATTTTATTCACTTTTATATAGGTATATTCACTTCAGGTTTGCCGATTGAGAGAGAATTTGAACCGTCGGGAGATGTTGTTTAAATAAAAATCTTGAAATTAATTGGTAGTCTGGTAAATATGAAAAAAAATTAATAAACGCAAAATCAACGCAAACAAACTTGAAACTGGACGATTCCCATATTGAGAGCATTCATAAATAAATTTAACTGCGCCGACAAAAAAATAGCCGGTTTTTCGCAATTTTCCCGATTGCCACGGTGAAAATGCGTTGACAAAGGAGCTAGTTCAGACGTAAAAGAATTTCCTTTTTAATCATTCACGATGCCGAGAGACGTTTTCGATTAGCGATTCAACGCGTTCCGTAAAAAACCCAACTACGAAATTGATTGAGAGCACTCGAAAGAACACGCTCACCGCCGAAGGGGTGCTTCGCCACCAACTCCGCTCTAACTAGAGAGAAAAAATAAAATAGAATAAAAATAAAAAACTCGAGCGATCAGCAAAGGATCGGTCCAATAGGAGGAAATTACTGCACGAGGTTGGATGAAAGTAAAAACAGCTAGATTGGACTCTCTGGCCAGTAGACTCGACGCAAGACCTCATCCCCTGTTCACCACTGAGATATCACGTTCCACTACTCTGATTATTCCCGCCCTAACTGCTGTTCGCTTTCATAGGCTTCCACCAGGAAACGTGAATTTCGGTATTTGCTTCACGTACAAAGCCGTTAGACGTTGCCCTTGGCTGAAGTCAAGGCTGCCTTGTGGTAAACCTCTTAACGATTCTATCTCCTTTTAGCCTCGAGGAGAAGAAGTCTGATTACCTCTCGGGATTCGAGCATCAGCTACAGCCGTTTCAATTTCACCTTGAAGAGTACTGTAATTCGGGGCGAATGGAGAAAAAGGATTCGAACGATATGTACAATCAATTAAGGTTTTTGAATCGTTATAACTAGTCCTCGAATTTTAAGTCAGTATGGTCCATCCATTTGTTTACCAGGTATTAGGTTTTGCTTGGAAGAAGTTCTCGTGTTGATCGCTTTTAGGCCAACACGACTAGTAAAAGTAACAAGTAAAAAATTCCTCACCAACTCTTACAAAAGGGGTTTCCTTATAAAAATCGGGCCGATACAAGAGCTAAAGTTGATTGCTCCAATGCTCGAATAACATAAAGATTTTGAATTTTCTGGAACAACCTTTAAATACCAGCTGAATCAATTCGTCGACTAGTAAATGTGCTACCCAATTTACTGATTGAACTACATTTTGACATTTTATTATCGTGAGAACAGTGGGCTTAGAAAAACGCCGCCCGATATATTGATCATCTCGCAACCCTCGTTTGACAATTTTATGGAAGTTCACGGGTTTCCATGAATAAGTTTCCTATCAGTCCAACAGGCGCGTATCCCGCTTTTGTTCTTCCGCTGAAATTATTTTATCGAATAGCCGAAGCGAAACAACAGAGCACGTCAGAGGGGCCCGCAGTGCGATGATCAACCGACCGCCAACATCAAATTAGATTATCCGCCGTCGCCGGCAGCGGCTCACGCATGACGTAACCTTAAGTCGGTGTGATCCGACCGTGAGCGTCGTGTCGCGCGAAGCCTTCCCACGATTCATGCTAATACGTCTCTACATCAGAACGTAGGAATATATCAGAGGGTGAGATTTCCATTCAACTTTCCCCTTCCTGTAGAAAGCGTCAAACTTGCGCATTCCGCAATCATCCACTATCATCGAACCCATACAAAGTAGTTAAGTTATTAAAGTCTAGTGAAGCGAAAGGAGAAGCCAAGTCGGTACATTTTGGTTTATTATTCAAAATAATAAGAAATTGTTATCGCTCACGAAAAAATTACTAACCCCCACCCCCTCAAAATTTGATAGTTCTCGTTTCAAAGCATGTAGAATACGATTATTCAGTAAATAATTTCAACTCGTCCAGCGTCAACAATTTTTTTGAGAAAACTATTATTAACTAGCTAAATTCTTGACTTTTAAGCAAAAATCATCCTTTGTCTGACAACGACTAAATACTTTAGCCAAATCAATACCTCAATTTCAAGGGTATTTTTTTTTTTTTTTTTTTTTTTTTTTTTTTGAGGGGGTGCAAGCAGGGGACGATTCTAATTTCCTAGGATTTTTAAACATAGCTGTGTGTTTGATTTCAATTTAGGTATATAAGTTTTTGACGCTGAATCAAATGAGACCATAACGGAATCGATAGGTTTATTAGTTCACGAGTTATTGCTGCTTTTATGTGAATTTTTTGGGATTCTGGGAGGCAAGATGGTGTAACTATGGTATGGCTATAAAAATTGTTTTCTACTCGTTGGAAAGCTCGTTAAAAACTCTCTTTAAGTGCATCGTTAGGAAAAAAATTTATTTTAAATTGAATATTTCTGAAAAAATTATAAATATTTAAAATTTTTTATGATAGTTGCCTGAGACCTCGCTCTTAATTTTTTACCAATATTTTTGTTGGTGGAAACGTTCACAAATTTTGAGTAAGGTGCTATAACAAGCGGATGGAATTTGCAAATTAATCATTGAATTGGAGCAAAAGAATTATAAAATATTGTTCAATCATTTGCAGCGTTATTTTCAAATCATCTACGTCCTTAAATTGGTTTTTGATGAGGGGTTTGATAAAACGAACTCTGGGCCGATTTCCAATTTACTAAAAATGAATGTGAATAGAATAAATGCGTTCCCTCGAGGGTAAGAACTTATTCAGGATCTCACCTTCTGAACACAGTCAAACCAACGTAGAGCAGTCTTTCCTTCTTCTTTCCTTTAATTCGTTTTACGTGATTGAATGATTGTGTACGTTTACGGTTTTAGTATAGTTACACTAGAACTAATTTTCATTACAGCTAGCAGTCGTATAAAGATCTTTTTTCCGTCGGGATGGCTTTCTTTCGTGCAGCTGGCTGTAAATGATATTCTGCACGTTGGAAAAAAACCCGGAAGGAGGGACAGCTAAATGACGTTAGAACTTCTCCTTTACCTTCTTAATGCCCTTTTGCTCCCTTCAAGCGTTCAACCCTCGACTTTGCCCTTTACCCCCTTACCACCTTCTCGGCACTGCCAGTGCCATCTAAAACACAAGCACAATTAAGAAACTCACATTTTCAAGTCCGGCAATTCATCACTCTTTGCCTCTTCTACGGTCTCTAGCTGTTCTTCCCTTTTCTGCTACAGCGCAGTAGTCGGCCTATGCTTCCTTCGTCTTTAATTCGATCCTCGCCTTTCGCTTCTTTATGGCTGATTCACACTGACGACAATCCTATCGAATCTTGAATCGGCATTTCCAATCCATGCCAATCTTTTTAAAATCCTTATGAAGTATACTTTTGCCATATCACTCCAAGTCAGACTCGTCTCTTGAATTCGGAGTCAGATTCGTCTATACACCGCTGAAACAATGAGTTTAATTATTATTCAGACAATTATACCTCCAGATGTACGTTACGTCCGCAATAACTAACTCGCCAAGTTCACAGCATATTTTTAAAGTTTTCAACACAGAAATGTGCACTTTCGTGTTATGCAAAAAAAAAAATTAGCCCGAATCTGGTGAAATATAATTGATATGTCCCATGCATCGATTCTGGAGTAGCGATTTCTGTTCATTTTATTTCGTCCTGTCTAGACCACATTACGTTAGACAAGGTTAACCAATCTAATACTAGCTCTTGTACGCTTCAGATTCAATCGTGGAAAGCCTCTTTTGTCGGTAACGATGTCGGCATCACTCGTGTGGTGAAGTAAAGTGGAACTGAGACTATAGCTACTGAGGCACCTCTTGGACTCCTCCTTTTTACCCTTGTTCCGTCTTTCTGCCCCAGACTTGTGATTTATTCTTTCTGGACTGGGGAGTCAAGAGCGCCATTGGGGCTCATCGTCAGCTGGCGAAGTATTTTATTAACGAGAAGTCCTCTCCTTCTCATATAAATTACTCGGCAATGTTCCGACTAATTAAAGTTTTCACTGGAGCGCATAATGCAAGTTCACGCTTGATGGCAATAGAAAATTAGCAGAGGAGGAAATGTGCGAGACTTTTAGACGGAATGTTGTAACAGTTTTGAAAATGTCGGCCAAGCCCATGATAGACATTGCATTTGGAATGAATATCTGTTCATTTCAAAATCGAAAATAGGAGGAAATAAAAAAAATTGGAAATTTACCGGCACACAAGAATTTCGTTTTTGAGTTCAGTAAGCTACTATTAATATTTGCTATTCTTCTAATTCGCTTCAAACACAAAATTTGAAATGCGCCATATTTCCCAACATCAGAAATAACGTCAGAATTTCATAATGCACCCTCAGGCCTTCATGTTGGTAGTAAATGGAAGCATCCTAAAATAGACGAACACCGGATCTCAGATCCCTTGAGATAAAGAAATGATCACTGATTCACGTCACGTCAGTTTGGCACGTATACCTAGTTACAGGCACAGGCCATGTACAGCTGAGGATGGATTCATTGTTGCGCGTGAGATGCGTAGCAAAGCCAGCATTAACCCAACCGAATGTTAGCGATCAATTTTACCTTTACCGTTAATAGTTAAAGTGCAATTTGTACTCTTTCTCATTGTCGATTTTGGAGCTATTCAATAAATAATAGAATAAAAAACTTTTTTAAAAAAAAATAAAACCGACTTCAAAAAGTTTGTCCATAAAATACACTCTGAAAAGGAAAAAATAACAAAAATGTCCCAACTTCGCAGCAACTCATTCGCCAACTACACATTTTAAGGACTACTTTACTACTCGTATTGACCTGACCACTTCCTGATTGATTGGATCACCTTCCCTAATAATATAAAAACTACTATTTCTCATTTCCCAAATGATTAAAAGATTTTCCTTTCACCTCTGAATTGCCTCCAGATTGATCATCTTTTGGAGTCGGCGCCTCTCTTATATTGTATTGGAGAAGCCTATAGATTCCGAATTAGTAAGAATACAAATATCATGAGTTTTCACGATTCTTGAACAGAGCAAATCAGCATTTATGAGAACTGATTATATTAACAATATCGATTTGAAGATGACCATTCACACCTTTTCCTAAAAACCATTTCAGATTTCTCTAAGAATCTTTACGTCCAGACCCAGACTTATTACCTGGCACCTACTAATTTATCGTAAATTCATATTTATTTGTAACCATCGGGTAGTCATTTTGCCAGAGAGGCGCCGACTCCAAAAGATGATCAATCTGGAGGCAATTCAGAGGTGAAAGGAAAATCTTTTAATCATTTGGGAAATGAAAAATAGTAGTTTTTATATTATTAGGGAAGGTGATCCAATCAATCAGGAAGTGGTCAGGTCAATACGAGTAGTAAAGTAGTCCTTAAAATGTGTAGTTGGCGAATGAGTTGCTGCGAAGTTGGGACATTTTTGTTATTTTTTCCTTTTCAGAGTGTATTTTATGGACAAACTTTTTGAAGTCGGTTTTATTTTTTTTTTAAAAAGTTTTTTTTATTTTTCTCTTTTTAGTGACTTACAATTATGGACAGCTCTCTTTACAGAATTTTCCCAAGCTTTCATTATTGTGTTCTTGTCACTTACTACTAACCGTCCAAACTCAATTCATAAGTCCGTTGAACGTTGAAGTTCTAAAGTATAATGATTACCTAACTATTTTCAATGTTATTATGTTGATTGAGAGTAAGTTTGAACGTTTTGAATAATCCAACCACTGATTTGGGTCTCTTGGTCAACATACCGGATACTTTGATCCCATTGATACACCTTACAAAAATCAAATAATTGTCTACACCATTGCTGGTTACTGAATTGCACCAATTCACTCGTTCTTTATTTCTCTAACGATAATAGAGTGATGATTTCCTGAAGCGTATCCGCATTTACACTGAATGAGAGAATCCGAACCAAATTTCAGAATTTGCCAAACGTTTGTGCATTAAAATGGAGTTATTTGGCCTTCAAAACCATGTTATTTATTGAAAATTTAACGCTGAATTCAAATCTTTTAACGAGAATGCTATGACTAACGTAGTTTTTTTTCTACAAGCATAAATAGTCCAAAAAACGTGATTTTGAAACAAATTTTTTAGAAATACGGCCTAAAAAGTATCTACTTTTAGTCCAATCAATACCAAATTTAGATCACGTAAACTAGACTCAAATTTGAACAATTTAAGTTTAAAAACGATGGAAAAACAGTTTTGGTTTGGAAGTTCTGAGGTCTCAAACACAGGTCCATTAAAACATTGATTGCTCCCTTATTATTCCACCTAAACTTGATTTTTTACCATCGTTAGAAAGCTCTAGCTAAGTGCATTCACGTGCAATAGTGTTCATATTTTTTTTCTCGACGTGGTTGGGAACGGTGCTCGAAAAACCTCAAAAAAGTGAAAATCGGCATCACGTTTTTTGTTACACTTTCTTCTCTACACGCTATATTAGAATGCCGAACGAAAAATTGGAGCTGGGCCCTTGTAGGCAGATAAATTATGAACAAAATGACACCAGAAACAAAACAATCGAGCAAGTATTCTAGAAGTTATAAGCTTGCAAAGTCAAAACTTCCTTTTTTCGCGAAAATCACGTTTTCCGGCGTTTCTCCGCGTCTGGAGACGTAACTACTGGACGGACTCAATTGAAAAAATTATGGGACCTACCTGGATAGTAACCCTTTCAAACAAAAAAAAAAGTAACCCGATCGGACGTACAGGAGCTGAACGCCGGTGGACAACACATACCGAAAAAAAAAAAAAAAAAAAAAAAAAAAAAAAAAAAAAAAAAAAAAAATCCCGCTAGACGACCATAGTAACCTCCTCCTTGTTTGAAGTCGGTTAAAAAGTACAGAAAAACCTGAAGTAATTCGAAGGTCTCTTGATTTTGGTAGGAATAAAATTAGGTTTGGGGGGAACTATATAGGAAAACATAATTTTTTGAATTTTCTTCAACAATAGTCAACCTATTTTTCAAGCTTGGCAACTTAAGATAAAAGTAAGTGATTTACCTTCTGAGGATAACTGCAAAATTTGGATGGTAGGTCTAATGAAAATTGGTGGATGTCTGAATGCTCGTCCATATAACTAGAAATTCATGAGATAATTACAAGTGCCGACTGAAATTTTCCCACTAAATTATGACCACGGGTTTAATATCTAAGGTGAAAATAAACTTCCCCTCTCGATAGCTTTCTGACTGCTTGTGAACAGTCCGATATCTTCTAGACTAAATACTTCCGCTCCATCGGGTGCGGAAAATGAGAAAACTGTGCAGCAGGCCAAGGCCTTCCTCCATGGTTATAGAGACGAGTTCTCGAACCAGGAAGAATGGGAAGGAAAATAAAGGAAGCCGACTGCGGGACGCCACGGTGTAAGCATAAAGTGGACGTGATACGGTTGGCGAGAAGCTCGGCGGATGATTGAGGACCCGTGTCATGGAAGGAGCTTCCAGAAGCTCAAGACCTAGGCGATACAACCTGCGGCAAGACGAGACGGATAGGAAGAAATCGTTCGTAGATGGTGAACGATGGGGTTTGGCTGCTGAGGAGGCATTGATGGCCAGGGAAAAGCGAGTCGGAACCTGTTCGCCCGTCATTGTGGTTCCGCTTCTCACACGAGCTGCTTGCAGACGTGAAGAGAATCAGAGAACCCTTCTTTTCTGGCTGGTCGTTTTCTGTTATCAGCCAGAAGGCACCACCACCTACGGACCGATAAAACGGAAGTAACGGACGGCGAACAGATAGGAAATAGCCACCGGGTTTCTTTAAAGATGGAAAGACTGACTACTGCTACGTAGGAATTGCCGTTTAAGCCTTCGGCCCTAATGGGAACGAGATTAAATAAATGGACGCTGCAGTTTAAAATACATCGAGATCATCCCAAGTAGTTGTTATCTCTTACCGGCATTGGTCTCAGCGATAACTACAATTACTACGATAAACCTGTTACTTCCCGGGCGATTATTTCTTTCTCCAGGCCACATAACAAACATCATCCGCTTTCTTCGTAATGTTTCTCAAAACCCATCTAATTGCACATCAATAGTAATTTCGTGACATTGAAATTGATCGGTGGAATTGAATTGTTGATTTCACGTTAGAAGACGATTATACCTTTCAGGATTGACTCTATTTCGGAATCTTCGTCGATGAAAGTAAATTGATCCATATACAAGAGATGCAATCGCTTTAATCCAGTCCAAAAGCGATTCTCAACAGGAGAAATGCTTCTTTACTATTCTCCTTGAACATCCAATCCCTTCTAAGCTTATACGGCTTCGAGCTCTTTATTTCGCTGAATTTTATATTCCATTTAGAATCCTCTCAGCGGCCGGAACGGACTCGTCCATTAGGATAACTGAATGATAACGACTAAAGCACTACATTTCGCTTCTTATATTTTCCAACGGCGGTCTTGAGAATTTTCGAGAATGAAGACGGGGAAGTGGGCAAATTTTCAAAAGGTTTAAAAGCAATGCCGGAGGGTTTTGTGAGTGGTGGAAACTTTTTATTCCGAGTAGAAAATGGCGCATCCATTTGGGCGTATTACTTGGAATTATTATGAAAAAGAGGAGGTATTTATCCTTAGCGTAATTAACGATAATAATAGGGAATTCAATCAAAACGTACAGCTAAGTTCGAAAACATAAACATGAATTATTTATAGCCCTAACGTTATCCAGTTTTTGCTGTAGGCGTGAAAATAATCCATATTGGTCAACATTGTTTCTTGGGTTTGAGGTTGTTACATGATAACTGTTCTATTCTGTAGAATTCTCTGGAATTTTGTATTAGAAGGTTCTCCGTTGGGGTGCGATGAGAAATAAGATAACCGCTAGGTAATGATTAGAGTGGACATTGTTGAGACCACATTGTCTGTTTCGTGGTCCTCGGGTGGTCGGTCTGTAATGGGACAACAACATTAGGTATTAAGTGCCGCCGATGCTTCGAACATTTCTCTCTGTGTGAAGCTTTTTAACTGGCGTTTTCCTGGCAGGAGCTGACGTCGTCTCCTTTGAAAACGACATCAACGCGTATGTAGCGAGAAGTGATGCCTAGGAGAGGAATTCCAAGCACGTAGAAGTCCCCTGCTTATACCTTCACAGGACCACTCGTTGGATGCTATGAGAGATAACCGGAGTGCATCGAGGGCCGGAAACGCGGCATTTCTGCCAATATTTCACCAGCCGTCTTCATCCGTTACGTGCGTTTTTTTCTAAGCAATCTCTCTAATGTTGACGTCTCGACCCCTTTTCACGTTCCTGATTTAACCTCCGTTTTACCACCTTCATAAATGACATATTTTCACGGGAATGATTCACTGTTTAGGATGAAAACAGTTGACTAGAAACGTATCTTCAATTCTTAGAAACAAAAAATAAAATGAACGTTTCAATTTTTTTTCAATTTTTTTTTTTGAAATGCAGGTTTTTCAAAGTACGAATAGTAAGCACAGAGAGTGAAAATGTGTCACTTCATCACCAAAATCACGTACAGCGTAAGTATCTCGTACAAAATTGGTCAAATAAGCGCTCATCGACTTTTCCAGATTGGATGATTTGTTTGGAAATATTAATCATAGCAAAAAAGTAACAGCGGACGCTGCCATTTTAACCTAGCAAATTAACTCAGTTGATGAGCAATTGCAGATGTACTGAGACCGTTACGACTTGCTGTAGATTCTTTCGTTGGTGACATATATCAGTTATGCACAAGCCGTGTATTACTTCCAACAACCAAAATTAAGGGCACTTTGCACGGCTGTTTTCGGTGGAGTGATGATCAACGGGTTCGGACTCCTCCTCAGCTTTCTTTTCCGTCAAAGAAGCTACGAAATGGTAAGCGTTGTGCGGAGTGGAAAAAACTTCACTGATTCTATAACATGGCCATTTATCTATTCCATGTTGAAAAACGATTTTATAGGAAATCGCATGGTCAGCAATTGGTTCCGCGTTGTACTTGGCGGCTGGCATCCTAGTTTTGCTGAGTTACAACCCAGACAATCTGCGTGTAAGGATGTCCGACTCAGGAGCTGAACTGCAAGTTGGGATTATCGCCGTTACTTGTTCATTTCTCTTAGCTGTCGATGCTTTCTATAATATCATGGAAAGAAAATGGTACTTTGAGGACGTTGAATACGCTGCGCGGTTAGTATCGTAGTTTTAACATAAACTTGTTTGACTTAAATTAAAGTAAATTTCACGTTAAAAAAACAACAATATCTGATATCTGTGAAACTAAGATGGGGTAGGTTGTTCTGAATTAATTAGGTTTTTGAATTGCAGTGGAGGGGATAAGCGATGAGAATGTATAATTTGAAAGTACAAGTTCCTTTCCGTTTCCTAAATGTTGAGTTATGCTGCTCGGTTTCTATTAATGGTTGAGAAAAGCAAGACAGAGCTCTCGGGTCTATGATCAGGGGAGTCTAGAGGAAGAATTCGGCTTCAAATAATCAATCTACTGTTCAACCGTCCAAGAGACGTTTGCTTGTTTTGTATTTTTAAGTTTAAAAAATTGTAATTATTTTATTGGGTGCTTTGAGTCTCACGGGGTATTATTGTTTAAGTATTGCTTATGTCTATTTCTAATTCTCGTTAACACGGCAACCCTGAACTGGCGGACAGATTGCTTACGGTTATCTGTTTGGTGGAGGAGGTTCTTTTTTCTGATGCGCGTATTTTTGTTGTGTATTTTAGAAATAAATGGAGCGTAAAAGCGTTCATCTAGTCCTTTTTCATTGGTTTCTATTCTAAATGGAACATATATATACGATTATTATTTGAAAATACTATTAATATAATAAAATATACTAATATTATGTATCCTATATACTAGTATTATGTATCTAATAAAGAATTGGAGAATGAGTCGCCTGGTTTTTCTACACCTCACAACCCCCGGACATCAAGAAATGCGACGAGAAGGAAAAGAAGAATATTATGTATTGTATATATTGCTTGAAAATAATTTTTATATACCTAATATATTTAATATAATTATTAACCGACGATTATAAAAATGACTAAAAAATAATCTACGATTTTATCGATTCGATTCGTTTTAATCGCATGGCTTGTGTGCTTTGTATTATCACTTGGCGGCGACGTAGACAGGAGCAAGGATGTCGTTATAGAACCAGCTGTTAGACGTCGTGTTCAAATATTAGTTGATATCGCTCTCTTCAAAGATATTATACGCTAGCTCAACGGCTCAAAAGCTGTGAAATCTTATCCACACATCAACTCCGCATCGGAGATCTCCCTCGGTTCTTCCTCATCACAAACTCATCCAGACTGAGCCAGTCTTGCGATAAAACTTCGGGCAAACTTAAGAGAATCTTGATGTGACTAATCTCATCGCGGAAGTCGTTTGCGACTGTTCGTCAAAGTTGTCGACGATAACTGGCTAGTGATATTTTAGCGGAACCTCACAATCCATTAACAATTTTTACTTAAAAGTTCTAAAGTCACGACTTCCACGTTTACGTAAATGTGATTGTCCTAAAAAGTCGAATTCGGAAAAGAGGTGGCTTTGGAAGTAATTTACATAGTTATATTACTCAGACTCTTTTTGAACAGTGCCAGTGTGTTAGACTGTCTGTGGTCAAATAGTGACAAAAGTTGCCGTATCTCTGTGAAAAATGAATGTGGTTTGAAAAAAATTTTGAAAATGTTTTGCATCTGAGAGTGTAAAATTAGCAATTTCCGGATTTTTGATAGCACGCAGCACTCCCGAAATAAATAAATGTGAAGTTTTTCCTATTTTAATTTCTAAAGGCCATAAGAGTCAATTTTTTTTGGACGTATGAGGTCTTAAAATGCTCGTTGTGGTGAGCAGATGACGGTTAATTTTTTATTTATTGGTTCACACACCGTACTTCCACGTTATGAGCTTTTTATTCGCTATTTCACTAGTGTAAATATTTTATTTTGATTTGTACTTGCCAAAAAAGTAATATATTCGCAAGCTTAATGGTGTTTAAATGTTAGTTAGGGGCGAGCGGGTGACGCTTGCTTACATCGCTTAGGTCACATACCGTACATTAGCGTTACTCACGGGTCCCGTTATTTTATTTATACTATTTTCCCCCATTTTGGGTTCCTTTGCCGTGAACACGGTCCATTTTATAAAATCTTTACTATTTCGGTAGGCTCACACAACTTAGCTTCGCGTTAATAACCCAATTCGTGCATTGTTTTGGCTTTTAGGTTTCGTGGCTATGTTTCAGAAACGATAATGTATTGTACCAACGTTGCAGCCTTTTAATGAGTTTCTAGATTTTATAATAGATTATACCTGTCTTCCGGCTCAAACAACGAGTTAATGTACTATCTATGCACAGAAATCGTTCTAAATCTGGGTCTAATTCACAAAATGGGGGAAAATATTCCCACAACTCTAATATTAAAGGTTGGCCTTAATTTGTTTTTTCTAGAAATCCAGTCTCGGAGGAAGCATCGACTACGCCACCGAAGAAATGAGAAAAACCAATCGGGCAGTCAATCAATTTATCGGAACATTATGCTCCTGTTCACATGAAAAAAATTTTGGTCGAACGAAATCAACCGAACAAAGTATTGAAGAGTTGACAGCATTTGGAACCATTTCGGAATATGAACGTCTACACCAGCAACGAGAAATTGCACGCCAGGGCTTGTTGAATCTCTTTGGTTTGGTCCCTTTTACGCAGAGATTTACAATCATTGTTGAAAATCTATGCCGCGAAAATGAATTGCGTCGGTTTAAACGCTAACAAAATCGACCTATCACCTTTCCATCATTTTCTCAATCAGAAAGTAGAGCGTTTTGACTGGGACTAAAGGAGTGAAAAGGATACGAAAAAAACCCTGACGTGAGTAAATGACGGCAAAAATCAAAAGCGATCCGCTTTTTCCGCTTGACGGAAGGCAGAGGGGCTCGGAGTGTATTGGTGATTGAAAGTCTCTTTTCTACCTTTCAAGGCTATCTTCCCCTTTTATCCGCCAACGGCTCCATATTGGTCCGTATTTTTCAAGTTGAGTTACCCCCTCTACCATGTTCCGCTGGCTCCAGTCACCGCCTGAATTGGCATTTCATTCACCGGGCGCTAGCTTTCGCCTGAAGTTGATGTAGCTTTGGTTGAGCTTGCGAAGCTTTCGCTTGGAACGGACGAGGAGAGATGCCGAGGAACGAGTTCGCAAAAAAAAGGAAAAAAACTTTTTTCCGCTTTCCGCATCCGGAGGTTCGGGTAGGTGGAAGAGGTTTCCTGGGAGGAAGGCGCCGATTCATTTCGGGGATAAATACGCTTGGAGCGGATCCATGTACACGCGAGAGCAGTTATCGATTTACCGCACTCAAAAAGGCATTAACTCGCTAATTCTCCTTTAAAAGAAAAAGCCATCCCATTGGCGTTCAATTGCAAAGTTTACTATCGGACTATCGCTATGAAAATCAGCTACACTTTGTTTGGAATAAAAATAACCGACTGTTTTCGGGTTAGGAATTCTCGAAAGATCTTACCGCAACGAAACTAGCCATTAATGAGCCTTAAAACAATTTGCTGTGGTGTCAACCATGATGAATGATGAACATGGTCAAGATACGGATGATATCCGAGAGGCTATATTTTACGCCGAAAATGAGCACGAATCCTCAGGAAAGGACAAGCTCACGAAACAAATTACAATACAATTGGACGGCGCGGCGTTGACAAATCAGCTTGTTCTCCCGTCGCTCTGAACTTGCCCTTCAGCCAAATTACATTCCCAGTGATGTAAGGCTCGACGTCAACTTTCCTCCCCACTATTTTGCAACAAAAAATTCCGAAGCGATGAATATACAGCTGCGTAACCAGAAAATGATCATTTGCGAACATCCATCTCTGTCATCATGAAAATTGGAGCGAGGGGCGATTTCTGCCGTAAAATTGACTTCGTGAAGGAACGAATTATAGCGATAAACTTTCCATCATTCTCATTGTTATATTATTATCGCAATTTTATAGAATCATAGATTATAAATGAGAAACTTGTGTACGTATAAATTTTCTTCCCCTTTTCAGTGGCAAAGATATAACAGGTTTTGCGGGAACGATATTCTGTGGAATTGCGGCTATTTTGACCCCAACTTAATAACATTTTCAGGGTTTAGGTGTATTACACCCATCGTTATACGCCCGAGAGTCCAATTTCCCCTCGAAATTCAACTTCTCTATGATATCCGACTTTTACCCAAACGTTGTCCGAAGCAGTTTAAACCTCTTTGTCGAAAACCGATTTGTTCATTATCTTAATAACACAAAAACGCTGAAATAGTACAGTGGCTTATTGTCCCTTTGCTTCAATTATTTTAAGACCATACATTTGTGATAGTAACTACTCCGAACAGTTGTGAACGTTTCCACTCAACGACAGACTGTTATGAGGGAAAACTAATGGTAATTTCAATTATTTTTATTTTTCTAATTGAAAGTTAAATTATTCGCCTAACGGTACAGCTGAAGAAGTATTTGACAACCGTTACAACGAGTATAGAACGTTTTTTTTATAGCTCCGAAAATTCTTGAGTTAAACCCTCTTGCAAAATTACTGGAGATTCTACACAAAGGGTACGATAACTTAGTAACCACTGAAACTGTCGCCTCCCCAATAGTTTTTTTTCGAAATGTAAATCATTTTTGGAAATGTATATAAATTGATAACTAACATACCTTTGTCTGAGAAACGTTGGAAAATACGGTTGAAGAATTGAACCATTAACAAAGCAAGATTGATTTTTGGTGGAATCTTTTAGAATTTTGGCTTTTATGTAGTTTCAAAAAGCGTTCACTGCGTACAGGCAGATTTTTTTTATTTGATATTCGGATTCAACCTGTTTCGAAACGTACAACATCGAATTTTGAGGGTGGATTAGAACATTTGTTTTCTGGGACGATTATAATGGTCTTTAGCTGAATTATTTAAACCAAAATTAAATATATAGAGATTTCGATGTTATCAAGGTATGGTTGGCCGAAGATAGTGGAATCCTAAACATCTCTTCACTCAGGCTGTTTATAGGGTTTCGCTCTTACCTCGAAGGTTTTCGGGGAATAGTAGAGCTATGGGACAGCGTACCAAAGTAGATTGAGGTTGTGAAAGGTAAGGACGGCAGACTGCGGAGAGGTTGGCGAGCCTAGCGCAGGGAAAAGCTACAAGAGAAATTACTCTCGCGTTAAGGGTTCACCTTCGGCTACGAGGAAATAGAGAAGAGATGGAGGAGTGCGGTGCTAATAGTTAGAAGGCCGGTGATTGGCTCTTCGCAGATAACACGGGGCCAGAAGGTTAACGCCTCTAAGGGGATAATGGGCTGTTTAGCGCTTTCCGATCCTCGGCTGGTTCGCGCCCACGGGCCCAGGGTTAACAAGCTTACGTCGACGCATCGTGCTCCAACACGGTCCTCTTGAGGAAAACCTTCAGCACGAGCTCTCCATTAATTTTGGGGACTTGGGGTAAGCTCAGCAAATTTTGATGTTCGCTTCATCAAATGATGGAACCCCATCCGTTTTTTGAAACTGAAACACTGAAAACTTCGGATATTGAGAGCTTTTTAAAAACGGACGTTACGTCAATACAGAGCCAGATAAATAATTTTGTTGAGTTGAATATTTTGTTCGATGAGATTTTTTTCTACCCTGGCAGAATTAGAAATCTCCAAACTCAAAACACGAAAATACTTCCCACGAAGAAATTTAAGCAGAGATAAAAAATAACTCGCAGCAAAAAGTCGTAAAATGGTTATATCAATTCTATACCATTTTCTTCAACAAAGCGTACATTGAAATTGAATCGTATGGAACGTTCGATTGAACCGTATCATCATCATTATTTGGACCGATCGTACTTCCTCTTTTAAAAAAACATCTACCCAGTTTCGAAGCTCTCGCGGCATATAAGACGCGGTTCGAATTCTTCTTATCGATTTCACGATGTACGAAAATACTCTCTGATTCCCAACCTGCGATTCTTTGAAATCTGAATCCATTCAAAGGCGACTTTGGTGAACCGATTTCGGAATAACACAATGGCCGCCGCTTTGAGTCTATACAGTTCGACTTTCCGCCAGCGAATTGAGAAATTGGGCCGGAAAATCGGAAAAATAACGTTTCCGTCTATTAGTATTTAGCCATTGAACGCTCGAAAACGATTTCTCGGCTGATGGTCGGCTGGTGTTGGCTGCAAAAAAGGAAAAACTCGGGTGCCGAAAAGAGGACAAGCTGAGATTGTGCCGCTTGTGCAGACCGGCGGAGGAAGGCTTTTATTCGACACAATAGAAGCGCGCGAAAGCTTCAGGTGACGAGGAGCTTAGGGATGGCCGTTGTATTGGGCACAGACCGCCAAGTTCGAAGTAGAAAAGACGAGAGGGAAAGAGGAAGAGTTGGCTGGAATGGTATACAGTACAACATCGCCATTCCATATCTACTTTTCTAAAGG
This sequence comes from Tupiocoris notatus, assembly GCA_037159825.1. Taxonomy (NCBI): domain Eukaryota; kingdom Metazoa; phylum Arthropoda; class Insecta; order Hemiptera; family Miridae; genus Tupiocoris; species Tupiocoris notatus. The sequence continues at coordinate 41,839 of JASJUZ010000054.1, forward strand.
GGACCTTTCAGAGAGAAATAGGAACGGAATCGACGTTGCAAGGCGGCGATCATTAGTGGACTTCTGTTGATTTACCAAGCATCAACGGCATTTCTTCAAACTCGAGCAAACTAAACTCGTTTTACGGACGGAAAAATGGCAAAGAAAACTGGTTTCGTTGAATTAGTAGCGAAAATTACTATTCTCAGAACTTGCGGTGTATTTACGTAGAATAATAAACACGATCTTGAAGCCAGCAAAGAACCCGTTCTTTCGATTTTTCAAATAGAAGGCTAGAACTGGATTTGATGCATCCGTTAACTTAGGACTTCTCATTATCTTCGTTTACGCTTCGAACGTCTTCAGACTTAATTATCTTCAGTCATAGCCATTTCAAAACTTCGTAATGCTTTTACAACAGCTCCACGCTTATTCCCGAACTTCCAACGCCACACGGATCCCGAGACCATTTAAAAGTACTTCCATTCATTAACTCTTCTTTGTTTTATTTCGCTCTACCATTCCCCTCGCGATTCGCGTTCGGCGTAAATTTCAATTATTATTTGTTCGATCCTTCAGTCGTAGACATTTCGGAGAGTGACGGCGGAATGAACTTGAGCAATGGGTGTCTGAAGCGGTCTGCATCACAATTAATTCAAAGTTTGAAACTGACTGATATTCATATTCCCCTTTGCGTCAACATTTCGTCGAAATTTTGATGGCTGTTTTATGAATTAAGTTTCTCTCAGTTAGGCGAAGAAATCTGTTTTGTCTAAACGGTATCTCGTTGAGAATTTTTTCCTAAGCACCAAATTATTCGGGCCGAACGTAAGGGGGAATTAGCATGGGTTAAAAAAATTCGAACGTACAAAATACGCGGAAAACCGACTAATGTCCCAAAGGCCTCGAATGGCATCTGTAAGAATCAGGGTTTTTCGCAAAGTTTCTGAGTTAGAAAAATGGCTACAACCTAGAGGAGCTGCAGCGTCAGCAGTTTTGTAGTCCTGGAGACTTATCGATCGTGCTTCTCTTCACTTGACATTCATCCTTCAACTTTTTTTTTTTAAAGATTTCGATTTCATTTGGAGATTTTTTTTGTAGTTTTTAAGGGATGTATAATAAATATTGATGAACACATTTGGAATAAACCAGCGGTGTGCAGAGATAACAAAGTCAGCACTTCCATTTTTGATTCGGCAGACAGTTATAAACCACTTATAAAATCGAGAGTTCATTCAAACGCCGAATACTATGTTAATTGCTGGAAAACCACCCAAGAGACTCAAAAACCGAGAAATGCAAGCACGAATAACTCGGAGTGACAGTGATACAGGACAAATTCTCTAAAATAGCTCATTTTTACAACAACAAAAAAAATACAAAAACACGAATACGTGAAAATAACACGGTGTGTGGCACTAAAGATAAAAATAAAGCATTATTCACTTGCCGTATTAAAATTTCTGGACAAAAAACACTTAAAAATACCATGTAATATATAACATATTATGGTACATTATACCATATATTGTACAATATAATATGGTACATTTGAGCGTTTATGGTATAGAATATAATTGGCTATAATTGGACTTCTAAAGAAGTACTAACTTTGCTATCCATTATCCGGAAATGCATAATTCACTTTGACTACCGGCCTTTTTTGTTCAGAAGGCGTTTCCTACTTCATCTGATGTATTAATTTTTTTTCCAATTAAACTCTGTTCCGAATTTGACTTTTCGTACGATCGCAATACTCCTTTTACTACGTAAAAAAAGAATTAAAATCCATGCAAATTCCCCATTGACGATAGACAGCGACCGCTGTGGTACAACGGAAGAGTCCAATAATTCGATGCATAGTGACTGCGAAATTCGCCATATTCTCAGCCAATTATATTAATTTCGATTTCCGATGTAACATTAGTGAAAAGCGGTCGTATTTTGAAGTTCAAACAACTCTGGCAAGTCAATAATGTAAAACAGCTGTTGGACGTGAAGTGGAGCAAGAGCCCTTCAAGGCGGAGCGAAGGACGAAATGAAAATGAGCGGTTGCTGAAGCGGCTGGAAGCTGTCGGTTGAAAGGAAGAGGGGTGATATTGATCCAGAAGCGGCTCAGAGGAGGACAGAGAGCTAAAAGACATCGTGTTTACACCGCCTTTGTGCCCCACATCTTTCTGAACTCAGAGATTGTCTGTCGTACCTGTCTGCCGATATAAACAAATACAAGACATTTGAATAGAAATTTATTAACGTCGTAATTGTATTTCAAGTTGAAGCCCTTTTGGTTTATTATTCAACAAGTTGAAGCCCTTTTGGTTTATTATTCAATAATATACCATTGTAATCGCCGAGGAAAAAAATTGTCTAACCCCCTCAAAGTTTAATGTTTTGCGTTTCAAGGCTTGCAGAATCTGAATTTTCAATAAAAAACATTCCTACGACGGCCCAATTCTTGAACCACATTGCTAGCTCAATTTTAAAGGTAGTTGTAGGGGGTTTTGAGGGGTAGAAAATTGATATTTTCTAGGGTTTTTCAGAAAAATGTGTATTTGGTAGCAAATTATATGGATTTTTGGACGCTGATTCGAATGAGACCATCGCGGGGTCGATAGCTTGTTTGGTCCTCGAGTTATCGCAGCTTTTGTGTCGAATTTGGGAGATTTTCAAAAATTTGACATAACTCGAGAGTTCTTGGAACTATAAAAATCGTTCTATACGCATTGGAATTGTAGTCAAACACTCTATCTAGCTGTATCGTTAGGCAATATGTTTAGATTTTAATTAAGAAATTAGGAAAAATAAAAATGATTTAAATTTCAATAGCTGCTACTGAGTTTTCCCTTATAGTTACCATCTGTTTTCCGGTGGGAACGTTCACAAATGTTTGGAATAATTAAAATCACAAATGGATAGTCTTCTTATATCATTATTGAAGCGAAGGAATAATAAACCACTGTAAAATCATTTGCAACGTTTTTAACAGGCTAATGCCTAGTTGATAAGTTAACCCGTACATTTGCAACCGCAAATCGACCTTCTCAGATTTGTCATGGATTTGCGATAATTCCCAACATCGGAACTGACTAGGTCTCATGTGTCCAAGCCGTCAAGTTGAACTTTGCTGCGAGTCAAGTGTCAGTCCCCCGAAGCATTCTGACAAAGCTTGTCTTTCACTCGGCGACGCCAGTCAAACACGTTCGGTTTCAGGTCCGTGTCACTCGATCGGTCTGATCAATCATGTATGGAGCACGCGCATTGTAACGGGTTAAGCATTACTTATATCCCCAACAAGCGTCGAATTTCCGCTTAACAAGAAGGATGACACATGACAGGTGCGAGACTTTAGGACGCGTTGCAACAAGATGTGTGACTTATCGTTCCCGCAATTACAGCGTACGAATTTCAACTACTCTGGCTAGATATCTTCTAACGAAGGAAGATTTTTAAAAGGTCGTGTAATATTCAAAAGCTTGGCTTCTACGAAACTTTCTGATATAATTTATTATGATTAAATAATAGAAAGCTATTAAAAGTCGTAGTATCATCTACAGAATCTCGGTTGATCACACAAAAGTCATTCCTGTATCCTTGGGAGCAGTTGATTTCTAATCATAGATCACAAAGAGTACTTCGATTATGAATTGCTCGAATCTCAAAAATCGACCGTAATGCCTTCAGTCATGAAATAGATGGTATGGCAGGTTATACTGGAGCTTGGATTTTTTCATTTCCAACATGACACCATAGACTTGGAAAGGAGAAAGGCTTCCGCTTCTCACATTAATAGAAACAACAGAAATTAATTCTACCTACCACTAATCGACATGCCATTAAACTGAACAGCAAAAATAATAAATAGACCCCAGAAATAAACTCACTCACATGTAGATCAATCACTTCAAGAACGTCCGAATACTTCAATTTTGACAATTGATAGATTTCTTAATTCGACGCGGAACTATTTCGAAATCGTTCGGTGAAATGTTCTACATTTTTAAACTGTTTCAAAATATTTGGGCTCCGATATTGTAAAAATATATTCGGCTGTTGAAGTTGAATTCAGAAAGGAGTTCAGAATTTCGTGCCGGCAGTAAACGGGGGAATTACGTGGGCGTATCCTTTGGCAGTGTCTTCACGGATGGCGATATCGCCGAAGCAGAATCTAAGAGGAGATGCCGTGATAATGAAGGTATTTGTGTGCGCTTTCCGTTGAGGTGATTGAATGCTCAAGGGATGAAACGGCTACGGATACCGTCTCCCTATTCACCTTACCCTTGACAGCCCTCCATTCCAAGCTATTCCGATTTTGTTATTCTTCTGACTCCCACGGGAACCGGTCCTATCTCCAGGAACCACCCGACCCGTGCTCCTACTTTAATTCCACCTCATTACTACTCCCCTGCTTTCTCCGTTTGTTTCATCTCCCTGGTTACTTCTGAAGGCTCATACTTATTGCTCTTATTCGAAAACTCGGATATTTACAGAGCTTTTGGCTATATTATAAAGGTTGGGCGGATAATTCACGAGGTGGCCAAAAAATTGATTAAAATTCATAAACTGATAACAAAATGAAGTTTTTCGTAACATAAGTTAAAAAGTTATCCCTCAACATTCATCTCTTTTATTCTGATTGATTCAACAAAATATTAGCTGGGTCGAAACAAGATCTTTTTTTTCTTTGAAATCCACAATTTCAGGTCGATTGATTAAAATAGGTCAATCTGAATAATGATCGATTCGCAGAAATTGAAATAGCACTTTTTTCCTCTCGCTAACATTATCCCAAAGTTGAACCATTTACTTAAACTCTTATTTTCCTTCTCGTCGCATTTTTTGATGTCCAGGGGTTGTGAGGGGGAGGAAAAACCAGGCGACTCATTCTCCAATTCTTCATTAGCTGGGCGAAAGGGGTCCACAGCCCCTATGGCTCCACGTTACTCTGAGGATGACCGAATGGGCGAAAGTGCTCGGCCAGCTAATAAAGAATTGGAGAATGAGTCGCCTGGTTTTTCTCCCCCTCACAACCCCTGGATATATACTTAAAGTTCGATGTTTAAATCATCTCCTGCACACGCAAAATTATACAAATGATGAGACAATGAGATTAAGAAAAGCTGCTGATTGGAATAAGGCCTCTTTTACAAAGCGTCAAGGTCGACGTCGTCGCTGGAAGACAACGTCCCAAATGGATTGCTGTATTGTTTGTCTTCATGCCACAGGTTCTCGTTTCGCAGTAGTGGACTGGGAATGTTAGGGTTAAGGCGCATTCCTCCTGATGGATGGCAAGCCATCCATATTGTCCAAGAGACGTGACCACCACAGTGACCTGACAATGCCGAATTATATTGACACCGCCCGTTCACGCTTAGTCCCATTTCAATTGTCTGGGACCCCGAATATATCAAAAACGAGAAGACAACTGACTTGTATTAATGACTCTGGGCGCGAGCTTGAGTTGTGATCTACCGACACTGATTTATATGAGCCAACTACCATAGACTGTTATGGAAAGCTGGAAAAATAGCTGAAGTGAAGTACGAACACTCAACACTTGAATTCTCCCTACGATATACTACGAATAAAAAATATACTAAGATATAAATCGTATAGGTACATTAAGAAATTACGACACAAAACAATCACAAAGTTGAACGGTGTACGGATCAATCCATTGGCCGGAATCGATGTTGATATTGGCGGCGTAAGCGAACGCGCATCTCTCCAACTTGTTCGTCGCGGGGATGCTCGGAAATTTGAACCGCCCTACAGCTACGGTAGCTACTTGATTGTTCTGCGTTGAGCACAGCCGCACTATAGATCTCTCCGGTCTGGCAGAAACTGTATTATGCACGGAAGCTCAATTTTACTGAAAGGAACCCACCTAACCGCAGTATTGGCTACATTGGCTCAGGGGTTCTACATTCACATCCGCCTCTAATGATCACAATTACAATATTGGTAGTGGCATAGGATGGTCGGGTTCGATGCCTCACAAATGCTTCAGCTACCTTTTGGCGAACGATGAAATTTAGATGCAATCGTAACCAGCGCCTGTCCAATAGATGTACTGCGCTTGTAGAGCAGTTTAAATTAATGTTCATTCTGCACTTGAAAGTCAGTATATTCAATAATTCTGAGGCCTATCAGAGCAATGCTACCAAAGTTCTAAAGGGGCTCAAATCGGTGTGGTGAGAATTTCGTTAAGAGGATTTGACAGTCGTAAACCACCATCGCTGCCATTTAATTTATGACGATTAATTTTCGTGGTCACCCATTGATTGATGTGTCTGTCGGTTTCAAGTAAGTCGGGTTTTTAATGTAAATTGATGCTCGTAAAACTCAGATTATTTTATTTTTTTCCTGAACCAACAGATGGCCTGGTAGATTTGTTTTTTATACACAATCCCATCCATCGCACGTCAGCATTCATATCAGCTTCTCTTCCTACAGTTTTCTGAATCGCAAATCATGCCTGAACCTCCTGAAAGTAACAAGCTTAAATTAGGGTTTCATTTAATAGCGAAACATGGACGTTGGAATTTCCTTACTGTACGACACCGCGAAAACTTTCCCTAGGAAAGGATTCTAATCGGCATTCTATCCGACGAGCCATCTCGACAGTTAGGGAGCTTCTTCTTCGAGCAGAGATGTGATCAATGGATCCAATTTTTCTCCGGAATCCGGCCATTCGGCGTTGGCGAGAGCCTTAAATCGAGAAGGCACCTGATACTTGACGTGATCCGGGTTAGAACTCAATTACCAGGGACAGGCTCGCTCTGCTGCTTCGCTGGCTGGCACACTGACAGGCCAATCCGATCCCTCGTTTGGCCAAGTACGCCGAGGACTTGGGCGGGGACTTCCTAATCTTCTATTTATATTCCACTTGGAACAGGGCCTCCGGTTCCTCGGAAGTTCTCAGTTGTTAGCTTGTCTGCCACCCGCCATGCGAGTGCTAACGTAACACCTTTCAGCTCTCCTCAGACCCGCCCTAATGTTTCCATCGTGTCTTTACAAATGCCTCACGTTTTAAGCTAATAGCTTACACGTCCGCTTGAATTAGATCGCACTCCTTGCTCGCTTGAACACTTCAGATTTTGGACGATTCGAGACGATAAGAGATCCACCATCCTCAGCAGGGTTCTTCGATAATCAGGCGTCCGTTGCACGTTCTAACTCGGTAGAAGTAACGGAATACATTCGTAGCGGAATTTCGAATCTTCGCGAGCTAGATTGTGCTGTCTAATGCTTTAAAACATTTGCTTCGTTTTGAAATGAAGAATTATTTATATAGATCCCAGGCCACAGAAAATAAGCAATTACCAATTTTGGCAAATAATTTTGGAGAATTCGATGACAATTTTTTTGAAGGACTGGACTCTGGGAATGAAAGATCACCAAAAAAACTTAGCAATATCGTCTAAAGTTGTCGTTTAGTTAGTAATAAACCTATTGGAAAATTACCTTTATCCTCATCAGTCACTCTTCTGCGATTTATCGCCATCTTGAATAGCGGTAAGGTTCCCAACCTACCAGTTTCTCAATGGGATCGACGAATTTTCGGAATTTGTTAAACGACGATCGAGTTTCTTCACCTCACGCCTTAAGAACACAGCGAATGATTTGTCTAACGGTTCGTGCTCGGTGTGATTTACGGATCCCGAGAACTAATGATGCTGGTGACGCGCAACTGTTACAGCATCTTGAGCCCAGTAGTAACGCCAATGCTCCCTGAGGGTCGATGAGGTCGTACGTTACAGGCACCTACCTCAGACTTCCCGACTACTTGAACTCCCGCCGTGCAGTCTTCTGGTCGTAACTCACGACGAAGACGTACGTACCCTCACGTCGGGTAAATTATTGGGTGCAGACTAATTCGGTTAGGCCACCTTTATCCGGCCATATCAACGGGGTATCATTGCATCTTAGTTACGCATGACTGACCCAAATTTCTGAATTCCCTTTGAATAATCTTGAAATTCATGGTTAATACGAGTGTAAGATCGAAACTTTTATTTTATATAGTATAACCAATTCATAAAAAAAATTTAAAAAAATTGAGCTTCATTATTCTGTTAACCTTCTGATGGAGCATTTATTTTTTATTTGTTATTCAATAATAAACCATTTTAATCGCTCACAAAAAATGTCTAACCCCCTCAAAATTTGATGTTTTAAGTTTCAAGGTAGGTAGAATCCTAATATCGAATAAACAGATTTCTGTCCGTCCGCTGTCAACACTTTTCCGACAATACAATAAAAAACTGACAAATTTAAATTTCCACTGACAATCAAAATTAGCAGGACATTGGCTCAATCCTTGAGCAGAACTCGCTAACACAGTTTCAAGGGTATTTTTGAGGGGTTTAAGAGGGGGAAATGAGTAATTTCGTTTTTTGGACATAGGTATGTTCGGTATCAATTTATATAGATTTTGGACGCTGAATCAATACACTCAATGGTTTTCAAGCTATCGCAGCTTTAGTTACCAATTGTTTGTAGGTAAAGACGTTCACAAGAGTTTAGGTAGTACTACTAGTGGAGGGTGTTTCCAAATCATGATGGAAACTGAAAAATAAAACACTGTACAATCATTTGCAGCGTTTTTGAAAAGATACAAGAATATTTTCTAGTTAATGAGAAGCATGAAACATTGAGAATTTTGTATCAACTTTTTTTTTTTTGGTTGGAAAAGTAGAGTTTGTAAAAAGCGTTTTGCAGTATTGAGAATAAAAATGCCCAACTTCTAACGGGCGTTTTTAATTTAGTTTATCCGTTCTTCCAACCTTAAGCTCCCCTTATACTTAATGAATTTTTCCTTTGTTTTCTTCCTCACCTCAAAACGACCCGTTCGCAAGGAAGAAACTTCTTCTGGAGGAGGGAGTTTGCTTAATGAAGTGAAGCGTTCAGGCTCGTTGTACGTCCAAAGGCGCGCAACCTTCCACGGCCGAAGCCTCCCCCACGGTTGAAAAAGCGAATTAATAGTGAGACTCGCCAAGCCAAGCTAAGTGAAGAACTACCGAGAGCGGAGCGAGGGTCGGTGGATGAAGTGGAAAAGTTCTTTTTTTCGCCGTTTAATTGGAGGGTCGAACGTTAACGAGTAAGGCGTGGACCGTAGGATACGCACACGCAGTTCAACATTGCATTCAGGCAGCAGGAGGGTTTCATGACAGTGATTAGGACGCATCGAAGGGGATTTTCCTGTCGGACGAGCGATCGGAAGCCTGAAATGGACGAGGGTACGATTCTCTTGACGAAGAAGATACTCTGCGCCGGAAGTACATGAACCGACCAAGTGCAAAGTATACTACTGCTTAATATATTAACTGCTAGACTTTTTTAAATTTATTTTATTATTTTTATTTATTCTTATACACGGGCAAAGCCCAATTACTAATATACTAGTACTACAAAGTGCATACGAACGACGAACACGCACAAAAAGCCGCAAACATAGGAAAACGATGAATATAACTAAATAATGGACATGAGTACTTACTACTAACTAAAAATATTAGGAACAACGATCGAAAACAAAACCCAATGCAAGAAGTGCTTGCGAACTATACGAAGAGCAGGCCTCTAAGTTGCCTCAAAGAGTCGTTGAAAATATGAACTTGCTCAAGTGAATTGCCCATATTGTGGGACCTTTGAGCTCTCAGAAGGGGGTCATGGTTGAGCTTCGCCATTAAGTAAATAGAAAGAAAGGAAGACGAAATATTTTAGTCGTCAAATAAAGGGATGTATTTATTTAGTATTGTAGAATTTTGTGAAAATCTATAAAAGATAAAAAGATAAATGTTAAGATTAAACTCCTGAATAATCCTTAATAATGTAGGTGGCATATTTTGAATTACATCTAATGTTTTTTTCTAACGATTGTTTCAAATTTATAGCAACACGAATGCGAAGTTTGTCTTTGTCTTTGTAGACTTTGTAGACAAAGTTTGTTTGTCTACAATAATGACTTGCCTGCCCAATCCGTTTGTTTGCAAACAAATCGTGTGTGTTTCCGCAAACTTTTTGCCCTCTATTTATTTACGGCAAGACGATGGAAAATAACACTTTCAACTGGGTAGTATTTGATCTCGTTAGAGAAAACCTGATAAATCACACGAGTAGGGGTTTTAAGGAATATGGGTCAAAAAAAATATTTATTTTATGAGGACGAGCTATATCTCAATTTAAATAAATATACACATTTTTGGCCAGTTGTGGCTCATAAAAAAATATAAAGAGTAAAATTGAAGGGTTAAATTTTTGGTAAGTAATATAGAAAAATATGGACGGGCAAAAAGAAGTGATACATTATAAAATAAATCAGTTTCGAGGGACGTGGTAAGTACCGGGTTAGCTTGACTGTAGGATGTTAAGGGATGAGGGAGACACGAATGAATAAAATAAGCTTTTTTTAAATTAATTTATAAACCAAAATCCACAAAAGAAAAATACGGGAGGAATCCACATGTACGATGTAAACCCTTTCCGCACTGTCGCACTTTCTGTACATCTCCAACATACGCAAGATGCGCTGCACGCCTTTTCTGCTTCCATGTGAACGAAGCTCTAGCCCAGAACAATAATTCGAAATAGAAGGAAGCAGGGGAATATAGATTTTAGAAGCAGTGGTGAAAATCATCGTAGCATATCAAAGGCTGAAGGTCAAGTGTTTTTGAATTTCAATTTGCAATACTAATTTACAAATATCAATTCAGGTATTATGCTTAACGAATTAATGAGTTCATTAATACCTATATTGTTACCTTCCCACGATTGGAATTCAAGTGAAAATAAATTTGGAAATAAAATACTCATATCTTCGATGGGGAAATGTTAACGTCGGCTATTTATACCCAGTTCACTTTAATCTCTATCTTCCCATTGATGTTTTTGGCGACGGCGAAGTTTCCAGAAGACGAAATGGCGTCATTGTGTGACGAGAGCGAAAGATGATGACAAAAGTGAAAAGGTAATGTTTTCTTTACTGCTCCCTGGTAACAATTAAATCCCGCAAACATTTGCTTTGGCAAAAGTATTGTTTCTTCCCTATTTAATTCTGGCGATCGCATCAGAAAGAGCTACTGTGTTTCGAAGAACACCATTATTTAAAACCATTCATATGGCAAATACTGAGAAATATTGACGATCTAATGTTCGCAATGTATCCGTTGCAAAATTAGCGAACTGCAGCTTGTCAACGTCACCTCTGCTGTCCTCGTCGCGTTGCTTTCCTGTAGTAGCACTTAGGCCACTCTAATTAGTAACTCCGGCTACTCTTCTCTCGCCTTGGATCCCCGTTGAAGCACCACAGCTCTTCGGTGCCTGAGTCCCTTGTTTGGCGTCAATTTGTACTCTTTCCGACAATTGGACAATTGGACTGCGCAAATCCTTCATGCCCTTCAAGTGGTAGAAGAGGAAAACCGCCGTTGCCATTTTCTTTCTCTTCTCGCTCGCCCGAGGGGGTTCTTTATTCGCCTCATTTCCCGGATTTTTCATACGTGCGCTCGAGAAATTGAATTTTTTTCCTCGAGTTTTTCAAGGATGCGAAATGCACAACGTCGAGCGACGTCATCCCGACGTCGGTATTAGTAGGTAAAATAAGTTAGCTCAGAAAGACATTATAAAAATGAACGGAAAGTTGACTTTTTTATTACCTATTGTAGAATTTTGCGATTATTTGCCAATGTCGAAATATTATTGGACATTTTTGTCAGCTTAAATGCCTAAAGAATAGTAACCCACACTTGTGAGCAATGTGTAATCTAAATCCTAAACGAGTGTCAGTTATGTAAGTGGTTCTGAAAAATATTAAGCAGTTAAAAATCAAGAAACTTAGAGGAAAATAATTTGGCTTATTGACATTTATTGGATAAACATGACAGTAAATATTGTGACAAAAAAAAAATGCATCGCATTCTTAACGTTTTTCCTTAAAATCGAAATTATAATGTCCACTATTTAATTCACTTCGTCAAATAAAAAACTCAATCTGAATACGCACGAATCTATATCACAGTGGGAAACGTGTGAGAACGGAAACACATTGTCAACCTCATGCACCCCGCTGCTTTTCAGTTTCAGTTCACAACCATTGCTGTAAGAGCAGGGGAGATAGCTGAGTAAAAAGTTGATCGCAGTCCGAAACATCCTCACCCTTCCTTTTTCCAAGGCCTTCGACTGGTAAAGCTTTCCGACGCGTTTTCACTCCTTCCAACTCCTTCGGATCCTTATACTTTCACCAACTTCAATGCTTAAAATTCCATTCGCGTTCGACGATAAAGTTTCTTCGTTGGATGTGAACTTATATCCGGGCCGGGGCCAAGCTTACGAATGGGGTCCCTCGAAGTCGGAACGGTTCCAACCGACACCAGCCTATTTATCCGACGGAGGGAAGGGTCGAGGAGCACATCAGGGGCTGATCCCATCAACTTCTCTATGGCGATAAAACCTCCTCTTCAAACAAACTGGCCTTTCAATAACTTATTCAATTTTATTCCTGCCAAACTTTTTTCAAGTCTCTATCCCGAGGCATCGAAGATCGAGGTGGATTTTACTCGGCAGGATATTGTGACTTCGTCGTATAAGCGATTCGATCAACCGATTGCGGAAAATATGGAAAAAGTGGGCGCGCTACGAACTTTGTCTACCGACTTGGACAAGATGCAAGAAGACGATCAAGTGATAGCTTTTGGATTGGCTCGAGTGGGAAACTCTCTTAGTTTATTTCTAGCAACCAACCGTCAACGAAAATTATCTGGCCCCTGGTCGATAAAATAATAGTGACTATCGAGCACTAGAAATGCCGACTTATTTTACCTCAAGATTTCCTGATAAGTTTGTGAATTTTCATCGTACTATCACCTTCATAATCCCTAACATGGGCTTAGCCCTCTAAGGGACTAATTCTTGGAATATTTTCATCTTTATGTGCATGTAAGTAATGCAACCGGAAACCTTGGCCAATTCGTTATTATCATTATATTTTCGTAAATATGAAGAAGAATAAAAGTCCATTTCATTTCATAATATCAGCGGATTAATTTTATTGGGTTTCGAGCTGAGGGAAAGCAAAAAAAAAGAAGCCATTCGTTCGGATACAAACTTATCATCAATTCTCATTCATTTTGGTGGAATATCAAACTTTCGAGAAGACATTTTCTTCGTGCCGCTGCGGTGTACAATAATTTCCATTAATCGTGAACTATGGACAATATAGTGAGTCGACTTATCAATACAGCTGGTCTGCACGATAATATGACCCCACGCAGTGTTCCTGGACAGCACCAAAGAGCCCAATAGACTTCTCCCACTCCAAGGGCAGTGATTTATTCGTTATTTATCCTCGAAGCGCACACTCGACCGTCAGGCTGAGCTCCATATATAGTCGGGAAACCGCGGGCGGTGGAAATAGACGATGGAAAGCACAAGAGAGCTGATATAGTGGGAACAATGAGAAGTGATGATGGTGTAGGCGGTTCCGGGAAAGCATGAGAAGTGCACAGAAAGGAGAATGGAGGCTGAGACGAGTCGATCCATCAACCGAGCTATATCCCACGTCAGTCAACCATTTGTCATTTCGGGAAAGTCTAGCTGAAGCTTCAGACTAGAACTGCCAGAAAGGATATGCCTCGGTACAACGAATTCGTGACGATGGCGTGGGCCTAATAAACAAGTCCGTCCCCACATCCACGTCAACTACCGGAACCGCAGATTTATTAATTACCTTCGGGGACTTGTCGTCATCTCATTCTTCGGCTCGGATGACAGGAATTGAGATGGCACCATCGTCAGGCCGACGAGGTTACCGACTTCAATAATTAAACAGCCATCAAGGGAGAGAAGGAAAATGGAAAGGAGATGAGAATCCTGAAGGGGAACCGAGCATTCTAACTGCACTGAGACGGATGAGAAGCCACTTCTCATTCCGCCCGAGCTGGAAGAGGCTGTTAAAGTTTTATGAGCGTAAATGTCTTCGCGATTACGGTTTTCAAATCCATCATGACTTCATCATTGCCTACCCATTGCTCAAAAGAGAGCGATAACTCCCGAAGGCTCAACACTTGATTATTAAGGTCTTCTCTTACGAATTGAATGCCAAGCCAGTTAGGCTTCTGACCAACAGAACTCAGAGGTTGTGCATGGTAAAGGACAGCACGGAATAGTTCGAGTCAAGATCGAGAGACACTGCGATGGAGTATAATTAATTGATGCTTACGGTCGTCTCATACATGAAATGCAGACAATAGAATAGAATTAATTTATTTCCAAAAAAAATTTTTAAATTATTTTCCTTGTCGTCGCATTTTTCGATGTCCTGGGCTTGTGAGGGGTCGACTCATTCTCCAATTTTTTATTTGCTGGCCGAGCACTTTCGCCCTTTCGGGCATCCTCGAAAATGTTTGGCCAGCAAATAATCGGAGAATGAGTCGCCTGGATTTTCCCCACCTAAAAATCCCTGAATATTTTTTAAATTTTTAAAGGTTTGGCGTGAAACACTGCCAACCTAATTACAATTAACACGTATCTTTTACATAGCAGAGAAATTGAGCAGCATTTTTAAGTAGAGGGGTTGTGAAGGGGAGAAAAACCAGGCGACTCATTCTCCAGATTTTTAGGGGCTGTGGACCTCATGGTTCCACGTCGCCCTGAAGATGCCCGAATGGGCGAAAGTGCTCGGCCAGCCATTAAAAATCTCGAGAATAAGTCTCCTGGTTTTTCTCCCCCTCACATCCCCTCTACTACAATAAATGCGACGACAACCAAGCGAAGAAGCATTTTTAAGGAATAATCTTCCATATTATGAGACTAAAAGCTAGTGTCAGAAGATGAGTTAGCTCGAACGCTTGCTCTACTGTCTAATTCCGAATCAGGGCTTTTATCATCTTACTTTCCTTATTAAGATTGACATTTTCCTTTAATTACATTTCCTACAGCTAGTTCATGAGGTATTAAATTGCACAAAGAAGAAACTCCGTCAGCTGCATATTAACTGACCTGTTGAATTTTTTATATAAAAATTCCTCCGCAGAGTGGTTCGAAAATTATTGGAGGCTACAATTTACATGCAGAACAGACAGAAAATAAAGAAAAAAAATCGTAAAATTCCAGTTTGTAGAGCTGGCAAATCAAGGTAGTCACAACTGAGTGTTCTAGTAGGATCCTTTCACGAAACTTCCACCTCAACTTTGTGAACGCAACGGAGCCATTTAATGCGGCATTAGTGGGAACCGTATTTCATAAAATTGTACTCGAAAGATTGGCTCATCCGAAATTTCCATAATGCCTCCATCTCGAAGGATTGAACGTAGCGAAAAGGAAAAGTCGAAATACTAAAATGAGCTTGGGGCGAAACCAGATCCGACGTACTTGCTTATTTTTCGTAACGCTGATCCAATAACGCTGATCCAATGCATCAATTTGTAGAAAAATATCTTAACCACAGAAACAGCGTATTTTTTCTTTGATATCAGCGTATATAAGAGGTAAATATAGCGGGAAAATCCAAAGCTGTCGACCTCATATTCCCGAGCCTCTTTGGCTTTGAAGCTAGCGCTTTGATCTTCATTGGGTAGAAAATGCATTTTTTCTGAGTGGCGGTAACAACTCTGGAGTTCGAGCAGCATTTAGGCGTTTCCTTCACGCAGGAAATTCAAAGAAACTATATTATAACTTAAGATCATGATACTATCATTTCAGTATTAAAAAAATTTTTACCTTATTTACTTTTACATGGCTATCGTCAACGTTAATATTAATGCTAGAATATTATTAAATACGATCTTGAATATTTCTTCTCTTCGTTCGAAAATTCCTGCAAAGAATGACGATTTTGAAATCTAATGGATCTGTGCACTTAGTTTGGCAGCCACATAGCTCTAGCTAATGACGTATTGGGAAAAAATGACCTTTTCGAAATGCAGATCGTGTACCTAGTGGCTGAACTTGAAGAAAGGGGCAGCGGCGGTTAGTCGGCAACCATTCGTCATCATCAACCTGGCCCTGACAGCTACTCAGTAGAAAGCCTTGGGCAAGGGTCGAACAGGCTCCACAAAATCTCAGTTCTTCTGCTTCACGTCAGCATTCGCCTCAAATCACAATTCCGTACACATAGATGGGCGAATTAATAAACATTGGCCAACCTCATTGTTGGCATGCGAGTTAGAAAAATACGAACCGGAAGATCCTAAAAATCGACGAGAACCGTCATTCAATTAGATTCAGGAAGCCAATTACTTCGGAACGGTTCGGATCGATTTGCTAAACGCTGGTCACCGCTTCGGAATCGTGCAATTCCGCGAGCTCGATAGTAACCGCATTCTCCTATAACAGCCTCCAATTAAAAGCGAATCTCGCTCGTATTTGAAATTGGTTCAACGGCGCATTTTCACCCAAAATGCTCGACAAGCAGTAGCAAGAGGAAGCGCTGTTTCAAAAAGAGAAAACTTGACGAATAAATAAATAAACTTTTTTCAGTTTAATATTGAGTGAAGCTGTTGAAGAAATGGCGAAATCTCGGTCGGTTGTTCAACTTTTAAAATAGAGAATTCCCCCAAGTCCACCATCGTGAACGACCCCACTAGGGAATGAAATATCTGAACCCATTCGCGTTTATCTCGCAAGTTACTCGATGTGAAACTTAATCGAGCGGTTTTTCAACAATTGTGGAACCAATACCGTGCAAAAAATTAGTTGTTTGCGACTATTGCTGGCTTAAAGAGAATTAATACAAGGGATAGGCGAACGGATGTCCTTCGCAAGGCGTTGCCTGATAGAGGACCAGCAGAATGGACCGATCCCAATGAGAGTCGGGAATATAAATCAAAACGATCCACCCCTGCCCATTTGTTACCTATTGTTTTCAGTTCGGCTGGGTAAAATCGCCTGTTCCCGTCGTGCTGATGCAGGCCTTGCCATTGTCAACGTGTCACACTACTACCCACCGAACGGCCAACTTCAGCCGTTTCTTGCTCCTGAGGTGTTAAAATAGAACGCGGCGACTTTCGGTTGTAACTAGGTCATTCTGAAATCTATACGACAATGACCTTGTCTTCGTTTGCACTCATTCGTGAGAAGTAACTGCACAAATTGATGGGAACCAGTTCATGAAACCAATCAAAGATGGAATGGGTTAATACACAAATAATAATTAATAATATTTTATATATAGTTGAGTCAATATTTGAAAGTCGAAAATTAAACCGATAAAATTATCTTACTGAATGGGATTGGTCTCACGCTCACCTGAAACAAAATTAATTTATTTTACTTCATTGCCATCATAAGTTAGAGTAAATGCAGAGATGCTTGAGACTGAAAAAATATCTACCAGTAGGAAAAGATGAAAATTAATTCATCATCTTCTTAGTAATTGAAAAAATACTAAAACGCTTGAGTGGATATTATAACTACAATTATAAAATACAAAAATAATATTGCATCCAAAGCGGAGTGCCTCATTTCTGCGTTTTGGTAAATATTTGATCGTCTATTTCCAGAGAGCCTCTCGAGTATTTTATTGAAACCACGCTATATTGTATGATGCGTGGAAAAATATTACCTCGATTTCAAATTTCAATACTGCCCTCATGTCGACCAAAACACGTTCCATTTTCACTACAGCAACTGCAATCTGCACCAATTAAGTTGGAAACGAATCGATTCACAAGAAATGTATAATATACATATTATACTGTTCAAATATTCAAGCGGTTGTCTGCTTATGAAAGGTATCAAAAGAGGAGTATTTTCTTTTTGGGGGAGCTAAAACACGAAAGAGAGCTTCCTTTCGCTTCAACTTTTTTTTCTCAACCTTCTTTCGAATAGGAGTTTCAACCCTTTCTTTCGGAGGCTCCCCTCCTTCAAGACAAGACAAGAACGGACAAAACCAAGAAACGATGAGGAATAAAGATAGGATGGTGAGTTGGTACGGGTTTATTCAGACAACAATGTGCCCGCGACCTGGCATAATCCAATGTGCGGTGAATGTCTTCTAGCTCGGTGCTTGCAAGCGCTAGGCACCACTTCAAACTCTCATTCTATACTAACCCGGGAGCCTTTTTCATCATTTTTACTCTCATTTTTTCTGCTCAAAGAGCGAAACGGAAAATTATTTCTCCAACAACCCGAAAACCTTTTTCCCCACTAACGAGAGATAACAAAGGCTTTCTTCCATTAGTCTTTTGTTTTCGCGGGTTAATTTGATTTCTTTCAGAGAATTGAAAAAAATATCTTGTCATAATTATCCGCTCTCTTATGAAATTGTATTCATGCCACTCTATTCCAGTAACATCTTTTGTTTTCATTTCAACTTCAAGGAAAAACTTGTATGAATGGAAAATTGATTTAAAAAAGGGTTCAGTTTAATTTGACTATTTTCTCTTATTATTATGATCGGGTCTGAACGATATTCAACTCCCATTTTAGGTTTCACCTTTTGAAAAATACCCTCATAATTTTGCGCTTGCGATATTCCAATTGAAAAATATAATGGATTGTCCGCTGTTCATGTATAGCGTGTCGTTTCGGGGGAAAACGATCGCTTCCGACATTGTAAAGAACTCAGAATCGCACATCGGAAGATAAAGCGTTGCACAGCTAGGCCATCTGCTGCTAATTACACAGTTTGCTGATTTTATCGAGTGGAAAACTATTCGGTAGCCGCTGCACCCCAACCGAACGAACAGTAGGCCTGTCCACGTCAGTTTTACTGCCGCTTTTCCAGTGTATTCGAACAATAACCCACGCACTTGCGCATGATTCAGCGCGGCTGGTCCTCCGAGTGTGTTCATGTCAGATGATCGGTTACGGAATGGACACGACGAGGAAGGGATGATATTCGCGCATTTCGCAGCTGGAAGCGCAAAACGTACTGGAGCGTACAGCCTCAAATTGTCGAGTTCGCTTGGCCGTTGTTCGTTGGAAACGGTGGATTTGATGGCTCCGATCATTTCGATACGACCGGCAATTGCATACAAGTGCAAAAGCTGTCGCCCATGCAGTGAGAGATTTCTCATCAATCCTTCACCTGCAAACATCTGCTTTTCTCCGAAATCGACGACTAAATTTTACCGCAGGTCGAAACCAATTAATTACATATATATGTAATTAGATGTATTTAATAGATGATTCAATCTTCAAAACAAGTATGAAGTATTCAACTTATCACAAACAATTTAGACTTGGATGGACGACCATAAAATATCATCATCAGATCGTGTACATGTACATCATTCAGTACATATACTATAATCATCCATAGCTCAGTATTAAAATTCTATGGATGATTATTTATTTTTCAGCGATTATAATGGTTTGATATTGAATGATAAATCATTATAATTGCCATTGCATTGTACAACGTTATTTGCACAGTTCTATTTTCATAAACATTTATTTTATTGTGTATCATTCAAATACTTTTCTTATTATACCGTTTCTCAGTAAATCTTTTAACAGAATTTAGGGTTACTCTGAGTACCTATTTCATAACGATATTATGTTTTTAAATTATGATAATGTTAAAATATATTATATTTTAATTATAACGTTGAAATATATTATATTTTAATTAGAATGTTGAAATATACTATATTTTAATTATGATATTGAAATATATTATATAAATTGTAATATAATATTATATTTCAATTGTGATGTTAAGGTATTTCAATATTATAATGTATTACATTTTAATTATAATGTTGAAATAATATTTTAATTATATAGTGGTAAAATATATTTTTACATTATCAACCCTACTATTTAAAATTATTTCACTTCAGCTACTTCTAATTGACGTATTTTCATATATTATTTATCACTGATGCATTTCATCGATTTTCCGCTTTAGTACTTTATAAGCAACGAATCAAAGGCAATGGATTTGAAATG
This sequence comes from Tupiocoris notatus, assembly GCA_037159825.1. Lineage (NCBI taxonomy): Eukaryota > Metazoa > Arthropoda > Insecta > Hemiptera > Miridae > Tupiocoris > Tupiocoris notatus. The sequence continues at coordinate 61,708 of JASJUZ010000054.1, forward strand.
GATTCAACTGTTAATTCCGAGTACATCTGGCTGATTAATCTCTAACAAAAAGCATAGCATAGGATGAGATTATTCCACGTGCGGCATCAGGTATAGGAAAATTAATGGCAGTTTGTTTCCAGAGCGTTGGTAGCTTGAAGAAAAACGGCGCTGAATAAACACGATAATTACAACGGACTAATCAAAGCGGCTAGTTCGATGGGTCGGGAGAGAAGTGCGAACGTTGATGGAAGCCAATCAACTTCGACGACCACCTAATCTTTACTATTAATCGGTGCTGCACAGCTAGATAAAATTGTAGCCGTGCTTTTCTTACTGGTTGCGGTTCAATTAACTGACGGTATAAATTGCAGATACATTACTGCAACAAAGATACTAGGCTCATAGTTGATAAGAATATCTCTGAGTTGTTGGGTATTATCCACGAATCTGTATGAAAACTTATTTCTCAACGAACAAATCGTATGATCTCCGAATTTTTTTGTTTTTTTTTTCGCGCGAAAAAATCAAAATTGAAAATATCAATATCACGTTTTTCGCTCGACTCGATGTCCTTTGATTGCAGATACAGCGTAGAAACCTAATTTAGTTGCAGTTGCTCAATTTACATTTGACGGTCGAGATGAATATAATCGAATTCGTCAGAGCGAATAACGAATCGCTGAAACAATTAAAATACCTCACCGGTTCCAAGCATTGTAAAAACAACGGGCATTTTTATTATTGGGAGGGGAATCGCCATCATACGATCGGTCCAATCGGAGACTAGTGATAATATTTGAACGGTTTTCGTGAGGATTTGACCATCGGTAGATTTCACAAACGAGCGAGATGGGAGCTCGTGGGGCTGCTCTCGCAGTTTAACAGGGAAGTTAGGCTGAAACGTGACCCCGAAAAGGAAGCTCAGCTTTGTTGTAACACGATCCCAATAAATCGAGGGGTTACTGCTGTGTGCACCCTAGCGCCGAATGGAATAAGCCAGTGGCGAGAGGGCACGGGGCGTTAGCGCGAAAGATCTCGAATTATCGTTCTCAAGTGCATTCGATATTTTCAGCGCAAATGCGACGATAGATTTCAACCATTGTCTGCAAATGTTTTGCTAACGGATTTGGCAGAATATCGACGTAACTTTCGACTAATACGAACATAAAACTTTCAGATGATTTCTAACGGAAAATTTCAAAAGATTTTTGACGCTGAAAGTTAAAAATTGACTGTAATATTTATTTATGAGTGATTTAAATGCTTAGTGTTCGGATAGAAAATAAAACTCCGTGCTTACAAGAATCCGTAGCTTTTTTATCTCAAGAAATACATTATTCAGAAAATAGAAGTACAATTTTGGCAAGGTGTATAATATCCTAAAAAGAAGTTCAGAATAAAGGCAATTTTTAATTCACGTCGCAAGTCACATGTTGAAAAAATGTGTGAAGCTCTCAGATGTGCAGACGTTGACAAAGGAACTGACGGTTTCTTATTATTTCTAAAAAGAGAAAAGCGAAACAGCTCGGAGACATGATAAATCTGAGCTGCGCTGAAATATATTTTAGCTTTTGATGTCACCGATCAAAAAGCATCATAATAGGAAGAGTGAGGCAGCATGATTTAATATGCTCCTCGGAACTCCCTCTGTGGGCGCAAAATAATCGGTGCTCCCTAAATGAAGGCAACTAGTTGAAATCTCGACGAAGCATTAAAGGTGTCTCAGCTTACATATCGGGTTACTCATGCCTCGGTTTATAATAACGCTCTCACGTGCTTGTCATCTGGCTTATAGGCATCCTCCTTTCAGCTGCGTCGTTTATTATAGTTAACGCATTATTTGGAATTTATGGTGGATTTGAACTATTCAACATTTTGCTGGCGGTAATTTATCACAGAATAAATTACTACCAAATAGCGAACGATGATATTTTCACATTTTACAATGGATAAGTTATTTTCGCAGGAAAAATGACGCGAGAATATTGTTCTTTAACCCCTAATAACCCAAGACGTTACATTCTTCAAAATTTAACAATTTTTTCTTGATTTATCCTTTAAAACAGGTCAAATAACATAGATATGAAGAAAAATAAATTTTTTTGCTCTTTAAATCAATTTTAAAATTTTGTTGCTCCTGAGCAACGTTGGGCTGATGGGGTACGAAATTCAATCGCTCATGTTGCTCGACAGCAACGCTGGGCTCGGTACGCCCTGATCATATTGCTTATTTAGAACGGTTGATCTATTCAATGAATATTATTGAACTAATTTTAGTTTGTTTAAACAACTTAAAAGCACCTAATATTGCTATATTGTAACAATATTATTTTCTGGTCGTCAAATTTGAAAAAAAATTGCACGGTTTTGTCGGATTATCTTTTTACATTCAAGTTCAAATAGTTATCTACTAAAAATAATATAGATGAGCTCGTGTAAATCACAGCGAAAATATTTGAAACATCTATTAGACATTTCCAACGTAACTATCACAATCATAATAGAAACGTATGCCAATCTCTTCTTCATTCATTTGCCTCTATTGAAATCGAATTTCGGAGAAACTTATTCGTAAAATAAATAATAAGTTATAGGTAAATAAAATCTTGGGCAATTACAATGGTGGGCAACCTTGGGCAATTATTGAATAATAACCCAAAATCCAAATAAACGGAAACCCTCCATTGGTAAAATATTGAAATTGAAAACGAGAAATGAAAGAAAGCCATTACATTGAAGATGTATAATTGAAGTACGGGAAAAAAGCGAAGAGCGAAAGAAAATTTACAAACTGAATGGGCCTCCTCTGGTATAGTAACGAAAATTGATACCCAACTGGTTCGAACCACATGAAAAGTTTTAAAACAGTTTCTCTCCTTTGGCACAAAGCGCAACAGAATGTTGCACCTAGTGTTGCTCACGAAAATCGTTCGGAAAAAAACCTATAGCGTCCCTTCAGTAAAGAATCTGGTATATGATCGGTACATGAGCAATGTCAAAGCGCTCAGCACGGCATAGAGTTGGTTGGAGAAGTTAGTTGGGTTTCTGTAAATTTAGCATGGAAAAAAACTGAATTGCGAAAAACGAAACAAACAAAAATCTGAACAAATAATAATGAACTATTACAATTATTTATATTCAACCAAAAAGATACACAAACAAAAATTTATACAAAATAAAAGCAATCACAATATTTATTTGAAAAATACGAGTCCTAAATGCCAACCCTCGATTGCTCACCAGCGACAAAAACCTTGCACCGGCAGCCCATTGTTGCTCCCGAGCAACAAACCTATTATCTCGATTATAAATGCAAATCGCGGGAAAACCTCACTAAAAATTGTTTCTACATCACCAGCAGAACCTAGCTGATCATGTACAATGGAATTGGAATCGAAAATATGCGATAATATACATGAAACACCATTTCGAAGTTACCTTCACCCGCCCAATCGTCATGTCTTTAGCGCAAACACAGAATAAGAGATAAAAATCGTCTCATGACTTACAATATCGTTACCAACGGAATGACCACTACTGTTTCAATATTAGTAGAGTTTACTGAAGTGAGGGGAATCACTTTCAGTCAGAAATAACCCTCCGCCTTTTTTTAAAAAATGCCCAAAGTTGATGTTGCTTGGGAGCAACATTGGGTTATTAGGGGTTAAGGAAGAAAAAATTTTTTTTCCTTCCTTAAGAACAATCTTGCTGAGAATGTATTCGGAATATATCCAATGCTTATATTGCTCTGTCGACGTAGGCGTTGCTCCTGGGACGGGCATCCGGATGATTTATCGCATCTGTGAAATCAATAGCTTCCCACCGTGCTGCGCCCCATTTGACTTACTGATTGATTTTTTCCTGTTACGATTCCACCCTCTTTTCCACGTCCTATGACTCCCGTGCGTCCTGTGCAAACGGTGGTGGTTTATGAATCAAATCCGGACACCATCTCTTTTTCATAGGTAGCGTCCTGCCAAAATTCAGGTTCGGAGCGGGAAATTGAGGGACAGATAGCTTGATACCTACCAAACTCAGGAACGTTGGAATTATTTCGATAAATCACCCAAACGTTTTCCTACTCTTGCACATAGGCCCGAACAAGAAATGCCGGCACGAGCTTGTTTATTCTTGGCGAACATTTGCGACGAATTTCCTTCCCGCTACAACAAGCGAAACGGAACAAAGCCGTTTTAACGGAGAAATGAATTATTCGGGCGGTATTTAAAAAAAGTATAACTAAACAGCATTAATGAAATTCAGATTTCTTTCTATTTATTTTATACCACGGCATAAGATAAGTTAGCGATTCAACAGGCAGAAAGCGAAACAAAATGGGTGGTTTTTACTTCCATTTTGTGTAGTATTTATATGGAAGTATTGTGACCGTCTGAAAAAGTCGAATTCGGATCGGAGGCGAATGTGGAAGACTTTTCATAGTACTATAATTCAGAAACACTTTATGGAACACTTTTTGTCTGTGATCTGTCTGGTTCAAAAATGAGATACGAGTCGTTAATCGTCCTATCTGCACTAAAAACGAATGAAACTCAATAAAATTTCCTGAGAATGTTTTCTTGATGAATGTTCGAAATTTGCCATTTCCGAATTTAGGATAACATACAGCACTTTCAGGTATCACAGTTCAAAGTTTTTTACGTTTTGATTTTTACAGACTATTATAAGAGTCAATCTTTTTCAACGTTTGAGGTCTTGAAATTTCCTTATGACGAGCTGATGAGGCTTGATTTTTTTTCTATTAGCTCACACACCGTACCTCCGCTTTATGATTTTTTTTTCACGATTTTACAGTATACGTATATTATTTTTAATTACGGATTTTATAGGCTGCAACAACCAGATTTTCGAACGGTTGAAATGTTGGGTTCGAGATCAATAAACGAATGATTTTCATTGCATACCTATATAACCACGATCGATTGCTAGGGTCGCATACAGTATATCCATGCTATTCGTTTAGTTTTTGCATCTAGAAATCTTCACAGTCCCCAAAGTATTTTAACTTCAAAATATTTTAACAATGAGGTCGTGAAATGTTTCGTGGGCGGGTGAATGACGATTGGAACTGCGCTAGGGTCGCGTTATCCAAATATTTCATGTCTTGAGTACAGTATATTATTATTTCTTGATTATTTATCCTGACTATAGGCTAGCGGAATGATTTTCTTTTTGTGGCATCACCATATTTATTTTGGTGCCACACTATTACAGAAATTCAGCTCCAGGTCATTCAAAAATGGGCCAAATAGGAACATATTATTTCTTATTATAATCCATATTCTCAGTATCTTAGAGCGAAAATGAAGCACCTTCACAGCTCGAACATTCAATAATTGATCACACACTTTCCGCTCACCAATACCGGACCACTTGCATAGAAACGTGAAACAGTCAAAACTGGGTATGAAAATTTCAGTTTACTGCTAGCGTTTGGAATTTCGATTGATAAAAAGTACAGTATTCGTGCTTTGTAGCCTTGGCAACTAGAATATGAGATCTTGAATTCGGTTTTTGATTCAAGACACTGACGCGGAATCCATATTGGTATTATTTTCCTCAATATGCTAATGTGCATGGCGAAGTAGTTTGTCGTTATTGAAGTTTACACTTCAAAACTAATTTCTTCTCCGGCTTTCAATGGCGGCGTTATTTTTCTTGGTATTCGTCAGTTTCATAGAATAATACTACAGCGCTAAAATCCAGATATGTACGAATCGAACGGACAAAACACAATTGTCGCCTAGTAAATGAGGGGTTTCTCTTCAGAAGACGTTTCACCTGTTCATAAACACGACGGAGCAACGAACCCTCCGAAACGCGATACCCTGCGGTACAAACGTCTCACCGATCCCACTAGTGCGTCTCTGATAGCGTCTAAAACGGCATTTCCCACATACCCATTCCAGTTCGCCATGAAAGGCAACGTGGGGAAGTCCTACTCTACTTCAACACAGCTTCTATATTCCGTCTGTCGACGTAATCAGACGTGCTTTGCTCCTTGCTCCAACAGCACTCTCACCATCCAAACAAAGGGCGACTTCTTCGGTACGAGCACGTATAGGTATCTTCTACTGCCACTGGAAAGCGACGAAGAAAAGACCCGTTTTATCTTACTTGTTCTCCACTCCTTTACAAACGAAACGCTTTTCCACCCCTGTTCGCTCATACAGTATCAACCATTGTATATACCGAACCCCTTTGCTCATCGCCGAGTTCGTGTTTATTTTTCTCTTGGCTCTTTCCAAAAGGAAGGAGAACATTTGATGATAATTATTCGGAATCTGCCATTGTTTCGTGTGAATGTTCATTTTCAGGCTCAGCGCACACCCTCTTCTGTTAAAAGTCCCTTGCCATTCACGAGCGGTTCTTCTTATCCGTATGCCGCAGAGTTTTACGGCCTCTCCTTTTCACCTTATGCTGTTCGTTCGCTGATTTCGCTCTGGAAACGTTCTCTCCAACTTAGTTCCAACGCTCACCTCTGACTATAAATAGGTATTTACAACTCCTCAAAAAAGGAAAATTTCGCCGACATTTTCCGACGAATTGAATCATGGCTGTATTTTAAATAATTTAAAATTAATCGTTTTCATAAAAAAAAGCACTTGCGCTCTATCACAAAGGTCGACGACTCTCGTTTATAGAAGGCAAAAAAAGCTTATAGTGTCATTTTTATTGGTTAAAAAATATTTCGTCGCCTTGCCAACCATAAAAAAGTTTCAGCCGAGATCAGCGGCCTCCATGGATCGATAAAAGCCCAACTTCTTACGAGTAGTTTGTGAAAATAACTTCCATTGAACCGAAATGAGTTTATAGACATTGTTCGGACAAAGTTGGATAATTATTGACCAGAGTCGGAGCAGTTTCGCTGCGGCATTTCATTACATCGGCTTCCATGCAAAATAAAACAGGAATCTCAAGGAAGAAAGATATTTTTACAATACTGGTAGGAATAAGAGAGGAACAAGTACCCCAAGTTTTCGAAATGTGCTGCGAAAACTTCAGCAATACCGTTAACTGGAAAGCGAGCGACAGCTATTCCCCAGCGAGAAAATAACATACCTTACCATAGGTTTCGGCCAAGTTTCCGTCTTTCGCATCAAAGAAAACCTCGGTAGGAAAAGTCTGGAACGACTCGCGGAACAATGGAGTTTTCAAAAGTGGAAGAAACAAAGGCAATTTCGAACGATTTGTTGTTATAATTTTCAGTAGTTGGAGAACGAAGGCGAACATTAGGCAGACGAAGCCCATACTAATCCTAGGAGGCCGTTGCCGGCTTCTCAGTCGCTTTTCGGAGGGTCTTAATGAGTACTCTGAAATTTGAAACTCGGTAGGGATCCTATCCGTTGTCCTCTCTACTTCCATTCTTCTCGGCTTCTCATCGTAACGGAGCTGAATAGCCATTAGCCCTCGTTTGGGTAGGGTAGATTTCCCAAGTTTGGTCATCTTAACAACTTGGAACCGAAAGTTCGATTAAGCAATTGCATTGAAAAACATCGTCTTCAGTTCGTCGTTGTCGCAGTTTTAGGTATTCTCTCTATTTCTGTCTATTGGATTAAATTTCAGAAAATAACTTTAGAAAAAATCAAACTTTCGCGTTCAAAAACATTTATCCGATTTTTTTTCTCGTCGGGGGTTGTGGACCTTATGAATCCACGTCGCCCCGAGGATGCCCGAATGGGCGAAAGTGCTCGCCCAGGCAATAAAGAACTGGAGAATGAGTCGCCTAGTTTTTCTCCCCTTCACAACCCACGGACATCAAAAAATGCGACGAGAAGGAAAAGAAGATTTTTTTTTATTTCAAATAACTTTTCTGTGATACGTTTCAGAAACCCTGAATTATATTATTACTTTTCAAACAGCAACGTTAAACATTACATTATGTTCGTAAACGATTACGAAAAATCAATGATAATTGTTTCTATTATTTCTAGGAAAATGAGTATTTCTGCGTTGATTTATAGGATAACGTAATTATCATTATGAAGGGTGAAAAATCATCACATTTTATAGTTCTCGATTCTAAAAAAACTCACCACTTCGGAAGTAGAAGCCCATAAAGTGCTTCCTCATTCCCTAAAAGCACCGTAGATAACGAAGTTACGGACCATATCGTGGCCCGGCTTCAGCCTTGATAAAAAGACCGCGTTCCTAGGTATAATAAGCGATAAGTGTTGGCGTGAAAGGATTAAAAGGCCCTGTTGAGAAAATGCCTCGACGCCACGACAGCTTTTCCGCCAAGCGATAAAAAATCTTAGCATCCCATTACTAGAATTATATTATCGGAGCACGCAAGATTAACAATAATTAATGCCGGTATCGTACTCGTTGTGGCCTTTCAAAATTCGTTTGTCAAAAATTGAAACCGAAGAAAGTTAGAAAATTTAATGGAAAAATCGTTGCCTGCTATAATATACGTACAAAGTTTTTAATCGGTCAATCAAAAATTTTCCCTCCGAATGCTTCGACCGAAAACGAGTTAGCTAAATGATTAGGAGAAACCACTTCGTGCTCAAAAGGCCGGCAAACGATCCTCTTTAGCGTCGGATTATTTTCTTTTCTAAGTCGTTCGATTGAATCAAACTTTCGCCATGAAACTTGCATTTTGAAGGGCAACTAGCTTCGATAACGGGATCATCCCTCAACTTGAGCCAAGTCTGCACAACGAAATACCGATACGTGTGGGCGAGGATATTAAGGGCCTTGGCTTATGAAAGTTGTAAAAAGCGAAGAGGCAAGAGAGAGTAGGGGTTAATCCTTTCGAAAAAGGGGTTCGGTAAGTAGAAAGTTTCGGATCGGTAGTTTAAATAAAAATATTATTTTCTTTCCTCAAGCCTTCGAACTCTTATAGGTGTTGTAAATAACAAAAACTTATATCTACCTTTTCGAATAGGAAACTACAAGGTTCGACAGGATACGATCGAATGACATCGCTCGTCGAAGTTGAAAAATCTCGTAGAATATTATTGTTGACAAAATATCAACTAATCCCCGGCCCATAGGTAATTTAATAACCCTAATTATTATTATTATTTATTTATTTTTTTTTGCGAATTTTAGGTCTCCTAAATCAAATTATGGAGTAAAGAGTTTACATAATTTATTTCGTTTTATTCCGTTCCGCGTCAAAATCGCAAATTGAACCTCGCGTTCCAATATTCTCATCGGCTAAAGATAACAATCGTTATCCGATTTTATAATCACGTTCGAGCGCGAATAAATCCCGTTTCGGACTTTCGACTACGTTTATGAGATGCATTGAAACTTTAATGAACGATGCTTGAGCATATTTGACGTTGCAATTAGTGACATCAAAAGGGCTCCTGTCAAGAGGATCGATCGGTGGGCTCTTACTAGAACCGGGCGAACCAGTCGAGCGTTCAGTATTGAATCATCGGGCGTGGTGCAGCAGATGAAAGGCGTTTACTAACGCCAGTCCGGGAAATTCGCCCTCTGATGAGAGTGGAAACCGCTGAAACTTTGATGAAATCGACCTCACTGAGTTCTGCGACTATACGGGCATTTCTGATATTAAGTAGGTGGTTGATTCGCGCAAGCTCTATCAACAAAGACCGATAAATTCACCGTTTATTACACTTGAGTTATAATTCGACGAGATTAGGTCAATTTACTGCTGATAGCACAGCTTCGCATTTGTATTGGCTAATTTAGAAATAAAGAGTATTATTTGAGTATTTTGCCCCTTTTTTCTCATTTACCGTGTTGTGATATAATAAAAAATATTCTTCACGTATATTTATGTATTTTAAATATGAATATTTTTGCGCTTCATTACCTACAACCGGTGGAGTGCATAGATAGATCACACTATACTTCCATGTTTGAGACTACTGACAGATATCACAAATAAATTATGAAATCGTGACACACATTCAAAGGCAGCAACGTTAGTACAATAGAATAGTTTTGCAGGAAAACTAGCCAATATATCAAAAAACCAAAATATTCACTAATTAGGTTAACAATGAGGATTTACGGTGTGTGAGCCTAACGACACAATAAAGATTCGATGAAATTGATCGTTTCTACAGCAATTGAACCAAAAGGAATAAAAGAAAACTAATAAAATAACGAAATAAGCAAATCACGTGAGAGTACGGCGTGTGAAACTATCGATAAAACTCACGGATAGCAAAGATTTCTAGACCTTAAGCGTTCAAATAAACTATTTTTTGGTCAGTGAAAATCAAAATACAATCAATGTACGAATAAAGCGGAAGTACAGAGTGTGGTCCAACAAAAAATAAAAATCAGTCGACATTCTCTCGTCCACATAATTTTCCTCACCAAACATTTCAAGATCTTGAGAGAGTTCAAATTTATTGATTTTTGAGGCCTGTAAAAATCAAATTACGAAATATGTACAAGCGAAATAGCAAAAAAAAAAGCTTGTACCGTTGAAGTACGGTGTGTAAGCCAAAAAACCAAGCGTCATTTGCTCGCCACTACAAACATTTCAATACCTCAACAGTTCAAAAATATTGACTCTCAAAATCAAAATAGAAAAAAATTCGGGCGTGAGTGTTATCCCAAAATCCAAAAACTGTTAATTTCGCACATTCATTAAAAAAAATTTTTTGAAAACGTCATTTGAGATGCATTTATTTTTCACGGAAATATGGCTACTTTTGTCAGGGTATTTTATGACAACAGACAGACGGACACACAGACACGTGTTCAAAAACTTTTCCTAAGTACAGTTATAGGGGCTCTTTCCAATTCACCTCCGTTCCGAATTCAACTTTTCGAACGATCGCTATACTTTCATTTACTACGTAAACATGGAAGTAAAAATCGTCATTTCTTCGCCATCTGTTGCGATATCGATTTCGGTTAAAATTGTTGCCGAAATTGAATTATCAGTTGGAAATAGTTGGAACCCAAGAGTTCGTAAACTGGGGAACAAGGCCGGGCTTTTGAGACTCAAAATCTACCTTGTACGAAGGTGGGCAGAAACTGATAATTTCACCGACGAAAGAGAAGGGTTGGCTTTTGTATGGCTCCCTCTGAAATTCGTGTTGAATCGAACCCGGCCTCTGGGGAGTGTTGAATAATTCGAGGAAAATGAAAGAGGTAGGTTGAGTGTCCGCGAGGGGAACGATTCAGAGACGGATGGTAGTGAATTAAAGCCGTTTGCAGCTTCGCCGGTTTATTCGCTTCAACAAGTTTAATTTATAGGTGTGAGTTAACTATCGGAAGCCACGCACGTGAAACTGAGTTTGACGTCGGAGCCGATCTACAGCCATTTGATCCCTCGTGTATAATTTTGAAAGTTCCCAACGCTCCGGTTTTCCGTTCCATTATTACCGACTGGAGCTCTTTATGGCACACTATGATAAAGAACACTTTGTAACAACGACAGTTAAAAAATCAATTGGATTTTAAATCCTTCGCTAGCAGCTCAAATTGAACGGATATTATGAATTCTCATAGCTCTTTTTAAGATTAATAGTTTCTACTTCTCTATATGAAAAAAAACCTCTCTTCTATATTAACCTTGTCATCTTATACAGTGAGGGGATAACGATACAATTAATTGCATTGAGAGTTGAGAGCGTTTAGTCGAAAAAAAAATAAAAATAAAAAAAATAGCGTTTAGTTGAAAAAAAAAATATGAGGCCTAGGAATGATAAATCACCCATAATTTGCGAAGTTTTTATCTTAAATACAATTTTCAGTCTTCGAAAATATCGCGAATATTCGTCTAAAAGGATGCAAACAAATGACGAAGATATTCGTTTGAGGAAAACGTTCAACACTTTCCCACCAGAATAGTTCCAGATGCGCCGTCGAAGTGCGGTCTGTGTGAAAAGACAGCTTGGAGACAGTCTGAATGTGCGACCGCAGAACTGGCGGCATATAAATTGTGGTCTGAAGATCCGTTGGACCGAACGCATTCAGTGACCGAGGAAAACCTCAAGTTTTCTAACTGTATGCGGATAACGTTGTGTTGGCCCATTGTAAGAGGAAGCCAGACTGCACGCACCCGTTCTGCATTTCAGCGGATGACTTTTCCCACGAGTTGAATAGATCTGCACAACAGTTGAAGCCGAACAGATGAATTGAAAACAAATACATGTTCAATTTATTTCCTTTTGGTTTATTGTTCGATAATATTGGTTTATTATCCAATAATAATCTTTTTTAGTCGCTCACGAAAATAGCCTAATCCCTCAATATTTTATGTTTTACGTTTAAAGGCGGGTGGAATCCAAATATCCAAATAAGAAAAAAAAATAAAAAATAAAAATGTAAAACAAAATAAAAACGCTGCAAATGAATGTACAAGGTTTTATTCATACAAGGTGATGTAAGATTTACTATTATTTTGCTTCAATTGTGATTTATAACAATACATTTGCAGAAGATCGATTTGCAATGGTAACTATTCCGATCATTAAATGATCAACCAAATTTTGTGAACATTCCACCTAGCAATACAGATAGGTAATTATAAGGGGGAAACTTCTAAGCAACTATGGTGTTTTTAATCAGTTTTTAAAAATTAATTTCTAAATTAAAAGAATTTTTATTAATTTTCTAATTAATAGTTGAATAATTTTCCAAAGGGTTCAGCTGGTTGACTACCATAGCATAGAACGATTTTCATAGCTCCCAAAATTCTCAAGTTCAATTCTCATGCAAAATTTCTATGTTCTAAGCAGTGGTTTATTTTTGATCACAGACAGCTTAATTGCATTTATTTATTTTTTTCAATTCAATAGCGTGGTTACTGAGCTTCTCATTATTTCTAAAACTGATACTTTCAACGTTCGGTCAAGTTTTTTTTTTTCATTCTTTCACAAACCGAATAAAAAAAAAAACTGATTTTGCCCGACGAGACGAGCCCAAATACCGTTTCCGGTCTCGAGTAGCATGAGTCAACCGATCCACGTCACGTTCGTCCGATCAATTACTTTAGTTCGGATTGGAGGCGAGGGTGTGGGCTTTTTGAGCAGAAAAGACACATTGAAAGGCGAGGGAATGCGATAAAGGCGCGACGACGATTCTAAGCTGAGCAGTAATCCAGTCACATCGTCTTCGTATCACGTAATTCATAGAACTACAGACATTGTGCCAGAGAGAGCCTTGAGGGGTTCGAATAAAGTTCCTAGAGAGGAAATACAATCCACTGCAATATATCAAACGGCCTGGCAACCGAACTACCAATACTCTCGTGCTATGAAAAAATCATGATTAAACAGGATAAAATATTACAAAATAAGAATTATGTTGACTGTAGTTAGTCTCTTGACGATAAACAAGCGGGATAAATCAATTATATTTTTTGGCTCAACCCGTTCAAAGTCACTGGAAAATACTTTTAGAATTGAGGTAGCGATCTGGTCGACGAATTGAGTCATATTAGGCTCAAAAATTATTTTCGGACAATCTTCAGGATTATTTATAGCTCTCAAAGGCGACTAAGTAAAAGTTTGTTGGAAATAACCTACAGCTGCTTCATTTCGAACTACAACTAACAAAACCTTGAAGCTGTTAGCTCCGGAATGTTGGGTTTATTTTTGTCGTGCCCGAACATATTGAAGTTTCAATCCTCCGAAGAAAAAACGTCAGCGGTTGCCGCTTGGAATTTTGATAAATTGATAAAAATAAGATTCCGCTAGCAGTCGTTTCATCCTCCGAACGAACAACAAAAAGCGGGCCATAAGGCCAAAAGGGGGCCATAGGTACCCTTGGTCCTATAATGCCCTGAAGAAGCCCGAACGGGCGAAAGTACTTGGCGTAATAAAAAGAAGAAAAATGGAGAAGAGGTCGTCTCGTTATTCTCCCCCTCAACCTGCAGAAACAAAAATCAAATGAATCTCCTTCCATTTCAGTCACCGACTTACTCCGAACCGAGTTTATAAATAAATCTTCTTCGATGTTTGACTCTTTCTATAGGAATATTTCCAACTGTATAATTAGGTGAATCGATGATCCATTGTTTTCTTTCTATAGGGTAGCAATATTCGGGTGAACTACCATTTTTTTAGGGGAAAACAGGAACTCGGCTGACTTCATTACAAGCGAATTTCTCTGAAATTCGCGAAGGGGGAAAAATAGGAAAACGACCTGCACAGCGAATATTGAACATTTTCCTGATAATACAACCAAGTCCTCGGGCGATCGGGGGAATAAGTTCGAGAAAAACCGAAGGCAATTTGCGGAAAGAAGGTCCGGGTGTTTATCGATGGTGCGATAGGCCTGACCGAAGTGGTCCGTGGTGGTAATAGTAGGGTACCGCAGAGAGAGAGGGAATGATAGAAGATGCGACAGAGCGATAGAGAAAAGGGAGAAAGCCTGCGGTCAGGATGAAAAAAAGAAGAAAATTGTACTGTAGCAGAGGTCTGCGGTGATGCTCGAGCCTTGTTAGGCACCATTAGAGGTTCAGTGTGAAGGGGAGGGCTCACTGACGGACAACCATTTAGACGATAACACGTTGCGCGGACAAGAGGGCGTTCTCGAAGATCAGAACATCTCGCAGGCAACATCACCTGTTCATATCGGCCTCTGCATTTACTGCACTGATTGTTCTGTTCAGCGGCCAAAGGAGTCCTCACAGTTGTAATCTTGACTTCGACGTGAGGCCATAATTTTTAATGTAACGGTCTCACGCATTTTAAAGGCTGTATGACAAGCAACGGCAGACGCAATAGAAACTCGAAAAATATATTATTGATCAAAGTGCGTTTTAAGCATAAAATCTTTCAGCATCAAAATGAAATAAAATTGTACTAAATAGACATTCGCAAAACAGCACATAAATTAACAATTCGCAGTGAGGAAATCTGTTCCCGTGGATACTATAATTTGTTGATGGCTAATTGGTAATTACCATTGATAAGATAATAAGATAAGAGATAAGATAAGATAATAAGATAATTACCATTGTTATTACCATTGATAAGAGTGATGTCAATTGACGTCAATAAGATAATAAGATAAGATAAGATAATAAGATAATTACCATTGATATTACCATTGATAAGAGTGATGTCAATTGACGTAATTTCTCAATAATTTGTTACAAAAAATCACTTCAAGAAAATTTTTCCAAACGTCCGTTCTGTTGTTTAATTGTGCTTTTTATACGGCGATATACAAAACCCTTTGACGCATCTTAGGTTTATTAGTAGATTAACTTTTCTCGAGAGGAATCAGGTTGGATAACAGTGCAAAAAGCGTGGAAAAGAAAAAGCGACGAAAAAAATAAATAAAGGCAAGGCGGATTCAAGCCTACAACAGGAGCGAGCCAATTAAAAAATGGCATAATCCATCAGGGAAGGGCATAATTAGTTTTGAGGGGACAGAACGCTACTTTCCCTTTCGGTTGCTATTAATAGGATTTGAATAGGTTTGCTATTCATTAGTGTTTCCTTGTTCATAATTAAAATGCCTTTTTCTTCAGAAACAATCAAACTCTCAGTTAATTCGCGAACTACAACGCTCTATTCGCTTTATTCTGAGAAAAATGAAGAAAAAATGAAGCCTTTTGGACAAGGGCTGAGCACAACGGGGTATTGCCCGGACAATAAGAGTCATTGTTGTGTTTCAGGTTTTTCATTTCACGAAAGATAGAACATAAATAAATATGTCTACATCAATCTCTACGTAGAAACAAAAAATGCATATATAGGTAATCTGACTTCGAATTTGTAGCAGTCTCTTCAGTCAATGCCAAGACGACAAATCACAAAGAAATTGAATGTGACATGGAAGTTCAATAATTTTAAAAAGGAAGATTTTTAAAAAAAACTTTCTCGAAAAAAACACAAAAAAAGAACAAGTTTATTCCCTGATTATTATGATTCTGCATAAGTAAATTGGATAAGTATTGAAGGATGATGTAGACTGAAGCATATTCAAAATACGGAAGATTATTTCGCCCGAGGGGAACCTCACGAAAAGGTGAGATCATTTTTTGAGGTGTCAGAGCGAAACAAATTGGTGGAGTTTTTTTTTTCTTTTTTCACTTTCGCGCTAACGAGATTTTACGAGCATCTCCGATTTTTTCAGCAGTTCGTCCATTTCGGCGAAATGTTCTCTTCTGAAACAGTTGTCGTTTGAACGAAAATTCAACCTTCTCGAACTGTATATTCCAAATTATTATTTTTGACGAATTGCGGCTGCTTGTCACTGCCGTATTATTTCTCGCCTTGTCGTGACCTCAGTCCCAGTTATTATTGTCTGACACCTTGCGAATATTAACAGCGTTACCGTACATGCGAGACTAGCGTGCATGTGATTCGCAATGGAGAAGGCAACACGTTGAACATGCGGAGTAGTTCAGTGCAGTGTGTTATTAAGACGCGTGTTCTCGTCAACACTGCCGTCTCCGAGGTGCAACGGGTCTGAATTTCACATTCGCATCTAGAACTGAGCAGTATCGCAGTAATTAGAACATTGTTTATACTAGCTGTAAATAATAGTACTCCCAAGCGTCCGAAATAGTAATATTACGTATCCACAAGCATCATTGTGTACGTATCATAATAGTTACGAAGTCGAAACAATTTCTCGAGATGGCAATAAATGAAACCACCGAAAAACAGATGGTAACTATAGGGGAAAACTCCGTAGCAACTATTGTAATTTTAATAATTTTTATTTTTCTTAATTTCCTAATTAAAAACTAAACCTGTTGCCTAACGATACAGCTGGAGAGAGAGTTTAACGACCATTCCAATGAGTATAGAACGATTTTTATAGCTCCAAGAACTCTCGAGTTATACCCTCATGTCAAATTTCTGAAAATCTCCCAAAGTCGGCACAAAAGCTGCGATAACTCGAGAACCAATGAAGCTATCGACCCGGCGATGGTCTCATTCGATTCAGCGTCCAAAAATCTATATAATTTGATACCACGTACACATTTTTCTGAATAACCGTGGAAAATATGAATTTTCTCCCCCTCAAAACCCCCCAAAGATACCCTTAAAATTGAGCTAGCAAGTTGGTTCAAGAATTGGGCCGTCGTAGAACCGAGATTGATTTTTGGTGAAAATTTCAAATTTTTAGCTCTTACTGTTTGGCCGGAAAACTGCTAACGGCGTACGGCGGACGGCGTACGGCGGACGGCGTACGGCGGACGGCGTACGGCGGACGGACAGAATTTTTTTTATTGGATATTCGGATTCTACATGCCTTGAAACGTAAAACATCAAATTTTGAGGGGGGTTATAAATTTTTTTTTCTTGGGCGATTACAATGGTTTATTATTGAATAAATAACCAAAAACAAGGCCGGTAACGAAACTATAAGTATAAGTAGTTGAAAATTACAACAACAACAAAAAAAAAACTGATCAAAAATTTTATTTTTCATTATTAGGTATTACTTTCATGTTTACGTGACGAATGGAAGCAAGGAGATCGCCAGAAAAGTTTAATTCGGAACTGAGGTGAATTGGAAAGAACTTTGCTTAGAAACACTTTCGGAATTGTGTGCCCATGTGTTCAGATTTTTTTAATATCATTTCCGCTTAGATTGTCACAAATTCAAAATGAGCTGAATTTGTGACAATCTCTTTGTCTTCTATCCTTGTGAATAGTTGTCTCCATGTCAGTTTGAGAAGTCATATAATGAAACAATTTCGTGTAAAATAAATTAATAAAACTCACCATGTAACCGGTTGGAAATTTTTCACATGGATCACACGATGGAAAAACTAGGTAGGTAAGATAAATGAACCTCGCTCAAGAAATTTACTCAGAATGGAAGCCGTATTTTAAACCGTGAAATGGAATACCTCGGCTGTAGGATAGAAGTTTCGCTCTTTTACGGGTTCCACTGGAAACCCAGTGGAGTGGGAGGATTGCTCGTAGCCTCCCCAAAACATAAAATAAAATCAGAGGCGTGACCCTAATAAAGTAATATATTTTCCAGAGGTGCGGGCTCCCTTCCGTCAGGGGGAGCAGGGCGCCCTAAATTGATATACTGCTCCGCTCCTCCATTAGACAGTGTTTCAAGGCTGAGGTTACACGAAGAAGTGCGGAACGTTTCACGATACCGAGGCTGGATTATTCCTTGTAGCACCAGTTATATGGTTCGTAAACGCCACGATGTGTTTCAGCGCAAGGTCGGCCTGTTTTGATCGAAATAAATGTCCACGAACGTCGAAATTCGAGGAGAAAGATGAAAATCAGCGCTTCGCCTGGGCGTCTATGAGTGGTTCAGTCTAATAAACCCAATAATAAACTACAAAACGTTCAGAACGGAATTCAAATTTTTCCTGAGACGCTTTCATTCTATATTATATTTTTCTTCGATTATTATTCAATAACAAACCATTGATATCGCCCAAGAAAAAGCATTCTACATTTCAAGGCACGTAGAATCCAAAAATCCAAGAAAAAAATTCGGTCCGTCTGCCGTACGCCGTCAATACTTTTACGACGAAACTATAAAAGCTAAATTCTTGACATTTTCACCAAAAATCAATTTTGCCAACGGCTCAAAACTCTTTTACCAAATTGTTACCTCAATTTTAAGAGTATTTTTGGGATGTTTTGTCGGTGAGGAAATTCGTATTTTCCAAAATTTTTCAGAAAAAGGTGTATTTTTGGTATCAAGTTGTATGGATTTTCGGAAGCTGAATCGAATGAGACCATCGCGGGTCGACAGCTTTATTGGTTCTCAAGTTATCGCAGCTTTTGTGTTGAATTTGGGAGATTTTCAGAAATTTGGTTGAATTTGGATATTACTCAGGATTTCTTGGAGCTAGAATAATCGTTCTATACTCGTTGGAGTGGTCGTCAAACACTCTCTTCAAATGCACCGTTAGAAAAACAACTTTGGCTTTTAATTTTGAAATTAAAAAAAATAAAAATGATTAAAATTACAATCGTTTCTACAGTTTTTCTCCTGTAGTCTGCACTCTGTTTTTCGGTGGGAACATTAACAAATGTTCCGATTAATCACTATCACAAATGGATAATTTTCTTAAATTCCAACTCCTTAATTTTGAAGAGAAGGAATAATAAACCACTGTACAATCATTTGCAGCGTTTTTTCTATTCAGCTATCTTAGGTGGAAAATTATTTAATAGAATTCCGTTCTATGGAAGATACTCGATTTTTCGAAAAGAAGAAAAACAAATCAGAGAGTACAATTTTAATAATGAGGAGGTATATATTTTTTACTAAATCACTCGCGCTGAGATTGTGGAATCCCAGTTCACAAGGATAGGAGATGAAGATATAGACACGAATTCCACTAATTTTAAAAGAGTATTACTCGCATACTGATGTGGGTGTTTTGATCGTCAGTTGTAAGATCGTTACTAACGGTGGCCTAAACGCCGAAATTGATATAACGATACAACTGATTTTAAATTAGTGGAACTCGTGACTATCTCTTTGTCTCCTGTCCTTGTTAGGCGAGACAAGTATTTATATCTATGTATCATAATTTAAATTTTAGTCGATTTAATGAATCAAGTAATACTACTATCAGGACTCTATCCTTATTATTTATTTTAATTTTTTTTCTAAAATGCAAGTCGTTTTTTTTAAACCTTTAGGCTGTTCCTTGCTCTGATGCTTCAATTCGGTAGCTTCTACAACCCTTAGCAGCTGCACGTGGCCGAATTACGAGCGAGCGACGCTGCGCCGAAGGCGTGAGGTCGTAAATAAATGAATAGCACGTGCGGCTGCGGCCTAACCACCTTACGTCTCCATATTTCTAACTCACCTCTTTCCCTTTCACCCGGCGAGATTTACGTACATTCACTCGAACATGTTAGTGAGTTTTATTATTTTTCTTCCAGCATTCAATCAGGAAATTCCCTGAGAATCAAATCAGGCACTTCCTATTCTGCCAGCTACTTCATGAATTCATGAGCTTAAGAAGAAGCTTGTTGTAATTTTTTAGACTAGGCGGAAATTGAGTTTAATTCTTTTTTTCTTCTAATACAACAATATTACCTTATAATCCCTTTTTTCGAAATTCAGCGTGTGTTTAAGATCAAATCTGCGATTCATGCAACTCTTGGGATCTAGTAAGGATTAACTTCGAGCGATACAACAATGGCGCTAACTGCCGCTCTAGTTAAGCTCTCACCTGTTGAAACACAAAAGAGCACTAGGCACAGATACATGCAAGAACTAATAAGATAGGGATTGTTAGAGATGCGGATTGAAACAGGCGTCGACGATGGAAGATTTGTGCTGTCTTGTGTAACACTTATATATATTTCGACGGTGAAGAATTGAGACCTCGTATCTCCATTTTGCCTACTTTACAGGAGACCAAAAAAAAAACTGCATTATTTCTAAATAATATTTCTAAATTGCAGGATACGAGGTATCGAAAATTGAAATTTTGAGCCGAAATAATTCGAAAATCGACCAAATGAGAGCTAAAATCGGTAAAAACCAAGGAACTTGCCTGATGGAAACAATGATCTCATTTTTGTCAAAAATGAAGATACGAGGTCTCAATTCTTCACCGTGGTTATGCTACTTCATACTATCACTTCCTTAATACGTGTAACTCAAGATCATCTACAGTTTTTTTTTGTTTTTACATGCATTTTTGGGTCGTCTGGCAATAGAAAGATTGTCCAACTTTCACAAGAGTTCAAATCAATCAAATATCTCAGTGAAGAGCCAACCAATTTTTAGTTGATCTACGTCGTAGTCAGGTTGAACAAACTCATTGTTGGTTTTTAATTACTGAATGTTTGGTTTTTGAAGTCGGTGCTGCTTATTTAATAGTAATAACAACTGTTTTAAATATTAAAATCCAATGTTTTTTTTCTTTCTTTTTTTATTGCTAGTAAGATTTCATTAGAAGCACGATCAAATACTGTGAGTTCCCATAATTTCTCGTCCGAATAATTCTTCAAGATCGGGTCATTTGTCACTTTCAGGGCAGGATTAAGGATTAATCGTTTCCCTACTTACGGACGTCGGCAGCCATGTTTGATTCTAATTTAATTCTCAGCCGAGGATCTGTAGTTGCGGTAAAAGGGCCACGTGGAACCAAAAACCTCAAAGCGTTTACGATGCTGGGGCGAGGGATGCGGTGTCATTGAATAGACAAGACGGGAAGACCCCGAAGACGATTAGAATCATGAGGAAAATTAATCATAAAAGGAGCACTACTGACGCGGAGCTTTGGAAAATAAGGGTAGGGTAAAAAGACAGTTCGGCGTGGAGACTGGGTAGTTAGCAAGAGGAAAGGGTAGACTATATTTTAAGTCTTTCACGACGACGGGCGATGTTCTGTTGGAGCCATCCTTCATTTGCTATCTACCCGGTCCAGGCACCACAAAGGCCGAACGAACGTTCTCCTCTTAATGCTTTTCTGGTCTCCTCGCCCGAGGTTCCCTTTCTTCGTCATTCTTCTTCCAGGAGCAGCTCCCAGGCGAAGACGTTCACTCCTAATAGTGCACAACCCCACACACAGCAGTTGAAGTCTTTTTCTTTTGATCCCTGTTTTAATTCGTTCCCAGTGATTTGTCGTCGAACACGGGGAGCGGGTTTATTGGACTGACTCACCCTTACAAGGCGTTCCGATCGAGGCCCTTATTGCTTGGATCAGCACCCTCCGCACTTCTTACTTGGATTTTTTTGGCGCACCCACGGCCCAGTTGGGATGCTATATAATTTGATCGCATGATTAGCTTCGAAGGGATAAACACCCATCCAGTCGCTATACGTCCCTTCGTCTAGGGAAAAATCCAGTGTGGTTTTCAGATCCGCCACCTGCCACTGGTAATTGAATTTCGATCGACAATCCCCCCAGCAACCCTTGTATTCGAAGCGACGAAAAAAACGTCGCCGGTACAGTTGGATTTAGCGATGCAATCGGTAATGTGCGATGAAATGGAATTATTTTGCGTTTGGTGAGAAAGTTGTCACGAGCTCAAACAGGTCGAATAAATAGTATCGCGCACTTCTGCTCTCAGCTATGCAATCTGCGTGCAATAAAAATAATAGAAATGATAAAATAATAGAGTAGTTTAAAAAAAATAGCAGTCAGTTATAATACGTTCATGAAATAATCGAACGAATGTCATTTGAAGTTAGACTTTAAGAAGATCTGTTAGAATTAAAAAACTGTTAGAATTTAGTTATATGTTGATTATGTTAGTTATTTCAATTTTATACGAAAGTCGTCATGAACACAAATCAAAGAGCGATTAAGAAATCAAATTCAGATTCAGCCGTTTCCAGATCAAGCGGTCAAGGGTTGTAGATCAGTTTCTGAGCCACGGCTCGTTACCCCGTTCAGGTTCAACAACTAATTGATCTCTTCAAGCGGAAACAGACCTTCTCAGAGATACAATGAAGATGAAGGAGTGTAAAAACGCGAACGGCCCTGATGAAGGGAAAACGAGGAAAAAGAAAAGAGGGATCGCCATCCGAAGTGTTGGAAAGAGGAAGAGCGAATGAGTGGTCCTCAAGTTCTCAAGGACTTTCCTTCCCTGCTTGCACTTGAGAGCCCAGCAGAGAAGAGCCCTTGCATCATCAACGACAGATCAAATATTCATTACCTCTCTACCGGCATTGCTGTCAGCAAGGCATCTTCTTTTGCCTAGATCCTTGTACAAGGCTCACGGTTCAGTTTTCTACACTTTTTCACTTTTCGTATTTCAGTGGACGTCAACGATGTCTCGCACGAGACGAGTGCTATTTTTAGAGGGAGTCAAGATTATTATTTTGATATTCGATCCAAAAGAATGGCGTGTTACAGACTAAAAGTAAAATCGGCTAGGCTTTAATCTTATAATTGATCGGTCCAATTGACAACATAGTTACTAGCTCACATCGCGACAATCAGTTTTCGGAAAATGTATATTTCCTTATTGAGAGTGTAACCTTGAAACGATTTTATTTTAAAACTATTGACCGTAAACTGGCCGCTTGATGAAGCACGTTCCAGATATATTTGATCTTCTCATAGTGTGTATAAAAACCAACGAGGAAGAATATTCATCGCAACTTCTTCGTATTCCAAATTGCTCTAATTTTTACGGCTGCAAAAGAAAAACGCGTAATTGACAAAGTGTTGCAAAAGAATTTGAAATTAAAGTAGACCAGAGAAAAAATCTTTTTGAAGTAGCTACTAATTAAGAAACCTGAGCAGGTCAAAGGGGGCTTTTTAAAAATGATTCGTGAGACACACCGGTCGAAAAGAAAGAGCGGGAACACGAAAATAAACGTACTTTTGGAGTGACGTGGTTTAGGCAAAAAATGAGACAATAGGATATTTGGACCACGAATCTGTTTTAACACTACGTTTGCAATTCATGAATCAAACATCGGACAAAAGGAAAGGCGAGGCCTCTACTTCTCTTACAACCTACTATGTCCATCTCTCTCCAACTCGCTTTTCGACCGATCCTTACTCGCATCCTTGTCCTACTCGTTTTCTGGCCGATTTTTTGTCTCATTCGCTTTGGCAGCCTTTTTTCATGTGGTCTTTCTCGGATATTTTCCGACCTCCGGAATTATTACACACAAGGGTTTCGGGAAAGGTCGTGCGGAAGAAGGAATAGGAGGGAGTTTCTTTCCAAATGAACAACTAAAAATAATGTCCATAGAAACGGTTGGTGTAGCAAAGGGCTACAAGAGGTAGCTACGCTCAATTTTTTTTCCTTTTATATTTTTTTCAACCCCTTCACTACATCGCGAGCAAACCCCGCCTCTTCATCTGCAGTCCAGTTATTTTCTCTCTGTTCCACAGATAAAATGATTCATCGCTAAGAGCGAAGTTTTTTTTTTTTTTTTCTGTGACTTATTACAGTTTTTGGGGGTAAAATTGATTTTTTTTCCCTTGCGGTAGGTTCACATCCGTGAAATATTAGAATCGAAAAATGTCGACCAGAAAAACGTACTTTATTGAATTCCGGTTGAACTAAGGGCAAAAAAGGTTAGAGAGAAATCTTCGCGCAGAGTTTTTTCATCACCTCTGCGAATCGGTGGTCAGCGCTTTAAGTAACGATCATCGGATATTGACCGTGAAAAACGAGGAAAATCAATTAATTCAAAATGATGACATTTACGATACATTCCCTTTCTTCAGACCAACAAAAATCTACTTCTACAAAACAGGACGAATCAATGAACGAACTAATCAGTTAATTAAAAGAGATTTATTCCGTAATAAAAGTAATTTTAATAGGTGGCACTTGTTTACTTACATGTTTATGCAATATGATGGAAGTATACTGTGATCGTCCAAAAAGTCGAATTCGGAACGGAGTTGAACTTGGAAGAAATTTTCATAGTACTATTTATACTTAGAAACAGTTTCTGAATAAGTGTCTGTGTGTCCGTCCATCTGTCTGCCTGAGTTCAAAAAGTGCCAAAAGTGGCCACATCTCTGTGAAAAATGAATGAAACTCGATGAACTTTTCAGAAAATTGTCTTCCAGTGAATGTGCATAATGATCCATGTCCGTAGTTTAGGTAACATACAGTGCTTCCGAAGAATAACCGCACAGTTTTTCCGATTTTTATTAATTTTATTTTTATTTTTTCCGATTTTGATTTCTACAGACAAATTATTACGAGTCAATATTTTTTCTCGTTTGAGATTTTAAAAAGTTTGTTATGGCATGCAGATGACCTCGATTTTTTATCAACTGGCGCACACACCTTACTTCCACGTTATGACCTTTTTTCACTATTTCGCAAGTTCGTATTTTGAATTTTACAGACCTTGTTGGGTCATTAGGTTATCAACCGAAATTAAAATCGCCTTTTTCACACAGATCTAACAATGATCTTCAATAATTATAAATCTGTGATATAAAAAATCTCTGTCAACTATGAACTATCGACTTTTCACCACAGAAAAAAAAAAACATTTCTCGCATTTGCGTCTATAGAATTTTCAACGATCGTGATTGCATTAAGAGAGTTTACTGTAGAAATAGCGGCTGATGCTATAGAAATGCAGTGAATAAAGAAAAAGAAAGAAACGATTACCTGACAAAAGAAAAGAACCGAAGAACGAACACAATGATAGCCGCGAGGAAGGGCGTGCTGAGGTCGGAGTGATATTGAAATTGCTGCAGCACTTAGTATATACGGACCATTGCGGAGCTACGCGACGAGCAGTCACGTTCGACTGGCGGAACCGTCTCGCGGCCAATAACACAGATCAGATAATGGACCGATGGAAGCTCCGCCTGTTCACCAGCCAGAAGATTTCAAGGACAGATGTTCTCGAAGTTGAAAAAAAAATTGTTCGTATTATAGTTCTTTGGTGGTCATAAAAGGAAATCGATGGTAAATGTTGTAATCGTGGCGAGAAATGGAACTCGTGTTGAATCCCTAGCGTGATTGGACGTGAGAAGAGACAGACCTGCAGAATGGATACAAACTTACACATTATTCGAACAATGCGTGTATGGTTAATAATTCGACTCAAAATGTTTATAAACCAGGAAAACTACGAGATTGAGTTCGCTATAAACAGTTACACAAGATCGAATTTCCAAAATATACCATCAAGTCCCCGACTCCAGTAAATTTAATAGTTCTGGGGTAAAAAATCGCACAAATTGTATTAGGTACCTAAATCAGTTTTTTTTTTTTTATTTATTTATTTATTTTTTATTTTTATTTAAAAATGACAATATTTGATTTTTGCACATTGTGAAATTAGTAACGGCCTCAATTCATGTTACTCCATCGGGCCTTAAAATCGTACCATACTAGTCGAGATGTTTTCCTGAAATACTCATCGACAATAATGGTATCTCAATTATCACACCAGATCGCTGAATCGGTTATGAAGTATCGTTCGCAGAGGAAATTGATTACTAGCTGGTGAGCGAAATTGCCGAAACGTTTATTGGAGCAGCGGAGCATAAAACCCCCGTGCCATCATTTTTGCTACATTTATTTCTCGACTACCTCGCAGCAGCTCTTTCGCCGATGCGCAACTATAGACACGAAGCAACACGATTATCGAATGTATTTGAGCTGCTGCCGTAAATTATGAATTTACCAGCTAGTAAATGTGAACGAGCGATTTATGCTAATCGATCCCCTTACCAAAGTAATAACTCGGGCAAACTAGGCTATGTAAACTTCATCCTTTTGCTACAAGGTTCGCCGCGAAACGGTCGTTGTAATCATGAAAAACCGCTGGGTTCGCTGTAGCGAGAGCATTTAGTGAGTTTGCTTTACGTAACGAATGTTCATTCCCGAGATCCGCAGTAATTAATCTTCGCAATTTTTCGAGGTGCATTTCAAAATGCATCACGTTACGAACTGACTTCGCTAGCCTTATCTCGCTTGAACAATGTATACAGATTGTAAGTTTTTTTCTTCTCCAGGTGGTCGTATTATTTCTTTCAGCAGGTTGAGGGGGAGAATAACGAGACGACCTCTTCTCCATTTTTTTCTTTTTATTACGCCGAGTACTTTCGCCCGTTAGGTACCCCATAGGTACCCTTGGTCCTATAATGCCCTGAAGAAGCCCGAACGGGCGAAAGTACTCGGCGTAATAAAAAGAAAAAAAAATGGAGAAGAGGTCGTCTCGTTATTCTCCCCCTCAACCTGCAGACAGATTGTAAGTTGACGATCGAACGCAGACAGACAGGAGCACAACGAATTCGGGAGATTGAAAAACGTAATTTGAGAATGATCCTAATCTCCTGAGGAATTGGTCGAGAGCGGAAAACTAGGCAATTTTTATCGTCGGTATGTTGGAGTTCAGCGATAAACCACATCAGTAAAGAAACGATACAAAGAAATCTCCTATCCGAACGCGATAAATCAGTCAAGAAAACGATAATTTCATGGTATGCAAGGCAGTATTTTACCGCTAGAGCGAACACAAAATCATTAACCAGTCGCCAACTTACCCAAAATTAGTTGTTTCAGCCGCAGACAACGTTCGCGTAAACTATGGGTTCATAAATCTCAGGTGATTCGGCTGTACAAGCTGTTCATAAATTACGGGTTGCAAGTCGCGCACAATGCACTATAGAGCAAGGCCCGGTTAGCATAAAACACAAGCCTGCTCCACCAGGTGCCCTTCATAAGCTGAACCGAAACTGATAGATAGTCTCTCTGTAGTAATAAAACGGTTCAAGAGACATTCGAAGAGATTTGAAAAAACGAATAACTTGAAGAATGATTAAATTCGTTCTTTGAATTACGCTGAGCGTTAGTTCCGTAAATTTATTTATTTGAACAAAAAAAAGTACGGAAAAATATTGGTGGTTAAATAATAAACGCGAGAAAAATGCCACGTGAAGTTAATCTTCTGCTCCAGACCCACCCTGAAATAGACTTTTTCACAACCCCCTTGCCACGTATTAAATCATTGTTTTTTGCTACCACGAACTAAGCCAGTTTCCTAGTTATTTTCACCTGTGTTTCCTTTATATTTTTTTCTAGAGTAGTTTTATTTTAAAATTTTGTACTTTCCCTTAATTTGGCGCTGCGATCGCATTTATACTTTCTTTTATTATTGTAATGTTAGGCTTATGCCTGTATAATGGAATAAATAAATAAATAAAATGTAGTATCGACGATTCAGGAGCTGCGTCCGTTGAAAAATGGAGATGCTTTTCACTTAAATATAACTGTGGAAGCGTTAAAATCTTGATTTTAACTGTGTACTTTTTTTTATGAAACTGAATAATTTCCACAAGCCGATAATATCCCTTGAATATAATTTCACCGAAAAAGAAAGCGAATAATATTGGCAACTATTCGAAATGGGGATATTCAAATGAACGAGTTGAGTTTTTCTCTTCTTCACGCATACGTAGTCAGTTTTGTTTGAATGGGGAAAATGAATCATTCTTTCACCCTTATAATTGCTCTTGGTTCATTAGCGATGGGCTAAAAGAAAAAAAAAAAAAAAAACTATAGCAGACTACTGTTACAACAGGCAGCTATTAGGAGTCGACCGGTTGTGGGTTTGTTCCGAGATAACCTCCGAAATTTCTCCCATGAGATAAATGGCCTCTTCCTAACAACTCTCCGCCCGGAGTAATTTGTTAGCCAAGTGAATTGATTCATAATTTTCTTGAGCACATCGTTAGCATGAGAATGCTATTGTTCTCTTTATGCTGTCTCGTTCAACTTTGACAAATAACGATTTCGAGCACTCGTAAAGGCGGAGGAAAAATTGGTTTTCTCATGATAAAAATTCCGCCGACGTTTACCTGCGTAAGGAGCAAGAATCGGGTAATTAAATCGGATGACGAGCTAGAATAGCGGCTCGGCATTCTGAACTGTCGTTCAGCTACTTAAAGAGATTCTTAGGCAATTATATTGAAAACTGTAGGATTTTCTCAGCTAAGACCAAGAAAAAGATAGGTCCTTAAAAGAAGGGCGGCTTGAGATTGCAGTAAAATGTTTCACAAAAATAAGGTTTAAAAAAAAAAAATTGTTTGCCTTATCTTAGGGCTGATCCTAGCGGAAATGAAATAAGGCCAATCCCTAGTTCCTGAATTAAACTGGAAATTTTGAATAGAGTTTTTATGCTATCTGACGTAGTTCAATTCAATTTTGAAACCGTTGCTTCATTGTGAAATAGGAAGACCATGCACTTGTGTTATTAAATATCCCGAACCTTTGTAAATGTTTTCATCAAACAAAAGATTGGTAACTGTAGAGGGGAACTCCTTAGCAACCATCGTAGCTTCAACTATTTATATTCTTATTATTATTATGATTTTTCTTTGCATTCTGTCCTTGAAAATTTTTTTTTTGTTTTTTGATATCCGGATTCCACGTACTTGGAAACGTAAAACATGAAATTTTGAGAAAAATAAGCAATTTTTTCTCGGGCGATTACGATGGTTTATTACTGGATAATATACCAAAATGGAGTCGAGAGTGGACGCTAACTTATTCATAGTTAATACGACGCGAATTAACTTGACGTTTTCGAAAAAATTCGCCGGTATTATAAATTATTATAAATCCACAGCAGTGTGAGAGGTCAATGCAAATTAAAAAGTTCTAAAATAAGGATGACTTTTCGAGAGGAATCCATTGAAATTAAAAGAGAGAAGTACGTTGCAGCAGATGCTGAAGAAGCGGTACTAAGGCAAGATGATTTCACCTAAAGCCAGCGTAACATCTGAGAGAAGAGAATCGCTGGATGGATGGGAAAGTACAGCAGCTCGACACAGACGGAAGTGCTCGGCTTCAATCAAAAGTTTTAACGAGGCCGGTAATTTGAGGGAAGGCTTGATGCCAAGTTGGGGCATCAACTTGGTACCGCTGGTTAAATTGGTCGAGCGTTCAAGTATCGTCGAGGGGTACACACCGTTTCTGTTTCTGCCATATACCTCAAGACTTGTCCCAAGCTCAGTCCCAAAACCCGGCGGAGGTCGTCCGCAAAAGCCCATTACTTTTACTGACAGAGGCCAAAAGTTTGCTCACCAGTTGCCACATGTGTCATCAAGGGGAAGTTTTCCGCTTTGTTCAACCTCCCAACTTCTCCTTGTAAAGAAGCCTCTCCTTGAAAAGAATCCTTTCCTTGGAACCAGCCGCTTTTAAGATTATGACTGCATTAATAAACGAAAGGGTTAATTAATTAGACGACAAACATTTCCAACGGAAAAGAGAAGAAAAACTCGTCAAATTTCTGAAAATCTCCCGAATTCGACCCGAAAGCTGCGATTACTCGAGAACCACTAGAGCTGTCGACCTCGCGATGGTCTCATTCGATTCAGCGTCCAAAAATCTATAGAAATTGACACTAAATACAAAAAGGGTTTTCAAGGTCAATAGAAATTGATAATAAATACAAAAAGAGTTTTTAAAGGTTTATTGTGAAAAACCTTGGAAAATATAAATTTTCTCCCCCTCAAAACCCCCAAAAATACCCTTAAAATTGAGCTAGCGACGTGATTCAAGAATTTGGCCGTTGTGAGGCCGAGATTGATTTTTGATGGAAATTTCAAGAAATTAGCTATTATAGTTTGGCCGGAAAAGTGTTGACGGCGTACGGCGGACAGACGGATTTTTTTTTATTGGATATTCGGATTCTACATGCCTTGAAACGTAAAACATCAAATTTTGAGGGGGTTAGACAATTTTTTTTCTTAGGCGATTACAAGGGATTATTATTGAATAATAAACCAAAAAAGTTCTATGAGGCGATTGAAGCAAAATCCAGGTATTTCACAGCGAAAGACTTAATCGATTTCTAGTTTATTATTCGAGTTCGAATAACTTCCAATATCCGATGATTGGCCATCTTCGTCAATTTAAAGATTCCAACGTGTTCCGTGGCGTCGAAGAAAGTCCCCGAAGTGGAGATGCGAGACGTATACTCAATTAAGACGTCCTAATACTCATCCACCGAAGACATTGGCCTCTCATAATATCAACTGCCCTATCAAGATGGAACCGGGGGACCGAGTTTCCTAACCTCAATTAAACCGAGTTATGCAAATGCAAAAGCGGTTATTACGGGGGAAGAAGGGAATTGAAATAAGACGGAGTCACAGTCAGAGCGAGAGAGGTTTCTCGGATCAGAGGAAGTCAAGGAATGTAAGAGCATCAACCCCAATAACGAGTCAAATCTCGTTACCATTTTGATTTAAGGGACAGCTCGTCTCCGCCCTCTTCGGAAGCTATCGAAACGCACTGTTTTTACTTCTCATCCGGTTTCATAGTTTCTAATCTCATCGGATATAATTGATTAGCTCCCGAGGGAATCGTTAAACGACTTATTCGAAAAATATACCAACATTTATAAATCATCCGATCGTTATAGAAAAACGCTGCAAATGATTGTACAGTGGTTTATTATTCCTTCACTTCAATAATAATCTCAGTGTACAGGAAGACGGAAATTTTTCCCACATTTTCCTATAAATTATGAACAGTTATTAACGATTGAAAACCTCCAATTTTCAATTTAATCCAAAATTTTTAATTTGGAGTGTTCTGTGTTGTGTTAATAAGGAAATATACCCTAGGAATATTAATCATACGCCGTCCTTACGGATACCTGTTCTTGTGAGTAAGTTAACCGTGTCTCATGCGAAGCTGATGAGCACATTCCAACAGTACACGCCGGTGAGTTACGCAATCTCATCGAATTTCTTTGCTACAGATTATTCTCATGAAAAAACACTTCAATTTTCAAGAAGAACCTAAAAAAAGTTTTTAAAAAAATCACACTTCCTACACACGTACCTAGTTTATTAGCTACTGCGGTAAAATCGTTGATTCAGCTCTTCAGAAAATAAGATATTAAATGAGATCTGCGGGATTACTCATACATCGACCTTGATGCATTTCATCAAGTAAAATTCAAAACTCAAATAAGGTTATAAAATTAATATTACATTGGAATCGGTATGTTTCACTTACGGGCCAAAAGGAATTCATCAGTCGCAAAGGCAGTGTTGACGCGATAGATATTCTTCTTAGGCGAATAGAAAAGGGAAATTGGCCATTTCTGATCCGAAGACGGAATTAATCAGGCTGCATAGTCTGATGAATGTCACGCCAATTTCATCGTCGTCGAAAATAGCTGTTCCTAAGCTTTTGCCCTAATTACACTTTAATTGATCTACCGGTCGAATAGCGGCTATGGAGAATAACCAGTTCCGTAGGACGACTTGATGTCAAGCGAACGACATTTGACTGATCAGTCAGGAGCGACTCGCCGATAAGCCGGTTATTCTACCAGTTAGCTTGAAGAGTAGCATGAGCCAATTTTCACCGCGAAGAACACTTCAGCTTTGTAAACAACTCGCCATAAATAATTACAACGGAGACCGCTAATTATCAGGATGAACGGTACGTCTTGGGAAACCGGTCAACT
This sequence comes from Tupiocoris notatus, assembly GCA_037159825.1. NCBI lineage: Eukaryota > Metazoa > Arthropoda > Insecta > Hemiptera > Miridae > Tupiocoris > Tupiocoris notatus. The sequence continues at coordinate 93,502 of JASJUZ010000054.1, forward strand.
GACGTCGCCGTTTCGTGGCCGGCAATCAATCATTGCGCGCTTGACTTCTTCGTTTTATGTTTATAGACTCCTCCCAGATCGTTAACTGTTGCAGTAATTTTTTTTCGTTTCCACTCCTTTGGATCAACACGTTTTAGAAAAATGGTCAATCAATTTTAGTTCTTGATAATGTTTTGAAATATTTTCAGACTTTTCGGAAAAATTCCGCTTCTGAAAGAAAATACCAATTGAGACCGCTTCAAGACATGGACATCCAATCATTACTTGCCCCAAAATGATGGAGAAGACTCTGTAATGAAGTAAATTTAGCACTGAATCGAATGTTCGCCACTTCATGGTACATTATTTGTCTTTCTTCGCCTTCCTCCCGTGGAAGGTCATTTGATTTTGGGTTACTTTCAATATGTGATTGTAGCGAGTAGACGCTGTTGTATAGTAAGCGTTTCAATTTTTTTTTATTTCCATATTTACGTTGTAAATGGAAGAACTGTGATCGTCCGAAAAGTCGAATTTGGAACGGAGGTGGATTTGAAAGATATTTTTATACTACTATTTTTTTTTTTAATCTATTATTTTTTAAGTTAGTTTAATTTTTTCCAAAAAAAAAACAATATATTTTCTATTTTTCGAGATATTTTAGTCATTGGCCATTCAATACGAACACGAGATATATATTTACATCAAGTTCTCGCTATTGCCAATGATGTGTAGTGCCCCAAGGTTCTGAAGTATCCAATCAGCAGGAAACGCTCTCGGGAGTCGCTATACTCGAGAGTAAGAACTGCTGCTGAGAGAGCGAGCAACGGGAGCCGTGTTTAATTACTTCGCTGACCTTCCGGAAGCCAACGAGATCCTTCGGCCTGTTTTTTCTCCTTCTTCCATCTCCTTCTTCATTGCTTTCCATCAACTAAACCCCGCCGTCAAGATGGACCCAGAGCTGAACTGGTCAGGCTTCACTCGGCGCCCATCCGTCAGCGTTGACTTCTCTAACGACTCTCTTTATCATGAGATGAGACCTTTCCTTTCAGAAATCCTGCGTTATAAATCAATTGAGCCATCAATTATTTACCAACGTCCGATGCTTCATGAAACATCCGGCTCGGAAACCCGAATCTTACGAAGGGCCTGGATTTAAAGTAGAATGAGTCCGGTTTAAAATCGAAATATAAAAAGCATCGAGTTCGAAAGCCGGAAAAATATTCGAGGTGATTTCGTTTTTCTCGTTCGTTCTTTACGAAATACATTACTCCCAATGATATGATTTCCAGAACAATACCGCTCTCTATTTTGTTACAAGAAACGCGAGAAAGGAAGAAAAAAACGCTAATCCAAATATATACTAATCTGGGTCGGAGCCCAAAACTCAATTAGAGTTTAATAACAACCCTTCGAAGGCCTCGGTGGGGAGTGGAGTGTATGGAAGGAAGGTTTGGAAACACTTAATACGTTTGGATGCTGGCCAATGATTTCGGTGAGCGAATCTGGGTTGAAAATGCCGGCGAATCGCATTCGATGTAGTTGCGAACGTTTTTCGCAGATGAAAAATAATCTGATTCAATTTAAAAAAGCGGAAAACTCCTTCTTACGATGTTGTAAGAAAATAAAATATTGTAAATTAAGCCGCTGACGATAATGAACTCAGGAGCCATTATGTAGCATGAAAATTACTCGAAGAGATTGAGACTCTTGGGCCTTACATATCATTTTGTGGAGTTGTTGTCCTTGTCACTACTATATACAGTATAGTATATAGTATATGGTATAGTTATAGATATAGGTATAGTAGTTATTATTTTTTGAGTATGGAGAGTGGGAATCTATAGTTGTTATAATGTAGGTAGTACTTAGTAGTTGCTATAATTTGCTATGTAGTTGGTGGGGATTGTATTGTACTTAGTATCATAAAGTATTGGGTTTTTCAACTGGAGCAAAGCAGGAGCAAAATTAGACGTAACAACTTCAAGTTTTCCAAGATTTGTAAGTTGCACAGTGGATAACTCAGACAAAAAGTCGTCAATTCAGATGTTTGAGTATACCAAAAGATAGGTAATTCAACTGTCCACATTTTCCTAATGTAATGTACCTATCCATTTTTCAACCGTTTTTGCGTTATTCAACAATATTGACGAAAAAATTTCATTTTTCAACTTTAAACGTTATTTTCATCTATTTATTGCGAAAGAAACAAATAATGAACCATATATTATTGATACACACATCATCAACTATCATTATGCTGAATTTGAGCGAAATCGATTACAAAAAAGTTTTTGCGAAAAATCCTAGGGGTACCCCTGCGATTCTTTTCAACCGATCAGTTAACGATTTTTTACTCGTCTTTCAGTACAGATAAAAATCTGAAATTTTCAGGAAAGTAGTGTCTCACCAAGATGTATTCTTGTGATTTTTTTTATTTCCTGGAAAAATCTGGAAGTGGTCCAAAAAAATCGGTTTTTGAAAGCTCAAAAATTGGACTTTAACGCTGATTTTCAGGGTCAAAATTTATGATAATCAATTGTTTTATTATGCAGGAGTCTTCATTTGAACGCCTTACACACGTACATAGCAAAAAAATTGGTGAAAAAAATTTAAACAGAGCCAGAGAAATTATTTTCCGTAAATCGAGTTTTTCGCCGGCCGAAATTCCGAGCTCCGCTGGCATCGGTAATAGTGAACAATTAAATTTTCGTTTTAAAGCGATTTTGAAAGCTATTCTTATAGGAAATTTAACGCTGAATCCGAATATGACGTCAAAACGGTGGAAATTTTACGACAACTATCAGTTTTTCCAGGTTTAATACTACGCCACTCATACGTTTTTCAACTTTGAAAATCCGTTGCAAATACTTACAGTACTGTTCAAATTTAATTAATTAATGATTCTTACAGGAAATTAGGCGTACAATTCGAATTTAAAGTGAAAATAATCGAATTCAAACAATCGATAATATTTTTCGAATTTTTTACGATTTTCTTACTTTTGAAGTTTCAACTTTGGGATTTTTTTTCGTCACGTTTCCTAAATGGGACAGATTAAGTACTGTGTAAAAAAATGAAGGAAATTTAATGTAGAATCCTTCAAAAATAAGAAAATGTCTAGCGTTTATGATAGCTCTCGAGATATATTCCACTTTATGTCAAAAACGTGTTTTGACTTTTCTTCAAACGTTAATAGCTCCACGGGGACATAACATAAAAATATAATTAAATACACCAAATTGTAGGATTTTGATAGCTCTTTCTCGCTTTTGAGTAATTTACAGATGTAAAAGTGGTCGGTTCAAAAGTTATTGGCGAAAAACAGGCGAGAAAACGCAAAAAACAGGGTCATAAAATTCCAAACGGCAATAAAATTTGAACAGAGGCCTAATAAAAAAAAGAAGACTTTTCCAGCCGATGAAGTTCTCTCAATTGAACGACACTATGACCAAAATTTGATTACCTATTCCCAGTTTCTCAATCAATCGTATACCCAAGGATTTTCAACTTTCACTTAGGCCCGCTCTAGCTCCGGCTAAAATCTATCAACGAACGGATTTTTGTACTTTTTCGTTTGAAGAATTTATCCATGAACAAAATGCGCTCATAAAATCTCATCGCGTTTTGAGAATTTTTCGAGAAAACCGCGATCAACTGCGGAAAAACGTGGTTTTCGAAAACATCAAAATTTTACAAAAACCTTTCTCAAGAAAAATCAAAGTCGAAAATCGAAAAAAGTGCAAAAATGATTGTACGGAGGTTCATTATTCATTTTATTCAATTATGATTTATGAAAACTATTCACTCGTGTTAGTAATTAAGGAGTTTTTGCCTTTACCGTTGTTTTTCCATTTTAGACGTACTGGAGTACTGGTTAATTTGTAAACTCATACGCACCTGATGGTTACGGTTATATGGACCGTTAAATGTTGTTTCCATTAGAAAATTATAACTAAAAAACAAATAAATAAATTTAATTTTCACAGTTATTTATCTTGTTTCTTTTTATTATTATTTTAATTTTTTTCTAATTTCCAAATATCTGAAAGTTTCAAAAATTCACAGAATATTTTATCATTGAATAATACCCTAAATTTAACACAAAGATTCAACTTTTCAACTGAATCACTACCTCCGTTTCAATGGTATTTCGTCGGTTTTTGAGGGGGAGAAAATTTGTAATTTCTAACGTTTTTCTGACAAAGGTGTGTTTGGTATCAATGTCTATAGACTTTTGGACGCAAAATCCAATGAGACCATCGTGGGGTTGATAGCTTCGATGGTTCTTAAGTTATCGCAGCTTTCTTGTCATATGTTCAGACTATTTACCTACGTTTTATTGAATCATAATTATAATAAACCTAATATAATAAACTAATGATAATAAACTACTGTACAATGATTCGCAGCGTATACAGTTTGGGTAAATTACAAACTCGGTCTCCACCATTTACATATCCTCATAGTGCGTTTTCAGCGGCGAGTTTATAACTTAACTCTCTCCCGAAACCACCGAATGGTAAGTGTCCAGGCATAATTTCACATTTAGAAGTTAATCTCGCACGGAAACGCACGGGGAGAAAAGTTAAATAAGAATGAAACAATGCGGATAATGGGAGTTTAGAGCAGTTCCAAGTAGTTTGCTCATTTCTCGTTCCCTGGGAGCTCTCGTGTTCCAAGATGGGGATCTAATGCAACAAAGTTCTACTCCTGGCTTTGCCGTCCACTAACTCATGTCAGGTATTGGAATAATAAATCAACAGCGATGTTCACACAATTTGATATTATGTGCGATATACTGTCAGCAAGAAGTTACACTCAAAATTCAGACCAATTTATATAGAAATTATGTGTTCGCAGAAGTCCGAACGCGCATTCGACCGTGCATTAGGTTATTAGCGCTGATAATTAATTATTTTTCTAATAACAGCGCTTCATCGATGGCTGATGAGGCTTAATTTTAGCTCGTTAGGGTAAACGTTCTACTGATGTTATTGAACGTTACCAACGGTTAATTGGAAAGAGACGGATATGATTGGATATCCGTGGCACGAAGTTTCGACGGCGATAGCCGTGTAAGAGATGACTCCTGTTGATTGGAAGTCATTGTTTCGAATCAACACCCCGCTGAGTTTGAACCGAAAACGCTCGACGAAGGAGGGCTTGTAACAATTCAAAACGCCGCGGGGCGTTTTCGGCTTCTTTTTATTCTCCTCTTTTACTTTTTTAAGGCACTTCGCCCAAGGCAACGTCTACCAAGTCCAAATGGTAGCCGTTTAGGCGCGAGATGCATCAGGCACGCCTTCATTGGACTCGGATCATTCTTCCGAAACGTTTTTGGAATAAACCCATGGTCTGGAACGGCCTGGGAAAAGTTATCCTTCCGTTTCTTGTTAGGTTCTTCACCCATAGGTCTTCTGCTGTCTGTTTAGAACTTGTCTTTTCGTCCAGAAGATGGCTCATTAGGCGTGGACGTTAGATTAGCTACGGACTGCGAAGAACACTGGACATCCGTTCCGAAAAGTTTTTCACCTGGTTCAATCGGCGTCTCCGAGTAGACGTTAGAGGAACGACAATAATTAAGCCACAGCGTGACGAGACAGAAAAACTACGAACTACCTGAGACGACCTAATTGTTTCCTTCGTATGCAGACCTCAATGATGATTATTCTATGCTCGAAAGACCTAATGTTTCTATAATCCCGAATGATGCCAGAACGGGCGAAAGTGCTTGGTAACCAATCGAGAAAATGGATAACGAGTCACCTGCGGATGATTGTCAACGTCAATCAAATGTAGAACAGATTGAATATGACTGCACGAAAACGATTTAGTTTTCTAGTTTTTATTTATCAGATGAAAAACTAAATATTACGCGTGATAATGTATTATTTTTAATTCAAACCGTCAATAAAGATTCGATAACTTTACGGCCCCACTCGCCTCTTCTATCATAACGAATACCTCTTATTTTTTCACTCCTGCTTCGACAACAGATAGAAAGAGAAGCTTTTTCTTTTGTCCTCAAAGAGGGAACCGAGTTATTCTTTTTCTCGCTCTAACCGAGAAAGGCAGGAGCACAATTATCTGGAAAAATGTCTGGGCTCTTGGCCAAACTTTAATTCCCTTTCGCTGGTCCCGACAGCCGTTCCCAACTGTCTTTGCTCTTTTTGATCTGTTTCTTATCGCCGAACAAAGGAATGATATCGTCGATTATGGAAACGATGATACTTACTACCTTGGCAACAATTTTGTAATAGTGCGAAGGACGATTGAAAAACTTTCACATGTTTTCGATCACTGAAAGGAAGTACCCGGGATTCTGGTATTTCTCTCACATTATAAAACGAGATCTTATCTACAAGTTGTAAAATTGATAATAAAAATGTGTAAAATGTTGTAATAAGATCATAAACAAATATAAAAAAAAGGAGAAAATTGGTAGCATTCGAAATGTACTTGACAATCTCTAACGGACCCCTTTTTGCGCTGTACAATGAAGTTCAACAAACGTTCACCTGTGATCGTCTCACCTACACCATGTACTGGGTCCCAATTAGCGCGCAATTACCCGCGAGTCTGTCGGTATGGCAGGCCGAGGGAAGGTTTCCATTTATAATAGGAACGCCTCTGGTACCCCGCACTATGTTCATCTCACACTCGGACCGCTTTGGGTTTCGGCCGGGAACAAACGTTCAGTCGGAACGATCGGAGCACGGGTGGAGACGATATTGGCAAGCGAGCTGTTACCGCAAGCTTCTGTGTGTTGTGTTCTCTTGCAACAACGCTCCCAATCTGCGACGTTGATTCGAAACCTACCCTCGCAGCCATCATGACCCCCTCGAGCCCATAGCTTCCGCTCTCGTTGATTACTTCGCCGCGAACCCCGGGACCGCAACAGTCTCGGATTGGAACGAACGAGCGACGGCCGGATCATTTGACGTTCGAGGCTCAATTTTTTAACGCGAGCATATTGAAAATATTCTTCTATTTTTGGAACGAGAGAAGCTTCACGTCACTTTGGAGCTTCAGCATTTTCACTCGCAATAAAACATTATCGGGGTAATGGTCTGATCGCAAGGTTGAAAATTATTACGATAGCTAAACTCCGAGGTTGTTTCACATTGGATTTCACCGGATAAGTAGTGGCAACTAAAGAATTTCCGATGTTCAAATACGCCAAATTTAATTATTATTATGATAATTTAATAATTTTATTTAATTATGATAATTTACTTACCACCGAAATATTCCAGAGACTTTCAATTTCCTAAGAAATCCAGCTGTGTGCCATATCTTGGTGGCTACTTCGAGCAGTATCTCAAACAGCTTCGCACCTAGATTTTTTGCGGGTTTTGAACACGCTTGTACTATAGAATAGTACTTATTCCACCATACTCAAATTTGAATACTCCTGAAGTAGCACGGAAGTGATGCTGAAAGAAAAAACATCAACTCAAGAACGTTCGATTTTAGTCTTTGCTGACGTTGTGTTATGAAAACCTGCCTTTTCGCAGGTGACGAGGTCTCAGGACAAGACAACTCATTTCATCGTTAAGAATAATTACTTAGGTTTTGGATTCCAATCGAGGCAACGTACTGTCACACAAAAAGCTTGATTTTTCAAAGAAAACCAACATTTTTTTAAAGTAAAACGTGATTTTTGCCTCAAAATATAATAATTATTCTTTTTTATTCTACTCAAAATTTGTTGGAAAGTTGATTTTTGCCACAGTTTTGAGGTTACAGCAGAAAAGGAAAATGTTGAAACAACAGACACCACAGGCGGTTGAAATTTTTAATTTTTATAGATTAGTCAACCGTGTTTTCGATAAAATGTGTTCTTGAATTTTACCTGCTCAGTGAAATTTACCTTTATGTCGGATATGAGAAATTTAACAGTCGTATGTTGTAATAAAATTTGGATTTACTTCCATAATTGAGGAAGTTCTAGTGATATATTTAGTTAAAAAGTCGAAAATGAAAACAAACTCGTAGTGGTAAGGATAAGCTGAGTGAAAATAGTAGAGATGAGTCTTTTTTGACATCTCTGGTCAAAAATTAATTGTAAAGTTCACATTGCAACGAGTCTAATCAAGGGCAGTTAACACCGGAAAGATCGGTTGATTGAAATATTTTTTTTATTCATACGTCGTTCGCGTGCGCAGAGAAAAATCGTCGCTCTAATAAAACATTCAGATCCTAAAGATAATTTTTTATAATTAATCTAATTAGGACCACATGATATTTTCCTTCAAATATCTCATTCCGTGCTGGTGGAAAAATAGCAGTTTTCTAGTAGCATTGCTATGTTTAATAGTAGGTATCTATATAGACGCCAAATTTAGAATAATGCTATCCCAATTCTACATCACGGAACTATAGAATCTAACTATACAATAGCTATGGAATCCCAATACTCAATCCAAATTACATCACAACGAAAATCCCCGTTACTTCTGTTTACGTGAGTTCGTACGTTTCTTTGTATCTTTGCGGGTCATCGAATTTCATATGACACTAAATGGATATCGAGCGACAATCTCGCAGAACCACCCAATTGGAAAGAGGTCCCGCATCGTTAAAACCGCTATAAAATACGGTATATTCGCTATATTAGTTGACGCGATCCGACGACACGATAGAATCCGGTTCGAAATATTCATTGAACAATCTTCTCTTTGAATGCAACCCTTTCGGCTACTTATGATTTTTCTCCTTATCTAACAAAGTTATTTATCAAGTCGAAATGGAGCAGCTGGCTATTAGGGCTGTTCCAGCGTTGAGACACTAAAGTTATTGGCTACTATGCGCGTACATATTGCATAGTACCTCGAACAAGGTGATATCCGGTAGGCTAACTGTTCGAACGAGGATTTATCGCATCTCGCCTTGCGACTCCGAGCGTGGCTTATTCGCTGCAGAGAGATCGATAATGCGTATTACGTACGTGCATCATAATATATCGGCTGCCAGTATAGCAGTGCAGCAGCCGTGCGCAATACTAACTCATAGACGATGTCGCATGATGCTCTTCACGGTAGATCGACCGTGATATCCTCTTTCTGCCCGATTATTGCCCAAATAGGATATGATACCGGTTTTGTGATTAATTAGCAACGATCGCAGTTGAGTGAAGTAAAGGAGCTTCGAGGTGACGAGATGATTAATTATATCTGATAAACGGCAATAATTATATAAATTTTCCTCTCTTTATAAAAAAAAACATGCTACGAGTGATTTTAATAATAATAATAATTATTAAATAATAAACCACAATCACCCTCGCTTAAATTCTCTTTGTTCGGCCATTTTCAAGACAAAGTAATGAGTGAACAGAACGAAAATTTTAAAGAATCATATTTATCATACTTCGCGATCTAACGGCTCAGAATTCAAAAAACCAAACATCTATTATCCATTGACGAGCTTAGAAGGTGAGAATACTCTACTCCCAGAAAAAAAAAATTGAATACTCACTAATGAAATAATTCACGCTAAAAACTGTCTCTATTATATTAACCTATTCTTAAAATAGTGCGGACTGGAAATGTTCGAAATAATTGCCTCGGTATCATAACATCAAAGCTGCAATGAGCCGACCGGAAGATGAGAGCAGATGGCGAGAATTCGCATTGCGTCTGTTTCTTTGACGCCTATTCGGGTGAAAAATTCTCACGTTTAACCATCTTGATACGGAGGAGAGCTCATTTTCACATCCGCAAATGTTGTCAATTCGAAAGGTCCTAACCGCTACGTTCGCTACTTCGAGGTCCCGGTCTCGAGTGAAACAGTACACAAAGTGAATTAAACAAGCAAATTACTCGAGGTGACCCGCAATCTAGGCCAATTAATGGAAAATTGCCACTCGCAGCTTCGATGGTTTTTAACCTAGCGGATTTCACGCTCATCATGACGGTGCATAGCGATAGAGCTATTATAAAGCCAGTGAGCGTTATTTATTTCCATTTAGCTGATTGCCAAAAAAAAAATCATCGGCCATTAAAATAATTAAAAATACACAGCGTGCCGATGAATTCTATAACATGAAAAAATGACTGGCAAACAATATCGGTCGTGAAATTAATTTCTCGAATGACTCAAATTAAACCGACCCCGAAGATATATCATACATTGTTTCGATTCTTTCAAAATCAATTATTTAGCGGGTTTCACGAGAAGACGAGCTCTATACCACCGACGTATGCTTTATTAAAAGCAGTAGGTATTAAAATCAATTGCCGAAAAACCGAGAAGATTCGCAACGACTGACTTTTCCCCCAATGCAATAATTAATAACAATGCAATAATTATGTACTAAATTGGCACATTTAGATCGCCCTGAGGATGCCCGAAGGGGCGAAAGTACTCGGCCAGTAAATAAAAAATCGGAGAACATGTCGCCTAGTTCTTCTCCCCCTCACCAACCCAGTACGGGGGCTGACTTTTCCCGCACAATTCCAGTTTTTTTTTTCGGGCTACAACACAACACTATATAAAATCCTCTCTAGCATTTTTCGACAAACATCCAGACTATTTTATATACCCCAGAAATAACCAATAATTTTACCCGTTTCACATCTCAACCTCTCGTTCCTCCAACCGTTTATGAAGCACATCAAAACATATTTTCTATAGCTCACGGGATCTACTAAAGGTGTTATCCGAGGAAATAAAATAAACCACTCATTTTTCCCGCTCTTTATTTAGTGAGAGAAGTTCTTTATGGCAGATATTGTACGGTTAAGAATCTCGCAAACAATTGATGTCACGCACCTATTTATAGGTATATAATTAATGTTTTTGTTAAGCCCTCTGTAATCATTTGTTTTATTTATTCATGTTTTATACAACGTATTTTTAAATTTGTGAGCAGGTAACGGTGATTTGGAGCTTCAAACTCCCCCAAAATGCTCAGAACTTAGTTTTTCTTCTAGTTTTGAGTGCATTCCAATACTTTTACAAGATTTGTACTTATTTTGTAATTATAATGGAATAAACTTTAAACAATTATCCGTTCAAGTTCTGATGTTGATGTCACAAAAATATACAATTTCATCGACCTTTCAGACGTCCGAGTTAGAAATAATATTCGAAAACAATGTAGCAAATATACAACGAGGCGCCTAATTTGTTTAACCACTGTTGTTTAATCATAAGGATGAAAAATTATGTTCGAGAAACGCTAACGATGTTCGTTCAGAGCTATTTCCTCTAATAAAACAGGCGTAACGAGGTAAAACCCCCGAGGCGGTCAATTATGACGAGAGCATCTTGATCGCACGAAACGTAGGTTTCATTTGGTGGTCACAGTGGAAGCCAAACGGTTCGCGTGGGCATTTTTCGGGGAAAAAGCCTCGGTGCCCGCCTACCGAATAACACTGGACACCGAATAACACAGAAGAGGAGGTGCCCTGTGCATTAATTAGAAATTATAAAGCTGACCCCGCGGGCGCGGTCCGGTCCGCTGGTCATCTTCCTTTTCCACGCCACGTTTTCAACCCGGCAGGACAATTACCGGCGATTATAAGCAATTAAACCCCATTAACGTTCAGACTGATAACGCGATGTAAATTACCTCAGTTTCATAATGGACCGCAAGGTCCGCGCTTGTTGAACCAGCGTGCTGAGTAGCAGAATTTGGGAATAACGTCCTCTGATGAACTACTTTGAAAAATATAATTACGAAGAGCGGAAAATCCCCGATTCAAGACGAACATTATCCGTGTAGTCCATGGATTCGTGATCCAAAATGTCAAACTAGGTATGGTCCGATGAAAACACACGTTATTTCAATGAGAAGGTGGAGCGTTAACGTGGCAAAAAGAAAACAATTTTTTTCACAATCCAAAAGAAGAAGACTTGTGATAGTAACTAGCCTGAACATTTTTAATGAACATTTCCACTCAACAGCAGATCGTTAACCATGAGAGCAAAATCGTTAACAATTGTTTACAACTATTGAAAAAATTTTCTTCTTCTTACTATACAAATAAAAGTTAAATTAATCGCCAAACGATGGAGCTTCATAGAGTATTATTATATGAGTATTCACCAACCTCATTCAATCTCTCCATCATTTTTCATCGCTCGAATCCTCGCGTTATATACCGTTTTGGTGAATTTCTCAACATTTCGCAAATGTACACAAAATCTGTAATAACTTGAGAACCATTGAAGCAATTGATTCCGTTGTGGTCGCATTCGATCCGACATAAAAAAGCCCACCTTGATGTTTGACGTACCTATGTTCCAAAAAGTTTTGAAAAAGATGTATTGTCTCCCCTCCAAAACCCTAAAAAATATTGAAAAAATTGAGGTAGCGATTTGGCTCAAGAATTGAGCCATTTCTAGGCCATGAATGATTTTTGGTGGAAATGTCAAGAGTTCAGTTATAATAGTTTTGACATAAAAGTGTTGACTACGTTCGGCGGACGAACAATTTTTTTTTTAATTGGTTATATTCGGACTTTTACATGCCCTGGAACGGAAAACATCATTTTTGAGGGGAAGTTCGAAAATTCTTTCCAGGGCGATCGCAATGTTTTATTGTTGAATAATTAACCAAAATATCATCAGAATATGAATAGAAGAAGGAAACTGTTTTTCAAAATTAATCATTTCAAGATTCGCAGAGACAAAAAATCAATCGGTCCTTTAATTGTCAGGTGAATTTCTAACTGGAAAAAGAACTTCATTTGCTCTAGTGTTTCATCATTTCACTGTTTTTCCATCATTTCACCGATAACACTGCAGCATCCATATTTCACAAACGGAGTGACGTCCATTCGAAACACAGAAAGGTCAGGTTTCACTCCTTCGGAAGTTGCACAATTGTGATACCAGTTAACTACCGATTCGACGCGTCTCGTCATTCGGTTCGGATTTAACGCTAATTGAATGGCGAGAGAGACTGGAACGACCTGTAATTAGAGTGATGCCGCTTGGACATTGTTCGAACCACTTGTGATCGACTAGGCTAACAACAATCGTTAATGGAGACTCAACGTTACGTGTTCCATTCAACTTGTTTATAGTTTGAAATATTCATCACCGTAAAGTCACTGTGCGAGTTGTATTTTCCTAGAAATTGCTAAGATACGGTGCCAATTTAAGTTTTAAAAAATAAATAGATGAAAAAATGTATTATAATACGGAATGATTGCCTGAAAAAACAGTAGCATTGTCAATTGGCTATATGAAAATGAAGGAAATAATTCAATTTAAGAACAGGCATGGTAAACTTTTAATAAAAAATGTTAAATTAGAGACAATATTGTGATATTTGTACCTGTTTTATATTGATTTATATTTTATATTGATATTTACTATGATAAAAAACAAATAAATAAGACTGGTGATAAAAATGTTGAAATTTGTGACCTCAATTAATACTTATTATAAAATATTTAAAGTTAAGTGCGTTTATATTGCATTTTGGGCCTAATTCCTCAAATTAAATTCAAAATCAAGTTTGATGAATTGCCAGTTGTATGCAAAATGTGCATCAATAGTTTGGAAATTTATCTTCAAAGACACGTCCATTATTTGGACCAGTGTATCGGCATCTTGGCAATGTATCTTCAAAGATACATCTATGATATTGGCCATTCCGGTGCCCCCCGGCCATAATGATTTTTTTTGCATTTTTTTTTTTTTGTGTTCCTGTATATATTTAGCACCAAGAAAAAACTACGAGAACGATCATCCAACCTTCATTTTTCTTGCCAAGATAAGGGATAAAGAATTTTATTCATAGAGGAATGTATTATTAAAATTGTTTCAAGATCCCAGATGAAAGTTAAGTTTAGCTTTGAAACCCTCCGAATAATAAATAGCGATGACGTGGACTTCATGCACTTACGTTGCGGCTTCGCTTGAGAGGGGTTTCCACTAAAACCGTTCAACCGTTGAACCAAATTGCATTTTGAGTCAAATAGAAACCGAAACGACAGTAAATTGTAAAAGAATCTCAAGGACGCCTTAATGGGTTCAATTTATAAAATGGGCTGCATTGTGCGGCATCTTTTTAACTCGTTTGGAGCAAAAGTAACTGTAGCGGCACGTGAATTCGACACGTGTCTTCTACTGGCAGGCGTATAGGCTGTTCTAAAGTTCTCCTTTCGGCCTGACGTTCAGTCACGTGACCTTGGATCCCTCCAAAGTTCGTTTTTCTTCTTCATCCTCTAATTGGCTTTTTATTATAATGAGTTCCGTTTATCACTGAAGCCTGAAGTTTAAGGAGCTGAAAAGGTTTTCGGAGGCCTCAATAAATAACGAAAAGGCGCTTCAGAGCGGGAAGCTATTGCCATGTCCGAAAGCGGTCATGGGTGAAAAGCAAGGAGGGCTAGGGCTGAGGAGTGAAGAATTTGCTTCTCATTCTCTTACAGATTAAAAGGCCTATAATACAACAAGGAGTGTAATTCTCCTACGGAAAGGCCTTTCTTAATACAACAGAAGACTGGAATTGGGCTCCTTGAAATTAACCGGATTTATTAATCGATAAAGTCGAAGACGAGTTTATTTCCACGCTGGCCGTTCCAAAACGAATATATTAGGTGCATTACGAATAAATAGCGGTTATTGAACGATAGTTAAACTCCAAGTTATTTTGCAAACTGTTGTGTTGAAAGCTAGTACATTATGTAAAAGACGAGAATTAAGGGTGCTATAATTTGAGTATTTTTTGATGCGTTATGAACATGGGTCTGCTTGCAAAGTTAGCTTCCTCTCGTCAACTGGTCTCCTGTTGGCCTGGCCTTTCTACTCTGGTGATTATGTGGTGTCCAGAATCTAACAAGTTAGCCTAGTTTGGAATCCTTCCTACACCGCCGGATGGGCAGCGTTGGAGCATTAATGGGGTTAACGTACGAGATTGATCGGGATGAAGAGGATACTAGGGCTACTTCAAGAGCGGGGAAACACATTGAAAGGGCTAGACTTGATGAGGGTAGCCCTAGTGGCCGAAGGTAGAAAGCTAACGTCATAGTGACCAAGTGCAAGAGCTTAATCTCCACGCCAAGCCAATAACTAAAACTTTCCTCACGTTTTAACACTTTCACATCCTGATAATTATTTCGGAAATATTGACGTATAATTTATTTCTTATTTAATTATTAAATTTCTTAAAAATAGAAAAAAATCATGTTCAAGTAGGTCATTTTAATTTCAAGATCGATTATTCCCAACCTGGGAACATTGGTTTGAATTCACTAACCAGCAGGTTGGCTCTGCCTTGTCCGAAGGGTTGACAAAAGTGACCACCCCTTGCTCCACTCTCTTACTCTGACCATCTCGAATGACCTACCGCAACTTTCACGATGTTCGAACGACCTTCGGCGGAATAATAATAGCTCGTTCCAGTCCCGTGTCTTTCAACACGTTCTCGTTAGTCCCTAAAGAATACCGCAACCTAAGCATCGCTCGAATGTGGAACAAAACGTTAGTACAGTTAAACGTGCTCTGCAAAACAACGAAGTGCCAGCATATTTTTTCGGTGCGAATAAAATCAACTCGAAAGCCTTTCAATATAATATTCAAACTTTGAGCAAAACATCCTGAAAGGTATAATTTTACTACGTAGGCATAATTCCTGTATTTTACTGCTAGTAGATAGGTAACAAACGAATGCGAAGAGTCGAGAGAATGAGAAGCGTTCGAAGGAGCGAGCGACGATAGTCAATTATTGAAGCCCCCAGAGGGTCACTCATTGCATATTCATTCCTTGTTTTCTATACGGACGAAGGGGAGTGTGGATTATGATGATTACCCTTTCCCAAGGATATCCGATCCCGAAATCACATCGCAAGCCACGGAACGCGTACGTTATTTTTCATCCAATCTTTTATTCTACCAGGTCCGTTCCACTCTTCGCCTCTCGTGCGCTAAAAAGGAACCTTTTTTCGGTTTCACGAACGAACGACGTTCCTCTTCGACGTTGAACCCAAGGATAATCTCTCCGCTCGAGGCTCAGCTATCGGCTTTCGTGAGCACCTCTGGGGCTTCCTCGTGCAAGCGGCCATCTTATCGCTTTCGTCCCGTCGTTATGTATTTTGTGCTCCGGCATAGCCCCACAAAGAACAAGCCAACAAGGAGAACCATCTCCTGGTCAACCGGAGAAGACGGTGATTTTCTAGAAGACTTCCAACGATCCATCATAGCAACTGGAGCGAAGCCTCAACTCTTCTAATGTCTACCCTCGAACTTGAGGCCTCCCTTAATAGCGCCTTGGGTTAGCATCCATCAGGTGTTAATGTGATACTCGTGCTGCGGCGTCCCGAACTGATTTTCGAGTTTTTTTCATCTTCTTTTCCTCCTGTATATTTACAGAACCCGTCGTCTTCGAGGACGTAACCTGCTGTTAGAGCTGTTACAACAATTACCAATATCAATCCTCGATTCTTTCGGAAAATTGGACTCACTCGCACGAGTGGGAAAATATAGACGACTAGCTGAGGTGTCTTCGAAGATGATCTTCTAAGGATTTTTTTTCTTAAGCGTAATAGCTCGCATTCAGGCTCAAAATAATGTAGTCAAGTAGGGTTTTTTTTTTTTTTATTTTTACAAGGTCTCCGAAGAAAGGCGATAGTGGCCCGAATGCTGTATGAAATATTGAAAAATTTCGACTATGCCTAGTTTACCATTGCCGATAATAAGTACTATATCACTATTTTGCTAGAACGACTGGAAAGGCGCTGTAACTCCCAAGGAATACAGATTATAAATCTTGTATTATTAGCATCGCAATATTGTTTCACCATTCAAAGTAACGCATTCGCCAATACGACTATAACTCTCCTCGCGTTCAATCCTTCGAAACGATATCTGCGATAACATATCTCCACATTTTGCGCCATTTTTCCATCGCCCGAAATACCACAAAATCATTCGAGAACATCTTCCATCAATGTCAACACTTTAATGCAAGTCAATGATTTGCATTTTTCGCCGCTTTTTCTCATCATCCCCTATCCTCCCTCGCGCACGTCAGAAAAAAGCACACGTCAGGGTTTGAGATGTTTCCGCTTTCAGATAGCGAACACCACCTTTCAAGGGAAAACGGAAAGAGGAGAGAATCTGAGAAGGCGCAACGTAATGGATTTTCGCGGCGTGTGTTGATGTATTGACTTCTCACGTGAAACCCTTTTGCTCCGTGTTTTCCGGCAAATGCTTTCGCCTCTGAGTTCTAACCGTTTGAACATGAAACATATCCGTGGCGAAAATTTAGCCGTGGCTTTAATTCGACTAGACGTATTCCCTGTGCGTGTCCCGAGCTGCCCAAAGGGACGAATTTCCGAACAAGTCCTCTTATTTGTCTCTAGCCAACAAAGCAGAAGAAAAATGCTACTTAGCTTTTCATGACTTTTATAAATATACCAGTCGTTAAATTAGAACCGACCTATTTTAATTACATTCACTCAACTGGCCAATTTAATCAAAAGAAAAAATCAAACCGCAATTTGCGGATTTTAATTTCATTTTCGAAGTCTAATTACTTTCTGGCGTGGTTTTGAAATGCTTGTATTATGCAGATGGGGCAAATTGTGGCCGAAACGAGGTGTTTACCCGGCTTCAGCCGCTCGAGTTGCAAAGTCAGTCGACTCGAGCTCCTTGAACCCCGTTGTTTGAATTAATCCCGCACACTTCGTGTGAAGTGATACGGAAGGTAAGGCGAGGTAGACCGGGGAACTAATCATGTGTCACACACACTGCTCCCCTTAAACGCGCGCAGCTTTTGTGATTGAACACCAGCTGCTAAACGGTTCACATCTACAAAACAGCCTTCCTACAGCTTTTTGCGCCTTGGCTGCTTGCTTATGGCACTTCCATTTCTTTCATTTGGCCAATTCGTAATGCAAGAGCATTTTACGATTACTCGTAGCAGTTAAATATTAGCGTATCGTTGGTTTTGGTTTGTTATTAATAAAAACCATCGTAATCGCCCAAAAAATTTCACTTTCTCAAAATTTGATGTTTTATATTTCAAGGCATGTCGAATCCGAATATCCAATTTCAAAAATCTGCCCGTCCGCCAATCGCTGTCAACTCTTTTTGAAGAAACAATATAAGCCCAACTGACTTGCAATTGTTAACAAAAATCGTTCATGGCCTGACAATTACCCAATTTTGTAAGCAATTCGCTATCTTAAACTTGAGATTTATTTATTAGTGGGGTTTTGAGGGGAAAATTCGTATATTCTCACTGTTCTCAGTCAATGGTGTATTCGGAGTCAATTTTTGCCAATTATTGGACGCTGAATCGAATTAGACAATAGCGTTACTGATTCTCAAGTTATCGCGTAGAATGTTCAAGAATTTGAAAAATTTGGCATGAGAGCAAAACTGTAGAGAAGTTTCGGAACTATTAAAATCATCCTATACACATTGGAACGGTCGCAAACAATCTCTTCGACTGTATCGTCAGGCAAATTATATAACTTAGATAATTAACAAAAATGTTGATTATTAAAAGTTCTAAAGGAGTTTTCTTTTATAGTTACAGATCCGTTGTTAGAAATAGATTTTATTCTTAAATCAAAATTGAGTCAAAAAAATATAAACCATTGCACCATCACTTGCAGCGTTTTGAATCGAAAGCCCAGCTTTAGAATAAGTAATTTTGATTTTTTTAAAAATTACAAATCATTCAAGAACTTCGAGAAATCGATGTCAACTAGCGATGATCCCTTCCTCTTCGTTAATAATATGCCGCGAGCCATATGAGCCACAAGAGCTCTCGCAACAGCATCTGTATTTGAGCAGGGTAAGATGCTCGCTAAAAGCTCATTGATCTGAGTGGCAAACACGTTGTGGGAGGGGGATAGGCGAATAGGCGATGTAAATCATCATTGGTTACCATTCCGCACCGGTTAGCTGTCATCTCTCCATCCTTGCACAGTTTCCCTTGGAATTAACACTCCGATGGTTTCTCGCAGGTTAGCATCCTGTTAGGAGTTACAAGACTCTCAGTGCGATGATAAAGGATGTTCGAAGGTACCTAAGCTACCGAATCGAGATTGCCGAACGTCGGAACTTGGTCGGATCGGTCGTATGGGTTTGAGTATGAAGCGCCAGAACGGGTCTGGGGCAGAAACCTCATCAAAGTTATTGCGAGACGGACTAAACAGAAGGGCTTTTATAGGACTTTGATTGCTGCGATGGCCTGTCTCTCACCTATCGAAGTTTCGGAAATTTCGTGTTGCCGATGCTTCAGAGCCCGATCCGAGGGATGGGACGTTTTAGTTAAATTAATTCCCACCAAACGCTCCTAGCTCAAAGGGTATTTCGCCCAAACGTCCCGCCCCTGTCTCATCAATTTAATTACACATCGGCGTTTGACATAGTGGTTATGATGGATTTAGTATACGTGCCTCGGGGGAAAGACTTGGACCATATTATGGAGCATCCCATCATTCTGTTTAACATTATTATGTTTTGCGTTTGGACGTTTTATCATTTCATGGAAACTCAACGTCTCTTGTGACAAAATTTTATTAATCTGCAATTGACAGCGCTAGGGATAAACCAATCTTCAACTCATCCATAATAATTTAACCTCCAAACATCATCGAAACCGGCGACCTTCACTTCTAGTGGAACAATATTTTTTTCCATTAGTTCGGGCCTTTTACGGACAGTTTTGCCACCCTTAATCTTGCCCGATTCGTTCCTCAGCTTGAGAAATTAGCGGCAACGAGTGATGGAAAACCGGCGAAGAAAAATGAACGAAAAATATTGGGGAGAAAAAACATCAAGTAATAGCTAGGCATTTTTTCAAGAACTGCCACCGTCCGTCCGCCTTGCTTTTGAAGCCTGAAATGATTCCCGGCCATCACTCGTCGCTTGCCACTCCGTTGAACGGCCTTTAAATCTGACGAGAGTTTGATAGATAGGGTAAATTCATCACTGCGAACCGACAGGACGGACGGGAGCCTCTGCCAAAGAGCTGAAAGCTCGCCGACGGACTGACTGTCTTGAATTAAAACGTACACGATAAGGGGTGAGTTCGAGAGAGCTTCGCGGTTTCTCATCTCACGATTTTAGTAACGATTGCATCAAGGTTTCAGAATCGGCTGAATAACAGTAAAGAATGAAAAATAATAATAAATAAATAATAATAATAGCGATTCGAGAGCATAGGAAAACTTGCGGTTTCAGAATATTGTCACCATTGATCTCAAAACCATAAAACAAGTAAATTCTAAGTCGTCGGGACTTTTTATTACAGCTGATAGGAGAGATTCTAATGGTTTTCTCTTTTAACGTGATGTCACAATCTCCAGGAACGATATATGTTCCAACTGAAAGCAAATAGCAGCTCAACAATTGTTAGGACAATTATATTTCAAGAAAACTTCTTAGTAACTACGGTGATTTAAATTTTTTATCATTCAGCTAAAAGTTAAATTAACCGTCAAACGATACAGCCGAAGAAGTGTTTGACAATCGTTCCAGCGAGTACACAAAGATTTTTTTCGTTTTTGGGTTGTCGCTTCATATCTTCTTGATTTTGAAGTTTGCGGGGGAGAAAAACTGGGCGACTCGTTCTCAATTCTCTATATTGCCCGCCGAGCACTTTCGCCCCTTCGGGCATCATCATTGGGGCCGTAGCTACCAATGGTGCTACAAAGCCCTGATGATGCCCGAAGGGGCGAAAGTGCTCGGCGGGCAATAAAGAGAATTGTGAACGAGTCGCCCAGTTTTTCTCCCCCGCAAACTTCAAAATCAAGAAGATTTTTTTTTTATCGCTCCAGGAATTTTTGAGTTCTACCCTCATGTAAAATTTCTAAAAATACCTAAAATTCCACAAGAAAGCTGCGATAACTCGGGAACTATTGAAGATATAAATATTAATTGATATAAAAAACACCTGTTAAAAATGGATACCTACATGAATTTTTCCCCCCTAAAACCCCTAAAGAATACCCCTAAAATATAGGTAAAAATTTGACTGACAAATTGAGCCATTGTAAGACCAAGAATCATTTTTGGTAAAAATGTCAATAATTTAGATGTTATCGTTTCAACAGAAAAGTGATGACAGAAAACGCCGGACGGACACAATGTTGGTGCACTATTCAAAAATAACTCATTGTACTCGACGACGAAGAAATTATTTTTCTCACCCCCTCCAACTATGACGTGCTTCCATGTAGATCACAAATATTCGATAAAAATTGATAGAAGGGTAAGTATTTGGTGGTATTATTCGATAAATAGTGTTGATAATTTCATTTGTGTATATAGAGGGTAATTTTGGGGAGTTTTGAGGGGAGAAAAGTCGTAATTTTCGAGTATTTCCATCTTTCAATGCTTTTTTATACACAGTTATGTTTGACATAAAGGTAGATTTTTTGATAATGAATGTGTATTGATGTAATGACCATACCGGAGTCGACAGCTTTAATGGTAGGCTAGTTATTTTAGCTATTATATGAAATTTTTTAGATTTCGAAGAATTTTCGATGAAGGTATAACTTGAGCATTTATGGAGCATATAATTATATACGAATATAGAAAAGAATAGTTGCTCTACACTTGATGAAATGTTGATAAAACACTCTCTTAGGCTGTATATTGCTTGGCGAATGATTTAATTATTAATTAGATGATTTTTTAAGACGTTCAAAAATTCTACATGCCTTGAAACGTAACACATCAAATTTTGAGGGGGTTGTAAAAATATTGTTGGGCGACTACATTGGTTCATTATTTAGAAATAAATCAAACAAATTCATCATAATCAAGCAGAACATTCATCTCTACTTCGATCAATGTCTGTCATCCAATTAGGACCTAACGACAAATTCTATCAGGACTTTCGGCCCCTTATTTTGTAATTGAAGCAGCGAAATCCTTGTTCTATCATGTTTTCGCAACCGAAATAGCTGATTTTGTTCTACCCACGACTACAGCGCTCAATGGTTTTACCGCTTTATTGGGAGAAGGGCAAACATCTTGCTGGTTTTTTTTTTCACTGAATATTCGTTTGAAACAAGGGCAAACTGGTGAAAAGGTGCCAGAGAAGGCGGAAACGTCAGCTAAGCGGAAAAAAACGATTGGGAAGAAAATGGTTGAAACCGCAAGCTGGGTTCGAATAAAAGCGCGGTTGAGTGAAAGACATGAAGACAGGGACGGCCTACGTTGGGAGGAAGGTTTTCTTTCGAAGAACAAAAACTTTTAAGTGGATGGATCTCCACATCACGAGCCGACCGCTGACATTCGTGGTTCCCATTTCCCGAATCACTACAAAACACTTGACCCCGAACATTAGAAAATGTTTATTTCTAATCGTGCAGAGGTATTTTTAAGAAAACTAATCAGACCAACAATATTTTGGATGTCAAATGGAAAAATTCACTCTTTTCTGTATTAGCGTTTTTTTTTCTTTTATACCTACCATCGTTCCTATAATACAGTGAAATTTGATAAATATTAGGAATATTGTAGAACGTTCTAGCGAAAGCACTGGTGATTCGATGGCGAATTCTGATGAGATTAATATAATTTAAATCATTGGTTTGGCGGATAGCTCTGGAAAAAAGTGATTAATTCCATAAAATAATCGTTTGGTTGGACATTAATGTAACAAACGAAATTAATTAACAAAATACTGTGGTGAAAAAGTTGAAATTTTCTTCCTATATATTTCTTCTTTTTCTTCAAAGTAAGGGTTATAGAAGTTGCTCTTTCAAAGCAAAATAAACATTCATTCCCGCCTATTCTTTCACAAATTATCAAGAGAAAATAGACCAATTTTTGTAAGAACATTAAAAGGTCTATGATTATAGTACACTGTTATATTTTTCTAAAATGGTTTATTCGTCTAATTGGCTTGAATATCTACACTCGTGTTCCAGGATGCTCATTCAGAAATGTGTTTTTATAGCCACGTCTGTTAAGCCCCTTCGTCGAAATTGGATTGCGTGAGCAATTAGAGTAGATTGGCACCTCTGGCCTTTTGTGATCACGCGGTCCCTATGTGCTTCTGTCTCGGCTTTCCTCGCAGTCATTTTAAGTAAGACTGTAATTGACGTCCTCCTGGGAAAGATTCATTATTTGAAAGCAAAAACGAGAGAATTGAGCTTTTCGGTTCTCCTGCCAACCGCTAACTTTGATTGACAGCTGAACCGTTTCATTCTCATGAAAGCAACGCTGTTTTTTTTTCCAAAACATAAGCACATATCTATCTATTCCAATTAGCACTTGAAAAACGGTAAATTATATTGGAGATTGGTTATACTAATTGAAAACAGGTCATTTTTAGTTCTCAAGAGAAATACTTCTGCGAGCTACTTTGAACTAGGTGATCCCACGGATTTTTCAGTAGCACCTATTGAGCACCTACTGAGCCAATTAATACTGTTTATGGCCTTGGAAAACGTCAGAGTAAATGTGAGAAAAAAACTCTCTGGGAACAGAAATAC
Source organism: Tupiocoris notatus (assembly GCA_037159825.1). Classification (NCBI taxonomy): domain Eukaryota; kingdom Metazoa; phylum Arthropoda; class Insecta; order Hemiptera; family Miridae; genus Tupiocoris; species Tupiocoris notatus. The sequence goes on from JASJUZ010000054.1 coordinate 116,907, forward strand.
GGAGGATATATGGTTCTCATTTCCTCCATGAATGTACTACACCATCCATTCGAGCAAATTGGCCATTTTGGAACAAGCATGCGTCCGTGTAATTAGCTCGTACTCTTGAAGAAGATAATGTAAATCTAGCAACTATCGTCTTTAACTTGTTCCGAAAAATGTATGGCGATCGTTAACATAAAAAACCTATAAAAGTGGCTCGAAAAATGTCTATGATATTACGTGGGATAATGCCGATGCGTTTTATTTCTTCCTTCACCATCCCATTCCAACTTCCTTAACAAGCCAGATATTTATTCGTCTATAACTGCCGTGTGTCTAATTTCTCAGTATTTATGCGTAATTAGTTTGGTAAGCGTGACCGTTCATTTTTGTTAGATGCTCAGTATTTTATATTTTCAACGTTGCGCTCAGGTTTTCTTTTTCCCATTACCTAATAGATTCCATCAATAGATCAACTTTTGATGTGTTTATTTCAGATTTTGGAGGCTCAATTAAAAGAAATAACAGTGCGATTAAATAATTTATGGAACGTACTTAATTTTTTTTAAATCTTTAATATGTTGAAATGAATCGAATTTAATAACGGAATATGAAAGTAAAAATCGATTTTGTAAGCCAACACCCAATTTTAATTATAAAAAATAATATTAACGAAAAATGGCGCAAAAGCCTATTAAAATTTTACTTTATTCCAATAAAATTGAATGGTTTGAACCTAATAAAATTCGCGAGTGATTTACAGGTGCCGCTAGTTAAATCGATCATAAGTGACAGAGAGCATCTCATCTTGAGAAATCGTAGGCCATAATTCGCAATCAGCGACTTAAAGATTTTATTTAATGAATCCAAAATTGTCATTCTTTCAGTTTTTTGAGGGTTTATTGAATTTGAATAGAAAATATTCCAATATTATTCAATGTTTGGCCCTCAGTGCTCAAACCAGCTAATTTCATTTTTCTTTTATTTTCCTATAACCTTTAGCTCTTGGCAGCTCAAACGGCGGCGGGGGTAGCCCTTCCTTTTCCTCACTTTTCCATGCTGCGTGACCGTTAATGCCAGATCTGATTTTCCAAATATGATTGGTTCCTAATTACGTCAGGCGATCATACGATAGATCATATTCAAATGTGATTGGTCCACTATGACGCCAGGCGATCATCCGACCAGCGCAGTGGGTTCTGCGCATAAAGAGAAGGGCGGCGAAAGCGGTTACTCTCAGCGACGCTAGCGGCCCGACTTCACTTCGGCTTGTAATGTTCCATGCGTAATACCGTACCTTTTGTCCACTGCAAATATTGTATTCCTATTTTTCCGGTTTTTCGATTGATTGTTATTCCGCAGTTAACTGAACGCTTTTTCCTTGTTTCTTGATCGCAGTATCGATCTTAGCTATTAGCGTTTTCCGTGAATAAACGCAGTTTTGTACCGAACGTGAAAAAACAGTGTTCCGATTCTTTATCCCTACCGAAGGGCAGAACATTCAATATTTAATCCCAACTGTAGAATCAATGTTTTATCAGTTCAAAATAATTACGCCATTATGTTCTTTGAACTTATAAGTGAATTCCGCGTCCTTTTCGGTTAGTATTATTTTTCTATTATTCAAAATAGGGTGTTGGCTTACAAATTAGATTTTTACTTTCATATTCCGTAAATTCTAAGATTACAACTCCGTTAGGTGAAAAACCACGGACGAATTCGAGTCTGGAGCGAAGCTTGCTCTGATTAACCAGGTGCAATAAATCAAGGCAATCTACCGCCTACCCATTCCAGACTGTTTATCGAACTTGGAGGAATAGGCTGTATCCCAGGGGTGCTCTCCATAACTCGTCCCATTCTCAAGCTCCATTGTAGGGCCTGATAGGATAGAATACAAAGTACAATGCCAATGTTTCGATTTCCTGTATTTATAGGCGAACATTGAAGCAAGATGAGCATTGTCGGAAAAATGATATTCGTATTTTATCATAATTGTCGTATTTTTTATATTTTTACATAGACGAATAATTTATTTTTTATCATCGCCAACGACATTTTAAATATATTATTTATTTTTATAAACCATTCTGATCACTCACAAGCTTTTTTTTAATTTTTGTCTAAAATTATTCTTGGACTGACAATGACTCGATCCTGTAGCCAAATAACTATCTCAAATAAAGAGCATTTTTGTGTGATTTTAAGGAACGTGGGGATTATTCGTAAATTTTTGGACAAAGGTGTTTTTGTTTATTTATTTTGATATTTATATATCGATTTTTGGGCCGTGAATCGAATGAGACCACCCAATTAGTCAATACCTTTTATGGTTCTCCAGTTATCACAGCTTTTGTGCGGGATATTCGACTTTTTGAAAGATTTGGCTCCAACTCGAAACTTTCTTGAGCTATAAAAACGTTTTATACTCGTTGGAATGCTCATCAGGCTGTATCATTAGGCAAATAATCTAACTTTTAATTAGATAGTTACGAAACATTTTTTAAAAAATAAATAAAATTACGATAGCTGCTGAGGAGTTTCTCCTTAAAGTTACCATTCTTTGATGTCAGGAAGAAACGTTCACAAATCTGTGGAATTACAGAGTGCATGGTTTTCTTAAATCATAATTGAAGCCAAGAAATGACGAGGAATGTACGAGTATAATAATTCACTGTGTTCTTTTATTTCCAGAATTAGAAAATAAATCCATCGTATTAATGAACTATTAATTTGCAAATTCGCCAATTTGTAGTTCTGCTGTTGCTTAAATTCGCCTCCTTGGCAGCGAAATAATCCAAGTGACTTTCGCTCATTGGGATGCGTCAAAGCCGAGCGACACTTTTTCCCATATAATAGGAAATTCACTACTGTGAAATGAAGGAACAACTGCGGCGCTGTAATTCAACTGGTTCTCGGGATGAAATTGACTTTTCTCCAGTGCTCCATCGCCGCTGCTACGTCGTCGGACTCTTGACGAGGTCTGTCGATTCTACGACAGACAACTTTTGTTGGTCATCTGGGAATTGGGGATGCGGGATTAAATTTGCCCGGCTCGGAAAGACGGAAGAGAATAAGATGGAGGGAAAAAGAGTGGAGGGGTTCTTCTTTCCGACCAACGGGTCTTAGCTACGAACCAACCCTATTGGAACGGAATTATTTTCACCCGGTTCAAAAAGGATCGTAAAGACGAAGCGCGTGGTAAAAGGCAAGGAGGTCACACAATTGTCTTCCAAAGCCTGTGCCGTCGCAGCCCCCGGAGACCCGCGACCAGTCGAACCCCAATTGTTTTTTATTTTATTTTATTATTTATTTTTTTGCTGTGGGAACGATTGAGGGCAATTGTTCTTCGTCCTTTTCATTTTCAATCTATTCCTACTTTTGTTCGAGCGCTTTGCACTCAATATTCAGTATTTTCTCCGAGGAATGCTCGCATTTCTTTTTTGGTGCTGCCTCTGGTGTGCCCGATAAGCTGCATGATTTTTATACCGCGACGTTTCATAAATTTTGTCAAAAATTATCACATCCGCAATTTTCAATTACTTATATTCAACTTTGTTCGGGATAGCGTTTTAATGATGGTGTACCGCAAGGTAGCGTGCTGGATAGAAGCAATCTACCTGAAGTTTCTAGCACTACGAAAGCTACGTTTGCTAACGATACTGCGATACTTGCTGTGGGAAAAACATTAACGTCCAGTGACCAGATTAAATCGATCTATCTCCAAAATTAACAAATGGACAGCTAAATGGAGAATCATAATATGAATGAGGGAAAGTCAGTACACGTCGGCTTTACCAATCGGAAGCTGGATTACATACCGACATTTCTAATAATACTGCGATTCCTACGCGAATCAAGCAAAATTTTTGGGTGCGACGTCAAACTCGAATGAAAAGAACACGCGAAGAAGAAGAAAATGGAGCTCGATATCAAACTGAGAAAAATGTACTGGTTAATTGGACGTGGGGCAACGATGACCTTCCAGAACCAACTACTTCTGTATAATCAAGTACTAAAGCCTGTGTGGGTCTACGGAGAAAAGCTGTGTTTTTTCCTTGCTAAATCACTTGCGCTGAGATCTATTAACAATATATCTCAATTAACATCAGTGGAATTCATGACAATTTGTCTTCCATCCTGGTGAAAGCTGTGGGGCTTTACCTCTCCAACCAACAGACGATTTTTTTATTATTTAAGGTTTATAACGTATTGCAATTAACAATTTTTTTATAAAAAAGGAAGCGCGTTCCTCTCAACGTGAAGAATATTTCGAACTCGTTACGAGTCGCACAAATTACCTCACCAAAGTCACCAAAGTCGACTTGTTATGTTAATAATAAATGAAGATTTCAATGGACTGATGTAATACGAGGTAAAATCCGCTTCCCCAGGCCGTATCAAGTATCTACAGTGACTGAAGGAGCACGGCTAATTGCATTTCCTCTCTTCAAAGGAACGTCCGCTGAACAGCAGTGGAGAACCTCGCGGATGAATAACATTTTTATGAGCTACCTTGTCCTATTTAGGAAAACATCTTTACGGCATTTTTTCCTTCTAATTTACTTGTGGAGTCCAGGAAAAAGAAACTTCTTGAAGGAATATATTTCCTTTTTTCCGGCATTTTTTAACGTATTTGATTTGAATAGTCGCTTTTCATTCCAATTAGACGGTACGCGTCTTACATAATAACTCGGTCGATGTCTGAATTAGAACAGAAAACAATGTTCCAGTCGAGTTATCAGCCGTCATTAATTAGCGGAGTTTCAATATTTACGACTCCAAGCCAAGAGCAATTGGATGTGCATGGACGACAGTTGTAGGAGCGTTTTCATCTATGAATAGTTATGAAGCTGAGTAATCTCATTAGTGAGCCTGATCGTTCTCAAAGATGAAAATCGTTATGTGTGCCTTTAAAAAGCTTTGGTTTATCTGGGGCGGTCACGCACGGTTTGCCATGTCAGGTTCAAAGGCCAAACGTTGGAGATTATGACAAACTCGCTGTAGGCGACGGACGCCTATTTTCAAATATGAAACGTCGTCTCCGAGTTGAATGCGCTCAATTGTATACATTTTTCAGAGTCACAATCCTCTCATCTAAAGGTCAACTGTTCTGATTGAGATATTTTTATAATGTCAAAAATACGTCGTTATTGGGGTGAGGGGGGAAAACCTTGGCAACTCTTTCTTCATGGTTCCATTTATTTACCTAAATCCTATAAGTCGGAAAATATTAGAAAATATTCAAATTTTTAAAAATGGAAAGTAGGCGATAAATAAGAAAAGTGAACTATCTTACTTTGGAGAGCAATTCCGCTCCCTTCTACGCTAACTGACAAAGAAAATTATTATAGAATCATAGAAAAAGTGACGTGCGAGTAGTGAGTATTTTGTAAAAATATTTTTTTCAAATAACACTTAGCGATAATTTTCTTTAATTAATGCTATCGTATTTTTTTCTAAATTATTAACTAATTATCTAAAAAATGTTTATGCACCTGACTATATATTAAACCAATTATCTAAAATATTATATGCTATAATATCATATTACATTATTATACTAATTTAGATATAAGTTTTTCACGTATTTTTATAATATTTGAACACCTGAATGTTATATTTTAAAACCTAAGGTTATTTAAGCAAAAATGTATTACTATTACTTATACAGAACCGAATATAAATTGGAGTTTTTATAAATCTAACCGGACGAGGTGATGAGACTTTTGATTTTGATTTAATTAATTTAATTCTTTTGATTTAATGCCAGACTCTGTAACCTGATGAATACAAAGTAGAAAATAAGTAATAAAGGTACCTAATTATAATAAACCCTATACCTCCCATGTAGCATAATTATGATTTTGTAACGTGTGGAACTACGTAGCCCTGAAGATGCCCTGACGGGCGAAAGATAAGAGACAATGAACAGAGTCACCAAGTTTATCTCCCCCACACCCCTATAATAACTAAGTGAAAAATGCGACAAATAAGAAAATTGAAAAATATTTGTCGTTATTTTGAGATGATTTGACATTTAATCTTGACAACTTCACTTGATGGAATAACATTAAATAGTAAATCACTCTACACGCTAAATCATTCTACAACATTTTTTTTTCTTCAGGAAAAAAAATTGTTGTACAATGTAAATTGTAGATTACATTACGCCCTGAGGTTCCAATAATTCCACTATCAATTGCTGTTGAAACTGCTAATTTGCTTAGAAAAATCCACATTGACAAAAAGTTCTCTTGGAAATATTTTGACGACCGCCAAACGAGAAAAAGTTCGAGGACCGATAGCTGAGAAAAAGCGGTTACCGAAAAAAAGCAGAGTTTTCTTTAAATATCTTTTCGCATCACCGTGCTCTCTCCCTATCTTCGGTCGAGAAGTTTCCATTCAACCGCCCATAGTCTTGGGTTTTCCTCCATTGTTCCAAGTTTGGCCAGAGGTTGGATTCGTCGTGACTGCGATGGAACGATGAGACTTCAAATGCGAAGAGAGAAGACACGAGACCTGGGGAAACGATGAGGGCGAGGTTTGGAAACTAGGTCAAAAATTAACGTTTATTCAATTTCTGAAAAGAGCAGTCTCGAAGGGGCCTGGTTGGCTCGAGCCTTAGTTACCCTTCTATTGTAATTGGGAGGAAGAGAAAGAGGATCGGTTGCCAAGTTGTGGCGATAGAGACGTACGAAGGAGCCAGCTAAGGTTGAATGGGACCCTCTTTGTCTCGATGCTGTCATAATGGTCTATGAAAAGCACCTTTCTTCTTAGTTTCGCAAATAGATTCATAGTTAGGTACCTCAAAACTTAATTTTATTATCCAATATTGTACCTAAAAATTTTTTCGTATTCTTGAAATTTGGATCTACGTGTTTCGCTTATTATTTTGGAAATAATGGCATATTTCTTTCAATTGGTAATCAAGGATAAGGGTGATAATATGACACATATATTATGTGTGCACGATGTTCCTTCGCAAAACTTTCGAAAAATATATTCCCTTCATCAGTGGGTGGAACAGGCTCATACCACTGTCCAAAAACTGTATTATTATTTGTTACATTTTAATTTGATCCATTCGAAATCCATTTAGGCTTAGGGGAAGTGTTTCTTACTTATTGCACGATCTAATCAATACTGCTGTCAAAGAAAATGTCTCAAATATCAAAGCCTACTTGTATTAGAAGTCTTATAATTGACTTTGGTAACCATAACATGGATGTGTCTGAAAAAGAAATGTAAAAAGACATTTTGGCTTTCGGCTCGGCAGTATGAACTTAGTTAAATATTTGAAATAACTGACTCCATTGAAAGCACGAATATGAACGCATTATTAAGCATTTTTGTAGCTAAGAATATTTGAATTTGGAGACCAGATGTTCGAAAAATGAAAATTATAAAACTGAAACTAAGTGATTGGAAAACAATAATTTTGAGTCGAAATATGGAACGAAAATAAACTGAAGTGGGAAATTAACGAGGGTGGCCATAACGTCATGAAAGAAAATCGAGTTCACTGATTTTATTTTCGCTTCTCTGATTTATTTATGACGATCAGTCTCATCAAAGATTTTCATCTTCAAGCGTATACTTACTAATAATTTATTTTTTCCATCGAAACTTTCAGTGCTACGGTGTTAAAATTCTGCAAGAGTGTTTCAAGTCCTTATCTTGGAAAACTTCGCATCTTTACGCCCTTGACATTTATTCTTATTAGCTCGCTCCCAAGAAATTTCGCAGCACCGTAAATGGTAAAAGTTTTATGTTCAACGGTTATTCGATGTTTTTCACTCCTGATGCGTTATCCTTTCTGTTCAATGGGCTATAAATTAATTTGTAGCGGCACAAGACTGAGTCAGGGATTGAATTCTGAACTTTTTAGATAAATGATTCATAGGGTCGTGCAAGTTTTAGGGGCCACAGAGCAAGTTTCGAAGCTGTTCGAGTATAGTTCCGCTTGCCGGAACTTGTACCGGGACCTATGTCGCTCCCCTCAGGTCATAGCTGCCATACACAAACTAGACCCTCATATCTGGTGGCACCAGAGCGGTTGGCTCTTTTGGAATTTTCTTTCGAAAACTTGCAACGACTTTCCTTCGTTTTTCGAGTGCATCTGTGTAACAAACATAGAGAAAACTTTATAATGATTCCACATCTTGAAAACTTCCAGTTCGACTCGAGTGTAGCCGAAGCTGTCGCGGCGTTTCCTTCTTTTTGCGTTTTTCTTCTCCTTTTTATTCCGTTAGAATATTCACTACAGTTGCCTTCTCTTCGCCGGAAGATTGAATTTATTGAGCGTCGTTTGACCCATGTCAAGCTGTCCTAACAAAGTTGAAAAAGAGTCGATCATTCGCGGATGGCTCGAGGGTTAGCGGCGGACGGTTGAAGAACGATGCGAACAGGCAAACTGAGTTACGTCAGATTTAATAATATTTCCATTTTCTATCCCCTCTCGTATTTTTCTCGAAAGCTAAGCAAATTACGCGTTCACCTTTTTATGTGAAATTACAGTTATCTGGCTAGATGTAACGTCATTTATAACGGTAGAAAATGATAGATCAGCTTGGGAAATAAATAATTTTCACTGTTATAGTATTCCCCCACGTCCCATGTTGTTATTAATAATACTGTTGTTATAATTGAAATTGCATTTTTAATACAAATAAAGTTCTAGTTTATTTAAAAAAAAAAAAAAAAAGTTATAGGTACCTAGTATAGTTATCACAATGTGATCAAAATGATCATTGACTGATAGGGGAAGCGATTTAAAATTCATTCTATATATAGTTTTTATAATTGAGATTTATTTTATATTTTCAAAAATTGCACCGCTGTAAATATTAAGTAAAATGATACAGCTTTCAGTCGCTCATTTCGTTGAATATCACCCTTCGAAGGAGCAGGTTTTTTAGAAATTTAGAGCTTACACGGATGATGCGCTAACTCTACCATCAATCTTCCGTATAAAAGCGAAAAACGAATTCACGCGGGGCGTGATTTATGAAGCATCGCATTTTAAAGGTAAGCAGCTACTTGGGACACCGGCACGTTTCGCTCTTTTCGAAATCCTCGGGGAACTCCGGTCTGAGCTGCAGCAGCCGCGATGCTGCGAAAAATCGAGACCTCGCGGAGCTGTAAAGAGGAAACTTCCCGACAGAACTAATCAATAATTCATAGGTGAATATGATGGATAGCTGCTCGCGCATTTCAGTGAAACACAGATGAGAGAAGGTTGGATCGTAGATCGAAAGAAATCGTTATTCAAACTCGAGCGGAGTTTATATCCTATGCAGGCTTCGGATTTGTTATCTCTTTTTTCCTCAGTCGAGGCAAACAATAGAAAAATGATCATTGCTTCAATTGACGAACTGAACGGCAAATATTCGAGGTCGTGCAACTGCGCATAGGCGAATACCACTGTAGAGTTTCATACTATTTAAAAACGTAGGTAAGTACACGCGCAATAAATAAAACATGTAATTCCTACCTATGATTGACTTAAGATTAAGAGCTGATCAGGTTTTAGAGGTGGTATTTTTTTTTTTTTTTTTTACTAGGTACCTAGGTAATTAAAAAAAAAATCTTAATTTTTTTTTATCGTTTCCATGTCTCAATCACGCGAAAATCGGAAGCTTTCGAGAATCAGAAACGGATTACAAAGACGGCCGGAGAATTCGGAAAAAATAATCCCATGTCTATATATCAAATAGCCTGCATAAGAAGACCGCGCAGACCACTTTAAGAACGTGCGTTCCTTAAACAAACCATTTACAAAAGCCCGGCCCTAATTGAAAGCCTCATCCGATGCTTGGGCTGATGGTATGGAAAAGGATGGGAGAAATTGGGCGAGGCCCGACGCCTAAAGTAGTGTCCCTAATGCACGAACAGCCTTGCCTTCGACTCAGATCTCCCGAAAAGCAGGGTCCCTCATCCTCCTTTCCCATTAGTTAATGTAAACTCATTTAGGTAATCTAATCTCTCGTAACAAGCCCATTCTCTGCACTCATTGGGATTGATTAGTCGGTTTGACGTCGAACAGAAAGGAGAAATATACGCCCGACAGATGATTCGGAAAAAAGACTGGTTTTCATTACGTATATTAACGGTCTATCTTGGAAGGAATAAAAAAGATAAAGATGTTGTGCTCCTTAATGAATGACATTCTCATACAATTTTCTATTATGGTCACCCCTGAACCAGCAAAATTCAAAGCCTGGAAAAAAATGTCATGCAGTTCGACGTATCGATCTGTAAAATATTTGTCTCTTCGCCTTTCGCCCTTCGAGCGACTCAACACTAGCTCGTGGATTCGTTGATGCAAAAATAACTCAAGAGAGGTGTCAGAAAATAAATTGAGAGTAGTTTTCCAAGTTTAGAATCGAATTCGAATAGGTATTGATTTAAATGTTTATTCAAGTTTCGCAGCAATATTATGTTCTCGTACAATTGTACATTTATGGTGGACTTCGCAACAAAAAAAAAAAAAAAAAAAAAAAAAAAATTGAGTTATTGGAGTTAGCTGTACAGGCAATGCCAACAAGCAATGTTACTAGCGAACAAATCTTGGTTTACTTGATTAATACTTGGTTCAAGTTGCTCAATGTGTTCCTCAATTCTTTAATCAAGGAACAAAACTTAAAGAAGCCTATTCAATATAAAAACGCTGCAAATGATGGTAAAAATGTTTATTATTCCTTTGGAATTTAAAAAGACTATCCATTTTGTTGAACTATACTTCCCTTAACTATACCGAACATTTGTGAACGTTTCCACCAACCAACTGATTGGTGTTAACTCCTAAGTAAATATCGTAATTTCATTATTTATCTTAACTATTTAATTTAACGTTTAATTATTTGCGTATAGAACCTAATTTCACTCTGCCGAATATCTCAGAATCTCAAACCATTAAAACTATCGACTCCGTTCTGGTCTCATTCGATTCGGTATTCATTAATAACAAACACATCTTTGTCAAAAAAAAAAAAAAAAAAAAAAAAAAAAAAAAAAAAAAAAAAAAAAAAAAAAAAAAAAAACGTAAAATTGAGATAGGAAGCAATTTGGCTCAATAATTGAGCCACTTTCACTCCAAAATTGATTTTTGGTTGAAACTTTTTTTACGTAGTCGTAAGAGTCGAATTTAGAACGGAGGTGAACTTGGAAGAAATTTTCATAGTAATATAGGTACTCAACTTTCTGAAGAAGTGTCTGTCTGTGGTCAAAAAATGACATGATTCGTCATATATAAATATGTATTTCAATTAAACTCAGTGAAATTTTCAGGAAATGTTCTCTAACTGAATGTGCAAGATCAAAGTTTTAGAATGTTCATGTCATAAAAAATTATCCCTTTTACAAAGCTTGGCTTCAATCGTCAGCGTCACACCGCTCCTTATTATTAATCACATTCGTGGGTTTTATATTTTTGAGTCCCCTTGCTATTTTTTCAATCACGGTCCTATAGGTCAAACGTTAATATGTCCTTTGTATGAGTTTCTTGGTTTTATAATTTATTAAACCGGTTACCGACTCAAACATAGAAAAACTATGTGATCTATGCATACCACTAGTTTTTATTCGACATTCGGATTCTGCGTACCTTGTAACGTAAAACAGCACATTTTGAGGGAGGTTAGATATTTTTTCCTTGAGCTATTACAATAATTATTGATCATTGAATAATGAACCAAAAAGAGCGTAGCTTCTATCTATTTTTGTTGCCCTGTGCGGCGCATTCAGCCTAAAAGAAAATATAGCTCGGTTTCAAAACGAATTCACAGTTGTGTTGTGGTAAGGCGAACCTAATACGTAAAAAGACGAGCCTGAACCCGAAAAGTGAAGGGAATTTGGCGGGAAGAAGAGAAGCTAACTCTAAGAAAGATACCCTAAGAATGACTAGACAGGGACGGGGCAAGCCAGAGGATTAGCCACGGGCTCCTACACTCAGCTTCCCAGTGACTTCCACTCATCCGGATAGTGAACAAGACAAGTCACCTTTTAATTTTCCGGATGGCGGTTCTTCTGTTCCTTCGTTTCCCTTGGCAGACTCAACACCTCGCCGTTACAGCATCCCCATCTTCAGTGCTTTGCACGGCTGAACGATTCCGGCTCGGGCATGCTTTAAAAGGAATTCCTCCCTTTCCCAACGAACAGATCTCGTTTTCCCCTCTTTTTCGCCAGCACTTCCGACATCCGGTGAGGTTTTGGTTTTGAAGGTATTTTCTAACTTTCCCTCGTAGACCGAGACACGTGAAGGCGAAACCGAAAATGATTGCTTTGAAGAACGAAAGACGGACAAACGTCTGATTGAAGGGATCCTTCGTCGGTTTTTCCCTTAATTATCCGGCTGGTTTGGAAAAGTAATCTCTGGTAATAGTTAGGAAGGTGAAAGACGAAACGATTTTATCTCAGTATCGGCTGACGTCAGTCTGCAAATATGATGTGGTTAACTCTACCCCAATTTCACTCTCCCTTCAAGGTCAGACGAGTCAAAAACAAATTACGCGTTGCCGTTCTTCGCGAGCAGTAATCTGAACAGCCTTCTTTTCCGACGAATCAGCGAACAGAAAATACCTGACCAAACAAAGCTTCGATGAAAAAAAATAAACTTCTGGCCCACTTTTTTCAAAATTAGGGTAACCGATTAAAGGAAGCCATCATCCTATTCTGGGTCGTATGGAAGATGAGGAATGTTATTTACTGACCTACCTATCTTGTAAAAAGCTTTGGTGTAAGTTGGAAAATCACTGCCTGAGGGGTTTAGTTGGAGTTGTTGAACGATAACGAGCAATCATAATCGCCAAAGGAGATTTACGTACAATTAATAGAAACAACTAGTAGAAGTGATTCTAGTCATTTTCAAGTCTTATTGTTTTAATGGTAAATTCGCCCCATTCTAGTCACCCCTGCATTTGAATATTGTCCCCTATTTATTTTATTTTCTAGGTTCAAAAAGCGGACGTGTTTTAGAAAATTCCCAATTCATGACAATCCCAGCCTTGTGGAGCTATTACAGGACCTATATTTAAAAAAAAAACTTTTATATAGAAGATGTTTCCTGAAGAGGCCCAGGAGGCGCCCAGGAGGCGCTGGGAATATAGAAATGCAAGATGAGATAACGTCGCCAATAATGTCTCAACTTCAACCCCACGTCGAATCAAATGGATATGCAACATATCACAACGAATAAAAGAAACAGGTAAAAAAAACCGGTTTGTGTTGAAGCTCTTTTTCGAACGCACGACGTAAATTTCGCAAGAGTATCGACGAATAAAATTTTATGAATAGTTCCTACGATTCCGTGATCAAAGATGTTCCAGTGTTGGCTTCAATTAATTTTCTTCAACAATTTCCGCTCAATATAATATAAATATCATATTAACGTCGAATGCAGGAACGTTTACTGCAGTCGTCTTCTACGCGAGCTATGATCTTCTATGATATTACGCGAGCTCTGTTTCCTTCTCGTACAAATTCATGACAGTCATGAATTCCTTCGCCGCGTACCTTTCATACCTGTCTGTATTTCCTCACCTTTTGACGTAGTTCGAACTCAACGCTAATATAATATCCGTTTCCTACCGAAGGAAGAAAGATGAGGTTGAAAAAGGCGAAATGTACCAAGCTAGATCGTTCGCTTCGAGTTAAGCGAGCGGGAAAGTAGGGAGAGCGAGCTGAAGAAAAACTCCGCATTCGCACTGCAGTCCCTTTCACTTACAGATCGCATTTATCAAAAACACAGAGCAGAGAGATCCCTCTACACTTTGTCGAGGATAGCTTGCTAATAGCCTGCTTCACCATTCCGTTCAAGTCTAGCATTCTCCATCGCTGTGGACCTCAAATGTTCTAACAGCTTCTGAAAAAACCATACGTTTCTCTAGGCATCTGAAATTATTTTGGAGGGCAAAAATGACCATTTCTCCACAAAAATCGTACTAGTTTACAAAATAAAGCTGGGGAGCAGGGGAGAAAAGCGCTGTACTCATTGCAAAGGAAAGTAGTTTATTCTAGAGCATAATTTCAAAATGGTAGACTTTTAACGTGACGTGAAAAAAAAAATTGCTCGCGTTGCTCTTATTATTTCCATGTTTAATTGTAAATGGAAGTATTCTCAGGAACTTTTTCAGAACAAGTATAAGTACGTGTTTCTAGCTGTCTGTTGTCAAAAAGTAAAGTAGTTCCATCTGTCTGTTGTCATGAAGTGACACTGTAATATTATATCTACAAATCTACGTGAAAATGAATGAACCTAAATGAAATTTTCAGGAATTTTTTTCCCAGTGAATATGCAAAATTAGCTTTATTGAATTTTGGATGGTCATTATTCGTGAGAGTTCACAGTCTTAAAATGTTCTTCTTGGAAAGCAGATCACTTACCGTACTTCTATGTCATGAGCTTATCGTGAGACGCTCTACTCTAAATATATTTGAATGTTTGATGTTTTAAATGTTTATAACGACAAGTGAATGGCGCTTGATTCTCCCTTTTGGGCTGGTTTCACATTTTGCGAGCCATTACAATAAAATTATCCCATTATATAAAACTTTGCTTGTATCGTTAGGCTCACATACTGTACTTCCGTATTAAAAATTTTAATCGTGCGTTTTTTTCGGGTCCCTTGGCTAATTATAAAATTACAGTTGTTGAATGATAACGTTGAGGCCTCAGTATGAGTTACCTACTTTATTTCATAATTTTTCATACCTTTGGCCAACTCAAAGTTTTCTTTTAATGTATCACCAATATTCTAAGTTATAGGAGTTCTTTACCTTCCACTACTTTTCAGCAATGACATTTGTTTTATGCAAATCTCACTTAATTTCTCCGTTCAAAAGGACCTTGTATAAACGCCAACAGCCTAATTACAACAGAGAATGAAGATGAATCTTAACAGTAAAATATTCAGGTGAAGAATGATTGTTGGGTCTGAAATCGCTCGACGATGGGACAGAACCGAAAGGTAGTTTAATGGGCTAGGTTACAGCTTCGCCCACAAAGCGTTTTCTCTCTCGCTCCTCAGTCCTCTTCCTGTTGGGTACTGTCATCAATATGTAAATGAATAGAGACTTAAAAGGTAGTTAGAAGTGAAACCACGTTCCTACTCTTCGTTCAGGAAGATTAACTTGTTTCTTCCTAGACTTTTTTCCTTATAATCGATTGATAATATTCCGGTATGAAAGGCTGGACTATCCCACTTTTACAAGCTCTCTAATTGCCGACGGCATGATTTTACATTCTGAGTTCCAAGGCGTGCATTCTAGTCTACAGAATTATGAATGGAAAGTAATATGTAAATGCTATGAGGTCAAGCTGTACGAGGGTGGCGAGTTAAATTGCGTTGCTATTCAAGTCGCGTGTTAGGACAGGATTATAGCGGAACGATTTGCAATTGTAAAAATAATATTTCACAAATGCGGTTAACCAATGAACGAACCTTTGGGTATTTTTCGGGCCGACCAAACGTTGCCGAGAGGCGAAAAAGAGTGTCAGATTTTGCATCTGCGAGGGATGAGAAATGGACGGGGAAACGCGTACGTAGTCGAATTGAGAAGGGGATTGCGATTGTGCTCGTTATGAAAAGACCTAAGAATGAATGATACCGCACAATAAGAACCGTCGGAAAAATGTAAATCATTGTAAATACACTGTACGAGTCCCCTTGACAGTTCCGCAAGTGGGGAATATTCGAATCGGACGGACGTAACGTATTGCCTTTATGAACGTCGAGTTGGTGGCATGTTACCTACTTGAGCAAGAACATTGTAATACATCGTGGTGGCATATAAAACGCATTCAATTATATCCTGCCACTATCTTGACGGTTCTAACCGTTAACGTGCAGTGAACAACGATAAAATCCAGTGAAGTTGAGCTAAGCTGTACTGAAGCCCGATAGGCGAAAGCCCCAGGACAACCAATATTCTGTATTTGTTCCAAGTAGCATACTTACCTTTCTCAACGGTTTATGCATTATTATAATAAAATTGATTGCGGAGAAGAGAAAAAAAACTCACTACAAAACACTCTCAGTTTATTGTTCTTATAAATCATCGTAATCGCTCTCGGAAATTTTTTTCTAACCCCTCAAAATTTTACGTTTCAAGGTACGTATAAAATTCGAAATTGAATTTCAGTCCGTCCGCTGTCAACACTTTCCTGGATGAAACTATAAAACCTATGCAATTGAAATTAACCCCAAAAATCAATGTTTGCCTGAAAATGTGTTCCAGTTCTTCAGCCAAATTGCTACATCAATTTCATGGGATTTTAGGGCGTTTGAAGGGGCGGAATTCGTATTTTTTGAAGGTTTTTTTTTTACTGAGGTGTGTTCGGTATCAATTCATATAGATTTTTGGACGCTTTTGAAAACCATAACGGAGTCAATGGCTTTTATGGTTCTCAAGTTAGATTCGTGTGGTGAACTTGAGATTTGAGATTTCTTCATATGGCAAGATGGTATTACTCGAGACTCTCAAGAGCTGTAAAAACTCTATACTCGTTGGAATGCTCGACAAACACTCTCTTAGCTGTATCGTAAGGCGGATTATTCGAATTTCGATTAGATAATTAAGGAAAATAAGAATAATGAAATGACCTTAGCTGCTAATACGAGTTTTCCTAGTCATACTTATATTATATACCAACTTGATAAATGCTCCAGCTGAATTTCAATTCACGCCAATTCAACCGTCGTGGACATTTTATAGGATCAGTTTATAATAGAATCATAATTTTCGGAGTTTATCATGATTACTAATTCGTTGACTACATGAGCAGAATGATTGACTACTAATTGCGCGTTTGATTACATTTATCACTTCATATCAGCTCTCTCAAAATGTTTCCCCCGTGTCATTTATATTCTTCGGCATGTTATTATCAATTTGAAAAACTGTGTAATCCTCAGATTAAAATCGTCCATCTGATCAGTCAGATGATGTTAACATCGGGAGAATAACTAATCCCAATTTACCATTCGGATTCGATCGCCTTATTTTTTATGTTAATCCGACTCATTTTGACGTCCCTGTTACAAAAATTGACCTCTTGTCGTGTGGAACTCATTGACGCCTGTTCCCACGAAGATTGCTCGTCCTCAGGTGATGCGCAGTAGCTCGTTCTGAAACCTGTTTTT
Source organism: Tupiocoris notatus (assembly GCA_037159825.1). NCBI lineage: Eukaryota > Metazoa > Arthropoda > Insecta > Hemiptera > Miridae > Tupiocoris > Tupiocoris notatus. The sequence continues at coordinate 134,030 of JASJUZ010000054.1, forward strand.
GACGCCCCGAGCTCCGCACCTGGATATAAGGATGCCCGTTGGAGATTTTTTCCCTCCTCCTTCCTCACCGAGTTTTTTGCTCTTGTTATGTGCTTTTTTGTGATGGTCCCTTTTTAATCTCGAACGAACCCCGTCATTGTCCCCGGGAGATGACAGGACTGGGCAGTTTTATAAGGGAGAAGCGAGCCTGAGGAGAGATCTCCCCTCGTGATTATCGCTAAATAAAAGTGCCGTACAGGGAGCTCGGGGGCTTTTACAAGATAACACCCAACACTGAATACAGAAAACTGGCTTGATCGAATTAGCATTCGGAAGGTTTCGTGCGCCGTCTTCTCCCATTCCAGCGCCTGTTTATGAGCGTGATTATCGTACGAGCTATTAATGAAAGACGTGGTCTCTGGTTTGGAACCGAATAGAAATGAAGGGGTATGAAAGGCGGCCGAAGAGATCTGTCTGCGATACAACGACATCGGCAGCTGCTACGTCTGGAAACAAAAAAAGGCTGACCCTTTTTCGAATTAGTTTCCTAAACTAGATCTAAACTGCTTACTTTTTGCTAATTTTTTTTCATTCGTACGCTTCCTATACCGCTTCTTATGATTTCTAAACAATTTCCTACACTTTGCTGTCATCATAATTAGTAGAAAATCGTAATAATCATAATTTGAATCATTAGAAAATTAAAGCGATAAAGAGAAAATACGCCTTTTTTCGAACAATTTTTCAACTGTTATGAAACAAGTTTAGACGATTTTCCCAACCGAAAAAATCGTTGAGGCGTTGCTGCTGTTCCGAAATAAATCACATTAAAAGAGAATTGGGCCAGTTCGCCGAAGATGTTGTTACCCTCACGGCGGAATATGCTCACACGAAAAAGCACTTCATCAATTACGACTGGCCGCGCAAAACTTCGCCGGAAAAGCGCTCTCTCGCACACTTCGTACGACCAAGTTCAATTCAAATTACGTCGATGTAATTTCAACATCGGTAGGTCAAGGATGAAAAATTCTTTCGGTCCACCATTTGTCCCAGAAAATGATAATTACTTGTAGTAGCGGGAAACGAAAATAATCAATAACTACTCTACGCTCGATTCAGTCTTCCGTGTATTATTCGGGATCGTTTAATCTTAGGGTGAACAATGGTCTTTGCGAGGGTTGAACAGTTTTGAGTAATCCGAAATAATTCAGCGCAAACACAATAAGCGCCTCTTTTGACACGGATAACTGTAGACACAAATAAATAGCTAGTTTGAAAAATCTTTTTTGACATGGATAAATGTAGACACCGTTATACACACCCTCTTCAACTGCCAATATTTTATCAGTCTGCTAGATTTACCATCGGCCCCCTAAGGGATAAAAAAGATATTGGCAGTTGAAGAATCCGAGGTTTTTACGATTCCTGGTGTTACGGACTCATGCGCCTTTCTTTATTGATTGGCGATCAAGAATCTGTACGGCTGCTTAATTATTTTCAACAAAAGTGGACTGTATTTCATAAATCGTAGCTCGCCTCAATTAATTACCACTCACCTTCGTGCTCTTGATAATTGGGCGCGGGACTCGGGATCGGCACTCTCGGTTCGGGGAAATTGTCCGTTTATATTCGGAAAAACCAACGAGGGGTCCTTTCGGCACTTCGCGTACGGGACGATTCTCCCCTTTTTTCCGTCGCGCCAGTCCTCTTGTTCCGTGGTGCAGCGGCGGGGGGCGTAGGGAAACAGGTATGGCAAGCAGGGAAAAATGGCGGCTAGTCAGGGAAACCTCCTATCCTATCGCCTCTAAACATCCCGCCCACCAAGGAATATCGTGTTCCTTAAGTAATACACCTAACGCTCGCTCAACGTTCCACTACCAGCTTGTGTGCGCTCGAGGACACATAATTGGCCACATCAATGATCAATCGGAACAAGAACCTATCGATATGGCCCCTATCTAATGATAACAATAATTAATTCAACGAAACAACTAACTACATGCAAGAACAATGTGAACAAACAAACAAGTGTTGCTGCCAAATCTGGTGTGAGATTCAAGGTAAAGGAATGGATAGGCTTATCTTCACCTCAACTGGGGCCATAGCGAGGGCTTGAATAAGATTGGGGTGGCCCAACGGAAGGGATTGGGTAGGATAAGGCAGCAACAAATAATGGCCTAGATTAATTTATTGGTAGAGGGCACAGTTTAACTGTAGCCCTGCGAATGATTCCCGAACTTGTCTTCACCTCTGCCACCCGCACGATTCCGTCGTCGCCAGGGAAGGTTCTGCTTACGCGGCCCAAGCGCCACTGGAGCGGGGCCAAGTTTTCTTCTTTAACCACGACAAGCGTCCCTTCCTCCAAATTCTGCTGCGGAATATTCCATTCATGACGTTGCTGCAAAGAATTTAGATATGTTAGTGACCACCGCTTCCAAAATGCGCTTACGACTTGTTGCAGCAAACTCCACCTGTCTCTCGCTCGAATTGCTGCCCCATCCAGTTGGGGTTCGCGAAGCGCGGAAGGGGGTTCCATGAGCAGGAAGTGGCCGGGCGTCAAAGCCTGAATATCGTCAGGGTCCGCACTAAGGGGTTCCAGCGGCCGCGAATTGAGCGTTGCTTCCACCTGTGTGAGAACGGTGTAAAACTCCTCGTACGTAAGAAGTTGGTCTCCTAGCACCCTTCCAAGCAGTTTCTTGGCTGACTTGATTCCGGCTTCCATTAGGCCATTAAAATGTGGGCTACCTGCGGGACTCGGCCTCCAGTCAATATTTTTCACTGCCAGCTGATCATTCATGGAACAATGAAATTCTGAAGAGCGAACCAGAGCGTCCCAAGCCTCCATCTTGCGCTTGGCGCCGATGAAATTGGTGCCGCAGTCGCTAAAGATGGTGGACACTGATCCGCGACGGGCAATGAATCTTCTAAAAGCGGCCAAGAAACACTCTGTCGACAGGTCGGAGGCAAGTTCTAGGTGGGTTGCCTTTGTCGAGAAACACACGAATAGACAGATATATGCCTTGAGTACCTTTGATCCTCGTATACGACTCATAGTGATCTCAAACGGTCCCCCATAGTCGACACCGACAACCGAGAATGGCTTGGCGGGTTCGACTCGCTCGATAGGCAGATCGGCCATAAATGGCTGCAAAGGTCGAGGGTCCCGCCGGAAGCAAGAAACACATTTTGAAACACAGGCATGAATCGCGGATGCAGCTGATATGATCCAAAATTCTCGGCTCAAAATATTTCTCATACTTGTCATACCAGCGTGAAGATGGAGTTTGTGATAATGGTTGATCACGAGCTGTGTGAAATGATGAGTCTTGGGGAGAATAACGGGGTGCTTTTGGTCGTAAGACAATGGTGCATTTCTCAGCCGACCACCCACTTGTAGGAGCCCATGCTCGTCCAGGAAGGGGTTAAGTCGCCGTAGCGTATGACTGAGCGGTGTGCCTTTGGCCAGCCGTTTCAGGTCTGCTGAAAAGGCATCCGCTTGGGTGAGGCGAATGCAAGCTTGCCGAGCCCTTCGTAATTCCGCCAATGTCAAAACTCCAGTTTGGCTTGATCCTCCCTTGACGCGAGCAACGATGCGATTGTTAAGGAATCGTAGCATCCAGGCGGTAATCCTTGACAGCTTCGTGAACGAGGAACATCTTTGGATCATCATACTGAGAGGTTGGGGTTCGAGCTCAGATCCAGTAGCAAGCAATGCCATCACCCTGGCTTCCGGTGCTTCGTCGCTGGGGGGCTGCTGCTGACTAGGCCAATGCGTCGTCGATTTATAAAGCCACTTTGGTCCCGCCCACCATAAGGAATGGTTAAGGAGCTCAGCAGGAAACATTCCTCTGCTGGCGCAATCCGCGGGATTACTGTCGGTTGGAACATGGCGGTAATTTCCAGGTTCGACACGCGATTGTGCTGCACTGACACGGTTCGCGATGAAGGTTTTCCATCTGTGAGGGGATGATGTGACCCATTGCAGCGCGACCATCGAATCTGTCCACACGGTCGTGGAGGAGATGCAGCCATGAGGTTGAAGCAGCTCGTATGAGCGTCGAAGAAGTCGGGTTGTCAGCTCTATGGCGCAAAGCTCAAGTCGAGGCAACGTCTGCACTTTGAGCGGCGCAACCTTCGACTTTGCCATTAGTAGATGGACAGAAACTTGGCCGGAAGCGCTGGTGGTTCTGAGGTAGACAACCCCAGCGTAGCCCTGCTCGGAGCTGTCAGCGAAACCGTGAAGTTGTTGATCGGTGAGGTCAGATATCGAGAGACAGCGAGGGACAGATACCCGCTCAAGCGTAGGGAGTTCCATTTGGAATTGAGCCCACCTTTTCTTCACGTCGCTGGGCACGCTCTCATCCCAGCCGATCCCTGCCTGCCAGAGATATCGTAGCAGACATTTGCCAACAAATACGACGGGTCCCACCAATCCCAAGGGATCGTAGAGTCTCGCAATGTCAGACATGATTGAACGCTTTGTAGTCTCCGACGATTTCATCCTGATCTTGAAGGAAAACTTATCGCTGGTGGGATGCCATACCAACCCCAGAATTTTGGTGCTGGGCTCCTCCAGTGATTCGAACGACAAACTGTCCGCCGGCATGGCGCAAATATCTGCAGGTAGGGTCCTTAGAAGCTCTTGACTGTTGCTCACCCACTTTCTCAATTCGAAACACCCTCGGCCAAGGAGTTGTTGCAGCTCAACTTTAAGCCGAAGGGCCTCGGATAGAGTCGGTACGGATCGAATAATATCATCCATATAGGTGCTCATGGATAGTGCTTCAGCTGCCATAGGAAAGTCGTCGCCCTCGTCATTAACAAGCTGCTGAAGCGTTCGCAGCGCCAGGTAGGGGGACGAGGCCAATCCATAGGTTACTGTAACCAGCCAGTACTCTCGCAGAGGGTCCTCGGGGCGGGACCTCCAAAATATTCGCTGGTAGTCCCAATGTTGCTTGTGGAGCAAGATGTTCCGATACATCTGCCGTATATCTGCCACCACAACAATGGCATGCAATCGAAATCGGCAAAGAATATCGACGATGTCTGCCTGGAGCTTGGGTCCTTTGTGCAAAACTTGATTCAGTGACGGGCCTCTCACAGTTGGCATCGACGAATCAAATACTACCCGGAATTTCTCAATTTCTCCCTTGGCAGATTCTCGAAAGATGGGGTGGTGCGGAATGTAGTAGCATTCGTTGGTGGCACATGGTGGCTTAGTGGCTTCGATCATGTGGCCTTGCGCCAGCATATCATCCATGAACGAGACGTAGTGACTTTGAAGTGTTGGATTGGAGCCCAAACGGCGCTCGAGCAACTGAAATCGTCTCAGGGCGGCCGTGCGGCTGTTTCCCAGCAGGTCCGGTGAGCTATCAAACGGCAACGCCACAATGTAACGGCCAGAAGCATTACGAGTAACCGCTTCCTCAAACTTCCTCTCGCAGGCTTGATCCTTTGGATTGCTCACAAACTCTGATGGAGGCTCCTCGATTTCCCAAAAACGCCTGAGGGATCCATCTAACCCCTCGCCTTGTATGGTGCAGAAGGTCCGGATAGCCCCCGCAGCCTGGCCATGCCTGCCAATTATACAGTAACCCCAGATACTCTCCAGCAAACAAGGAGTCCCAGATGGTCCGAGAATGGGCTTCCCCAGTGTGACGACTCCAAACCATTCGGCGCCCAATAGCACGTCGATGTTTCCGGGAATATAGTATCCAGGATCTGCCAGCCGCTTTCCGGTGATACGATCGGCGCTGACCGGAGTCAAACGGGTGGTGGGCGTGGTGGTGATGTAGTCAGTCACTAGGGCGTCGAGTACGAGTTCGACGGAGGACGCCGGTTGGAATTCGCAACGGACAGACCTCCGGCAGACTCCCAAAGATGTGTGCCCCATCCCAAGCACCGGAACTTTCGCCTCGTGGGCCTGAAGGGTCAGTCGCTTGACGCAAGATTTACTGATGAAAGTAGCTTGACTCCCTGGGTCAATCAATAGTCGGATCTGGCGAAATGTTCCTTGGCTGTCCTTGATGTGGGCGATAGCTGTTGCAAGAACAACCTGTCCGGGGGTTCGAGACGTAGCAACCTGGAGTGCCTGCACGGAATCGGGTGAGCCTGGTGCCTTACGGGGAGCAGACGAAGCAGCAAAATTGGTGTCCGCGGCATTTTTCGGACCCGTGTGCAAAAGACTGTGATGTTTGAACGAGCAGTACTTGCACGGCTGTGATCGGTGGCAAGCCGGGGAGAAATGGTCAGATGAGAAACAGGCCAAACATAAGCGATTGTCACGAGCAAAATTAAGTCGCTCTACGGCTGGCTGTAGGCGAAATTTCCTGCACCCCGCTATATCGTGCTGCGCATGACAAAATTGACATTCCTTTTCTCCTGCTTGAGTCATGAGGGTCACCGTTCGTTTAGGTGAATTTTGACTAAATGCTCCACTTCTTCGATGTGGCTGTTTCGTCACCATAGCATGTGACTCTTCCTGCGAATGTGCCACCTCCAAAATTCGTGCATAGTCGTGTAAGAACGCGGTGAAGTCGCTAATCCGAGGAGATGGGAAATTATTGACATGTTTTTCCCAATCTTCTCTCAGCTTTGAATGGAGACGTTTGGTACACATGAATAAGATTGGAACCGCCCAGCTTTCCACGTCGTATTCTAAGGCGCGCAATGCTCCCGTTGCTTCCGTCAATTTACTGGCAAATAATCGTAGCGGTGCGGCGTTATTTGACGTTTTTGGAAGCGAACAAATAGTCTCTAAATGTGCGGCTGTTTGCAAATGTACATTGTCATATCGCTGCCGAAGGGTATCCCAACAGACGGAATAATTTGCAGCGGTGACGGGTAAATTCGAGACTAACGCCTGTGCTTCTCCTCTCAATTGACCTCGGAGATACATATGACGTTGCTGATTCGATAAGGCTGGGTTTTGGTGTATCATGGATGTAAACATTTCCGCGAACTGTGGCCATGCCTTGATTTCACCCTCAAATTCGGGTAGTTTCAGTTTTGGCATCTGCACCGATAACGTCATTCCGGCCTGGGCTGTCGCACTGCCGGCTACAGACTCGGATCGTTCTGCCGCTAAACCTTGTGACGGGAAGAGCTGCTCCAAAATCGCCTTCACTTGATAATACGATTCTTCATATTGAACAATGTCCGATTCATAGTCATCCTCGATGTTATTTTTTGCATTGTAACTGACCAATTTCGTAATCGCACCCATAAAACTGGCGTGTCCCTCTTCAACTCGTTCTGCCATGACTCGTAAGCGTGTTTTATTTTTATCGGACGGATCCGTTTCCGCCTCCACCGCTACTCTGCAAAGCCGCGAAACTCGAGCTTGTTCCGACTTCAGGATGAATTTAAATTCGTCCACAACTCCCATAGTTGTTTTCCAGGGCTGAATATACCTGTAGAAGCGTTCGATTGAATGACGATCAATGATCTAGAAAATATATATTTATATAATTATTCGAAAAGAATTCGACTTTCTGGTTCGAAATCAAAGTAACAACTCAACAGATATACTGAATTCGATCCGAGTGAACTAGTGTCGATTAACAGTGACTTTAAGATAGACTTGAGCAACGTCTAAATTGCTATTTTCCCTGAAGATCAGTAAGAGCTCCGGTAGAATTATTTCGAGATTATATTTAGGCCGAATTGCAGCCTTATTACCAGTAATCACTAATTTTAAATGTCCGATAGCTCATTTAAACACAGTCGCAATCGGTTTTTTCCGAAATTAAACATTTGACAGCAACTAGCTGGGAAAATTAGAAATCGTAGGGAAAATTCGTGAACAAAGGTACTTGTCAACTGGCAACTACAAGCCAGAACTACTAAATTCCTTAGACCAAACTGTGCAAAACTGTATCCTGTTATATAACAAACCTTACATGCACGGTTGGGCGATTGAGACGCGTCGTGTCCGGTCCCTTTCATTCAAACGCCAGTTGTCCGTCGACGTAATGATCACCAGATAAGTGCATACCAATCCAGACGTGCAACCAGATTCCGATAGACGAGAATGCAAGGTGATAGAGTACACAGATCGAATAGGTTTAATTTTCCAATCAAATGTCACAACGTCGAAATATATCACGAAATATTGACAACAAAATTAAGACACAACAAAGTTTCTCTTTTTTTTTCTATTTCCTATGAGGCAAAATAAATACAACTAGGAATCGCAGATTAAATTCGCATAGGCCTAACAACGCGGTTTGTTCACCTTCCCGAGCAACACACAAGCTGGTAGATACTCGAACTGGCCGACAAAATTTCGTAACAGGCTCAACCATACGAATCTATGTGCGAGATGGTCCCCAAACGTCCGAGCGAAGAAATAATGAGTCCCTCAACCAATTAGCAAATTCTTCAAATCAATCAAATAAATAATTTTATAATTTCTCCGAGAAAAAAAACGAAAACAAGCGTGCTTCAGTTTATCCGCCCCGAATTGGACCAATGTTACGGACTCATGCGCCTTTCTTTATTGATTGGCGATCAAGAATCTGTACGGCTGCTTAATTATTTTCAACAAAAGTGGACTGTATTTCATAAATCGTAGCTCGCCTCAATTAATTACCACTCACCTTCGTGCTCTTGATAATTGGGCGCGGGACTCGGGATCGGCACTCTCGGTTCGGGGAAATTGTCCGTTTATATTCGGAAAAACCAACGAGGGGTCCTTTCGGCACTTCGCGTACGGGACGATTCTCCCCTTTTTTCCGTCGCGCCAGTCCTCTTGTTCCGTGGTGCAGCGGCGGGGGGCGTAGGGAAACAGGTATGGCAAGCAGGGAAAAATGGCGGCTAGTCAGGGAAACCTCCTATCCTATCGCCTCTAAACACCTGGTAAGAGGGATCTTTAGAAAGAAAAAAGTTTTGTCACTTATATACCTAGTTGGTGCTCAAGTTTTGCTCATTTTTGTTTATTATTCAAATAGTATTATTATTGGAATAAATTATTATTCAATAATTTTGAGGGGGAGGGAGGTAGAATGTTCTTTCCATGGGCGATCACAATAGTTGATTATTGAATAATAATCGCCCAAGAAAAGACATTTCTAACCCCCTCAAAATTTGATGTTTTACGTTTCAAGGCATGTAGAATTAAGAAAAAAAAAACTGTCGAAAATTTTGACGAAACTATAAAAGCTAAATTCTTGAAATTTGTACCAAAAATCAATCCTGGTCTGAGAATGGCTCAACTCTTCAGCCAAATCGCTACCTCATTTTAAGGGTATTTTTAGGGGTTTTTGAATGTTATCAATTCACGAATATTTCCCTCAGAAATTTCAAATTGCTGGCTCAGATAAATTTAAAAAATAAAAATTAAAGTTTCAAGAAATAGGGAAGACCAAGAGAGGAGCTCCTTTGATATTTCAAATAGGTGACCAATTCTGTGCTTAGCGTATTTTTATCGTTGCCGCGCAAAATAAGCCTTGTGACGAGCTCTGCCCTGGAAAGAAAATCAAATTCCCGCTAGCAGCAAACGAACTCCATTTTGAAGAGGATTAGGAACGTGTCGCTTTTTGTTTAAAATTTCATAAACCAGAGATCCGCTGATTTCGCTGAACTGATGAAACTTCGCGGATTAGGCGAAGCGAAAATTTGAACGTCAAGTCCTGTTAGTGTCCGGTAGGAAACGTAGGTGTCGCTGTTGAATAATCACTAATGACATCAGAGGACGAGACGGCGAGATTTTGCGATGGAGCTGCCCTGCTCACATTTGAAAGGATGAAGGGTGTAAGGGGATGCTGGTCCTGGAGCTGACCTGCTAATTAACTGCCACTCGTAGGGTCTTGATGGAAGAATTAGGTTGAGCCGAAGGGAAACGAAGAGAGAATTCGTCGCAGGAACCCGAGATTCAGATTAGGTTAAAGGTTTACTGGCAGGCCACGTGGAAGACCAGTTGAAAACAGCGAGGGATAAACCATCTCTCTCCTTCTAATTCACGGAGCTCTATTGGTTGTAATTTGCGAGTAAGAACAATTTTTCATTAGGCATAAAATCGGTTCCCGTGCGATCGGAATAATTAATAAAGAAAAAGTTTGTCAATTCTTTCAACTTGGAGGGCCCCGAATTTGAGAATTATTGAAATCGTTCGCAGAACTGATTAGAATTCTGATCTGAAATTAACTTCTGACCAACTTGAGTTCTGAATGACCTCAACCTTCACCGGCTTTGATCTTAACGTGACCTTAGCTTTTAATATTAGCGTAATAACTCCAAAAGAAATTGTTGACGCATATATATTGTTTTGTCTAGTAGCAAAGTAGATTATAATAACTATGTTAATTATTAATGATTAATCATACATGACTAAAAATTATTTATAAATAAATAATTACAAATCAATCGTTATTAATAAATTATGATACATCTGCGGGTAGTAATAATTTCGGTAGAATAGACCTCACATTTTGGATAGTTACTGGTTATACATCTTACAATATCTAGTAATTAATTTAATGATGAGAGAAAATAAGAAAGAGCTGTTTTTTTCATAATTCGCCAATTCTTGTATTTAGAAAAAGTAAAACTCAGAACATCGATAGAAATCGATAACGATTACACTTTTTACCGAAAGACGATGAAAAGTACGAATTTTCTCCTCCTCGAAATATTCGGTTTTTACATGCCTTTAAACGTGAAACATAAAATTTTGAGGATGGGTTAGAAAATATTTTTATTGTGCGATTACAATGGTTTATTATCAAACAATAAACCAAAATTGACTCATATATTTTTGCATCTAGATCCACAGTATAGTAACAAAAATGGTTCCTCATTGGTTGTAGTATCATGTCGACTTTTGTAATGAGGCTTGCGTCACTTCCATGTATATAATGTATCAAATAGATATATCTCGGGGAAAGTGAAGTGGCCATCCTCGAGATATAAGTGTGAAGGGCATATATATGGAATCATTGTCAGTTTTGATTATGTAATAATCATCCATCGATTTTAAAAAATCGTGCTTCAAAAATAATAGTCTAACAAATGACTTAGGCAGTGAGGAAATTTTTTTCACTTTCCTGCACAAATGATCTCGTTATTTTATTTATTCTATTGAATTTGTCATTTTTATGCGCTCACGGTCTTCTTATTTGATTACATTTTTTACTCTATTTTATTTACCTATTGCTATGTAACTATGATTCAAGATCCTTTCCGAATCGTGCAACGCGAAGGGGAAAGCACTAAAGCCAACAACTGACGATGCGCGTCGCACGAAAGCCCAAAAGAGACGGAGGTAATTAATGATAAAAATTTCGGGAGTCAAAGTCGACGGATGGGGCATGACAGGCGTTGGGCCCAGTTTGATAGCGTCACGCACAGTGGGGCTTTTAGGGTGTCATGTCACTTACGAACATAACTACTCTTTGAATGAAGGCGGCGAGAGTCGGTTGGTGCGTGAATAAAACTGGAGAGCCGAGGGTAGGGCCGTCATTCGATTGAAGGGTGCGTGACGGATAATCGTGAGCTTCCTTCTTTACTTAATTAGACTTTTGAACGGACGTCGATCAATATACGCGTCCCTCCTCGCTTCTCGCGTAAATTATATGAGTGACTAGTTAGTATACAAATGAGACGAAAATCAAACTTAGATTCGAATGAAGTAAGAGTGTTGATTATATGAAATATGAAAGCAGGCCACCGTCTAATGGGTTTGCGTTGCTGCGTGTCTCAAATACCTTCGAAAATACTAATCGCTCAGATTCACCTCTCTCTTCCAAATACCTTTAAATTGAGGTATGGTTGAAGAATTGGGCCATTTTCAGACTACGATTGATTTTTTGTGAATATGCCAGGAATTTAGCTTTTACACTTTCCTCGGAAATGTGTTGAAGGCAAACGGAGGATGGATAGAATTTTTTTTATTGGATATTCGTGTTTATAAAACATCAAATTTTAAGGGGGTCTAAAAAAATTTTCTTGGGTGATTACAATGGTTTATTACTGAAAGAAACCAAAATCAAAACAAAATGTTGTACAGCAGTTTATCATTCCTTGCTTCAACTATGATCAAAGAAGACCATCATTTGAAAGAGTAGGTAACTATTCCAAACATTTGAACTATTCCATACGAAATTTTATCCCCTCAAGTTTCCCCAAAAATACCCTTAAAACCTAAGTAGCGATGTGGTTAAAGAATTGAGCCAAAATCAGACCAAGATTGATTTTTGGTGAAAATTTATAGAATTTAGCAATCACCTATAGTTTGAATTTTGCTATAGTTTGTATACAGGGGACGAACAGAATTTTTGGTTATTATTCAATAAGAAACCATTGTAATCTTGATTCCCTTTGGTTTATTTTGCTTGACGGCGAAGCTCGATTACGAGCGGTAAATCGTCGTTCGGCTCGTGTTTACGCTATCCAGATCTCTACAGAAGGGGATAGCACATAAAAATGTCTGAGTTGCAGACTTGTATGCATTTATAACGCTTTTCGAGTGCCATAGCAAAGACATAAAAATGTCAAAACGTCTATGTTTTATTCCAGTTAATTTCCATGTTTTCTAATTTAACCGTAAATTACTGAAGTACTATAATAGGAACTGCAGCGTAGCTGTCGAAGTGTACGTTCATCAATCGTAGAAGCCTGGATATATACTAGTGGTATACCAAGATACCAAGATAACTAATATATTTATACTAGATGTAAGATCTGCGTAAGGTGGCGTTACTAACGGCGGACTATTCGATAACGTTAACTTTAGATTCTTAGCTATATCTACGATTGATAAACGTACCCATACCTAGTATTATTATAGTTATAATAATCTTTACTTTTGGTATATTATTGAATAATAAACCACTGTAACTGCCCAAAAAAAATTTGTTTCTGTATTCGGAAAAGTTACAATTACAAATCGATGGTCTTATTACATAATTATTGAAACACAGCAAGGAATAATAAACCGCAGGGCAATCGTTTGCAGTGTTTTTCGTTTCATATGATTGCTATTCTGTTTCATATGTGACTATAACTTGACTGATAATGTCTGTTTTAATGAGAATAAAAAAATATCCTTGATCTAATCCTAATATCGAGTATTCCATAGTGCCATAGTTGTCAACTATATTTACAATCGCATAAAAATTCATATTACAATGATGGAACGAATAATTTATTTTTTTGGGTGTCGCTCTTTTTCTGATATTGTCGGGATGAGGGGGAGATTGAGATTGCAGCTTTTTCTCCACATTTTTATTCTTCAGCCGAGATCTTTCGCCCATTCGGGCATCTTAAGGGCTGCATAGGTCCATCTGGTACCGATGACCCATGAATCTGGTAGGTCATAGGTGCCAGATGGACCTATGGAGCCCTGAAGATGCCCGAATGGGCGAAAGATCTAGGCCGAGGAGTAAAAATATGGAGAAAAAGTCGCAATCTCAATCTCCCCCTCATCCAGACAATATCAGAATAATTTATTATACATGTGGAAATTACCTGGCAATTGTTATCTTCAGGTGTAACTAAATCTTGACAATCGCACTTCGCCAGTCAATTTACCTTTAGACGTGTCTGGAGGATTTCTGAACGCTTCAGTCTGCTCAAAAGCAGTCATTAGCGTAGCTTGGTAGTATATTATGGTGGTATATCGTATCGGCTCAAGGGTGGCGTATTGATCAGCTTGTACCCGCAGCTCCAGAATTACCATGATGTACGTGCAAGCTGCACGGATCGAAGAAGCTTTCACGCTCTGGTAACTTTCTGAGTGGATCATCTCCTGATACGATGTGGTACCGATCTTTGTCAGTCGCTTAGTTGAAACTAAGCTAATAATCGAAAATTATGAACCACTTACAGACTAAACGGGGCTTAAAGGCGTTCCTAATCGTGTCTACAATATACAATTCGTTCGCATAACCTTTTGCCAGTCCCTACTGTCTCTACTTGATAGTAATTCTACCTACCATCTACTGTGAAATTCCGGTCAAAGACTCAACATTTTGGAGCAGCAAAAATACTATTAAAAAAAAGTTAAAAAAAATGTTGGATTTTTGATAAAAATTAACCATTATTTCTTTAACCCGATTCTGATGTTTTTCTCATTTTCCATGGGCCATCACATGAACTACTTGAAATATCGGGAAGGACTTCAAGATTCTTTTTTTTGTGAATGTTATTATGAATAAAAAATAAAAATTATCTTAATACAAATTTAATTTACCAGCAGCCTCGGCGCTCTTCTCTAATCTAAATATACTCACCTACATCTTCCTACCTTAGGGCACTCTAGATTTTGACTTCTCGAACTCGTTCGCTAGCTTCAGTAAAATACGAGGTGAATATTACGCGAGAAAAAAATCGGCTTTCCTTTTAAACGCTTAATCTACTGAAACGGAATCGTCGATTCTCTCTTCCGGAGTTAATCGAAAGAAACAATGACAAAAGGAAGAATGTCTTCGCGTATCTAGACGATTTATTTGCCAGAAGTCCGCAGTTCGGCCTTAACAAGTTTCTCAAACCGCGAAACTTTCGTTCGGAAATCTGAAAATATATTCAAGACAATTTCAATTATGAGGAGAAAGTGATTAATATTCCCTCTCTGAACTCCTTACTTTATCGCGTTTCTACAAGGTTCGGCCGGCCTATTTATTGCTTCAATAATTTCTATTAAACTGAATTTTAAGTGAGTTGAGACCAAGTTGAGCGTTGCGGATGGGAAGTTGGGCAAGGAAGTCTACTGTAGCCGATTGGGAGAAGAAGAGGCGCTGATCGCCAATAAATCTCGTCGAGTTTTATCATTATCATTAAATAGTGCCTGCCGTGATTTCCTCTTTATAACGAGGCCTCCGTTAAGTCCTTAAATCGACCACCACCGTGGAAATTCTTCGGCTTCTATCGAAAGAGGAGGCAAGAGTTGATAAAATTTTCGATCACCTGACAGATTTCTCTCCAAATCTACAAGAGCAATCTATTCTGGGGAGAAAACGCTAGCAGTACGATCATCTTTGATTTGACGGAGATCTTATTTTTCCAACAGTATTGTACTTTTCCGAATGTTCCTACAATTCCTATTTTTTTCTTGCTTTAGAAAGGAAAGTAAATTGCTTTCATTATCTGCTCCCATTTTTATATCCATTCGAAAATATAGGTAATTAAAAAAATAATAATAATAAATGTTCACATGAAAATTCCTAAAGTCGCGAGCTTACCTCAAATCTAAAAATATTGTGATTCTGATTCTACCAGCGTTGGAGTTAATCGGCTTTGTTTTCTGGTCGTACAACAATTTAGTGATTTTTCTTGAAATGAAAGATTAATAGAAAAAAATCTGCCTAGCCTCGAACTAGCCCAAACCCGTACATGTGTAACCCATTTTCGAACGATATGGCTGAATTAATTGGAGCGAAAGTAATGGAATTAAGGTTTGGCTGGCTCTGGAAGTGGGGCGTTCAACATTTGGCGAGATGTTGTGAAGTGAGAGGTTGGTAACTGGTTATAAGGAACGAAAGAGAAGCCTAAGGCCTATAGCTATCGTCGACCGAGCAAAGGGAGTCGCCTCGGGGAGGTCTTATTGGTTTTCCACTTTGATCAACCGAACCTCTACCCCTCCAAAGCCTGTGCAACCCTTTTCGCAAAGCTATTAGCGCTAAAACTTGGGACTTTATGCAAGAGATGGAGAAGAGCCTCGGTGGTTAAGGTTCTTGTGGTGGAAGTTTCGAAAAGCGTTTCGCAGCGAAGGTTCCGTCGAAAGGCCCTGCAGCGTTGAAGCAGGGAAAGAGAACGACGGCATCGAGCTGAAAGTGAACGCCTTTCCCAACCGCAATCTCATTGTTCCATCGGAGTTATAAAACGATTCGATGCTCATAGAGCAGAGAGAACATGATCGAATAATACACAGGTGTTGAGATAGCAACTGCAATTTTTTTTTTTTTTTTTTTGAAACAGACGGTTTTAAACGGTGAGTTTTTCTCTATTTTCAAAAAAAAACCTAATGTGCTGGAAAGATTTTTTATTCCACGCTCTATTGGATATCAAGGGGTTTGAAGTGCTCGTTTTAAGTTAGCACCGTGCTAAAATTGTGCAACTTTCAAGTTACGATTCATTTTCGTTTAACGAGATTACCGATTTGGCAAAACGCTGTAAATGATTGTACAGTGGTTTATTATTCCTTCGTTTCAAATAAAATTTCAGAAGACTATCGATTTCAGATGATCATTATTCAGAACATGTGTCAACATTTCAACCGTAAAACAGATTGTTAACTATCGGGGAAAATTCGGTAGCAACTATTATAATTTTAATCTATTTTATTTTTCTTAATTTCCAAATTAAAACTAAATTTTTTGCCCCACCGTACAGCTGGAGAGAGTGTTTGACGACCATTCCAATGAGTATAGAACGATTTTTATAGCTCCAAGAACTCTCGAGTTATACCCTCATGTCAAATTTCTGAAAATCTCCCAAATTCGGCACAAAAGCTGTGATAACTCGAGAACCAATGAAGCTATTGACCCCGCGATGGTCTCATTCGATTCAGCGTCCAAAAATCTATATAATTTGATACCACGTACACCTTTTTCTGAAAAACCTTGGAAAATATGAATTTTCTTCCCCTCAAAACCCCCAAAAATGCCCTTAGAATTGAGCTAGCAAGTTGGTTCAAGAATAGGGCCGTCGGGGGATCGAGATTGGTTTTTGGTGAAAAGTTCAAATTTTTAGCTCTCACAGTTTGGCCGGAAAACTGCTAACGGCGTACGGCGTACGGCGGACACACAGAATTTTTTTTATTGGATATTCGGATTCAACATGCCTTGAAACGTAAAACATCAAATTTTGAGGGGGCTATAAAAATTGTTTTCTTGGGCGATTACAATGGTTTATTATTGAATAATAAACCAAAAATAAATAAATAACGCTTTAGAGTTTGAGGTGATTTCAGGAAATGGGCGTAAAAGTAAAAACGAAAATCTTCACTCTGTATTTCAGAGATCACCCTGCGTCAAAATCGCTTATATACAATTTATCATACAGCATTATTTACATTTTGGGTACATTTTGAAGAAAAAAAAATATCGGTAGGTATAAATTAATAATTATTCGAATGCAAAGAGCTTGACTAGAAAATAGCGTCGTCTGGCCTTGATTCTGTACATAGACGGCAAAAGAAATTACGATTCGCAGCCATCCTAACTATTCGGTTGAGCAAAACAAATAGAAACTCTTGCTATTTGAGTAGTGGTGCTATTACAAACTCTATAGTACAATAAACCTCAAGGAACATAATCATTGACATTTGGTCAGTGTTGAAAGGAAATCGATGCGACTTCAACTATGCGAATTAGCCAATACTTGTTGAAATATACAGAATGAGATTAATTATAAAAGCCACGAATGGAGGCAGTGAGTGAAAAATTGCAATTTCACGAATTCGAAGTTTCGATATTTAAATATACAATAATTTAGAACTGTCATATGGAAATTAATAGTTTGTTGATTTGTGGGATAGACCCGATTCTACATGATTGTTTGGAAGTGCTTTTACCGTTCATAATCATAGGACAATTAGCAGAGAAATATTGAAAACAATTTATATAAATCACTGAACGGGCTTTACGAGAATTTTTCCGACTCCATCTTTACTCCATCACAATATTCTCGCTTCAATTCTATCATCGCAAGGTATGACCATTTGAGAATTGAATATTCAACAATGAGCTGCTAAATTACAGATATAGGCTGTCCTCTTGCAAAATTAATACCGTGTGACAATCATTAAACGAATCTTGGTGTTCATCGATACTTTATGATTAATTTCCGAATTAAAGACTCTTGCCAAACGAAAAATATATACTATTTTCAATTCTACAGGATTTTAGCTACACACAATATAGGGCTAAAGCCAGACGCATAGAATAAATAAATAATTTGTCATCGCAGCTTAGAAAACCGACGTAATAATAATTTAGTTCGATTTTTTTCAAAATAGAGTCTTCATATCACAGACATTCCACAATTCACAGTTGTCCTTTCGCCTCCGGTTCCACACCTAACAACAGAAAAAAAAGAAAAACCAAATGAATGAAAAGTCATGATTGCATTGGTTAGCTAAATTAGAACATTACATAAAATAAATAGAAGAAACGCTTTCAAGAAATTTCTGTTGAAAACTAGGTCAGACATCGATATTGTCAGAAGTCTGAAAAACATTTATTTTTTATCCCTTTCTCGACCGTTGACGAACTTTCTTAATCTTAAAATTGACAACGAGAGGAATTTTCGTGTGCCAAACATCATCTCTCGTTAAAATGACTATAGAAGAAGTTAAAAATAAAACGTCCGCCAACAATTTTACATTGGAACGGCAAGCGACACCGTTCGAGGTGGCAGTATCAGAATGGAAGTTCGAAAACTCGCAAAAGTTGCGGTAGTAAAACGGGTACATGGAAAGAGAAATGTGTACGTGGCGGCCAAACAGTGAAAACGGGACGGAGAACTTTTGGTAGCAGAGCCATCGAACGCTGTAAAGTTTGTCACAACGCTTGAGGTCGAGTCACGAGCATAGCTAGACCTCGAGGCCCAGGGATAGTACTTCCCATTCCAAATGGTGTTGTTTTGGAGTGAACTCTAGTGGCATTTCCCTTCAAAGCCGTCGACTGTTGTCTCTTCGAATAATACATTTCTTCTTCCACTGCGACTAGTTTTAAACGGAGGAGAGTGGATTGGGAAGGGGCTGTCTAAAAACCCCACATGAAAGTTTGTTGATGATAGTCGAAACAGAAAAACTATATTTTTCGCTAGGGGCAATTCTTCAAAGACGAAAATTGTTCGCTTTTTCGCTCAAAATGTCAGATGGTTTTGAAACAGAACCTACTGGAACGCAGTAAATGATTGTACAGTGGTTTATTAATCCTTTGCTTCAATTATAATTTAATAAAACCATCCATTTGTGATAGTAACAATTCCAAACATTTGTAAACGTTTCCACCAAACAACAGATTACTTAACTTTAACTTTTAGTTTTTTGACATTTTTATGTCTTTGCTATGGCACACAACCAAAATTATGTTATGTTATGTTAACGTTCATAAGGTCTAAAAATGTTCGGGACAGCTATGACGCCTGATATTTATCAAGTCGGTCACATACAGTACTTCAATGAAGGAGAATTAATTCAAGGCTAATACGATAAACCAATTTATGTCTCCGTGAATTTTTTTTCCTTCTCTGTATATTCTCTGTATTTTTTAGCTGATTTTTTTTTTTTATTTTTCTTAGAGCGGTAACGTGAACATTTGTCATAATTTATAACTCTTCTCCATAACACGAACCGTGGTCCACATAGGGGAATATTTTACTAGGAGCTTAATTTTCGTTTTTTGTATGTTTAATGTTGTATTTACTTAATGGAAATAAATTTAAAAAAAAAATTGGAGTGTCTTTCTATTTTTGCGTTTCCCTAGCTAGTTTTTTATAACAGTTATAGAGTAATAACATTGCGCCGTTAGTGCGCGCTTCTTGATATCAAAATTGATGGATTACTGCTACCTACCTACTTTCCGTAGAAACTGAACTAAAATTTAAACTGGAGAGTCGTAAGCACAATGATCGAATCTTTCGTGGAGCTGATTAAATGTTCTTTTTACTGATGCGCAAAAATAAAAGAGTCGATTTGGCGATATTTATTGTCAAGAAAAATTCATCAAAATCACAAAAACATTTGGCGTGTTGGTATCTCTATTTTATCAGGTAGTGGACGCGAAAATGCGGAACTTTTAATTCACTTTGGGGAAACTGCTTTGTGAACACAGCTTCATCCGGAGAATGACATACCTACGAAGCAATAGGCCAGCGTTTCGACCAACCGTACAAGCCGTCTAATTGCTTTTTTCCTCCACACTACGAAGAAAAAGTCGCCAGCTAGCCGAAGGGAAAAGGGAATTCGTCGCTGGCCATCTTACCCTCGACATAAGTGAGATTCTTTGCATTGGTCGGGAATTAAAGGAAGGGAAGCTGGTGCCACCTTTCCAAAGAATATTGGTTTAATTCCTCGGTGGACCAAGAATTTCCATCAGCGCTTCTAAACACTATGGGAAATTCCTTGTTTTTCTATTTTCATTCCATAGCATAACTGTTAAAAATTATTCCTCTGTTGAAAGAGGCGAATTGAGAATTCGGTAGCTTCATTCCGGTTCAGAGAAAAAAATATATTCAAAATAACCTCGACGGCTAAAAGAAAATTAAAAAACTTGGAATTCTCCAAAGTAGGAAGGAACTATCAGTTCTGAGAACCTCGAAACGGTTCACCGATCGGTAGGTCGAGATTCGTTCGAATGATGACCCATAACGAACATCTTAGCGGACAATGTTGAAATAATTTCATCGAAATAGAGCGAAGGTAATCGTCAAAGAGCAATTTCTCACACCTCGCGAACGCTTCAACGCCGTTTATCAAGCCCATAAACACAAACTATCAATTTCTCCTCGCCGATAACTATGATTTACCGATTCTTGATAATATCTAATGCCTGTCTTCGATTCTCATACCGGTCGCTCAATCTCGTTTCGCGCCGATCCTTTCAATCTTCCTTCCCGATAATAGTTTTACGATGTATTTTCATCTTGCGCAGTTGTTAGCGTAACGAGATAGTCGTGCGCAAGGTGCCGGTAATTCGCGTTTAACGAAAAAAATTCGAGAAAAAGGAAGTAGAATTCGACGAAGGAGAGGTTAAAAGGAAAAAATCCTACTCACGACTTCTCCCAGCAACAAGCGGTTAGAAATAAGAACCGGCTAACGCAGGCCCCCGTGGCTCTACGATACTGAGTCTATCTGTTGGCTCGGCTCCTACCTCTACGTAGTCACAACAAGACAGAGTTCTGGGCACCCCAAGCTAGGGAACAAGGCGGCAGCTTCGTCCCGTTAAAGCCAAAACGCAATTACCGCCTTGAGGCGCAGGCGGCGCGGACAACAGGAACTTTCCACGCCTTCAGCGCCGGCGGATCGCGCATCAGAGAAACAGATATAGCTCTCTTGAAGATGAGTGCAACTCGTTGGGATTAAATTATACGCATGGCATGAATAATAAAGATTATATCTGGTCTGGATCGCGTCAAATATTTGTCAACAATGTTACCCGCGTCCTGGAAGGATCTTAATCGCGAAAGCTGTTAATTATTGTAAAGCATTTTATAACTCTTTTGCTTCAATTATGATTTATAAAATGCTGCAAATTTATTTTAACGGAAATTTATTTAGCAAATGATTGTAAAGCGGTTTATATTCCTTCGCTTCAATAATGATTTGAGAAGATTATCAATTTGTGATAGTATTTTATTTTGAACATTATTTTGTTAACGTTCCCACCGAGAGAAAACTCCGGAGCGACTATTGTAATTTTAATCATTTTTATTTTTCTTAATTTCCTAATTAAAAGCTAAATTTTTTGCACTACCGTTCAGCTAGAGAGAGTGTTTGACGACCGTTCCAATGAGTATAAAACGATTCTTATAGCTCCAAGAACTCTCGAATTATACCCTCATTCCAAATTTCCGAAAATCTACCAAATTTGACACAAAAGCTGCAATAACTCGATAAACAATAAAGCTATCGACCCCGCGATGGTCTCATTCGATTCAGCGTCCAAAAATCTATACAATTTGATACCACGTACACATTTTTCTGAAAAACCTTGGAAAATATGAATTTTCTCCCCTTCAAACCCCCCCCCCCCCCCCAAAAAATACCCATAAAATTGAGCTAGCAAGTTGGTTCAAGTATTGGGCCGTCGTATGACCGAGATTGATTTTTGGTGAAAATTTCAAAAATTTAGCTATTATGGTTTGCCCGGAAAAGTGTTGATGGCGTACGACCGATTTAGCAGTAGCGATTTAGATGAAGAATTGATCCATTGTCAGACCAAGATTGATTTCTAGTGAACATTTTAATAACTAATAGGTATTATAGTCTCTTCAGAAAAATGTTGACAGCGTAAGGCGGACGTGCATTATTTTTTTCATGAGATATTCGGTTTCTTCATGTCTTCAAACGTAGGTAAAACTTAACATTTTGCGAAGGTAGAGAGGGGTTAGATTTTTTTCTTGGCCGAATACAATGGGTTTTTATTGAATAATGAAGGGAAACTGATGCTTTTTATCTCAATTTTGTTTGTTCTTCCATTCCCCAGAAATTAACTAACCTCGTGTTGCTAATGTACATCCACTAATTCGATAGAACAAACACGTATGACTTATTACCCTTTCTTTTCTGGTAACGACTTTCCTTATTCCAACGGGAAAACTCGCCAGCACGCGATTCACTCTTCAGTCGATCATCAGCGAAAAAATTTCACGTTTTGTTCTCAACCGAAGTTTAGTAATGGCCCTTGGAAACCTCTCCCAGTAACTTTTTTAACGAACTTAGTTCAGTTGAATAACGAGACGGACTACATACCTAAAACTTGAGTAATGTGTGAGATGAGAAGACTCGTTCAAGGAAGTTAACTGTTTTTCGTAATTGTCGAGTTCCCCACTCGACGCATCGCCCGCGATAAAAGTTGGCATATTTTCTTTTTATAATAAATTGGATTTTTCTACTCGGAGAAAATTCAAAAAAAAAAAAAAATGTACAGAAATAATGTGAGGAGCTTGTTAGGTTTTACAAATTACTATAAATAGTAGTTTTATCCCATTGGTCGAAAGTGAAATTTCGAGCGAAATATTAATCCAAGTCTAATGACCAAAAATAGAATATTTTCTACAAATTAGCTTTTCCAGTTTTAATCTTAACCAGTTTCTCATTTTCAAGAGAAAATCTGCGATGCTCTATTGCGTCATTTGACTCTCAGTTCCAAGAGCCCAACTATATAAATATTATATTTTTTCAATTCCTAGTTAACATCGTGGCGTACGTTTATTATTCAACGTCACATCCAATCATTCGATATTCCATAATGTTCAGCAACTGTCTACGTTTGTAAATTACAAACGAACATCGTTCAATATGACGACAGCACATCAACCTGCCAATCGGTTCTCACTTGCAGAGCGAAGTGCTTCGGTAGCGATCTCTTTAAAAATTCATACGCTCGAACGACCCCAAGACAAAACCACATCCTCTATCCATTATGCATTCGAGTTTGTTAAGAGTTAGTCACTAGGTTCTGACTTGACGCACATGCGAATTCGATCGATAGCCCAGCCTATTTCGTGCTATAAGCGTTTCCTTTTAGGAAAGTGACTGGCGTGATTTCCTTTTTATGGAGTCGCGATTCGGTGAATCATTCGATTTATTCATCAAACCGTTGGCCAGGAGTGATTCTAGCACGTTTCAGTTTAAATGAGCCACAAGCGATGTAAATTATTACTACAATTCACCAAATGAGTCGGAACTTCAAAGTTCTTCAAATATAAATCCAACCAAGTTGCCATAAAGACAAAAAATTATTGTACTAGTATTGAATTTTTTTTCTCGCTGAACTCATGAGAGCTTACGAATTTTAATCTAAACAAGGTGTTGTATTTTTTTCTCTAGCCGAATTTTTCTCCAAACTCTTGTCTAATTGATTCGAGACAGAAACTGTTAAAATGTAGTTGACTTAGAAGTACGGCGTGTGATCCGAGCGATAAAATGCGAAGTCTTTATCCGATCGGTGCGATGAAAATTATTATAATTAGGAATATTAGATTTCCAGCTCGAGAAAAAAAGCTCCTACTGGGGCTTGAACCGGGTTAAAAAGTTTTCCATCGAGGCGATCACTTAGGTAGATTGAATACTCCCTTTCGAGGTTGAAGTGGCACCTGCCAGGTGACAGGTGTCTCCAACCACTCCGCCAGTCACTTCATCGTCGCTCATTAATTTTTTTTTTGTAATAGGACTCCTCATTTCCAAACAGGAGAAATTTAGAAAACCATGGAGAAAATTGGGACTTACTAAAGTGAAACGAGGAGATTAAACACTCCGAAGGTTCAAACACATCTTTGCCAGCCCTTTTGAAAATACAGTTTTAAATGTGGATATTTTTTGGTGACTGTTTTATATTCAATATATTAGATAATTGACTAAATATGGTCAGGTTAATAAGTACATACACGATTTTTAATTCCATGTTGACGTAGTAAATTGAAGCAATGTGATCGTCCGAAAAGTCGAATTCGGAACGGAGGTGAACTTGAAAAAAATTTCATAGTACTATTTATACTCAGAAACAGTTTCCGAACAAGTAGTGTCTGTGTGTCTGGCGGTCCGTGTGTCTCTGAAAAAATGACAGAAACGTCCGTGAAAAATGAAAAATACTCCATTGAATTTTCAGAAAATATTCTCTCATCGAATGCGAGCAAATTATTAGCCAATATCGGATTTCGGATAACAAACAGTCCATTCGATGTAAATTGCGTTTCAATTCCGTATCAATTTTTACAGGCTATAAAAGTCGTTCTTTTATTAATGTTTGAGGTCTGAAAATGTTCAATATGGTGAGCAGATGAACCTTGATTTCTATCTATGGCCTCCCACGCCGTACTTCCACGTTATGAGCTTTTTCACTATTTTACTAGTGCGTATTTTGAATTCTGATTTCTACAGCCCGAAAAAATCAATATTGTTCCACGCTGACGGACGTCAGCGCAATGTCTAATATCAGCTGGACGTCGCTTGATTTTTATTATCGGTACTTTCTCGTGATTCGCATTTTCAATAATTTTATTTGAGCAATTTGTTGTGTTGGGGTCTTCTTGCTAAAAAAAAGACTTGTTTTGTATCGTTTGTCTCACATACTGTACTTCCACATAATGCGCTTTTTCATTATTTCCATTTTTACTGGCCACAAAAATAGTTACATTCGACGTTCGACTTCTTTATAATTGCGAGTGAATGATGCCTGATTTTTATCGCTGTCACACACCCTATCTTTGGCATTTAGAACGTTTACAGGCTGAAACTAGCAGATAATGTTCTCAGTGGATGCGGCAGATTCGGAATTTGGCACACACTATGTCTGAGATATGCGTGTTTAAAGTTTTTTTTTTTTTTTCTTCTTCTTCTTTCTATTACAGGCTGTATGAGTCAGTATTTTTGAACTGTTTAGGTCCTAAAATTTTTGTCAAGGCAAGCAGATGACCCCTGATTTTTATCTTATGGATCACATACCATGCTTTCACGTTATATTTTCACATTATTTCACTAAAGTGTATTTTGATTTTTGCAGGCCGCAAATTCAACAAATTTGAAAGCTTACGTTTTTGCAATGTTTGCTGTAGCGAGTGAGCGGCTCGTGATTTTTTAGCGTGAAACGCGTTATTAACCAAGTTTCGCACATTTTTTGGGTTTTGGTTTCTAGACTAGTTTTTCAGTAGGAATATTGTGCTGCTCAAACATTGCGGCATTCGAATGAATTCTTCAATTTTATAATATGCTATACCTGTTTAGCATGGAAATACAAATAGATAGATAGCCATTCGTTTTTCAGATGAATTATGACAATAATGTGGTGAAACTGATTAAACGATCACGCGCTCATCTATAGATGACAAGATAAATGGAATTACGCACTGATTGTCTCAGTAATTTATCCTTAGCCATAGATATTTTCACGTCGTGGGTTATAAATTAGCCCGAGTTGGTAATATAGAATAACGAAGGGGATAGGGTTTCGAAATGTGCACGGCGCTAAACTGACCCCGTCCTAGAGATCTGTCAGAGTCCTTGTAATGAGCTGTCACTCTCAGGTCTGAATGTCACGCGTGCGGAGAGATAGATAAATAGAATCAAGTGCGCTCGTGTGCACGAGTAAAGGAATATACGGAATGAAGGTTGAACGCAAGAACTAGTTGACGCGGTTTGTTGGAAAATGAATGAGACACAGCTCTTGGCTTTAAGATGTTCGGAGAGGTGGCGATTGGTTGACTTCACATAAATTTAGATTAATTCGAACTTCGATTGTTGGCTCGTTCGAAACCCGTGGCAGGAATCCAGAAATAGTTTTTATTTACCAAACAAGTTAATATCTTAAATAATCTTGGGCGAACTGACAGTTAATCAAGAGAAGGCTGTGGACAAATCCCCATAGGAGACTTTCTTGACTTGATTATTGTCGACACTAGTTACAAGCAATTCAGCTAAGGCGTCTCCAACAATTCCTCATGGCCTACTCTTGAGGTATATTTTGTTTTCTAAGATATAGTAAAATATCTAATTGAAATTGAGCCGGTATGAATTTGAAATGTTATGAAATCGTTGATCAGTCCCTAATTATAAACTAATTGTGACTAATGATCAATCGCCCGAATTTTCGGACCTGATTATATAAAATGTCCATCAATATCTTATAGTGGATAATCCATCAGAGACCATAAATTGCATACGACGAACAATAAAGATTTTCGTTTGGTTGTCGTCATTTGCTGTAGTAGAGGGGTTGTGAGGGGGAGAAAAACCAGGCGACTTATTCTCCAGATCGTGCACCTCATGGTTCCACGTCGCCCTGAAGATGCCCGAATCGGCGAAAGTGCTCGGCCAGCCATTAAAGATCTGGAGAATAAGTCGCCTTGTTTTTCTCCCCCTCACAATCCCTCTACTACAATAACGATTTTCTTCTCCAGGTGGTCGCATTACTTCTTTTTGTAGGTGTAGGGGAGGCCATAGGTACCCTTGGTCCTATAATGCCCAGAAGAAGCCCGAACGGGCGAAAGTACTCGGCTGAATAATAAAAAATGGAGAAGAGGTCGCCTCATTTTTCTCCCCCTCAACCTACAAAAAAAAAAAAAAAATAACGATTTTTCGCTTCACAAGTCTGATATTTGGAAACCGATTCGACAGTAATATTAGTTTCCAAAAATAATATTTCCAAATGTTTTCCTGCTCCGTTATATCGGTCGTTCGAATTTGTTCGTTTGGTTTGAATATTTCACGTTCTGGTGGCCCCATTGAACAAACTACTGACGATCGGTCGCAGACAAGGGATAAATGTCGGCGTCGGTTGTCACGCTGAGGGCAACATAGGTTGGAGACGTGCACGGCTGGCTCAGGGTCGAATGCTTTGTTTGGATTTGAGGGGAGGACGATGATACCCCCATCTGTTTAATAGTTGGAAATGTCCCTTCGACGGAGGAGATGTTGGGTGATCGGGGATGTCTGTCGCCCTGTCGGTTGGGTATCTGGTGTCCCCTGGTTGCCACTTCGCCTTGCTCCAGTCGGACGATGCGGCGAAGCGCGGTTAATTGTTTGACTTGGAGGAGAGTTGCCCACGCCCTGACAGATGTGGTGTAGTTTAGCAGGAGAACGCAAGCTGGTACAGGGTGGAAGGATGGACGACCCATTACAACGCAGTCGAGAATAGGGGAGTTTCCATGTCTACCTTTATTGGGAGGCTACGATGAGGAAACAATGTGATTCGTCTGGCTGGAGGAGCTGCAGGTTTGCTCCGGAAACGCGGTTGTCTCGAACTCGCATCGAAATTAATATTAGACCGATATTTACGGAATCATGAATACAAAACGCTGCAAATGATTGTAAAGTAGCATATTATTTCTTCGCTTCAGTAATGATTTAAGAAGACTATCCATTTCTGATAGTAATTATTCAGACCATGTGTTAGAGTTCGAACCGAAAAACAGATTGCTAACTATCGGGGAAAATTCCGTAGCAACTATTGTAATTTTAATCATTTTTATTTCCCTTATTTCCCTAATTAAAAGCTAAATTTTTGGCCGCAACGTTAGTACAATATAATGTTGTTACAGAAAAACTAGCCAAGAGACCCAATAACCGATAAACAATTAGTCAACGAAAATATAACGAATGTAACGATATTATTGTCGACGTCAATGAGAATATCTTTTCGAGAAAGTTTTTTCCCGCCAGATCAAATCATTGATCAAAAATGATGAAGATATTTTTTTTGCATTTATTTGAAATTTAACATTTAGAAATACACGTAATAATATACAGTTAATGCTACGGCTCTTTATGAGTAAAAATTTACTCGTGCTAAGAAATGAATACGTGAAATTAATACTGTCTTCTCATCTTTAATAGACAAAACCATGTAAAGGTCCGATTGACAGATAAATCAGAATGTGTTTCGAATGCTAGATATTCAGGACCCCGGTTCCCTAAAAATGAAAAACTCAAGAAACTAAAATCCTTAAGCATTTCGAGCAGGTGTGAAGTACAGTTACAGTTTTTCATCTCGGAAAGAGGTACGTTTCGGAGCAATGCGATCCGTATGGGTTTGATGGGCAAAAAGAGAGTTCGAGCCCTGTTCGAAACGTAGGGTATCAGTTGTGAGGTGATCGGTCGGATTTAGGAGGAACCAGCCTTATAGCGAATGGCCCTCGTCAGGCCGTTTCTTGCCATAGAAATCAGACAGACATTCAGAGCCGATCTGCCGCCTATTTACAGCCGCTGGAACGCTATAGTTAGATCAGTCCAAATAGGACGCCACCGTTAATCCCTAATCCCCCGAGGGACGTTCAACATTATTTTGACATGTTTGGAAGGCTCTTGGGACGCGTTTCCACTTCATGCCCTTCCTCCGAACAAGGGTGAGCTGGAAAGCAAACATAGCTTGCCGAAGAGGGTTTATCCTCTCGCTGCTACGAACTGAAATCCCTTCCCAACTTTAAATAAGACTTCGCTATGTAAACACGGTAGGTACGTATATGTTAGAGCGATGCAGCAAGACAAATCGAGAGGACGTTCATAGAATTTTCGGTTCCCTCGAGCAATGAGTGGGCTCCAGAGTATCGTTGATTCCATCTTGTGCAAGCAACGGTGGTTCAAAAAATCTCAAACAACATTTCAAACAATCGCACTAAGGGATTTACAACTCTCAGACTGAAAATTGAAAAAAATAAACATTATTCAAATAAGCATTGATAAGTATTATTCCACTTATGTGATCGTCCGAAAAATCGAATTCAAAACGGAGGTGAACTTGAAAGAAATTTTCATTTTACTAAGTATACTCTGGAAGACTTTCTGAACAAGTATCTGTGTGTCCGTCTATCTGTAGTGAAAATGAACAAATATCACTGAATAGATGGAAACTCAAAGTAATGTCCAGAAAATATTCTCTTAGTAAATGTGTAAAATTACTCAATTCCGGGCTTAATATAACGCAGTACTTCCAAGATATAACTTCAAATTTTTTTCTGTTACGATTGCAATAGGCTACACCTAGTCATTATTTTGTAACGTTTGAGGTCTTAAGATTTTACTGAGGGCGTGCTCTTAGTTTTTCATCAGTTGGCTCACACACCGTACTTCTTCGTTTAGAGCATTTTTCCCTATTTCATCGGTGCGTATTTTGTATTTTGATTTATACAGTCCTCAAAATTCAATACATAATATGAACGATTGAAATGTTTGTGTCGGTGATTTAATGAAGTGTGGTTTTTATCTTCCTCGTTTTACGTACATTGATTATATTTTGATTTTCGCACAACGCTAAAATTAATATTTTTGAACGCTAGAAAACTTTAAATGTGTTTTTTTTTTTTTTTTGCTTCATGAATAACGCCTGTTTTTTTTATTACTCGGGTCACACGCCGTACATCCGAGCTACTCGCTTATATTTGTACTTGGTCGTGAAATGTTTTCTAGGCGGGCGAATGACGATCGATTTCAAACATTGGGGTCACGAACTGTACCTTTACGTTATTATTCAAGTATCGTTTTGTACTTAGAATATTCACGGGCTAATTCATGCGTTTTTCTGTTTTTGGGTCCCCTAGCTATTCAATAGTAGTTGTAGCTTACAAACAGATGTATGAGACATATTTATGCGTTTCTTGATTCTATAGTATATTATAGCGGTTACCAACCCAAACATCGAATTCTGTTTGATCTACGAACGCAACTGGTTTAGTTTTCAGCATGTCTTGAAACAAAAAAAAATTTAATTTTTAAAACCGCTAATAAAATCTTGGTCGACTGCGATGGTTTGAGTTATAAACCGAGAAAAATCTTCCGTCGCTCTACGAGCATTGTCATCTGGACATGAGCTCTTGGACTTGAACGAACAATATTCAGAGCAATGCAAGTTTTAGCTATAGTGTGCGAGCTTTTCAGTATATTTATATATAGACGACGCGGGTTGAACGGTACAATCGCCCCTTGGTAGAGCTTCTCTATCTACCGTCTTATACCTTAGGAACGTTAAATCTTTCTTGCTCCCTCTGTTGAGACGGTTTTCTCCGAGCCCCTTCAATGCCTAGAAAACAATCCTTACGCTTAGGGGGTTTCTATTCCTCTTTATAGTCCGTGGCGAACCGACTCTATTCAAATCGTACAAAAGAAAGAGCTGAGCTCGGTACAAGTACGCTTGTATTTTAACTTTTGAACCCTTCTCATCGTCTTCGTGAAAAGCGGGTACTGAATGGACTGTAAAGTTGGCTCGGGAATCGCAGAAGTTGGGTTGGAAGAGAATTTCGTGGGCGTTGGAGGCTCGTGCCAGGTTGAGGGTGATTTGTCGCTCGGCTGTGTTTTTCGGAAGGTGAACGGCCAGAGCTTTGTCAGGACACGGGATCTCCTTCTGAACGATGTATTCCTCTTAAATAAAAATCCAGTTATATTTATTTGTTACTTAATGACTCGCGGTGTAACAACTTTCGAGGAAAGGATAAAAAAAATCTTCACTTCCCATCCCGATAATTGTAATCCTGGAAAACAATCGATACTCGTTACTTTTATGCTGCGATTATATTTGAAAATCGGTTAGCGGGAATTCGTCGTTATAGAGCGCACCCGAAGTCTCTAAATCATCCGTTGTTGAGGAGTATATTTTCATCGATCTGCGTCAACGCCTTCTGAGAATCCTGACTCCAACGAGGAGATGATAGTTCGACGCTTGGAAACGAGGGAAAATTAAGGTCTCGCGTGAAATTTTTAGCTATCGAAAGGAGGAGTCAAGTGGTTCCGTTGCTTTTGGCCAGTGGAGACGCCTTCCAAAGGCTAGCAAAAAAGCCGGCAAAGCGACCATTATCGAAGTCCAAGCATCTCCGCCTGCCCTCGGGCTGTCGTCTCTATAATCTTGTAAAAAAAAAAACTCATTTTTTTCCTGTCGAAGGAATAAAGTTTTTCGAACCACCTGACGAGTCTTCGAGTCTTTTGGCTTTCCTTACGTCAAATTTTAACCTACGTCACGTCAATATTTCCTCTTCAAAAATCGATTATTACGTGTCGTTTTTCGACGGCAGTAATAATTTTTTTACTAATAAATTTTAGCTAACCTTCGAGATCAATGAATTTCCAATTCATATATGATCGAATATTGAAGTGAATTTTCTGAAACTCTCAAATTTCAAGAACGTATATAGCCGTAATGATATTGAAAATTATTCGCGTCACTGAGAAGATTTCTTCGAATATCGCGCTGTAAATAACGCACTGAAAACGAAGTCTTCATTTAATTACCGTTGAAAATATATTACTTATATTCAGCGAGAGTATTCGACCTTTTAAGAGGATTATAAGAGCTTGTCTTCCTTTACGTCTCAATATCGTGCTGAAATCAACGAGTTCAACTTGTCATGTCGGTTATTTGATGTTGAGCTAGATTCGAAGGGAAAATAATTATGATTTCTATATTTGGAATTCTATTTTAATACTTCTTGATTTTTTTCACATTTCTTCAAAGAGACGGGGGAGAAAAAATAGGCGGCTCATTCTCCGATTTCTTATTTGCCGGTAGTGAACCCCGAGGATGCCCGAATGAGTGAAAGTGCTCGGCCAGCGAACAAAAAATGGAGAATGATGGCCTGATTTTGCCTCCTTCACGACATAAAAAAAATGTGACAAGTAAAAGAAGAAACGTAATAAATCCACGCCAGAGCGAGGTTGTAGATGAATGATGAGGATCAGATTAATGGAAATCTGGTGGGATCATTAAATTTTTTCGTTAGTTTTTTAAAATTTATAGTTGATTTTTTAAAATGTATCTTAGGGCAAGCAACCGACTGAAAAATCAAAAATAAGAAGATTTGAAGGGTTTTCAGGGCCATTATTTCGTCTGTTGGCCGTTTGTTGTAAAACAGTAAAAGTTGTGTTTCTGGAGTCAAAAGGAGTTATTCCAAGTCCAAGGCGAACAATTTTCCAAAGTTATGATAAAAATGTATCAAGTTTTGGTAACCAAAAATTTTATATCAACTTGAGTATGCCCGAAAGGGTGATCAGCCAGTTGATAAACGTCTCCTGGGTTTTTCGCCCCTAATTTTAATGGCTGCACATTATTCTGAACATCTTCATATTACCAGGGAAAGAGTAAACCAAACTAGAATGAATTTATTATTTATGAATGAGTTTATTTTTCTGTACAATTGAAAGCATCGCTGCCCTCTCTTCCAACTGCACAGAATATAATAAATACGATAGATAAGGTAGAATGCAATAACGCTTTTGCCTTAAAAACCGACTGGAAAATATATAATAAAATAAAATTCCAAGTGAATATTCATCGAATAAATATTCATTTGAAAAATCTTCCTGACAACAATATTATGGTTAGTAACGAAAAATAAAATAAATCAATTAAATTACCTGTGGTAGGATAGTCGCTATGCCCACATAGGCTGCGGTTGTAGATAATTCGTGACGAGCTTGGGCTGGCCTGCGTCACGCGGTGCGTACATCGTCACGCGCGGTCGCCGCGAGACGTCCGGCATCGCGAACCGCAGCTTCTGCCAAAACAGGGAATCGCCCCAATGTAAACAGGTGGACGTCTTCAAATACAGTCTCAACTCTCCGTCGACTTCGGGCGGCGTCAGGTCGCCGACGAGGAGGACGATCAGCCGCCGACGGCGATCCTTGAGCACCTCGTGCAGCGCCGTTTTAAATTCGAACCGACA
Organism: Tupiocoris notatus; assembly: GCA_037159825.1. Classification (NCBI taxonomy): domain Eukaryota; kingdom Metazoa; phylum Arthropoda; class Insecta; order Hemiptera; family Miridae; genus Tupiocoris; species Tupiocoris notatus. Next base: position 166,817 of record JASJUZ010000054.1, read on the forward strand.
CCATTCGGAATTGAGGAAATTACGCGACAGAACGACAATCGTCCTTTTCGTCGATTCGGTCGCTTCCAATATGGTATCGGCTACGTACGAACTAACGTTGAAGTCTCGATAGTGTAACAAAAGCGAAAAATGCGGCTCCAATTTGGGCGCTAGCACTTGCGTAACGAACGGTTCATCTTTGACGCAATAGCTGACGTAAGCGTCGAAAAGTCTATCGCGGTCGGCGTCGTCGAACGGAGCAGCTCCGTAGCAAACTCGGAAGCCGCACCTTGCGTATATCCAAACGCGCAGTTCGTGCCGGTAAGCGAAAAGCGCGCAGACGACGCCGATACTCATAACGAACGCGACGCACGTAAGCAACAGCAGCGGTAAATAGTCGCGGATCATTTGACGGTCGACGATGCCGCGCGAGCCGCCTGCGTAAACAGAGCATCGAGATGCGTTGAACTCGCCCAAAACCTTCGGCCCAGACAAATTGGCCCGATTGTCGATGACGCACGCGACGGATTTCGGGTCGCGAATTTTGGCCGCGTTCGCTTTCATCCAATTGCTGAATTCGGTCATAAATTTGCACTCGCACGACCAATGGTTGTTGACAAGGCCGATATCAATTAGATACGGATTCGACAGGAAAACCGAGGTTTGGAATTTTTTCAAACGGTTATCTTCAAGGCGAAGTATTTCCAACTGAGTAAGCTGCGCGAACGTTCTATTGTCGATGAATTGAATCAAATTCGACTGGAGGTACAGCTCTTTCAAACTGGACAAACCTTCGAATTCGGTTCCGAGGCGAAGTTCTTTTATCCGATTATGCTCCAGATGGAGAATCGTCAGTTTTTTCAGGCCGAAAAACGTCTGATTGTGCACGACATTGATGTTCGAATGGTTGGCGTACAAAATGTTCAAGTTTTTCCTCCCCAGGAAAGAATGGCTCAGCAATTCGTCGAAATTGTTTCCATCTATGTAAACTTCGGTTGCATCCATTGGCACTCGAGGAGCGTGCGAATAACCGCTGGACGAGCAATCTACAATATTAGCGGCCCAGCTTTGGTCGTGATAACAAGTGCAATTTGGAGGGCACGTCATTTCGCAATCGCAGGCGTCGAATTCGCAACATGTGCAAAGGGCGAAACAGTGGATTTTGTAAGGACAGACGAAAACCGCCGGCTCCGCGTGGATCAGTTGGACGAAAGGTAGATCTCGACTGTACAGCAGTTTGCAATAGATATTATCCAGATCCATGACCTTCGGGTGCTGTCTCAGATGGTTCAAATTGTTAATCCGCTGAAGCCATTCCATTTTGCAATCGCATGTAAACGGATTGCCGCCTATGTAAAATTCGGGGAGCAATTTCGATTCGTCAATAAGCGACAATTGCAGTGCGCTCAGTTCCATTTCTTCGATCAAATTGGCGTAAAGGTCGACGCGGGATAAATTCGTTTTCTTGACGAACGTCAACGGTTCGACGTAAGTTATAATATTGTCGTTCATGAAAAGCAGCTGTATTCCGTCAGGAATCGACGCCGCCGTTACTTTTGACAGTTTGTTGAAGCTCACGTCCAGCGTTTCAAGCCTGATCGGAGTTTCAACAGCTCCCAAATCGATTATGCTGTTTTTATGCATGTCGAGCCATTCCAAGTTTTGAGGGATATAAGCGTATTCAAAAGTGTCCAGCCTGTTGTCCGATATGTTCAACCAGACCAGGCTGTTCATGTCGGTGAACAGTCCGGATATATCGGTCATCAAATTGTTGTCGAGACGCATCGCTTGCAGATTCGTGTTTTCTGAAAATGCTCCCGTCTCGATTTTGTTGATTTTATTTCCGGACAAGTTCAATATTTCCAACGACGGCAATGAAGAAAACGTCGTCCTCGTAACGTTTTCGACAAGATTGTTGATGAGGCGAAGCCCGTGCAAATTCGTCATTCCTACGAAGCCCGGCTTGTCCAAATTTACAATCAGATTGTCTCCCAAATCGACGTTGCGGAGAAGTCGCATATCGCGCAACGCAACAGGTACCGTTTTCAATTTATTTCCGTTCAAATTCAAATCTCGAAGGCCCGTACAGTTTTCGAACGCCTTCACGTGGATGTCGTCGATAACGTTGAAGTCGATCGATAGCAAACTAAGGACGTACAGGCGGTTTAGCGAATGCGCGTCCAAATATCGGATCCGATTGTGCGAAAGTACGAGAGTGTGCAAATTGTTCATCGGAGTGAACGTGTCAGTCGGTATCGCTTCGATTTCGTTATGTTCCAAATTTAGAATTTGCAACGTGTACAAATCGTGGAACAGCGACGGGTCCAATTTTGAAATCCTGTTGTACGACAGATTCAGAAGTACGAGACGGATCAGTCCTGAAAATGTACCGCCGTTAATCCACGCGCTCGTAAGTTGGTTGTGCGACACGTCCAAATCGATAAGACGGTTCAGATTTGCGAACAAACCAGGCGATAAAAGGCTGATCGAATTGTTTCTCAGGTATATTTCCTGTACGGCGTCAGCGCAGTCGCGGAACAATTCGGACGGCAATGCGACGACTTTGTTATTCGACAGGTCAAAGTGCGTCAGGTGTTTCAAACCGGCCAACGCTCGATCGGTGACCATAGATATTTCATTGTCGTGAATGTAGAGCTCTCTGAGGCGTCGAAGCGAGCTGAAACCGTTCATCGGCAAAAGGACGAAATGATTTCCCGACGCGTCCAAAACTTGGATATCCAAATTGCACGGGACGACTTCGGGTTTCGTCTCGACCTCTTCGTCATCATCCTGGCTGCTTATCAGCGGTTGAGGAGGCGGTGTTTTCTCTCGGAACCCCAACTCGCTCACGTCTTGAAGCCTGTTGTAGCTCACGTTCAAACTGACAAGATTCGCCATGGGGCAGAAAATATACTCGGGAAACGACCAGATATTGTTCAACGCCAAATCGAGACGCTCCAGTTGCTTGACAGGAGCGAAACTGTCGGCTGCCAATTCGAGACTGAAAGCGGGAAAATCGACGTTGTGCGTGCGCAGAGTGAAATTCCTCAAATCGTCAAGGCCCGAAAGGGCGCCGGACACTAATTTTGTCACTTTGCAATATTCGACGAGCAATTCGCGCAGACGGACGAGATGTGCGAGGCTCATCGCGTTTATGGTGCTTTTCGCCTTCAACGTCGAATCGCATCTTATTCGCAAAGCGATCGTGTGTTCGGTCGGTATCACGCTGAAATTCGTCGTCTCCATTTCCGAATTGATGGTGCGCAAATTGCACCAAAGCGATACTTCATCTCCCGGCTCACGCACCCACCATTTGCAGTCTTCCGGCGCGTCATAATGAAGAGTCGCATCGTCCGAAGCGACCAGGGTCAACGTTGCGACGATAAAGATAATCAACATGATGGCGATTCGATATCACCAAGTACCGAATTCACTTAATTATCATTTTCCTCGTAAATTTCACGTTGGGGAGCGAATTTTTGAACGACGCATTTTCCTTAACCCGAACTCGCGAACTGATTTCTCTCGTGCGACGCGATATTTTCGAATCGTCGACGATAATGTAATATGTTTGTAATATTGCTTCCTAAAAATCCCGAATCCGAACCCGGCGCTGTCGAAAGCGCAACTGAGACCCGACGGACCCGGGCGCTCGTATTCAACTGAACGGCCGTTCGCACTGGGCCTGCGTCCCCGGAGGAGCCTACCGAAGCCCCTGACTCCACCAGGACCCTTCTCCCCCTTCATATCTCCGCGGGCGAGGAAAGAGGGAGTAAATTCACCCCTCGTCGAGCCAACCCATAGCTAGAGAAACCACCCTCGATCCACTGCTGTACATGTATACGGCAAAAACGTCTGCGTTTCGCAGATATTGTGCTGATCTATTTTTTTTTTCAAGTCCGTGGATTGTGAGGGGGAGAGAAACGAGGCGACTCATTCTCCTAGTGTTTAATTTCTGGCCGAGTATTCTTTTTTTTTCTTTTTTTTTTTTTTTTTTTTTTTTTGAGTATTTTCGACTTTTGGACTTATGGCTCCACATCGCCCTGATGATGCCCGAACGGGCGAAAGTACTCGGCCAGAAAATAAACAATTGGAGAATGAGTCGCCTGGTTTCTCTTCCCCTCACAATCCACGGACATAAAAAAATGCGACGTCAAGAGAGAGAATTTTTTTTAATGATTCATTTTACGATAAACTATCAGCAACAGGTAATATTGCCCTGTGAGAAATCTGCAGATTTTCCGTCTCATCTCCCATTCTTAAAAAATTTATTATTTCGCATTCAAATTTTACTGAAAAAATAAGCTGTAGAAAAAATCTTGAAAATCAGTACGTCTAGATTCAACAAAGTAACAACCATCAGTTTTCTGCTATTTTCACGTATAAAATGCATAAAACTATTTACGTATGAAACTAGTTGACATTGAGAGCAATTATAACGTCAATCTACAATTTTGATAATCAAAATTCAATTATTTACTATAATACATAATACTATCAGCTTTATAATAATTCTAATAGTTAATAAAATTAACTCTATTGAGCACATAGAAGCGGCTCGATTCATCGCAATGAAAAATATGTACTAGCAATGTTTCTGGTATTCGATGAAGATGGAATGGTTTTCATTATATGAAAATGGTTTTCTAATATTTTTTTTTTAATTTTTATATATATTTTTTTAATTTTATATTTTTTATATAATATTTTTTTAATATGAGAATGGTTTTCTGCATATTATACAGAACCAGCAGGTTTTGACAAAAGTTTGCGATCTGCAACGCCGTCGCGTTCGAACTCGACAACCACCCTGATCCCCAGCTCCAGCCTTCGGACTTATTAGTTACAGAATGTCTTTTCATCAATGGCTCACAATTGCACGTAGTTTCCTCGTCTCAATTTCAGGGCTGCCCGCCTTTCCCTTTTGGCCTCCCCGAATTAATTCCGTCCCTTGAGATGTTTTATTGCTCATGACAGGTGAATTCGGCTTTTATCGTTCATTTCCACCGTTTTGTATCACCTTTTACTCCTCAAGAAACGTTTCTCATCACGGGAGCATTGCAAATGAATCGTTCTCAGCAATTATTGCTATGGATAAGCCGAAAAACTGACGGACAAACCAGAATCATCGAAGAGCGATAATATTATCGGGTTAAAAACGCTGCAAATGGTTATACATTATTTTAGAATTCTTTCGCTTCAATATGATAATAAGAAGACCATCCATTTGTGATAGCAACGATCTCGAACGTTTGTGAACGTCTCCACCAAACGACAGGTTGGTAACTATAAGAAAAATCTCCTTAGCAACTATTGCCATTTCAATTATTTTTATTTTTCTTAATTATCTAAGTAATTAAAATTTGAATTATTTTGCCTAACGATAAATCTTAAGAGAGTGTTTTTTAGCGTTCCATTGAGTATAGAAATATTTTTATAGTTCAAAAAGTTCTAAAACTACACTCTTGCGCCAAATTTCTGAATTCAAAAGTTCAACGCAATAGCTGAGATAATTTGGGAACCTTTGAAGCTATCGACACGATAATGGTCTTATTTCATTCAGTGCCTAAAAAACTCTGGATTTTTAAACACACTTCTTCCCACTTTCGAAACCCACCCAGACCAAAATTGATTTTGGTTTATTATTCAATAATAAACCATTGTAATCGCCCAAGAAGAAAAAATTTCTAACCCCCACTCAAAATTTGATGTTTTACGTTTCAAGGCATGTAGAATCCGAATATCCAATAAAAAAAATTCTGTCCGTCCGCCGTACGCCGTACGCCGTTAGCAGTTTTCCGGCCAAACCATAATAGCTAAAATTTTGAAATTTTCACCAAAAATCAATCTCGGTTCTACGACGGCCCAATTCTTGAACCAACTTGCTAGCTCAATTTTAAGGGTATTTTTGGGGGGTTTTGAGGGGGAGAAAATTCATATTTTCCAAGGTTTTTCAGAAAAATGTGTACGTGGTATCAAATTATATAGATTTTTGGACGCTGAATCGAATGAGACCATCGCCGGGTCGATAGCGTTATTGGTTCGCGAGTTATCGCAGCTTTTGTGCCGAATTTGGGAGATTTTCAGAAATTTGACATGAGGGTATAACTGGAGAGTTCTTGGAGCTATAAAAATCGTTCTATACTCATTGGAAAGGTCGTCAAACACTCTCTCCAGCTGTATCGTTAGGCAATAAGTTTTGCTTTTAATTAGGAAATTAAGAAAAATAAAAATGATTAAAATTACAATAGTTGCTACGGAGTTTTCCCCTATAGTTACCATCTGTTTTTCGGTGGGAACGTTCAAAAATGTTCGGAATATTTAAAATGACAAATGGATAGTCTTCTTAAATCAATATTGAAGCGAGAAATAATAATAAACCACTGTACAATCATTTGCAGCGTTTTGGTTACAAGTTCGAAAATTTAGCTGTTATAGCAACATAAATTCTTGAAAATTCCACACAAATGCCGCAATACTTGGAGAACCATAGAAGCTTTCAACTCCGCGCCATTCGTTTAAGCGCCAATAGATCTATAGAAATTAATTTTAAACACATAATTATATCTGTTTGTAAAATGCCGAACCGACTTTAAAATCCATTAAAAAATTAGGTATCCAATTGGTTAGAGAATTGAGCCATTGTCAGGCCAAGAATGAATTTAGGTGAAAAAATTGTAAGTACGTTTTTCTTATAGTTACCTCAGAAATTGTTTACGGCGGACATCGAACGGACAGAATTTATTTTATTTTATTTATTTTTTATATTAATTTTGTATTTACTTTTTAATTAATTTTTTTTATTTATTTATTATTTTTTTTTACGTGCTTTGACTCGTAAAACATCAAATCATTTGGGAGGGTCAGAAATGTTTTCTTTTGGTCGATGAGAAAGGCTTACTATTGAACAATATACCAAAATGATAAGCTGAAATAATATCAGTATTGGCAGTTACTGATGCACTGCAGTTTAGATAACTATTTGATAAGATATACATCATAACGGCAAGAGATAGTGAGTCCTTCTTAGGATGAATATCCCAGACGGGGGTGCGAGTTGTGACAGTTAGCACTCCCCAAGGCGACATACTCAGCCACTCAGAGCCGAGTGTGTAGCGTATACAGTACTCAAAGTTCGCAACCCTCTCATTCCGTCCCATAGCACGGCATCTTACGCCATAACAACCTGCGTAGACTTCAACCGGCAAATGTGTGATATGCTCCGGGTCCTGATAAAATAGCTATCTCTTCTTCACTGGGAACCCTTGCACATTTTCGCCGTTGCATTTGCCATGTGCACCCGTTGGGATCGGAAACACCCTTGGGAACCGAGCATTTCCCTTTCCTTTGCCTAACTCTTCTTAACCCTCCAGTTAGAGGCACTTCCTGCGTTAACATTCTCCTCCCTCCGTCTCTCTCCAACTCGCAGAACTCGAGTTTACCTCGTATGTAAATTAGCCCATTCCCTTCTTCAGCTCAGCTATTTCAACTTTACAGAAGGGAATCCTGGCATAGCGATTCGATTTACTTTTCTCAAAAGGACATAGGAGACGGTGGAAGTCGACGGAGTCGAATTTGCGTGGATGAATTTTATACAAGTTTGTTCGAGAAACGTCCGAAATCGCGAAATTTTTCCGAATGTTTTATGAAAAGCGTGCTCTTAAATGAGAGCGAAGTGAAATTTATAGTGAGGAAATTATCATAGAGTGGACTAACTAGTGTTGTTGTTAACACAATATTATGGTATGAAGTAAAGATGGATGATTATTATTTGGTAGTCGTCAATCAGGGTTGGGCTCTAACAAAATATTTATCTTCCACCTAGCTTTCGGATATTATATTTCCACTACTTGGAAACTTGGGCTTGGAGAATTTTCAGTATTGTCCATTTTGGTATATTATTCGATAAAGTACGTAAGAAAAATAATTTCCTAACCTCCTCAAATTTGATGGCTTACGTTTCAAGGTATGTAGAATCCGAATATCCAAGAAAAAAATTTGTCCGTACGCCGTCAACACTTTTCTGACAAAACTATAAAAAGGCTTAGTTCTTGAATTTTTCAACAAAAATCAATCTCGGTCTCACAACGGCTCAATTCTCACACCAAATCGCTACCTCAATTTTAATTGTATTTCAGGGGGTTTTCAAGGGGAGAAATTTGGTAGTTTCCCATTGGGAAAAGGTGTATTTATTATAATTATCTATGGATCTTTGGACGCTGAATCGAATGAGACCGTTGCGGTGTCGAAATAGCTTTATTGGCTCTCCAGTTATCGCAGTTTTTGAGTGAAATTTGAGATATTTTCACAAATTTGGCGTGAGGGAATAATTCGAGAGTTCATGGAGCTATAAAAATTGTTCTATACTTGTTGGAATGGTCGTTAAACACTCCGTTCAACTGGAAAGATAAAAAAAAGTAGCTTTTATTTGAAAATTAAGAGAAAAAAATTGAATAAAATTACAATAGTTGCTACGGAGTTTTCCCTTATATAGTTACCAATCTATTTTTCGGTGGGAACATTCACGAATGTTTGGGATAATTAGAATCACCAATGGATAGTTATCTTTGATCATTATTGAAGTGAAGGAATAATAAACCAAATAAAGCTTTTTTTAATAAAAATACGGCTTTGTGTGTGGCAGGAAATTGTTTGGAAGAAGCTGAATAAGTTTAAAATTTTGATTGCACTTCAACAATTTTCTAGAAACCATTTAAAATGTAACTATAGTCAAAGAAATACCAAAATCACAAAATATCACTACTTAACAGTCGAAAAATAAAACACAGCAATGTTATCAAGAGTCACAATTTACTTGGACGTCTTCAAGCGGTTAAACGATCTGCGTTGCGGATAATTTTCCGTTCAGGAATAATTCAATAACTCACCGTTGTTATTGAAAAAGAAAAAAAAAGTTAAACAATCTTCAAACTATTATGTTTCACATTTCAAGTCGGTTTGTTTTCTCGAGATTCCAGTTCTACTTATCCTGAGGAATAAAAGGGCAAACTTTTGACTGGCGTTCAATGTTTGTCTAGGGCGTTTACAATCTTGCTTTATTGAATACCGAGAGAAAATTAAATTCGGTGCAAACTCTAATCCACGTTCAGGAATGGGTTCACGACGAGAGGAAAAATATAGTTTCATTTCTCTTTCTGATGGAATACGTCCGTTCCAGTTCAATCAACGCGCATAGTTCATTTCCCAGTTTTCCCTTTCGATCTCCAGTTGGAATCAGAACCGATGCGAGCTAAACTCGAACCGGTTTAGTATTTTTGAGAAGTAATTTCGTTCATACGTAGCCGTGAGAAGCGGCGCAAACTTCCTCCCCCTCGCTCTCCCATCTCGTCCTAATATCAAGAGCCAGTGTATTCCGCGACAGCTGTCACAACCGCTGTCGTGTTTTGACGAGCGCTAGCGAAGGCCGAGTTCTCTTGGGCGGGGTAAAACTCGAAAATCGCGGAAGCGAAACGAACGACAGAATACAGCTACGAGCAGTATATATGTATGTATTTGAAAAACAGAGGCGAGGAGGTCTTCGCCTCAGCATTTCCATCTCTGTCATAATCACAGCTCCTTCCGTCTTTCTCTTTCGTTCGCGCAATTCTCGTCACTATAAAGAGAAACATTTCAATGGATTCCCATCGCTAAAGCTCCGCTCGGATTCTGGGGCACGTTTTGATATGGAAATCCGCCGTGGGAAGTGCGGATCGAAAAGAGCTTTAGCTAAGAAGTGCGCTGGTAAGAAATAATGAGTCGAAATCCTCCGGGAGGAGTTTTAGCCGTACGGTGTGTGGAAAATGAGGTGTGTAAAAAAGTGGAGAGGAAATCTGTTTGAGCTTCTTTGCCGTTTTTTGAGTTGACGCGCGGGCGAATAAATAATCCGCAAGCCTCGGTTTTCGGTTGGAAGTCTTGAAGAACGCTGCTTATGGTGGAATAGGAAGCGAGAATATGTGATGTTGCTTCAGCGACGAAGCCTGTAGGATTATTCACCGATGTGGATTCTTTCCTTCACGAGCAGTTCGGCCAAGCAAATGGGAAATCGAAATGCTTTCGAATCGCGAGGAAATATTGCCTCGCGAGTTGTTTTCTGTTTTTCTTTTCGAACTTCCATCGGCGACGTCGGGAAGAAAAGTATTGAGGCGATACAGAGACGAGCGTAGAATGCATTTAAATTAGATTCAGTTCGAAGCGTAGGATCTGGGGGCATTATGCTCTTTTCTTATGCTTGGGAAAACTTAATCTATCGAGAAGTTCCCTGGTAAAAATATTTGTTTGTTCTTTCTTCTGGTGCGGTATCAAAATATACCACTCGACAGTTCTCCGAAAAATAGCAGCAATTCCATACTTGATGGTGAATTTGATGAACTTCGGAATTTTTTCGGATTTATTTGGGAATTTAATAATTATCATTAGTATTTACTGCCAGCTATATTTACATTTAATACTTGCAACCTCCGAAATTAATTTCAATGAGAAGATTGAAACAATTTCAACTCTCGTAATTATTCTGATTACAAGCCGGGTGACAATTTTTTCACTCCCCAAAGACCGAATCGCAGGCCGAATCTCACAAAACCGAATATCGTCTATTTTGAATATCTGCAATCTGTATCCGAGCTCTGAACTGTAATGCCATGCAATCTAGATAAACCCGAGAGCTCAGTCAGGAATCCAAGATAGTAAAATGCAAAAGAGGGAAAGTAATTTGAGTCGGCCGTGCTGCTGCTGTCTTTAATTGATCCCGATGGCGACTGTTTCCATGTAAATTAACGGCACGGCAGTTAACTGGGTGTAGGAAGGAAATTCGACTGAAGCACAATTGTATGTACAATGGCCGACTGCTTCCACCCCAAGACAGTTGGCTGATTGCGTGCGACCAAACTGCCCCAGGAGTTCAACTGCATTTTAGGATTTATTCTAATTTCGCATTGTCTCTGCGTTTGGCCAACAGACATTGGCTCTTGAAATAACTAATAGTTCACTAACTTACCAATAAAAGCATAAACGTATTTTTTCTTCTGTACCTCTAATAATGTTCAGTATATGATGTAATAATTTGTTTGACGAATTTTCGAAACATTAAATTATATTTATTGTCATCTAAAATCCTTCATATCTTGGGGTTTTTTGGTTTATCATCCAATAATGAACCATTGTGATAGCTCACGCAAAAAACAATTTCAACCCTCCCGTCAAAAATGTTATATTTTATGTTTCAAAGTACATGCAATCAGACAATTGAATGAATTGCGCTGCAAATGATTGTACACTGGTTTATTATTTTGCTTCAACTATGATTTAAGAAGACCATTCGTGATAGTAACAATTCCAAACACCTGTGAACGTCACCACCAAACGGCAGGTTGGTAACTGTAAGTGAAATCTCCGTAGGAACTATCGCAGTTTCAAGTATTTTTATTTTTCTTAATTATCTCAAATTTGAATTACTTGCCTAACGACACATCTCAAGAGAGTGTTTTATGAGCTTATCAGCATTTCATTAAGTATAGAACAATTTTTATTGCACCAAAAGTTCTCGAATTATACTCTCGCGCCGAATTTCTGAATTCGAAAGTTCAACGCAAAAGCTGCGATAGCTTGGGAATCTTTGAAGCTATGGACACGACCATGGTGTTATTTAATTTAGCGCCAAATACACACACTAAAATACACTTATTCTTCCCAACTTCAAAACCCAACGAGACCAACATTGAGTTTTGGTGAAAATTTTGAAAATTTGGGTGCTATATAGTTTCCTCAGAAAAGTTTTGACGGTGCAGGGCGCATGGGCGGATTTTTTAAATTTGATATTCGAACTCTACATGCCCTGAAACATGAAAAATAAAATTTTGAGGGGGTCCAATTTTTTCTTTTTTTTGGATGATTACAATTATGGTTTATAACCGTTTAATAACGGTTAATTTATTTATTAATTAAATTTATAACGGTTTAATAAAACGACAATGTCTATCCGTCCCGCGTCAACTGATTAACTGTAAAAATTACAAACTTGAAATTGTCACCAAAAATCAATCACAGCCTAGCAATGTAGGTTATAATTGTACTTGTAATTAGATAACCAGGAACGATATAAATAATTAAAATGAGGAACATTGCTAAGGAGTAGTTACCAATAGTTGTTACCAATCTGTTGTTAGGTGGAAACATTCAATCAACGTTAGGAATATAGTTACTCTCATATAAGTGAATGGTCTTCTCGATACTCAACTGAAGTAAAAGAATAATAAACCACTATTCAATAATCCGAAGCGATTTTTATTTTTCGCGTTTTTCTTCAGCCCGACGATAAATTGATCAATTGTTTCGACACTTCCTGAACTGATTCCGTTCGGATTGCTGCGCCCCCTTCTCGAGCAAGAAAGTCAATAAAACGTCAACTTCCGCTCTACTAGGATTGAGATAACACAGTCGTTACCTTCCCAAGAATACAGGTCGGACGGTCGTTTGTTCCAAACCGCCAGCTCGTCAGAAATTAATAGTTTCCGAGGGTCGTATAATGTTGTATGACGCCCTAAAAGCAACGTTTCAACCCTCAATACGAAACACGTCCTTTCTTGTTACGACTCGACTTGAAATAAGGGCGAAGGACTTGGAAAGGGTTGCATTTTCTTGAGTGACGCTGAAGGGATCGGGCAAGGGCTGCTTGCCCTAAGGGTTAGAGTAAACAACAGATGGTCGTACGACTGGTCGCACCCCAATAAGGACAACTTGTCAGTGAAAGCAGAGCTGGCTTTACTAACTTCACGTTCATTACAGTTTGAGTTTGCAACCTTTGTAAGATTTTGGGCCCTGATTCTATTTGAAACGCATTAATTTTACGATTATGGGCAACGAGATGGGTTAAAGCTGTTGTCTGTCTCAAACGATCCTGGCCAGCTGGGAGCAGTAAATTTTCTTTATTGATTGCCATCTGCACCCAAAATAGATTTCCTCGGCGAAACGTTAAATACGGCGAAGAAGTGAGACTGGCAAGAGACTTAAGGGCTCTAATGGTAAATTTCGTCATCTTAATCACGTCTTTCAGTACAAAAACGGCGTAAAGCTTCGGAATTCTCAATAAAATCCAAGATCGATCACGTTTGTGAAAAAAACCGGTCCCGCTTTCCCATTGGTTTTCTTATTAACTGTTTAAGTGAGTCAGCAAAGGCCGCAAAACGTTCCTAAACTTTCTGACCGCAAGGGGCTCTTCGCAAAGCATTGGCCAACGTTCTGCTCCACCAAACTCGTCGCTTCTACGTCGCCCTACAATTGTGAATAGTGCAGGTTTTTCGAGGTGACTCATTGTCGTCAGGCTTTTAGAAGTTCGGTTGGAGTTCTTTAACCGTCAATAAACCCAAAGACCGCAGCCTGGTCAATCGAAAGATACGAGGGGAGACGTTAACCGCAAATCCTACGCCTCACCGCACCACGCAGTCATATTTTTTCTACAAGGGTTTTTTCGCTTAAAGGTTGTTTTCATCCGGACCCCGGCCCATCAACCACCTGCCATAACAGCTTTGGGGATAAAATTTAAAAATAAACTGTTTCACGAATAAACAACCTACAGCCACTTACTTTATTCTACGCCTGATGATTTAAATAGCTAATAGAATTCGAATAGACAAAACGTGAGAATTCATTTTTTTGGTTTATAATTCAATATTGGTTTATCATTAAATAATAAACCATTGTGGTCGCCCAAGAAAAATAATTTCTAACCCCCTAAAAAATTCGATGTTTTAAGTTTCAAGGCATGTAGAATAAGAATATCCAATTAAAACAAAATTCTGTCCATTTGTGCGCACTTTTTTGACAAAACTATAAAAGGTTAATTCTTGAAATTCACCAAAAATCAATATTGGTCTGACAATTGCTCAATTCTTTAGCTAAATCACTATCTCAATTTTAAGAGTAATTTAGGGGGGTTTGAGAGGGAGAAGATTCGCATTTTCCAACGGTTTTCAGAAAAAGGTGTATTGTTGGTATCAATTTCTATAGATTTTTGGACGCTGAATCGAATGAGAGCATTGCGGAGGCGATAATTTTATTGGTGCTCTAGTAATCGCAGCGTTTGAATTTGGGCGATTTTCAAAAATTGAGCATGAAAACGCCAAACGCAAGTTCAACGCAGGTTCAAGTTTATAGTTCGCTCGAGATTTCTTGGAGTTATAAAAATCGTTCTATACTCGTTTGAATGGTCGTCAAACACTCTTCTACAGCACCGTTAGGCGAAAAATTTAGCTTTTAATTTGGAAATCAAGAAAAATAAAAATTATTGATTAAAATTACATTAGTTCCTGCGGAGTTTTCTCCCTACTAATCTGTTTTTCGATGGGAACGTTCACAAATGTTTGGAATAATTACTATCACAAATGGACAGTCTTAAATCGTTATTGAAGCGAAGTAATAATAAACCACTGTACAATCATTTGCTGCGTTTTTATATTCCACTGAAAAATGTCTAACTGGGCCACTCTTGCCATTTCCCGGTTCACAATAAATTCGCCCTCTATAGCTGTTAATAAAATTCATCCATGCGAATCGTGGAATTATTTATTGCGTAATTTTGACCTTTCCGAACGGTCATTACCGTTGAATAAATGGGCCGTGGCTGCAAGGTCGAAAGGAAGTATACGCATTTGGAAACGAAAGAGAAAAGGACGTACTGAATCTGTCCTTTAGCGAGTTGAATGTCAACGAAGCTTTTGTGCAAGAACCTTTAAAGGTGACGATGAGAATTGCTACGAAAACTGTGTTGAACTTGAGTCAGCGCGCGTTTTCGATTGTAACGAACCGACGGCATTCTGCTAAATTTATTGTTGGTCAAACCACCTAAATCTAAGTTGGTGCTGTTGAGAATTTTTTTTTATTACGAGCTGTGTTTCATTATACTGTGAGCGTTGTAGTTTCTCGATTATACGTCTTTTGCTGATATCAAAGGCGCGCAGAAGAATTTTTATCGTTCAGCACGCCAATTTGGATATAATTTGGGATCTAGAAGAGGACGTTACTTCTCACTGTGCTCGAAAATTTTTGTTTTCATGTGCATTGTGTTGAAATTATTGGTTTATTAAAAATTCCATATTACAGATCCCTTCTAAATAAATTATTTCTCCTTTACTGTCGAACATAGCGTGGCCAAAAATTGGCCAACGTTCTTCTGTTAAGAAAAATGAGCCACTCAAATCAATGAAAGATTCCTTTTGACAGACTGCCTAGGTTTAGTTGTGCAGATGGAACGGATAGGAAACCAACGGGCATCCAACGGAAAGTCTGCCGTTTTTCTCGTGGCTGAGCATCGCAGTAGGAGGTCATATTGAACGACTATACGAGACGTAGGAGAAGATCGTGATAAATGAAGAGGAAAAAAGGAGACTGTTGAGAAAAAGAGATTCCTTGAGAGAAGAATCAGAATACGAATTTTTCTTAAGGGTCGCAGGGTAGGGAGATCGTCGGTTCCCGGATTAAGACCAGAAGGAACGAAGGTGGGGTGGGATATTTTTTAAAAGGCCGGGAGTCCTATTGCAATAAATAAGCGAAAAGTAGCGGTTGGATAGGGTTTGGGAGACAGGATAGGCGTCCTAGCTTCGAGGATTAGGAAAGTAGTGGCTGTAGCTCGGTGGCTGCTGGAAGGATGAGGAAAAAGAGCCATGAATACGTTCAGTCAGGAGTCGGACTCCGAGGGCCGGGCGTCGGGTGGTCTCTTTCGCCCGCAGTTTGGTGGGAAAGAGCCCGCAAAAACGGATGTAAACACATAAATAAGGTGGACCTTCTTGGTCCTTCTTTTCGAAGGCCGACTTTTTTCCCTATAAAGGATAGAGGAAAGAAGGAGACAGATTCGGAGGTACCTGCGATTCGAACCGCGGGTAGGGCGTTCTTTAGAGCGAGAAAGAGACGAAGCGTCACGACAGGACAGACGGGAGTTCGGCGAGAAATGAGATAAGGGATGCAGGTGTTTTTCAACCGAAGGATACCATGAGCAGCAGTTAGAAGCAAGATGTCACACGTTTGCTTTCCGCGGTGCTCAACGATCCAACAAGACCTGTGATACTAGAAAACTGAAATATGAAATACCTTATATTCATTATTGGATGTCGATCGAAAAACGCTCTGATTGATCAGCGGTTTATTTTCCCTTTTCTTTGCTCTGAAAATTCTCGAATTAAATTTCTGAAAATCTCGATATTTCTACTTGAAAGCTGAATATTGTAAACCTAACGCCCTCGCAATAGTCTCATTCGACTTAGCTTCCAAAAATCAATAGAAATTAATAATATATACACTTTTTTCTACAGAACGCTAAAAAATACGAATTCTCACCCCTTCCGAACCCCCCAAGAAATCCCCTACAATTGAGGAAGCGGTTTAATTATAGAATTGTAAACACGCCAATAATGTTAGAAATTCCATTAAATAATTTTAATTTTTTTCGTATAAGTACCTAATTTTTTTTTTTCTTGGGAGGTTGTGAGGGGGAGAAAACCCAGACGACTCATTCTACGATTCTTTATTGGCTGGCCGAGCACTTTCGCCCATTCGGTCAATGAGTCGCCTTGTTTTTCTCCCCCTTACAACCCGTGGACATCGAGAAAATGCGACGACAAGAAAAATAAGTACCTACACTTCTTTTTTAATCTAGGCATTTTTTTCGATTGTGATGGAGTGATCTCGGCCGATTTCTATCGGCGTGAAAAAGTTGTCAATTCCCCCGGTTTTTAGAGTATGAAGAATTAGGGCGTTGGAGCTGCTCATTATTGTCTGGCTCGACGGAAAAAGCTGGCTAATTGAAGGAACCTTTCCCGTCGGCTGAAAGCGACAATCGATCCGTCCTAATCGACCGGCTCTAATCGATTGATGCGATCGCAGACTTCACATCCCATTAATCACCCGGCGAATTGAAAAGGAGGAGGTGCTTTTAAAAAATATCGGTGACGGGGTCGCCAGGCTCAGAAACGACGATATTGTTGCTCGGATCCTTCTAACGCCCAAGGAAGAAAAATGACGAGGCGCCAGAGGTGAAAAATCGTTTCGGTGGACGGGAAGAGACATAACTTCATTTACGTCTTATTGAGTTTCATTATAGTGAGGATCACAATTTTTCCTCCGGCTTCAGCCGAGGCTTTTTCAAAGAGGGTTATTCGATAAGGCTATCTAGTCGGGTGTGAAATGAGCCGAAACAAAACCGTTCTTCAATGCTTTTGTGTCCGAGTCTTCGGTTCGAAGAATAAAATTCGTTCATGTCCAGAGGAAAATGGCTTCCAAAAATCGCATGTTCGTTTATCGATAGCTTGAAGTATTTTCTCGACAATATCCGCGATCCTTCGGCAGCTCTACGATTGGAATAATTAATGCTCAGTCACGATTGTTTAATCTCAGTTAATCACCTTTCTACCGGTGGACGTTCAAGTGCGCGTTATATGCTGGCAACTGAATTCGAGCCGTGATACGGAGCATTGCACAGACCCTCGTCGCGACTCAAGGGCGTTTCCCTCAGACCAGAAAAGGGTGCGATGATTGAGTCGTAGCGACGAATTTGCAGAGCAAGGGTATGACGGACATTATTCAAATGTTTGGGTAATACGGGACCACGTTTGTAAGCCTCTACACGGTCTCGATGGATGGCTGTAGTGTTGATGATCAAAAAAATACCCATGGTATACACGCACTCCCCTTGTCAAGCTTCCCCCTGGACTCAAACGAAGAGTGGATATCAGCCAAAGGGTTGTGCTAATGTACAAAAGGGGAGAAGGAAATTTTTCGCACGCCGTTCCAAAAACGCGATGAAAAAACCGAGCGCTATGCGGTGGCGTGTATTCGGTGAAAACAAGTGACTCATCAACGAGTTTCTCGTTCTTTTTTCTGCCAAAAGTGTCGGTTTGTTTAGGATAAGAGCCTGTGACGGTTGTAGACAGGTCCCCTGGTCCTTGTACGGAGCACAGGTTGACCTAAACACTGATGTCATCTGTGTGAACAGTATAACGCTAGTCTCAAGAGTGAACGTAATGTAAGCTCACGCGCACCCTTTTGAATATCACTGGATGTGTTCACTTTCGATATTTGCGAAGAAACGTTATTTCTAGAAGCAATGTTTCACCATAGCTGATAAGAGGTAAATTTAATACCATTTTTATTTTATTAAAAAAAAAAAGAGAAAAAAGTTGATTATTGAAAATGGCTAATTCGGCGAGTTTATATTACGTTTATAAGGAAAAACGCTGCAAATAACTGCGAAGTCGTTTTTTATTTAATTGCTTCAATCATGATTTCGTAAGAGCATCCACTCGTAATAGTATCTCACCCAAACTCTTGTGAGCGTTTCCACCTTTCAATTTGAGTTTGAATCTTTCAACAACCTTGGCAAATACGAATCCTCCCTCCTTGAAACCCCTAAAAATACCTTTAAAATAGAGATAGTGGTTTAGCTAAAGGGTTGAGTCATTGTCAGACCAGGAATGATTTGTGGTGATAATATCAAATATGTTGGTCTTATAGTTCTTTTAAAGTTTTGGGGACGTTCAGCTGACGGACAGATTTTTTTTTTTTTAATCCTTTGGTTTTGGTTTTTTTCCGGGGGTTTTCTTATTTGTCCAGGAAGGAAAACATCACATTGAAAAATGCAATAATATTACCGGAAGAAAATAAGATCCAAACTAAATAAATGCGCCAAAACATATCCCGCTTAGATTATCTAAATCAGTTCATTATCTAAATGTCATACCTACTCAGAATATTTCTCTTTTGTAGGCTCAAAGTCTGCGTATAGCACCTCGAACGGAGTCTTGGTCACAAAATTTCTAGTGCTTAATGATTTCCCTCATTATTTCATGATTTCAGAAGTATCAGAATGTATTAGTTCGTCAACGATCAAAAGAGTTCGCCTTGAGCGCACTCCATGCTTAACGAAAAGTTCATCCGTTCGGCTTGTGCTATCTTTCGACTAAAGGATTAGAAGCTAAGTTATTTATTTTGCGGGGATTAGGGAGCAGAAGCTGAAGCGATGGGTTGCTGAGTTTCTCATCCCCTGTTGAAGGTTTTGCGAAGTGTAATACGCCAACGCGGCTCTTGGGGAAAAGTTTGTAAATAATTTGCGCCTGATTACATCCCCTCTACTCTTATATCGCCTCCCTCTTCCTCAATTTTCATCTTCCACATCGGCTTTTCTCCTCAACCCAGGCCCGAGTCGTGTTAGTGTTTATTGCGAACTCGATGCGGTTGAATTAGTGATCAGGATCGAGTTACTTCGGGGGAAAATGGCCGAGTATGATGAGACAATGTTTTTCCTGCGTGGATATTGAATTTCCTCAAGAATATTAGGTAGAAACATTTTACTTGACAATGATTTCTTATTTTAAATGATCGGGGATTTTTGGAATAATTGGTGATTTGTTGATTGTTTTGGTTTTTTTTATGATTGTTGTGGTTCACATTATGAGGGTATATATGAAAGTAAATATACAAATCGAGCCACTCTTTATATTTCGAATACAAGCCAGAACTACGAGGAATTAGAGGGCCCAAAACAATTGTCCCAGTAACGCGGCTTCAATTTTTGTACCAACCTCAACAAACTGTCTTCGTCTGTTGCTCGATAATTGCGTTCGAGCTCAACGGACGTAATTATTTAGGATAAATTTAAATTTCCGCGATGAAACTCCGTTCAAGATCTATCCATTGGTGAAATTTTTATTCCAAAGTATCGCTTATAATGATTTTTCTCGAGCGATTCTAACTCTGTATTTTTGGTCCATATTCTTCGTTACCAACACCTTCAGTTGGAAACCGGCCAGGATTCGAAGGGGAAATAACTCAACTCCTCCGCCACACCAAAGTTCGCCCTGCCCCAAACTGTCAACTAGATGGCAATTAAAACTGACAAAACGCCGATCACATCCGACCAGGAGATCGTTTGCTGTCTTTATTAGCTTTCGTTGACGCTTGGAAAGTTTCAGTATTATCCATCTTCAAACTGAGGGCTCTGACTTCTCCGAGTATTTCAACTGTTCACGAATCGCCTCCCTTGCGAGGGGCGCGATCTCACAATTATCTCTCCCTTCAAAAGAAGCACTCGCGCCTAATCAATTTACCAAAAGCCTCGGTGTCACCTTTCAAAAGGTTTCTCGGCTCAGCTCCTTTCTTTCTTTGATTGCTCCCTTCCGGAATTATGGTAATTCGGTATTTGTCTTTCAATAGTAAGCTCGTGTCAAACGTGTCAACAAATAAAGCCCATTGACTCTCCCCTTCTTATATTCTTAATGAAAAATTGTAAGATTGATTTATCGCGAGTATTTCTGTAGGACTTTTGTTCCGCTTATAATATATTTTACAATCTAATTTTACCAACTACGTGAAGTCACATCAAATGGAACAGTGAACACTTGTAAATCGCTTCCAAAAGACCCCAACCTAATTGAAAAACGCTGCACATGATTTCACAGTCGTTCATTATTCCTTAGCTTCAATGATAGTACTATTATAGAACTATTTATTAATATAATTAGTATTATAATAATAGTATACAATACTAATTATTATTATAATGATAGAATAGATATTTATAGAACTATTCCGAACATTTGTGAATCTTTCCACTTAACAACAGATTAACATTGGTAACTGTAAGATTAAACTCCGAATCAACTATGATAATTGTAATCATGGAAAACTCCTAATGTGTCTCACAAACGACAATTCACGAACGGCGAATGAATAATCTTTAATTCAATAATTGGGAAATGAGGTAACATTTAACGAAATTTGTATTAATTTGCAGGGTTGCAACAGAATTGCAAGTGAAGGGACACGACAACTCCTTAACAACTATCGTAATATTAATTATTTATTTGTTTTTAACTATCTAGCTAAAAGTTAAATTGTTATCCGAATGGTACAGCTGCAGCTAGTGTATTTAGCGACCATTCCAACAAGTTTACAACGATTTTTATAGTTCCAAAAATATTCTAAATATACTCTCAGGCCGAATTTCCGAAAATATCGAAAAGTCTACATAAAAGCTGCGATAACTTGAGAACCATTGAGGCTATCGACCCCGGTCTCATTCGATTCAGCGTCCAAAAATCTATAGAATTTGATACCAAATATTCCACTGTCTGAAAACGTTGAAAAATAAGAATTTCTCTCCTCAAGAAGAATAAGTTCGGTTTGCTGACAAGTTGTAAAGTGAATTTATTTTATAGAATTCTGTAGCCGCAAAATATAAAGTTGCTTAATGGCAACAAAAGGATGTTTATACATGTTTTGTATATAATCATCATAAAATTCAAAAAAACCAAGATTGTCGTCTATTTCGGACAGTAGTGATTAGAAGAACTGAGCCATGACGTCAAGACTGATTTCTGGTGAGAATTTCAAGAATTTAGCTGTTTTAGTTTCCCTAGAATAGTTTTAATATTTTTAATTTTTTATCGGATATTTGGATTCATTCGCTTGGAAACGTAAAACATAAAATTTTTCGATCGGTTCGATTTTTTTTTGGTTATATTATTAAACCAATAAAGCCAAGTGAAAGCCCGCGGAATCAAAGCTGCCCATATCCGTTGCCTTAATTTCCTTGAATCGAGGTTCGGAGGATTTTAAAGAACTATTCGTTTTCGTAGCAAGCTCGCAAAGCAAACGAAATTCGGCCCACTATTCACAAAACACAAGTGGGATGGCGCATGAATGACCCTTCGCACCGAAAGGGAAACTCTGAAATTGAATTTCCTTTTCGAAATGAAGAGAAATTCATTCGGAAAAGCTTCGTTACCGGCCTTACACCTTAACTTCATCATTTGGGAAATTCTATTAAGATGATGAGGTAAGGCTATTTGAACTTGATGAAGGCGGCGATTCGCACTTTTGATTCAATATCTCGCTAGAAGAATCTCCGTTTTAGCGATTTCCCCGAAGGAAACCCCGGGTCTTTCTATCCTTTTTCTCGAAGTCGAAAAGGCTTCAACGAATCTCATCTTCGCTTTTTCAACTGACGTCGAAAACGTTATCATTTTCTCTGTTCAATGTTGAATATAACTCCGCCTCTTTCCAAATTGCTAATTAGCTGGGCTGAAACGCGCTCAGAGATGGCCGAGAGAGGATAGGCGTTTTTAGTCTCCAAGAGTCGCGAAACTGTTACCCCGCTCTCCGACTCTCCTTTTTGATGTTTTAGCTCAGCGCATCAGAGAGTAAATTGTTAATTAGACTTCCAAACCTTACTCCTTTCCCAATGATTTAAAAGTATAATTAGGGACCTCTGTCATTCCTTCGGTACCCTGCCTTCGCATTCATCAACGGAGGTCTCGACGAAATTCGTTTTTTTTTCCACAGCGAGCACTTGCGCTCATTGCCGCTGCTCTTTTCACTGTTTTGGGTGATGTAAAACTTGGAATCTTTCGGGGAATAGAAGTTTGGACTATTTTTAAAAGCGTTTAGAAGAAGGAAAATTTTGAATTGATGCTAAGTCAACGGATCCAGCTACAATATAGCTCGGCATTTCGCTCTACTGGCCAATGTTGTAGAAAAAAGTCATCAGTTGTTTTTAAATAGGCAAACAAAATTATGACACAGAAATTCACTGCAGTGAAATTGGCCGCAGGTCGATTTTTATATGATTAAAAACTGGTTTGTCATTCAATATTACTAGTATTATTAGTATTTATTATTCAGTAATAATTAACCATTGTAATCGTTCTCAAAAAAAAAAAAAAAAAAAAAAAAAAAAAAAAAAAAAAAAAAAAAAAAAAAAAAAAAAAAAATCTAGCTTTCTATTATAAGTTTGAAGTTTTACGTTTCACGGCATTTAGTATCCAAATATCTCATTTTCAAACAATTTTATCCGTACGTCTTCCATCACCAACATTTTTCTGGGAAAAAAACTGTGAGACCTTTATTTTCGAAATTTTCACCAAAAAACATTCTTGGTCTGACAATGGCTCAATTCATCAGCCAGACCGATTCCTCAGTTTTAAGGATACTTTTGAAGGATTTAAAGAGCGGAAGTTCGCATTTTCTACGGTTTTTGAAACATAAGTGTGTTTAAATATATGGATTTTTACCGCTGAATCAAATGACAGCATAAAGAAGTAGATAATAATCTTTCTATACTCATTTGTATGCTCGTCGAATACTCTACTTAGCTTTATCGTTAGGTATTCAATTTTAATTCAAGTTGAGTGAACGAGAAAAATGAAAGAATTTAGAATCAGGATAGTTGCCTAATACTTCGCCCTTAGCTACCAGTATGTTTGTTGGTGAAAACGTTCACTTTAGGTAATAAACAAGTGGTATATCCAAATCATGATTGACGCAACTAGACTTTGAATTTCTCTTCATGTCAGCTGAATGTCGTGCATTTTTTTTTATGGGTGTCACACTATGTAATTCCGCTTTATGAATTTTTTTCGCAGTTACGATTTTTACAGACCGCAGAAAAATCCATATATTATATTATTTGACGCTAGAGGTTCCCTAAAATTACCCCCTTTTTACGAAACTTGGCTTGTTTCGTTATGTTATTCTCCCATACTGCACTTCCTCATTATTATCCCAATTCGTTTTTCTATTTCTTGTTTTCTGCTTGCTTATTTTTCAACAACAGCTGTAGAGTAATAACGTTGCGTCCTTAGTATGAGCTTTTTGAAGTCTTGTTGCTTGTATTATGCACTTGGTGCTAGTTATTTTTATGGATACATTTTTGAACGAAAAAATAAAATCAGCGACTGGAATCCGCCTAATTTAATTCGTGCAATGAGTGGAATTAGCAAATCCGAACGTGATTGCTGTTCCAATACTCTTGAAGCAATATCTATGATGACTGGAGGACGTCGTCGCATCATCAATCATTGAATACGCGTTGCACCGTTGCCGCAACGCACGTGTTACATTTGGTCCGCCGACGATTCTGTCGCTAATTGGACAGCAAAGATTGATTAGGCTGCTTCTAATTACCGACCCTTTTGTTCCGCAGAGTTGCAGTCAGTGCAGTGTGGTGCAACCGATGAGATGAGTGATTCTCGACATTCTGTATGCACGAAAGGGCAATTGGGGCAAAAGAATTATTTTTAGTTTCTAACAACGGCTCGTTGCTGATCGCTAACAATATTAGGGCACGTTTATCAATCGTCGATAAAGCCGAGATATCATAATATTATAGTCCTGGAGCCAGCTCGAAAAAATGGTCACAAAAGGTGTATAATTTTTAGCGGACTACAGCCGGCAGACTAGGCTTAATTTTCTCTATAAATAGAGTCGTTTAAATGGGCAAAATTTCATTAATCCAGTTTTAGATTCATTTTTGCATGAAATTATACAGATTTTCGAGCTCCGTCTTCCGGTACTTTCCAGCGGACTACAGCCGGCAGACTTGGTTTTCCGACACTTACAAGCATTGTAGAATCTACTTGCCGAATTTTAGTTATCCGGAAGAAGTTGCAATTTCGGCCAAATTTGACCACTTTGGACTTGCACCATTTCATATTCCAGCGGCTTTGAGCCGGCAGACTAGCATTTATTTATGTCTTCAGGAAAGTTGGCCCTTTTAGTTTCTGTGTCTAAAAATTATACACCTTTTGTGACCGTTTTTTCTAGCTGGCTCCAGGACTACTAGAGTTGGTGCAACCTTGTAGTTTTCTCGTGAATGAATTGATGTACATACGTTTATTTTTCTGTACAATTTAGGACATTACTTCCCTATCATCCAACTGCACAGAAGATTCAAAAATACATTAAATTCCATTTTTTCTTGTCAGCCCACAACATATAAAAAACTTTTTTTACAGGTCGGAGCACTGTACATTTGTGGAGTGGTTGTTTATATTTATGTTGTGGGCTGACAACAAAAATGGAATTTAATTTATTTTTTGATCTTCTGTACTCTACAATGTACAGTGCTCCGACCTGTAAGAAAAAATAACTAAAAATAACAATACAACTGTACAATCATTTGCAGCGTTTTTTCCTCTAACTAACCGTCTATCGTTACTCCAGCGTGCTATAATGTTGTTCTACTCTGTAAAATGTCAAAAGAAATAAATTTACGACCGCACATCTAGGAAACGACATTCGAAATGCAGTTGGTGCAGTTTTAACAGCATACGCTGACCTCGGGAGCGAATCAATCACAGATAACTCGGGGAATCCGTATCGGGCGGAAACGCGAGACGAAAAACAGCGAAAGGGTAATTGCTCCAATAAATCGCTCAAATAGAGGGCGCCACCGTGGCAGACGTTCTGTATTCATTTCAAGTTATGCATAATGCATCTTGGAAGTTGGCAACGTTGCAGTTGCGCCGCAGTCGCCTCTAAAATGTACTTGCAGTATACATACAAACTGCCGACACGGTGTACTACTTTCTGGATGCCAGAGGGTCGTAAAGACCCGAGGTCTTGTGCTCAGGACGCTATGCAACTTCCGTATCGACTGCATCCTTTTCTCCGTCGATGAATAATTTATTCCGTCGAACAAGTTGTGGCGAGTAACGCTAAGCGCGAGGACTGGTGAAACTTTTTGAAATATAAATTATACGGTAGAAAGCGACGCGGGGGTGGAAAAACCTAAAAGCTTTCCAACCTTCACGTGTCCGAGACTCCGGCGACACCCTCTCAAAGAGCCGACCCGCATTTCGATGGTTTTTTTGTCGAGCCGAAGTAAACAGGAATGGAGACATGTAAATTACCTTTTTCCCCCTACCTTGAACTTTTTTCATTGAGTTTTTTTTTTTTTTTTTTTTTTTTTTCTGCGGTGCTTACAACACCGGTTCTTACCGCATCCCGAATTCCACTTTGATATCCTTTTCCTCAACGGAGTATACCTTGCCTTGTAAATCCTCTCCCCTTTTAAGGTCAGAATTTTAAATATTTTGATTTTTTTCCCCTGCCACCGAAGAAGGGTCTGGTGCATCTGCAGCGAGCGAACGTGGTTCTGTAATGTAATTAGATTGAAGCGAAATGCGGAATACAAATGGTACTGATTTGCGCAATTTGAGATACGATCACACGAACGACAATTCGCGACGACAGAAAACAATGTAATAAGCAATTCGCGTGTTCCGTAAATAGAGGGAGGATTGGTTTTTTCCATGGATAGGATTCATTTAGTGTAAAATTCAAATTCGTACCTAATTGAGGAATTACGTTATGAATTATACGTGCGAAACCAATATCTTTTTTCACACAATTCAAACTAGACGTCGAAAAAAAATTTAGTACCACCGAATGGTATAATGAGCGAGAGAGAGGCATTAAAAATTATCAATCTATTTTGCTGGCATGAAGAAAAAAACCCAGCACTCGTAACTTATAAAATTTCAAAATTAACCACCACCAAAATTATCAGTTAATTTTTTGTAACGAATCTCACGAATTCACTCCAAATTACGTGCATATATCGGTTTTTACTAAATTTTTTTGTGTTTTCAAGAAAGATCGACGTTAATTTTGGATTGGGAAAATGATCAAGAGCATTACCAAGCAAAATTCTTATCTTCTTATCAAATTCTGCGAGAATCGTATGCTATCCCACGCCTGATCTTCGAAAAGTGGCCGAAGGGGCTTCCGTCAGTTGTTGGGACGTGATGAATCTCGTCATCGCTAGAGCGCAAACGAACTAGGGTTATTTGGACTTTCGGAGAAGGGTGAAAACTGGTACGCTTAAAACGGAAAATTAATCGGCGGAAGCTGGGGCGAGGCAGATAAGCTAATTCATTCATGGGTAAAGATACTAAAACTGCTGGATTCGAGGGATCTAAAACAATGTGCTTGCGATGCTACAACATGGGTTGACCTGGCTCTGCTGCCCGAGCTTAGATATTGATTTCAGCTGCAACTATTGTCACTTCTGATACGTATCCTTCCTTCCAGGACTTAGGACAACAGTTTGAAGTATACTGTCGTTTTTTTATTTATTTTTTTTTATTTTTATTTTTTTTTTTTTTGGGACAGTGAGTTTTTAGTGACATTTAATAAATCACATCCGACTCAATGTCGAAATTACTAAACTGACATTTTTTGAAAATTTTCCGGAATCAAAATTATGTTGTCTGTTGCTCAGGAAACTTAAACTCGAAAAATTCGAGCGGAAAATGCTCAGATCGAGAAGGACACTGTTTTGAGCTCTTTCGCTGCGGCTATATTGAATATCGCCATCAGCTTCAATCTACTTTCTCAAGTTCTAGCTAAAATGTTTGTAATATCCGGAAGCTCAGTCACAATAGATCTTTAGAGATCTAGAGGGATGCCAACCTTCACAAATACTACTCAACAGTATGTAATACTATGAACTAGATACGTAGAATAGATACGTAAACGTTTCTTCGTTCTATTTGCCCCAGGAATTATCATTATTATTAATTTTTGAAAATTCTAAATGCTCTCGTGTTTGGATTTAATTTCATTCGTATTATAATCCAAACTAATCAAGAAAATATATCAATCAAAAAATATATCCTCACGAAGAGAATACGATTTTAAACGTTCTAACATAGGTATTCTATTCACCGTCCGCAAATTTGTATGAAATTGGTCCAGACACGTTTCGGGTCGTGCGATTGAGAATACACTTTAGTCCGACAACAACCGCAGGAAAGGTCCCTCGAAACCGAAGGCCCGTCCGTCTTTCTCGCTATTGGACATTTACTGTTTCGCTCTCACATTCTACCAGGAAAAGTTATAATTGTACGCAGAGTGAGGGTTCCTCCAATATATCAAAGTTGTTTGAAAACCGCGCGAGCTTGGACATTAATAGCTCCCAAGGGCGCTTCAAGTCAAAACGCGGTTAGTACACGAGTAGGGTTTCTAATGCGAGTTTCATGGGCGACCGACCCTCGGACCAAGAAAGTGGAATTGCCAGGTCGTTCCATGTAGCGGCGTGTACTTCTGAGCCAGGTCGGGAAGACTCACTTACGGAGGAAAATGCTTATTTCGGCTGCAGGAGTACGGCGCAGCTGGGGTCTCATCCTATTTCAACCGTCGAATTATCTTCTACGTTTTGGAGCAAAACACCCTTCGACTGGGAACACGGGTAAGCTCCTCGAGCTGACCTCTTATCAATAAAGTAGTCGGTTGTGGTCGGCTTTCCGACGAACGGCTCTGCGGGCCAAGCCTGGGTCACACGTAGGAAGTGTTCAATTGCGATTCTTCATCAAGTTACTGCAGAAAAACCTGTTTTTTTTTAACTAACGAAACCAATCTCTGAGCATATTACTGAAGATCGGAAACTGAACAGGTGGTTTACTTTCATTTTCACGGTTTTAGCTCAATACCTGGCCACACACGAACGTTCTTTCCCTTGGAAAATCCCGGCGTGTCCTAACGTCCACTAAAATAAATTATTTTTGAAAAGAAATGATCTCAAACCGATACGTTTAGCCGACTTTAAAGGAAGAGGTTACTCTAGTTGATTTGAGGGATTTTTTCTTGCAAAATGTCTCTAAAGTTAACTTGTGCGATCTACGATAGCCGATCTATGCTTAGATATATTTCTGATCTCAGCCAACCGGATTCAGTGAGATGAAGATTACAAATAAATTGGGTTACAATTAGTAGGTACCCAAGCATTTAGTTTAATGGGACAAAGTTCTTTGGCAACGCTGCAACTTGAAACTGAAGCGAGATTTACAATAGAGTTACTTGATGGCTTTTACCACCCGAAAATATTTTCATCTCTTCGACATTCACGATTTCCAGAATAATGTGACAATCTGCTTTGAAAATTGGCGAACATATTCATAGTGAAATTAGTATTGTTAAAATTCGGCTCACCGAAATTCTCGTTTTCCTCTATTCAATTACCATGAAAACTCTGATGATTATATCTTTGCAAATAATAAAAATCTAAGACATTATAACAGAGACTCCGAATCGAAAAATAGGCCATTCTCGAGGCGATTGGGAGTTATCTGGAACTCGTTTGATCATTCTGGAAGTGGTAAAAATAATTATTTTTAGTATTATTTGGGGAGATGGTCAAATTAATCGGGATATGGTCATGCCAATACGAGCAGCGCAATATATTAATAAATTCTCACATGATTAATAGCTTTATATAAGAAGTCCTTAAAATGTGAAGTTGGTGATTGAGTTGTGAAGTTGGGACACGTTTGTTATTTTTTCCTTTTCGGAGTTTTTTTATTTATTTATTTTTTTACTACCTTAAATCTTATCGTGACAGTCATTTCATTTGTGGATTGTGGCGCATTGAATAGGCTAATCGAGTTATTAGGAGTAAAATCGATCGTAAATATAGAATGAACAAATACCGGTGATTCTCTTTTGTCGTAACGACACAAAAGCTTTCGTACTTGTGTACCTCCCATTTCCATTCGTCCTCCGTCCGATAAATGATAATGAAACGGCTTGGCTTCACCTGAATTGGTAGGATTGCGTCAAACTTTAACGCGGAGTAAACAAACGGTCGAAAACGGTCTTGAATCGCCGCCAATGAAACCTTAACAGTCCTCGAATCCCTTGCGGTAAGTCCTGGTGAAATTTTCAGTAAATTGCTCTCCTTTCATTTTCAGGAATGCTCAATTGGTTGGGCGATTTGGATGCATGAAGAATGAGAATTTATTTCACCCTGGGGCGAATAATATTTTAAAGAACTCGAACAAAGGGAACATTTAAATACCAAACTGTTATGAAAAATGATGCGAAGATTGCTAATAGAACAAAATATTCACCATTGTAAAAATAAAGATTCTTAGCTGCCATTTAAACAGCTTATAGACATAATGCCTTATCAATTGTTATTATTTCATAATGCTATAGTTCATTTTTGAGCGTGAAAAATAACATAAAATGTTTGCACAACGGATTATCGCCGATACGAGGTATTCAGTACGGCTTTGGGTTCTGAAGAGCTGAGTAAATAATTTCTCTGGTATATTTCAAACGTTGTTGCTATTTACCGAGTCGGGCAACTTCGTTGGTCAATCCTCGTTTCAACGTTCAGTCGCCAAACTTTCTTGGACAATAGCTGTTTCAGGATAATGGTTTATTAAAGACCTCCTTCCAAATGTATAGCGGAAACTGATAAATTCTGGATGCTGGTTTAAAACGAGTCATCGCCCGAAGCATGACATCTATAATTCATCTTTGTCAGAGAGTTTTCCAGTCGACTACTCGGTTTGCAGAACCGTCGCTAAACTCCCAAAACGACAAGGTCGTGTTCACTAAAAATTGATAGGGTCGTTTTTTTTACTCGTCTAATGCCTTTAAAGTCAGACAATTACCCACGTTGAACAAGGATTATTTTGGATTGCCATTGACCTTGTTTCAACTGCGTTGTTTCACAAATTTTGATTGTTAATTTTCGTTCCATAAGGCCGCAAGGAATGTGGAGCTGAAAGTTGCTGTTATTTTCGTAGATCGATGTTTCAGAAAATAGCAAGCAGTTTATTTCAATATGTACTAAACCTGTGAGAGGAGGTCGAAATAAAAGTAAATCAGATTCGAGTAAAACTTCTAATAACCGATATAACCGCACAAACATAATCCTGAGCACGAGCACATAACATAACCATAATGACCGCGACACAACTGCCCGACTCACTCACCGGCAGCAGCAGGTTAGCCAACTCTTTACATACTAACATACCATGGAGGTATGAGGCCCGACCCTCACAAACCCGTTGGTCTTGACGATACAGTCGATTTCCGCATCGAGTCTCGTCAAAAACCAGGAAAACTCTCTTCCTTCTGTCGAAGAAAATGCAAAAGTCCTGTAAAAAATAATCAGATGAGGGAAAAGTCTGTAAGAAGGGAAGTTCGCTTCAGCACGCACTCCCAAGGGGGTTAATAAGAGCTGTGCGGACGACAGGGCTTTTTCTTTCATACGTCGGTTAAGTGAATAGGCCAGTTCCAACTGGTCGTTGCCAATGCCGAGCTGCCAAGGGAACAATGTCACAATACTCCAGAGATAGCAGAGGATAGACTGGAGGAAAGTTGCGCTTAATTAAAGGCAAGATAGCTGTGCGAGCGAGGGGTCTTGCGGTCAGTTAGTCACCCCTCAGAAGCGGTGGAAACGCTGTTACGTCCTCGTGGAATTACTTCAGGCCTATAGGGCCGTCCACGACGAACGGCAAGAACAAGGTTGAACGAAAGATACCGCAAACGTAAACTTTGCGCCGAAAAACTTTATTAAATCATTTTCCATGAAAGATAGATTGGCCATAGCGTGTTGGGATGAGCAGTGAGATACAAGCTGTTATTATTTTGTGGTTATTATTGTCATTTCATGATAGTAAAGGAAGTGTAGCTATCTTGAAAATCGAATTTCGTACGTAGAAGAATCAGGGAATATTTCACCCTGACTGCACCTTCTGGTATGGTAATATTTCACCCATATGGACATGAAAGTAATATTAATTATTCGAAGTGTCATTCCCTGGTTTGACGTTATGCAACAATATTAATTATTTAAGAATCGGTAATTTTATACTTACCAGTGCCTACCTATTAGGTTGAACTTTGTACGAGGTAAAAACAAGAACAGTGTCAATATTTTATTTTATGTAAATTAGTTAATACTATCTAACTCAGAAGTTTAATTTCTTTAAAAAATTAGTGTTATCTTCTTCGTTCTGTGCACTAGGCCAACCTTTGTAATATCTTACGGTTATACAATAAACGATATTTCATTTCATAATATTAATTATTGATGTTTCACGATAGTTATGAAAACGACGAGGAAAATCGAAGGTCACCGAAAGTTAGCACCTGTTCATCGAACGAACTTCTTTCGACAATATCGCCATCCATCCAAGGGAGAAGCTTCACTTTTTGGTGGTTTATTGAAATTGTAGGTACATATTGTATCTGGTCGTTTCTGGAGTCAGTTTATGGTGCTCGACGTGATTCCGAGTCTCGAAACCTCTCCCAGGCGCCCCAGGGATAGAAAAAAGATCTTTTCTTCTGATGTCCTTTTTACCATCTTGTCAGCCGAGTTAACGATGACCCTGCGGCCTAAGGTGTTGTGGGCCAGCCTTTGCCAGCCAAGGGACCCCTACTGTTAAACCATTGTCAATAACAAAGCTCGTAGGCGCAGTGGTAATGCACTTCCTGCCCCTGAGGGCGCGGTCGAGCTGTACATTAGCTGTCAACCTCCGAGGGACAGGCCTTCTCTACGACGGTTATTATTCTGATATAAAAACGAATGGAACGAAAGAAAAAAAAAACTTCCCCATTCTTTTCGGGAGACGATTTAACGTAAATCTTTCCGTCTACGTGAGAGATTTTTTGAAAGTTGAGACGGAAACGATAAAAATGGTAAGCGTCGTGATACGGACGAGTCTAACTGTTGATGGCTCATGATTATGAAGTGAAGGATTCGTCCGTAGAAATATTGATAAAAATAAACTCCTAAAGAATCTAATTCAACAGTAGCATGTATTTAAGAATTTGCATTGTTGGTCATTTGGAATATAATATATTTCATATATATTAAAAAAAAAAATAATATATAAAATATAATATATATTATATCCGTTGCAAACCGAGGTTGGAAGCTATTTTCTCACATCAAGCGTTAACTCGTCCGTATTCCGTATGGAATTCTTCTGTTCGAAAAGTGGCATTTGGTGCCATTGGAGTACGAAACACGCGTAACGAAATATTTCTATGTAACTTGAAATATTCTGCATTTACTTCTCGTTCGGGATATAACAGTACATCGTTTTATCATTCGATTCCCAGGAATATTTCTCCGAATATTCCATCTCGTTTCGTACAACTCTAATGAGATCGTGTACGACCACAACCGGTTGGCTCGCTATAGAACTCGAAGCGCCGACCAACTTCTCGGAATGAGGAGTATTCCATACTAGCTCTGAGGGAGAACAAGCGAAATGAGAGACTACGAGGTCTAGGTTCATTAGGGCCCATGCTGTATCACGGGGCGTTGGATTTGTATAATAGCGTCAGCCACCGACTCGCAGCGAAGACGGGTCCGTATTGCCGCCCTTCGCAGTCGGTAGAAATCTTGAATCTTCCAAATACTTACCGACATTCCGAAACAACGGGTGCCGGGATTCTGCATAACCCTCTGCCCATTGGATAGGAAAGCTTGGTATACATGAAGTGCCAGGCGTGGATTCCTACAAGTTTCCGGACTTGAAAAATCAATGATTCGCGGGCACCTCTGCCAGCCAACCGCAGGTAGCCGACTAATTCGCAGGACCGTTCAAACGTGAAAACCGCACTTCAACTCGAAAATGGTATTCACGTGTTCATAGACTACGCCGTCGTCGAATCATGATTCAGGATTTGATATCACCGAACAAGTGAACCGTGTGGTATTATTTAACTGACTGTTTTAGCTCACATTCAGATTTCAATATGGTGACCGATGATCGAAATAATTAGAGAGGAAATTACACAGCTTATAATGCATTCTAACGAGTATGAACCATTTTTATTTATGAGTTTGTTTTATTCATAAATTGGGCTCATTTCGGACCAACATTGATTTTTGGAGAAATTTTCCAGTATCTAGTAGCTTCCATAGTTTCTTCAAAAAAGTGTTCATGGCGTACGGCAGATGGCTGACGGAAATTTTTTTGTTCGACATACGGATTCTACGAAGCTTGAAACATTAAACATCTAATTTTGAGATTAGTTAGAAAAAAGGTATCGTGAACGATGACAAAGGATTATTGTTGAGTAATACTAAAAAAACCGAAAGTCAACTTGAGTAACCTCCTCTTTTTGAATTTGGTAAAAAAAGAAACTGATTGTTTACAATTAGCGTTCAATTTTGAGTCCGGTGGAAATTCATTTTAGTTCCGGTACTGAAATCGTTGAGAAGGAAGTTAACTAAGAGGGGTCGTGTATTTACTTAGTTACGCACTAAAAAATAATGCTCTGAAATCGGAATATTCAGATGCCAGTAGGGACGTTAAGGGTTTTCAATTTTCTCCACATTGGAAGCAGAGAGAAAAACTAATATTAGTAAAATAGAATTTTTAAATTAAAGTGTAGATGTCATACTGTAATTTTTGAGAGCAATATCCAATGAAATTCTGCAAGTACCCTGTTATTATTCGCTTTATTGCTTTTCGCCGTGCTATTGAAGGAATATAACACACCTGCGCGCGCAATTTTAGCCGACTATCGTTTCAGGTATGATAGCGAAAGAAATTACTGCTCTATGCTGTAGGTAATGAACTGAAAACGAGGCAGTTAACTATATTGCGTTGAATCGTCTTCGATTTCTCACCAATACGACTTGATTATATTCTGCGATGAAAGATAAATTGAGATTAGTACGAGGAATTATCATAGTCGATGAGAGCGAGAAATTATGTTGACGAATAATATCCATTTGCCAAAAAATAAAAGCAAAACTAGCGTGGTGTACATAGATCACACATATTTGAATCGGTAACAGGAAAAATCAATATAAAATTAACCTTCTGTTCCAACCTTTGAAAGGAATAAAAAAACTTTATATAGCTAGTGAGCTGGCTGAATTTTTCTTCAGACTTAACGGTTTTAGCTCAAAAGAGATTCTTGACAAAAATTTCATACATCTACCAGGCTCTCATAGTTTCTTGAGAAAAGTGTTGAAGGAGTACAACTTACAAGAGACGTACAGAATTATTTTTATTCGATATTGTAGTCCACATGTCTTCTTAAGTAGTATTCACGGTCAGAACAGCAGTCAACTGCGATTGCCACTTTTTACAGCTCAATGCAATTTAGAGCCCGTTTCTCTCGGATGGTTACGACTTGTACAGACGACTAAAATGGCACCTTCAAATCGTCTGCCATATTCGCATGTTTCTTTCTTGTTAAAATGGCGTCGTTGCCACGATATAGCTCGCTCCTATCGCGGGGCGTGTTATTAAGAGAAGGAAACTCATCGCGTCGTTGGAACCTTCTTTTTATAAAGGCCAGCAAGACTAAGCATCTCCTCGATCTGGAGGTTGGGTCGCGCGAGATGAGCGCCCAATAACACTAAAGCGCAACGCCTTTTCCCTTTTTCTCACCAAATCCCGCGGTATCCTAACCTAATGGAAGGTTTTCTCCGACCTCAATGAAACGGAACGAGATTGTGAGTCGGGGTCGTTGTAGCGATTTTTCGCGAACCCAGCGCGATCTTTTCCGGCGAAACATCAAGGCCACACAGTCGTTGTTTCAATGCGTGAAGCTCGATGCTAGTTTTGCGAGAAAAGATAACTTCGCCGACAGTGTTTCATTTTGATTTTTTCGAACAGCCTGCGACCATTTACATTGTGAAGGTAATTTTTCGTCACAACACGATGATCGTCAATAAAACGGAACGAAATTCCAATTTTGTCAAAGTGGTCAGCGTCAAATCTCGAGACTTCACGCGACATTTTACTGTCACTTTAGCGCAGTGAATTGAAGTATTGTGATCGTCCGAAAATTCGAATTCGGAACTTTGGGAGACATTTTTTGGTAAATTACTCAGAAACGTTTCCTTAACAAATGTCTGTGTGCCCGTGTTTTGTGGTCAAAAGAAGCCTAAAACTCTGTGAAAAAAGTCCTATTTAATGACATTTCCATTGTAAGATACTGAAAAAACACTTTCTGAACAAATGTCTATTCGACTGTCTGTCCATGTGTCTGTGGTCAAAAAATGCCATGAAACGCCATATCGCCCTGAAAAACTAGTGAAACTCGATAAAATTTTCAGGAAATTTTTTCTGAGTGAACGTGTAAAATGAGATTTTATTATTTTGAATAGCAAACCGTGCATTTGAGATTAAGTGTTTATAGTTTTTTGTATCTCGATTTTTACAGGCTATAAGAGTGATAAATTATTTTTCAACGTTTGAGGTCTTAAAATGTTAATTACGTCGAACAGATATTATGACACTCGATTGTTTAAATAATATATTAGCTCAATCACTGTACTTCTACGTTATAAGCTTTTCTCAACATGTCACTAAAGTGAAAATTTGTGTATTTTAATTTTTACTGGCTGCAAAAATCAATATATTTGAACGCTCTTGAAATGTTAGGGACGGCGATCGAATGATTTTTATTGCGTGGGTTATATACGGTACTTTCGCGTTATTCACAAATTTCGACTATATTTTGATTCCAACAGGCCGCAAAAATGCTGTAAATATTTTAATGCTGGGCGACTTTAAATTTTTCTTCACGTCAGCTGAATATAGTTTGATTTTTATTATTGGTGCCACACACAGTACTTTCTCGTACTTCGCATTTCCAGTTATTTTATTTGAGCGCTTCTATATTTTTGGAGTCTCCGTGTTATTACGAAAATGACACAAAACATGTTTTGTATCGTATGGATCACACACAGTGCGGTTTTTTCACTATTTCGATTTTTATTGGCCCTAAAAGTCAATATATTTTACGTTTGATGTCTTAGCCGTGCTGCAATCAAATTTTTCATATATATACGATGGAGAATGAATCATAAATAAATCTATGTTCATCTCATCTTCATCAAGAAAATGTTGCGCATTACATTGTCTCTCTCTTGTTGCAATAGAATGATAAATTCATGGGAAAGGTCAGGGTAGACTCCTGCCAAGTTTCGAGTTTTAGCGTGCTGAGTAAAAGCAAACAGTTCTATCCTAATTCAGCAAATTAAAGCGACCTTACCTGGCGAACGTTTTCTTCAAGTTTCGCATCTTATCTGTGTGTAGTTGAACCGTCAGCGTCTTGAAGTCTAACTTATAAGATAAGGAGGGGAAGGCGTTACAGAAGTTCCTTGATTCAACACTGTCTACTCGAACTTATTTCATAGATAGGAACAGAGAGGTAGTTCTAAGTAGTTACAGTAGTTCAACTGCGACCTCAGTTATTTACCTCGTAAAGTTATGTCGGGAAATTGAAACCGGCCATTACTCTAGGTGTCCACGAAGAGATGGAAAATCACCGTTGGAAGATGGAAGTTGGAACGATTGGCGTATTGGTCATTGAAGAATATTGGCTATCGATGATAAGCAATAGGAGCGCTCGTTTTGAGATGCTTTGTGTACTATAAGTTTGTAATTGTATCTTGTGCATTTATTTTGGATATTTGTCCTATTAAAATTTAAAAGACAAGACATTGCGTTTAAAATTAATCCGTAACTATTTTTACTGTGGACCTCAAACTTTTAATACCTTAGTAAATTAATAAAAAATAAAATTAAAATTAATTTGATATCACGCAATACCAAAATATTTCATCACCCGTAGCTTGCACTAACGGACTTGTTGATATGGCCTAGAGAAATAACTCGCTTAAATTGAGCCGAAACCCTTTTCAAAGCTAGAAGTCGTTTTCGAACACATAGATTAACCAAGTTCTTTCCTAACTTCGAAATTCTCCCTAGCTAAAGAAGTTCACCCATACCAACTTTTCCCCACTTTTTGACTAAACGGAAAGCATTGTAAGAGGAAAAGACCTTGTTTTCGACTCAAATAACCAGTTGTTAAGTCAATGACCGAGGCCCGAGCGCATGAATAAAGAAATGTGTCAATTGTGGCGGCACCTGT
This sequence comes from Tupiocoris notatus, assembly GCA_037159825.1. Classification (NCBI taxonomy): domain Eukaryota; kingdom Metazoa; phylum Arthropoda; class Insecta; order Hemiptera; family Miridae; genus Tupiocoris; species Tupiocoris notatus. Next base: position 204,266 of record JASJUZ010000054.1, read on the forward strand.
TGCACATTTAGGACTTTGTTTTCTCTTCTTTCCTTCCAGTCGCCCTTTTTTAGTGTTCATTGTGAAGGATAATGAATGTGCTCCTCGAAAAAGACTTTCTTGAGTAGGATCGCGTTTTAGTCCGTTGTTCCAGCAAATCACGCGACCTTAGACGGTGCTCTTCGTTATAGAAATATAGCATAGAACGAACTTCATATTTTCCTAGTAATCATTAAATGAACGACTACCCTTGGATAAGTTAATGGCAGGTTCATAGACTGGCAATTATTATAAACGAGCGATACAAGATGGTTTATTATGACGAACATCAACAGTCAAATGACAAACGAGCGGGCAGATGTCAACATGAGCTATAATTATTCGTGGACGGTCAACCTCCTTTGCTGTGCACAAATTGTCGAAGTATGTCCTGGCAGGATGTCAAAGGTTACGTTGGAAATGTTTATTCGCAGTTGCATCCCAATAGATGTATTACCGTTCTCACCATCATTCGGCTGACTCTACACTCTACATTCTACAGAATTTTATAGGTATTGATTTTTTTTTAAATAAATTAATCTAAAAATGGCTACGATTCTTTGTTAAAATATTTCTTCGTGTTCCAGAAAGTCAGAATTACTTCAGAACTTGCCCATATTTTCAATACATTCTAAACCGCTGTTAAGGCTGCTCGTGTTTGCAAAATTCTACTCCCTCCATGACCGTTTAAATTCAAGAGACAACACTGCAAATGATTGTAGCGGTTTATTTTTCCATTGCTTCAATTATGGTTTAAAGAAAAGCACTTGTAGAAGTAACTATCCCGAATATTGCTGAACATTTCCTCCAAACAGTGGAACACTAAAGCAAAAAATATCGTAACTTCAGTTTTTTTTATTCATCTTGATATTATCTAAATAAAAGTAAAATTATTCGCCTTGCGATGCAGCTCAAGAAAAAATTTCACGAGATTTCCAAGAAGTATAAAACGTGTTTTATAGCGCTATAAAATCTCAAGTTATACGGTCTTGCCGAATTTCCAGAAAATCTCGAATATGCCACACAAAAGCTGCGATAACTTAAGGAAAATCGAAGCGATCAACTCCGTTGTGGTCTCAGTTGATTCAGATCCCAAAAATGTATTTATTTATTTATTTAATCCATTTTACAGGCATATGCCTAAACATTACAGTAATAAAAGAAATGAAATGCGATCGCAGCGCCAAACTAGGTACGGTAAGAAATAAAACTGCTCTTCAGAAAAATACACAGGAAATAATAATTAGCATATAAACACACCTTTTGTTAAAAAAAAAAAAAAAAAAAAAAAAAAAAAAAAGCAGCGTTGCGAGCAAAACGAGGACGAGCGTTGCACAAAAATCACCCTTTTGATCTCCAGTCAAACGTTATAATTCCCTTTTTCATGAACACCCAAACAATTTTTATTTTCGTAACAAAAACTGTCCATGCTAAATATTCGCACGGCCGTTCAAATTAATGGAAGGCTCGCAGTGAAACCGATCAGATCAAGTTAGCATAAGCTGTATTTGCGAGGAGAATATATTTCCCGAGATTGGGGATAGGTGATGACTGCGCAGTTTCTCCTAATTTAATTATACAGCGGCGAGAAAGGGTAATACCTGAAGAGTTGCCACCAGAGGATAAATTACGGCGGTTACTGTCGGATGCTACATTGCAAACTCTCTACACTTCCTCCTCGCCGAGTGAAATGAAAGACAAATATTTTGACTACAAGCGTAGAGTTGGGCCGGTTGACGTACTGTGACATTTTTCATCTAGCCCAAGCCCGGCTGATAATCTGGGTCATCTCTGCCTTACACCGCGAGCACAAGAATACGTACAGAGTTGGTGGAAAGGGGCTGTACGCGTCGACTAGGTCATTTGATTATAATGGTCCATCCAGGCTGAGTCATTAATCAAACCGGGATACGAGTTTTTAACTTTACTCAACTTCGAAGGGCTGGGACGAAGGGGATTTGCATACGCTCTAACACGGTAGATCCATTTATTTATTTTCGTAAAGCGATGAGATGTAAGATCGAGATCGAGAAGGACTATGACAAAATTAATGTGTGTTTTAATTACGCCTACTGCGGGTTATGGGTCGGTGTTACCTTGGAAACCTGTTAAAAGGTACATAAAATGATATTTATGTTGATATTGAATGAGAAATAAAATATTTTTTCGCTTTGTTGTCGTCGCATTTATTGTAGTAGAGGGGTTGTGAGGGGGAGAAAAACCAGGCGACTTATTCTCCAGATTTTTATTGGCTGGCGAGCATTGGCTGTGGACCTCATGGTTCCACGTCACCCTGAAGATGCCCGAATGGGCGAAAGTGCTCGGCCAGCCAATAAAAATCTGGAGAATAAGTCGCCTGGTTTTTCTCCTCCTCACAACCCCTCTACTAAAATATTTTTGATTGATTGATTGATAATTAACCTACTGCATAAAATTCGGAAACTTTTATCGAAGAGTTATATTTTCGGTCCCGCAATCTTTTAACATTTGGGTTACTTGCCTGTCGGTTGTCGAATAGTTGTATCTTGGTTTAATATTCTTGCTACTCAGAATGGGCTATCAATCGAATTTAATATTTTAAGCCTTCGAGTAGGCGCAATATCACAATCTTGGGGGTTATTATTTTATGATGTCTTCAATAGATTACGATGAAGCTTTGCTTTCCAATCGAAGGGTTCACTCGGGCGCAAATTGTCTTACTCATACAAGGACATAAAGATAACTTTCAGATAATTGCTAATATTGTGAATAGAGCTGTATTGATGAATCACTTGGTACCGGATTATCCTCAGGCTGCCAGACGTTCGATGCTTCCACGTTAAGGGTCCCACGCTGGTATTTGCCAGTTTCAGCTGCTATATTGGCTCTTAAATAGCGTGCACCTCTGTCCATGAGTGACGTCATGGCATCACATACACTCAATTTCCCTCCCCTTTTAAAACGTACGAGTCTAATCTCGGCAAGGACGAAGACAATAAATTCAAAACCTCATAGAAGGTCGTTACCGCGTGGGCGCTCACACCCATGGTCCTACTTTTCACGCCGAACATAATAGGAATTCCTCCCAGCGCACTCCCCTAGGTCGCCGCAACTGGTAAAAATATTAATAATAACCCCGTGATGGATGGGCCGAATCGCCCAACGTAAGGCACTTAGGCTGATTTCATATGAGCCGGTCCCAGCACAAAAGCCTTCTTTCATGCACAATGAAACACGCGGGCAATGAGGGCCCACAAACGCACTCGCTCGAGCCCTCATGCTCCTTTATAGTGAACAATTGTGCAATAGGGGTTCACCAGCCTTTTGTCGCACTGTTCAAATAGAATATTGAGCGAGTTATCAAGTATAATAGACTTGAATTTTTACTTCCATTTTTACGCAGTAAATTTGAAGAATTGCGATCGTCTGAGAAGCCGAATTCGGAACGGAGATGGATTTGAAGATATTTTCGCAGTACTATACTCAGAAACACTTCTCAACATTCTTCAGTGTGTATGTGGTCAATCGATGACGTAAATGGTCATATCTCCGTGGAAAACGAATGAAACTCAATGAAATTTTCAATGAATGTTTTCCTAGTAGATGTGCGAAATTGGGCATTTCCGGATTTTAGATGAAATACAGTATTTCTGAGATATAATCAGTTCAAGTTTTTCCTGTTTTGATTTTAACAGGCTATAAGAGTAAATATTTTTTTACGTTTAAGGTTTAATTTTTTTATGGCGAGCATTATGTGGTGCTCGATTTTTAGTATATTGTGTCACATACCGTATCTCCACATTATGGGTTTCTTTCGCAATTTCTCTGGTGCGTATTTAATTTTTATTTTTTTTTACAGGCCTGAAAAGTCAATGTATTCGAACGTTTAAGTCTGATTTTAATCCCGTGGGTCACATACAGTACTTTCTCGTTATACGCATATTGACTATGTTTTGATTTTTTCAGGCTGCAAAAATAATTATATTCGAGTGCTGGGGGACTTGAAATGTTTCTTTATGTCAGCTGAATGTTGTTGGATTTTTTATTATTGGTGTCGCACATCTTACTTCCTTGTAATTCGAATTTGTAGTTATTTTATAAGTGCACTTTTCTATATGTAGGTCTCCTTGCTTTAAAAGTGACTCCATTTCACTAAACTTGTTTGGTATCGATTGGATCACACACCGTACTTCCTTCTGATGCGGTTTATTGACTATTTCGATTTTTACAGGCCTTGAAAAAATCAATATCTTTGACGCCGGCGATTCATACAATTTATGTCTTTTTACAAAACATGGCTTGTATCGTTATTTTAGGCTCACATACTGCATTTTCGCATTATTATCCTAATCCGTGCGTTTTTCTATTCTATTTTTGGGCTATCCTAGCTAGTTTTTCAATGATAGCTGTACAGTAATTAGGTTGCGCCCTTAGTATGATATTTTTGATCTAATAATAATTGGTTAAGCCTGTTACTGATTCAAATATGACTGTGTGAACAACATGAACTGACTGTGTGATCTTGGCGCACTTCTGGTTTCTATGTAGTTGGTCGTGATTTTCAATGACCTCTTTCTTGATCGATGCGAAATAACTAAATCAAAATGTGCGATTTGAAAGTGTTATTGAGTCAACAATTTTATTAAACAACTTTTTAATCAGCGGGATACGGGATAATATTTCCAATAATAGACTCCTTAAAAGAGGTTCAATTTTATCTCTTGATAGTAAATTAATCACGCGTTCGCTGAATCCAAATCTACAGAGATTCTAATTGATCTCCGCGCAAACATGGATCGCTGTGTTGTATTTTATCGAGTAAAATGTTTTCATAATATTGTCGTCGAAAGAATTTTTTACCCCCATTTTCATATTTTATACCCGTAATAAGCTAAACATTTTCTTGAAAAAAAAAGTGGGTCGGTTGAATTACCTTTCGAACGAGGTCGCATCCCTTGCTGAAGCTAAATGAGTGGAACATAATAAAAGAATCTCAATCTTTTTATGATATTAAACTTTACAGCTTCGTAGTAGCCTCGAGAGGCTGACTTCTTTTATCTGTCATTAGGAACACTGTGTATTAATTTTTTAATATTCTTACTAGACCGTTGTATTTTCCGTGAAATGTTTCTCTTTGTTAGGAAAAAGAACTACATTTAAGCACCGAGGAAGGGTTGGGCATGGAATTTTGATAAGGCAATTCATAAACGCTAATGAGAAAGAATACCGTTCAAGGCATCGCTCATTTTAGCGCGAGCTCCGTTCAGAATATTTTAATACCTTGAAAGGCGAAGGCCCTCGGCTTCTTTATACGCCTCTCAAGGCGAACGATGTTCAATAGTATCGGAGGGAATTTCGCTAATGCAACCGTTTCTTGAATAAATATCTGAGGAGAAATCATCAGGCTTACGCCATTCCTGTTAATTCTGCGGAGGCGATGAAATATGTAGATCGTTCGACTTATTCATAGACTACGATCCACAAACAAACTAGAAATCACTAATCGTGAGATCTACATGTTGTACCCAATAGGCGAAACACCCAATGGCCGAAAAATTTACTCATTCCCTGAACTGGGCAAACTGAAAGTGCTCTATCCTAGGTATAATTCTTAAAATGAACGACAAGGACCCCTCTTCAGTTTCACATCAAATGAAGTTGCCAACCCCTTCATGTTATCGCTTTCTGCTTGTTTCAAGGTTCTGTTTAGCTTTAGCACCGTCCTCAAAACTCTTCGTATCAATAATTTTCAATCAAATCATTTTTCAAATTAGTCGCATCTGTTCATTGCTGGTAATTTATAGTAGGTCATTTACTTCGTAAGTAATTTTGTTCGTCCACTACGTCATTTATATTCCCCAATAGAGAAACTTTGATCTCAAAGATTCCGTTTCTTCCTGTTTTGAATATTATCCATGGTAATTAAAATTAACATCGAACTACATTTATTAGTCAGCTCCAATCTTTGAGATTCCTGGCTGGAGGAAAGTAGATTCTCAGGTTGAAACTCGTTAGAAAAATTATTTCCCATCTTGATATAGAGGGTTCGATGAGCTTTGATTTTTATTCTGCTGCCAAAATCACACATTCACCCAAATATCCCACACAGCTGTATTTTAACGACCATTTCCCTATTTGGAAATGCAATAAACTACCAACATGAACAACAATTTTTTTTTTCAGTGTATTTTGCAAAATTTTCGGAAGTTTGATGGGAAAGTTTACTCCACTGAGCACTATTTCGGTCAATGGGCTCTATCTTCGGCCACTGGAAGTTTTTTTCGGCCATGGGACGTTTTCAAAATGCCCAATCCCCGAAACAGGCTTGCCCCTCCTATTTTTCCTATCAATTCGATGTTTGAACTATCCGGATTGAGCATTTTCATTTGCTCAGTCCTGAGAATGAATTAATTTTTCGACCGTTGGGCGTTTTTGGCTATTGGGTACAACATAATATATACACCGAAAATTGAGTTTCAGATATCAGTTACATTATCAGGTAAATTATCTTCAATTTATAAAGTCTCAATGAATCCCGTGAAAAGAGGAAAAATAGATTTTCCGCCATCGTAGGAACGATGTTACAGCGTGTAACGCTAATATAGTAGCGTTTCCTCGAATGCCGTTCTACAACGAAGCAAATGGAGCAATAAAGGTCGAAAACCAAAATGTTTAAAGAGTAGAAAAATAGTAGAAAGAAAGGAGTTTTAGAAGGGAGAAAAAAGGAGAACTTTTTCTCCTTTCGAAGTTCGAGAGGGAAGAGTCGAGAATTAATTAAAGTTTAAAAGGGAGAAAAAAAAGGGAATTAAAGGTATAGAAATCGTCTTGAATAGCGAGGAGTTGAGATGGCGAGAATGAAAAGGCAAAGCGAAATTCGTATCGGGGTGCCAACCCATTCCACTAATTCTAACCTCTTCCTCAAGGGGAGACCTCTTACATTTGTAATTAGTCATAATTGAAAAAGCAATGAGCGTCTATCAAAAAGGACTGGCCGTTTTAAAAAGTATTGAAGAAAAAGAGAAATGGAAATGCAAAACGGTTGAATTTTCCTGCGGTGAAATGCATATCCCAGATGGGAGTCTGATTATGCTGAAAGCGGTTCTTGAAAACGCTTCGAGCAATGCAATGCTACTATTTCGGTTTACATAATGAACTCGAAATTCCGATTTCATAATGGCGACTTAAAATCCGTTAAATAATTAATGAATTCCGGCCGGGCGTCGATAAATTTAGAGTGATAATCATTCCTATTTGACTAATAATTTACCCTAGTCGAAACATCGGTTAAATTTATTCTTTAAAACTATTGCCCAATAAATTTTTTCGAACTAGTTGTAAAATTATTTTTTTCAATCCCGAAAATAACGAGTTTTATTTATGAATTGGTTTTCAAGTGAAAATCACGGAAAAAGAATCTTTCGCATTTTCGCCCTCACAACATCGCAAATGGGTTTGAATCAATTTAATTTTTGATACGTTCCAATCGCACAATCAAACCAAGAAACAAAATACTGATTGAGTATTACCTGAATAAATTAAAATACCATGTTCACATTAATTTTTTTTTCGACCTATTCAGTTTTGAACCATTTCAAATAATTGACAAATACAACACTTCACACAGCTAAATAAAGTATGTCTTGTTACCAAAGTTTAAATCGGTATTTAATTAACTTTTTTTTTTGCCCCCATAAGCGTGAAAATAGTCGACAATACACAAATGTGTGCTATATTTTCCTTGTCGATTTGTTACAACGTCACGTGCGGAATTGAAAAAAAAAAATACGGTGTCAGGTTTTTCATTTCCTTGTTAGCTGTTTTCACGGGCGAAGGTTAAAAGTGAATGAAAGAATAACATCATTTCACGTTGTGTTCAACGTTGGAGCAAGGAGCACAAATTATCCCAACCGCAATCTCCATTTCCTTTTATTATTTTTTACTTCTGTTGCAGAGCCGAGTAGGACAAGACCATCGGGGAAGGTTTTTTTAATTAAAAAGGTAAACAAAGCACTAAATATGACAATAGTCGTGTCCGTGCTCAAAGTGAAAACGTAATAACCGGAGGGAAAAGGCTAAAGTTATTAAATGTGATGTCGGGCGCGTGGATGTCGAAAGTTTATTGAGGCGGTGGGTGGTACTGGCGTTGTTATTTTGTTCGAAACTTTATTAAGCCGTACCATGCATTCCCCGCGCGCAACTTTCGAACGTATCAGTTCTCTCAACTTTCCAAGGCACCTATGAGAGTTCATTATTATCGCCCGACCTATTCGTACGGTTAAATTGGTGACATATAACTAACACGATAAGGATTTTTTTCTGTTTCACAACAGCTCGACAGTTAAAGGAATATTTTATTTTTCAAAGACTAAAACCGTTTCAAATTGCTCGCCAGTTGTGTACGGCCAGAGCTGGAAAACAGTGTCATTTTTTTACAGAATAAATTTTAGCTACGAATCCATGAATTGAAAAAAAAATAAAATCGCCTCTTTTACTCGAATTGGAACGCTCTTTTTGGTGTTGGGTTTACTATTGAATAATAAACAATGCTTATCGCTCTCGAAAACATTTCAAATCTCCCTCAAAATGTGATATTTTACGTTTCGCGGCAAGTAGAATCCGAATATCGAATTAGAACATCTTTTTTCTAACTATAAAAGATACTGCGGAAAACCTAAGAGACTAATAAAATGTCAAAGGGTTTTTTTTTCGACTTATTATTCCATTTTTTCTGATATGTAAGCAAATTAATATTAACATAAAAGTTAATAAAAAAGGAGGTACTATTTGGAATTTTCACAAAAAATCAATCTTGACCGAAAATTGGCTCAATCCATGAGCCAAATCGCTAACTCGGTTTTTAAGAGTATTGGGAGAATTCGTATTTTCCAACTTTTTACAGATATTGGTATCAAGCTCTATCAATTTTCAGACGCTGGATCAAATGAGACCGTAACGGAATCGATCGCTCTTGTGCGTCACACGTTATTGTAGTTTGGTGTGAAATTTTTGAGCTTATTAGAAACTTGTTAAAAATTTTGTTAACTCGAGATGATCCATGAGCCAAATCGCTAACTCGGTTTTTAAGAGTATTGGGAGAATTCGTATTTTCCAACTTTTTACAGATATTGGTATCAAGCTCTATCAATTTTCAGACGCTGGATCAAATGAGACCGTAACGGAATCGATCGCTCTTGTGCGTCACACGTTATTGTAGTTTGGTGTGAAATTTTTGAGCTTATTAGAAACTTGTTAAAAATTTTGTTAACTCGAGAATTTTCGGAGCTATAAAATTATTTTTCACTCGTTTAAGATGTCGTCCAACTTTTCAAAACTCTCTTCAGGTGTACGAATAATTAGAATTTCAATTAGATAAGTAACAAAAATAAAAATGAATAACACTTCCATAGCTGCTTAGAAGTACTTTCTCAATTGGATGGTCCTCTTAAGTCTTTATTGAAGCAAATGAATAATTAACCAGTAAACAATCTCTTGCAGCGTTTTATTGTGTTATTTGTGGTTGGAAATTTATCAAAATCACGTATCATTGGCTTACAAGGTTACCCTAGCACAAATGTATAATGATTTTCAATTATGTTGCCTAAAGCAAATTTAAATGATGACCATACTATTTCTTAGAGTAATAAAAGTTATTATGTCTCTAATATGTAGTAAAATGCAAAAACGCGGAAGTTCGAGCGTTCGCCGTTCGCCAGTCTGGTGAAAATTATTCGAAAATCTGTGTATCATATGATAAAGTGGCATATAATGGGTTTACTCGCTATTCCAGTCATCTTAATTGCCCCTTACCGTTAGATTTGAAATCGCCTTCGCATTAACGTGACTTCGCGTGTCCTGGGCAGCTATTATTCGTATTTCTCAAAGAGCGCCATTTGTTCCCTTTTTTCAAAGGAGGGTAAAAAATTATAATTAGTAGGCCGACAAAGTCAGAAGGTGATTTACTTACTCCATGTTAAGAGATGTTTGCGTGCTCAGGTCCCTCTTTCTCAAACTCGGATGCCCTCCTTGAGCGTTAACTCGCCTTACGGTTTTTAACTCGAGATATCTTTTCCTCATTCAATAAATCAGTCCGGGTATTCAATTAATTTCACCGGAAGCTGTTCTTTGATTTAAAACGTTCGGTTAACTGCCGGGCCCCGCGCAAAGCGTGTTGAATGTCGTCACGTCACAACATCGATTTGGTAACTTTTAATTATAGTCATCAGCAAAAAAAAAAAAAATAATAATAATTTTTTAAAAAATTGAAAAAATAGGAAACAATGAAAAAATAGAAAAAAATTAGCTCAAGGCAAGATAATATAAGATGTGTGAACGATGTTACCTCAAATTATTCAATTTTTCAATTATTCAATAATTCAATTAAATGAATTCATTAATTGTTAATTAATTGTTAATTAATTGTTAATTAATTAATGAATTCATGAATTATTCAAGGTGCCAAGAATTCAAAATTCAAAAATGAAAACGGTTTGCTAAAATTTGTTCAAACCACAACTTGAAGAAAAAAAATTACCGAACAACACATTACCGTTGTTGCTACTAGCGGTAAAACACATTTCAAGGTGTGGGTGAAGTAGTTAAGCTGTGAATACTCGTATAAACTACTCCTCTGCTCTATGAAAAAATTCTTCTCTTGAAAAATAATGGCACATGTTGGCATAATGTCTACCGCTACTACTACTTTCCATTTCATTATAAATGAAAACTCAAACGTTTTCCAAATGTTGACATAATAATGCGGAATAAGCAGCAGGTTTATAATACCACACATTCGTTTGTCTCCACTCGATGATAAACTCATCCAAATCAAAGTTTTCATTTTTCAAATTTTTTTCAACGTTTTTTATTTTTTCCAGCTAGATCATTATCAATTCGGAAGGAGAAAAAACCTTCCAAATCTAACGACCGCGAGATCAAATCAAAACTTAACCGTTGGGAAAAGTTTTTTCGGAAAATCCCATTATTCCTGCTTGCATCCGATTTGCATATTCTATTCCTAGAAATAACGCTCCTTTTTATCAGGGGCTCGGAGCGTTTACCCGCAACCGCAATAATCCCCGCGACGAGCAACTTTAGAAAGAATTTCCCGAAGCGCTGATTAAAGTGGTGAACACTTTCCGGAACACCCGCAGCTCCTCCATCTTCTAAGCCCAATAAGGTTTTCCGCGCCTTGGAATTAAACTTGAGCAAATATAGAAAGCGGAAACAATGGAAAAAGTTTTCTCTCTTGGCGGTTTCATTACCGACAATCAGACAGAGTCGCAAATTAGATCTCGTCTCTTCTTTAAGACTTGGAAGAACCGCGGAGATTCGAACACTTACCGGACGGAAGTGAAACCGAAAAGATTCTTTAATCGTCTTGGCGACACTGACAATTCGATGATCCGAACTGCTTCACTTATCCTTTTTCTCGTCGTTAGTTTTGTTTTAATTTTGACTCTCGACCATGGAGTCATTTAGATTCAACTGGGGAATATCAGTCAGTTCGTGAATTAGTTAAATATGGGTCTACCATTATTTGGTAAAATATGTAGTTGGTTCTCATCCTTTGTGCATAGATCACATAGTTCTTCATGTTTGAGTCAATAACAGGCATTTCCAGCTATAGAATCAAGAAACTCCTACATAGGCGTTAATCTTAGTCCAGGAATTCGATTCATTATACAGAACTGCAGAATGTGAGCCTAAAGATGCAAGCAGAGTTTTGTAAAGTGGGATCATTTTATAGTATGGAAACCCAAAAACGTATTAACAGCTCTGAAGGCCGAATCATTCACTCGCCAAAAAACCTCAAGAATTCAAACATAATTATTGATTTTCGTAGCCAGTAAATAAAGCTCTCCCACATGGAAGTACGTTGTATGAGTCAAATATAAAAATCAAACGTCATCTGCTAGACCTAGAGCGTTGAAATAATTATGTTGATTTTTGCGAGCCGTAAACAATCTAAATTAATAGAAAATATTTTTAAACAATACCAATCAAATGTCACACCAATACAATCTCTATACAATATCATTCCAAACAATATTTGGATAACGCAGTTAGTACGTAATGTGAACCTAACTTTAAAAATCAATCGTCTTTGCAGCCTAGAAAACATTTCACAACCTTAAACGTTCAAATACATTAATTGACTTTGGGGACTGTGAAGTTTTCTAAATACAAATAAATTAGCGGTTAAATTATATGTACGGTGTGTGACCCTACACGATAAAAATGAGGCTTCATTCAATCGCCCACCAAAAAATTTCAAGAACTTGAGCGTTAAAATAAATTGATTTTCGCGGACTATAAAAATCATAATACAAAATACGCTCCAAGCGAAATAGTGAAAAACGCTCATAACGCGGAAGTACGGTGTGTGAGATAATAGATAAACATTTAAGACTTCAAAAGCTGTAATTATTGTGGTGGCCTGTAAAAATCAAAACAGAGAAAACATTGAACTTTTATATCTCGGAACTGCTGTGTGTTATCAATAATCTAGAAACAGTTCATTTCGCACATGCACTGGAAAACATTTTCTGAAAATTTCATCCGAATAATTCCTCTCTATTCCGAATTCAACCTTTCAGACGAGCGCAATACTTCAATTTACTACGTATCATAGAAATAAAAATAATTGATTAATAATTTACCCATTAAAACATATAAATTATTATTTTTGTTTATTAATTTTAAAATTTAATTTAAATTTTCCTATGATTTTTTTTCTTCAAAATTTAAATCTCAAAAACGTGAATTGTAATTTCGATTTAAACGGAAGCCATCATGAAAATCGGGATCAATGATGTCTGCAAAAAGTTGTATTTATTTTTAAAAATGTTATATTAAATATAAATTTATAAAAACCAATACAATTTTTTGAACAAATTTTGTTCAGTCGTCTATAACTTTTCTTCGTAATCAGTTGAGTACACTGTAGTGAACAATCAGGGACAAGTAACGATTTCTTAGATTACTTCAAAACGAAGCAAATTAACATCAATAACGTCAAACTGGAAAATGCGCCTTTCAGTTGAAATGTGCGTAAAAGCAAAATGGTTACACGTACCACGTTCATCAAGCGTCCCTTATTCTGAGCCAAAATTGAAAGCTCTCGATAAATTTATTCAATCCGCGTCCTTGTTTGATAAAATAGGCAATTTCTATTCTTTACGCAAATTTAATCCCGATCAATATACACCAGGTGATATTGTCAGGTTGGCCGAACAACTATGAGCGTAGGGCTGCCGTAACTTTTTAATTCAGAAAACCCCGGATAAGAATCTCCGGAATTCAATTAGAGCAAGTTGAAAAGGCGCATAGAAGGAAAGACAAGGGATGAAAAAACGTTGATTAAATTCAAATGAAGAATGACAAGGGTTGATCGTTTTTCCGTGATAAATAATTCTCAAATAAGTGGGAATTAATTTGAAGAAGGCTTATTCGACTTTTGGATTGTCTTAGCCGGGTCTTGATTAGTACCGCAATTTCTGAAGTCGATTTCGCCTGTGATACTTCCACCGGTTATTTTATTCGATATCTCGTACACTTGAATATTTTAATATTATATTTTGGTTATCTCGAGATTTTACCTGAAATATTTTTTCCGAAGATTTGTTAAATGTAATTTCGTCATTGGAAATTTACATTGAATATTTTTGCCTTCGATTGACCGAAAAAATTTTCTCCGTTTTTACCCCAATTAAATCTCACAATTTCGTTTAGGATGGGAACCGACCAAAGTTACAGCTCATTCCGCCCTTTGAGGGGAGTACCTGAGTTAATATCCGAGCTAATGACTTCAGTGGCTCCGGACCGCGTTCCGCCCTTATTCTTCTGTCAGTCCTCGGATGACGTTCCAGTCCACTTCTCAACCCTTTCTGGTCACTTGATCCGCTTTGATTTTTTTCTCGTTTTTCTCCCTTTTCCAACAACTTCAACCTTTCATGTAATCTCTCTTTTCCATTCTTTCTTCTTGCTAATCAGTTGATTAATCCCGTTCGTTAAAAACTGGCTACGCGCGCGGTAAAAAATTCAGGCGATTTAAAACCCGACGTTTTTACGTTTTGCAAACTACATCATTCGGTAGGTGATTGCTTGGTTTATAAAGATAGATGTGTGGTTTAACAATGTAGATAGCTCTAGTCTTAGAACACGAAAAAAATATGAGTAAATTTATCCGATTTATACTCACGCAAGCTCCGAAAGACCACTGGACGCGCTGAAGCCCTGGAAAAAGCTTCATGTTCTCCGGCACACCTGCAGGGACAGGAAGCGTGATGCGCCAGTGTTGCCTGTTGTCTCGACTGTCTGTGGCGCCATGAGGCGTTTCTTCCATTGTTCGTCTCTCGCTTGCGCGCGTGCCTGTTCGTTCGTTTTCGTTTAAATCGCTCGTTGATACATTTTTACTTGTAAATTACAAACGTCTTCCGTGTAGACCGTTTTGATTGTTTACCCAGCGAACTGTCTCGTGAGTTGTAGCAGGTTTACGAGCATAGCCTTTCGTTAAATACAGTTCACTCTCTCCGCTGGGCGATCGTCAACCCAACCACCTCAGCTCATTTAGATCAACTGAGGAAAACCTGGGGTACAATCGGTGACTATGACAAAGTATTAAATATCTCAATGATACCAATAACTTCAATAAATTGATGCTCAAAAATACAAAATGCAACAGCTAACTACGTGTCTTAGCCTATCCCTATTTGTGTAATCACAGAAAATTAATTTTTAGGAAATTACAAACTTTCTCCAAGAAACTAGGTACTTCAACTAAAACTTAATTATAGGCTTTCCTTTGTGAACTTTAAAGGTTCTTGACGATTCTGATGGCCTCTTAGCAGAGATTGTGCTGTATATAAAAGATAGTAGATCACAGTATGGTGACGGAAGATGGAATTATTATTAACAATCGTTGCAATCGGCGATGAAGAGAATAAATTGTATCAACGAAGTAAACGCTGTAAAACGTTGTAACTAATTATTTCACTAGCGAGTTTCGTTTTAATTTGGTGTCAGAGTTTTCCTTTAAGACGTGTTTTGAAAAATCAAAAATAGAATGTTAATTGATAATTAGAGATCGTAGGAAAATTAATATTGAAAACCACTGTTCACTGAAATAAGAAAAATCCCCGCGTCGAAGGAAAAGATCTTTTGATTTAAAATCCCTTTCATGTACCTTTGTCTTGGACAACCTGTAGCTTCTAAGAGTTATAAAACAATGGAATTCGCATTTTTGACAGCTTCTTCTTTAACGTTCTTGAAAAAATTCACTAAAATGAATCCAGTGAGTGTATTTTTGGAAATTTCATAACTGCGTTGTCACTCGGAACAACCGCCTCCAATTATTTTCCTCTGAAAGTAACTTCGCCATTGTAAAGAAATCCTGTCCTTTGAGTTGATCTCTTTGTCGCGTGACCCGAATACAGTTCAAATAGCGTCCAATTAGTATTCGGCATTGTGGTCTTCTGAGAAATGTCTTTGTTTTAAAAAGGGGAGTTTTACTCGAAGTTTTTATCAAGCTTCGCCAGTGAATGTGGACGTGGTTTTGTTCTAGAGCGGAATAAGAAGGAAAAGTATTGAAAATCATAATAACGTGATGTGAATTTGTATGATAAGTTTGCTCAAATATTGTTACAAACTGAAAGAAAATTATAATTACATACAGCACTCTTGGGTAATCAATAGAAGCTTAAATTCAAATAATGCGGGGCCATTTTGTGGCTTGAAGAATGTCTCGCTGACTAAAATGAATCCCCGGCACAAACTAGGAGCACCAGTGGCATACGACGAAAACAATTTCATCGTCTTCTGGCCCATGACTAATCCGATATTTTCCCCTTACAACAGACTTTGTAAAACCTGTTCCACCGGCCGCAAGAGCAGTTCCAGAGTGAATAGGAAAAAACCTAATCCAATTTCATTGCTCCCAAGATGACATAAGTTTTTGGTTGGGGTGCGACAGAAGGTTAAATTCACCTAAGGTTGGCAAGGACCATTCAAACTTGAGTTGGGGGCAACTTTTTCGAGGACGGAATTGCAAAATGATTTGCTGAGTGCTTCTGTCCTGAGAATTTCTTTGATACAATGCCCGCTTCTGTTCTTTTGAATTATTTTTAATGCAGAATAGTGGTGATTTATCGTTTTGTCATAAGATTTGTTAGTCTGGATTTATAGTTATAAGGGAATTTCAGGTTAGGGTTGAGGTATTTCGTTATTGGATTGTACGGTTCGTTTCAAGCGAACGATTTGATTAGATTTTATTTATTTACCTACGCGATTTTAATACAGATTAAGCGGCACGATTTAATAGCTGGCCATACACCGACGTTCATTCCCCTGGAAAATCACTGAGTGTGGAAACGTGAGCGGGAACCGTTAAGGTAAAAACGAGGAAGAAAAGTGAGATGTAAAAAAAGATTTTTTTTCTTTCTAATTTTGGAAAATTGTGGTTTAACGTACGGGAGGGGAAAACATGAGAGGATTCAATAACGGAGGAAATTGAAATGGAAAATTCGATTTGAATAACACAACGGTTTTTTAAATCAATTCCTTGCCGTGATTTTCAGCAGGATAGAGTGTGCGTGGCTTGCAAATTTAGAGTAGAAACGTGACAGAACATGCTATCATTCACAAGGAAGTAAAAATTGAATATTACTAACTGAAAAATAATTGCCGATTAAGAAGCAGATTAATATGATTTGCCGCTTGCTGAAGCGACATTCGTTTTACTTTTTCCCACTGGTCAAGTATAATACTTCACTACATGGGTATGATATCTTTAAAATAACAAAATAGTTTATAGGCGAAAGTTAACCGTCTTCTTCAAGGGCCAAGTCATTGCTGTTCTCATAATTCGGAGCGGACCTATCGCTTGTTGAGGAAATATCCCAGGAAAATGGTATAGTTATAGACTACCCCACAAAACTTATATCAATCTGGCAATAAGTCGACCCTTGCGTTTGACATTAGGTTCGGAGAGTTTCATACAGTTACCGCTCCTTGCTCATCGAATGTAACGCCACATGTTCTCGAAAAAGCCTTACGGATCTCGAATTCGTTCATTGCCAGAAAAATGCGATGGCGTTTGGGGCCAGGAAAGGCGCTGCTTACTTCGAGTGGTCGAAGGGGATATTTTTTGAGATATAGCCTCCTTCTTATAAGTAGACGTCCAGCTGGTCCTAACTGCCCTCTGATCCTTCGTGGCCATAAAAACTCTCCCCTAACGCCGTTGCCAACAGTTCCGAACCTCGCCTCCATTTCCACAACTCATTTCAGTAAAGTAGGGAGCAACAAAGAATCAAAACGGCATATTCGGACCGTCGGTCGCTATCGTCTTAGGTGGAAACGAAAAATCGTACAACGATAACAAAAAAAAATGCCGAGCAAGCTAGCGGACAATGTGTTTAGACAGGTCCTATTTAAGAGATGGTTAACACCAGTTTAGGCACAGCTAGCTGGATTTCCTAAAAACATCAAGATACTTCTTCATTTGGATGAGACACTATGTGAAGGTAAGATGTAGATAGATTAAGCATTTTCACATCCCATATTCTTTATCATGTCGTGGAACATGCTGCTCTGGCGTGACCTTCTGGGATTTCATTACCCATTAATCTCGTTGAAATATGCGATTGATTTGCGTTTCGCGGCCTTATTTGTCATTGGAGAACAGCCTTGTGCACCTGTCATGGATACAGCTCTTGCTGCATCAGAGGTGCATTCTGTCGAAGACGTCGGTGATGGATGATTCGATGTGCATTAAGCAAGAGCTTCGATCAATTGTTAGGCGTTCGACCTGTCTTGGAAACATTGCTCTGAGAAAGGGACATTTGTCATCGAGGGTTGTACATCTATTGGACTTTTAACCCTGTCAAGCGTAACACGTATAGTGAACGATAGCTCCTATCATTTGATTTCATTGAAATGATGGCCTTTAAGAAGAACTTAATAACAGTTATATTATAAGAGTACCACGAATGGCCCAATATTTCTATTACTTTGTTGGAGTTATAATGAGAACAATAGCTTTCTTGATTGAACTCCTTATTGGAAAAAACTGTGTACCGGAGATTAGTGATGAGATAATAATTATGGATTATGCAGCATTTGCAATCACGAATCAGGGATAGGGCGAGACAAAGTTTTTCCATAGTCGAGCATACCGAAAATATATTTCTATCATCAAGGAAAAATATGATAATGTACGTGAGGTACAGGCTCAATTCGATTTAGAGAAAGCACAAAATAAACATGACTTACTTGGAACAAAGTTTACACTCAATAAATAATCACCGTCCTCTGTCATTGTTAAGATCATCACAATACTATAAATTAACACAAAAACCTTTTGTTATCAAACTTAAAAGCATAGACCAATCAGGTAAGATAGGAAAGGCAGATTGAATGGAAGTTGCATAGCTCGTGATATTGCAGTTGCAAGATAAAAAAAAAAATAAATATGACAATAAAAACTGATATTATCACGAACATGTACCTACTTGTAAACAACATTCCACTTGAAATTTCAACAAAAATCACTTGTGTAACAAAAATATGGATATCCATATATTTGATCAAAGCCAAACAATCACTATTGAAATGCTTATCACATCTTATCAGATATCAGTCTCTACAGATGACCTTGAGCCACAGCAGACATAAATATTGACATGTAATGTATAGTTAATTTTTCATTTTGCATACATTTTCTTGTTTGTATACTTGTGTTTGTAGACGTCTGCAAGTGTTTATTTATTTGTGCCATGATGTTCGTGAGTGTGGAGAAGATGGATGCTTGAACCGACCAATTTCACGTTGTCCAGGATTCCTGCATACGCCGAACTAATGCCATTGATAATCTTGCTCCCGATTCGTGACGCCACAGCTCTCAAGAGAAGTTCCACCCGAAAAACTTATTGTCATATTTTTGGTTAAGTCAAGTTTATTTTTATACTAAAGTGTGACGACAAATGGACCACACTATACTACCGAGGGAACATTATATTACTCAGCAGACTGAAGTAATGCTATTTCTGGTAATATGAGACAAAGCCAACCTTCAATTCGGTGGTTGAGCGTTCAAAAAGGTCTCATAAATTCGCTCAAAAGTTTACTGCATGGAATTACAACCCAAATTTGTATTTTTACACTTTGATTTTTACCTGGGCTAAGTTTCCTACGTACTGAAATATCCAGTATCTGCAGATGCGTTGAAACGACTCTCGTTTAAATCTGTCCTCTCTGCGCCGTTTAGAATTTGGCACGAAACTCGGCTGACTCTTACGAGCCGCGCATGAAATAAAATTCGCGGCCGGATGTGCCAGAAGCATCGTATGTAGCCTAAGCGTTTTTTCTTTTCTTCGCACATTGTAAATGTAAAGAAAGACATATATATTTCACAGTGTATAGCGAGCGCGATTGTGCGGACAATGTTATCGGTTCCGAGATTTGCATTTTTGGGCCGATTCCAACTTGAACGTATTGGAGTGGCGACTTTAGCGTTCCGAAGATTCGCGAAAAAAGCGAGAAATGAAAACGGCAGACGTAGGACACTTCAAGCGTTCGATCCGATATCTCTTTTTGGGATTTGAAGCTTGCGATCCTCCTTCGAGCGGAGGACGTTTTACGAATAGACATTTCCTAAGTGTTGATAAGGCGGAAGTCGTTTTGGAAAAAACTCAACCGTCATCAAAGGGCAATGTGTGTTTACTCTCAGTCGCAGGGTACTATAGTGACTCAAGGGCGAGTGAGTATTCGGCGTAGGCCGAACGTCGAATTCGTCGAGCTTTCTTCGGTCCATTTTTCCCGGCCGTTCGTTCTTTCCTTCTTTGCTCAAGATTCAATTCTTCCATCGAACGGAAAACCCCGGTCCAGAGATTGCTCTAGTGTCGAATTTCATCTCAAACCGTCTCAACAGTCGATATCATCGAATTTGATTTGGTACAGCTTTATTATAACGAGAGTCCACCTGATCGAATAGATTGTCAGCTCTCAGCTTTAAGTTTGGAATAGAAATGATATCGGGATCGAGGCTGAATTAGCCTGAACAGGACAGTGAACTTTTAAGAAACGTCCGAAATAAGCGATTTGAAAATTAATGAATAAATCATTTTCTTCGTTCAAATTACTGCTTAGACATTACTGCTCAATTTCAATAGAGATAACTCACACCAGCATTCGAAGCGATTTTTGATTTATTATTCAATAATAAGACATTGTAATTGCTCAACAAAAAAAAAATAATAATAAAATAAATAAATCAAATCCTCCTCGCCTCAAAATTAGATGTTTTACGTTTCAAGGTAGAATTCGAATATTCACTAAAAAAATCTGTCTGCCGTCGACACTTTTCTGAGAAAACTAATAAGACCCACATATTTTAAGTTTTCACAAAAAAATCATTTTTGGTATGACAACAGCTTCAGTCAAATAGCTAACTCAATTTATTGGGAATTTTCGGGGGTCTTCAAAGGGATGATATAACTTTATGTGAATTTTTTGAAGCTGAATCGAATGAAACCTTAGCGGAGTCGATAGTATGAATAGTGCTCAAGTCGTAGCAGATTTTGTCAGATGTTTTCGAGGTTTCGAAAAATTTGGCGAGATGGTAAAACTGAATTATTTGTGGAGCTATGAAAGTCGTCCGATACTCGTTATAATGCTTGTCAAAAATTCTCTTCAGCTGTATCGTATGGCAATAAATTCGACATTAAATTGAGAGGGTAACTAAGAAATATTATTATGCATATTATTATTATTATTATTATTATTATTATGCATGTTATTATGTTCTTGGGTATCAACGGTCACAAATGATGAGGGTTGTGGTACCATTAAAAATGGATGGTTTTTCTGGAAATAGTTGAAGCTAAGGAATAATAAACCACTGTACAATCATTTGCAGCGTTTTCTTATAAATAACTGCAGTCATCACTGTCAGTACAAAATATTAAAATGGTGGGAAAACGCAACGATGAATTTCCCTGCTTTTGCGTTGAACAGCCGTATCCTAAGGTGAAGATATTCTCGAAGGCCGTTTGTTGCAGGCTACTTGTATAATGTGAGCAGCAGTAGTAAGCTAGTAGATTACACAACGAACGATGAGGATGGCCGTGTACATTCGCACGATGCACAGTTGAGCTGTACTGAGATCCGAAGGGTTGGTTGCCTTTACAGTTGGGGAAGTACAGTCGAGTGAAGTGAGCAAGGTGTATCTAAATTCATGCTGAGTTGGTCCGAACGTGAGCTGGCTTCGCAAACATTAGCTTTAATCCCCCCCAGAGGCCTCACTCTATCCCGGCTACAATCCATCCATATACTTTTATCCCGCTCTTCCATTCTTTCGTGCACCGCCCGTTACAAACATACACGAAACAGCCCGAAAACATCGTTTTACACCCTTCTTACACAAAGTAGAGTCGAGACTTTCAATGCAAGGAGTATTCATTCTTCGCTACGTTCTCACCAAAAAATAACTCATAATATCCAGTAATGTTACGTTAATTTTTAAGGACATTTTAAGGCTCAGGTCTGTAAAAAAGAAGAAGTTTTTCTCGTGCTGTAGATGCGTGCTCTACGAGTGAATTTCGAAGAGTGTACAGGAGAGGACTATTCGAAGAATGTTTATACGCTCTTAAATTTAGGCTTTTATTATTATTTTTGGGCAAGTGTGGCAAACTCCAACCCGACCCTCCGCTCCAATCTAGCTAGCCAACAAACTCGTAATTAGTTTTGCCCGGAAAGATTTTTCTGCGCAGAACCAGATTTCATCTCGAAAATTACGTTTGTTATTGTTCAAAATGGGATGGAAAAAATCGACTACGAATTTCAACCCGAAACAAGTTAAAAAAATCCTTTTCGTGCGCCATTAAATCGAATTCTAGAAATTATGTGTATATTCGTACGAATGTGTATTTTTTATGTATAAACATGCAGAAAAGATTTCTAGGATGCCATTCTACTATGTACATTCTACCATTCTTCTATGATGCATGCAAATGATTTTTCAATGGTCGATTTTTTGGGAAGAGCTAAATAGCAAACTTTTCTGCTAAAAAGGAGCACCAGAGTGAGCCAATTTCAAACTATACCGATCGAACATCATTAAATTTGAGTCGTAGCTTTATTTGATAATGAATATTTCAGCCCCCATTGTCAAATAATAAACTTATTATTGAAAACACACTACAACCGGTTATATGTTGTCTGTAAGTCGCCTTCATATTATCGTCAATATATTTCGCTCTACCGGAACGGAAATAAACGCCGCCAAGATAAATAAATGTGTTCCAAGTGAGAAGCGACGCAGCTTCAACAGAAGCGGTAAATCTCGCGTTAAACTCAACTAAAATACAGAGACGCTAGCCGGATAGGGATTCGAATATATTCAAATACTAATTTATCGAACGTATTACGCAAAATAGGTCGACCCAAAGGGCATAGATTCCCCAAGCAACGTAACGTACAGTTCACCCCTCGTTTTCAAATCGAGCCCTCAAACAGGAAAGTAAATGAGCTCTTATTTACATTCGGAGAGCTCGATGCTAATGAATGGTCGCCTGTAAAAGGGTGGATTTCGTTTGGTCTGTTAATTTGAGAGGGAAGTAATCATATTTGCTTAACGTTGTTAATCCGTTGTCTAACTCGGGCGCTCTTACACGTGTGGGAGGCTCACTAATCAATCAGAAAATCTGTACGGATGGGAAATGTAGCATGTGCACGGTTACCCGCAGATAAATTACCTGACGTATTCCTAAACAACTAGTTCCTCGCATAGTGTGAACATTTGGTCTAGAATTACCAGTCGCCAGTAATTCTAATGCGCATACGCAAACCAGAATTATTTAATTCCTGAATTAGTGCAATTTATTTTCGCACATCCTATAACAAATACCTATGTATTCAACAAATAATATTTTCTGCATTTTGAATATTCATATTCCGCGTAGTTAGAAATAGCATTATAGCCCAACTAATTTTTGAAGGTCAGTTCAGCACAATATTCTCCCAACTCATCTGTGCGTTTTACACACACGAATTTATTGATTGTGATATTAATTCTTAATCCCCTGAGCATAAATGCTAGAATGAAAAAATATGCAAAGGAAACGCTTTCAGAGCCGTTCAATATAAGTATTCGTCTTCAAATGCTCTCGATTTTGACGCATCTTGAAAAAAAATTCACGACTCCATTATTTTCGCTTACCATTTATTCCGTTTCAACAATCAATCAACTTCATCTATTTTTCAAAATTCTCCTTTATTTCGGATATGCCCTCGATAAAGTAGGAAAGAGCCCGGAAGTCTCACCCCTATTCAGCCTGCAATGCAACCGCTTTCCTCTAACCCGAACTCGATTCGCCAGCCTACAGGACCTTAAGTGATGCTGAAATCCATTCTCTCCCAACCTGAACGCTGCGGCAAGTGCCGCTTTCCGAGTTCATCTTGAGAGGGCCAGGTCGAAAATTTTATTTAGCTATAATATTCTTCAGCTCACCCTCAGCCGCCAGGGAACCGTTTTCGGCAAAAGAGACCTCGCCTGATTCCAAAAATTCCTTTCAACCGGATCCGTAGCGCAGCTGTGTTCTCGAATGTAGCGAAAGGCTCGGAGGATTGTATTTTTCCGTCCGAAAACTGATAGTCCAGCGCAAAGGATTGCTCTTGGCATTGTATAGAGCGAAATACTCGCTCCGAAGTTTTCAGGCTGGCATGCAGCGTAATTCACCTGGAACAAAATGAAAATTATGAATGATATTATTGAGGCTAAATGTCCCCATTTTTGGTGGGCAATTTTTCTAGATACCTTCATAGGGACAAAAGTTTTTTTTTTTTTTTTTTAACTGATTTACGAAAAATAAATTTTGGTTTATCATTAAAAAATACACAATTTTTAAATCACTCCGAAAAAATTTCTCACTCCCCTAAGAAATTCATTTTTGTTTCAAGGTACGTAGAATCCAAATACAGAATAAAAAAATTTCTGTCCGTCCGTCAAACACTTTTCTGACAAAACTATTTACACTACAACCTTGAGATGAGTAAATGAAACAACAGTACTCGCTTAATTTTTTCAATTACTTTGTTTTAAAGAATAAAATAAAATAATTACAAGTACTGCACTTGGAAGTACAGTATGCAATAGCCCGCGACACAGATAAGTCATGTTGGGGCAGTTTCTAGCCGTTACCGTCCCAGCACTCGATCGACTCAGCCCTCGGTCACAGGAACATAACTACTCATAAACAATCCCTATTTGTGTTTATTGCTTGAAATGCAGAAAAAAGCGTTCAAAACTAAAACTAAGTAGCCTTCATATTGAAAGATTCATTTGGTTATTTATAAGATTATTACAACGCAACTGAGGACAAATCAAAACGCTGCAAATGGTTTATTATTCCTTTGCTTCAATTATGATTCAAGAAAACCATCCATTTATCAACGTTTCTGCCTTACAGCAGATTGGTAACTAGAATAGAGAACTCCTTAGCTAAATATGGTAATTTTAATTATATTTTTCGTAATTTTAAAATTGAAAATGGAACTATTTATGTGACGATACAACTTTGAGTGTTTGACGAACATTCTAACGATTACAGACCGATTTTTATGGCTCGAAAAAATCACGATTTAATGCCAAATTTCTGAAATTTCCACACAGATGCTGCGATAACTTGGGAACCATCAAAGCTATATCGACTTTGCAATGGTCTCTTTCAATTGAGCGTACAATATATAAATATTGATATCCACTTCACCTTTTCCTGAAAAGCGTTGGGAGATACGAATTTTCTCCCCCTCAAAACCTCCCTAAAATACCTTAAAATCGAGATAGCGATTTGGTTAAAGATTTGAGTCATTTTCATACCAAGATTGGCACGGAGATGCCTGGAAACTTGAAACATCATATTTTGAGAGGTATTAGAATTTTTTAAATATTTTTTCTTAAAATGGTTTAAAATGTTCAGTAAATCAATATCAGTGAATATTGCTCCAAAAGTGCTGCATCTCTTACCGTCCCTCTTGATTAGCAACTCACGTTAGACCGGAATCAGCTTAATATGGGAAGGAGGATTATCAACTAGACTAGAGAAGACAATCTATGAATATGCAATTGAGTCGAGAGATCCTCCTCATTGCTACCTCGCCATTGGTGATTATGGTGCTCAAATTTAGTTCGTCAAGATCCGGTTGAACGTAATAGGAGTAATTAGTGTCACGAAGGGCTGATCAAATTTCAATTCGGATCCGTCAGAAACCGAACGGAAGCGTATGAGCGAAATTCAAGGAATCCTTCACCGATAGGTATAGTCTGAAGACTAAGAGATTAGATGATAATTGTCATGCAATATCAGATGCAATGTAATACGAGATATGAAAAAATAACATTCCGGTTCAGGGAATATTTCATTTTTGAACTACCTCCAAAATACTGTTTATCGGAGAGGACGATTACATGAAATAAATTAATATAAAACTTTGGACAGTTATGGATGAACGGCGTAAACTAAAGACTGCTCTCCAATATCACCTCCGCCGAATATCTTTGAACAATGTCCGGGAGTGAAGAAAAATTTTCCCATTTAATGAATCAACTTGGTCTTTAATTTTTTCCTCCGACCGTCATCGTAGACACCAAGACCTCTCCATCTAACCCCGAGGGGCACATTTTCTTCTTTCCGAACTGATAAGGTCATCCCATAATTTCCTTCCGTTTGTCGGTGGCCCCCTCTAGAGCTGAGGCTTTTTCCAAAACGGTCGCTTAATTTGCGGCTTTGTCGGTTTTTATTCGCGTGACAGGTGCCACGCGGAGGAGAGACGCGAAGGGTTTCCTTCTTTCACAACCTTTCTAACTCTTCAGTAGATAAAACGACCGCCAGATAAAGCAATATCTGAATATTAAAAGTCTTGATCAAGTCCTCGGAGCTTCTAGTCTACAGAAGAGCCGAGGGGAAGTTATTCTTCAAACTTTATGATTACACAACTTTTTTATTTCCTCCGAGGGCACTTGCGTTTCCTTTTTCGCCTTGACGATAACTTTTTGGGGGATTCCTTTTCTCATTCCCAACTGGTTTGTGAGACGGCTGCTCTGATAAGAATTGTTGAGGGAGCAAAAAACCTTTGAAGTCTTCGAAATGTCATTACGAGAAAGTTTTCCCTGGATTGGTCGGAAAATTAGGAACGCCCAGATTAATCCGACATGCCTCTCATAGATGTAAGCTTCTGATCTCTTTCTGGGTTGAAATTTTCAGAAATACCATTTTTAGCTTTTTAAATGATAAGCTCTCGGCTCAGACGGCGCAACTTGTGGCAGTGATGGGTTTAATCGTGATCGTAATGCGATTATCATCTCAGGTTCTTTTCAATAGCCGTTATTTTCGGAGGTTTTTCAAGTTTGTAATTTTGTAAAATAACTGTGTACCATGAACTCGAGAAGCGGTAGGATGAATGCACCATTAATAGGTCGTTTGAAAGGAAAATCCTGTTTTGAGCGTGCCACAATTGCGTTTTTTTTTTTTTTTTTTTTTTTGGCCATTTTAGCAGTTGTGACATCTCTCTGAAGCTGATTAACTTCAATTTCTTCAAGTATAATATACACATTTGATTTTCAACACTAAAACAATATAATCTATGTTTTTCCCCAGTAGTAGGCATCATAAGATACCAGTAGTAGGCTTCTAAGTTTCAACACATAAAATTTCGTTAAAGTAAGTAACAGCTCTCATAATATTTTTAGCGAATGTTACAGCAAATGATAATATTTTATGTGTCTCCGAAAATCAAATATGACCCGAAACGACCCTTTCACGTGCCCTATGCAAAATAAGTGCCGCATGTTCAAAGATAATTATTTGGATACAGTTTTCTTGTATAGTAGTTACGATTTTTCGGCCATCCAGATCGAAGGGAATAGTGTGCTAAAATTCGCATAAATAGTTCCGAAAAATAGACATAGGCACTTTTACACCAAGAAAATTAACAATATAAGGAATTAAAATCTATTTATTTTTTTCACGCTGATTCGAATGAGACCAGAACGGGGTCGTCACTATTGACAGTTCTCGAGCTATTGTAATTCTTGTGGGGACTTCGGAAATTTCATCAAATCGGGCACTTGGTGCATCAAAATGAACGCACTACAAAATAAAGTCTATAGCAAAAGTTACTTGCGCTTATAGTACTTTTGCCTGCTACTGCAATGGCTCTTCCCTGATGAAAAGTCAATTATCATTGTATTCGGCAGGAAAATCTAACAATAGCCACACGGTAAACGAAAAAGTGGTATTTCTATTTCTGGCACTTCTGCCTTCTATGAACTGAGGGTTTTAACCATCGTTAAATTCTAATGTGAAAATAACTATGGATGCCTATTAATGAAGGCGGAAGAAGGAACAAGTGCCTACAGATGCCTACTAATGAATGCTGATGTGAAATGAAACAGTTTTTCATAAACCCATTAATAGACATCGATTTATTATTTAATTAGAATTTAAAAATATGATTCAAACAATCAGTTCATATTAGGCTCATTAGCTAGACACCTAGATAACGGAAAACCAAATTAGGTCAAAATCGCTTCAAATAATGGTAATACCCTCAGAAAAACTCACCTCCTTAGCGAATCACACAAGGAAATGAAACTCGTGGGGACCGTTTGGTCGGAAGTTATAAAATCACCCAGGCTGCCTCAGTTATCTAGGTCAATTTAAAGAAACTCCGCAAATACCAGCCTTCAAGTTGTCAGTAGATTCCAGCTGAATAGATCCTCCGATCCGTTGTTTATTACAAATATAATTTCGAATGCTACTACAGGAGCACTGCCTATTTCTGGTGTACTTACCCAATTCCACACCACAGAAGAAATTTCGCTCACAAACGTACAACAATAAAGCGCATCGTTCGACAGCTTTAAGAAATAAAACCTTCGAGTAGTTTTAAAGGCTTTCCTTCAAACCGATGCCGACCGCACGTGTGAAGCCTTTGCACTCGGTAGAGTTCCCATTTGACTACAGCACTTCCGTTTCGACGGCCTTTAAGAAAACCGTATTACAACCCTAACCTTTAATCCGCCGTTAAAACGTGGAGCCCAAGAAAATAAATCGCGCGAAACCTTTCGCAGGTGACGAAAAGGAACGGCTAGTGTTTGTTGGTTGAGCGCGTTCGAATTACATCAAATCTCGGAATAGGTCGCTTTCTATCTATTATCGTAAGCTTTTGAGAGTTTGGATCGGAAAAAGCTTTTGAGAGCAGCTACGATAAAATATTGCAAGGAGTAAAATGCAAAATTTCGACATATCTTAGCGAATGTGTTTATTTGTATTTATTTATTTTTATTATTATTTTTTTTCCAAACGGGAACGTGAGAAGGTGTCGTTACTTCGTTAAATCATACTAAGTGGCAGTCACACAAAAGCAGTGTTCATAGGGGCTTAGGCGTATTAATTTTGGGGATTATCTTTTGTCTATTCGGTTGGAGAACGGTAGGTAGGGTGGGAAGTAGCTAAGTAGGAAGAATGGATAGACAGCAACCGTCTCTACTCAAATCTACGCCAGCTCTACAATATGTGAATATCGATTAAAAAATTTCAGTCCGTCCGCCGTAAAAGCAAATTCTTGAATCATTCACCAAAAAAGCAATCTTGGTCTGACAATGGCTCATTTCTTTAACCAAGTGGCTAACTCTATTTTGAGGTTACATTGCTGACAAAATTTGACTGACTAAACCATTAAAGCTACTTGATTGCTATTTTTCCGAAAATCCGTCTTAGTCTGAAAATGGCTCAATTCTTTAGTCAGTTTAAAGGTATTTTTGGGTTATTTTTTCTAACGGGGGAAAACCTCATATTTTTTGGGGTTTTTTGACAGAGGTGTGTTTTGTATCAATTTCTATAGATTTTCGAACGCTGAATCGAATGAGACCAGTACAGAGTCGACAGCTTTTAATGGTTCTCGAGTCACTGAAGCTTTTGTTTGGCAAATTTGAATTTTTTCAGAAATTTGGCAAGTTGGTACTTGTGATTATCCAGAGCTATAAAAAACACTCTATACTCGTTGGAATGCTCGTCAAATAGTCTCTCAAGCTGTATTGCTACGTGATTTATTTTACTTTTAATTAATTAAAAATCATTAAAATTACGATTTATAGTTACAGATCTACTGTTAGGTGAAAACGTTCACAAACGTGCGGGATAGTTAGCATCACAAGGGTATATAGTCTTTTAAATCCTAATTAAAGAAAAGGAATAACGAACCACTTTAAAATCATTACCTAGCAGTGTTTTTTTTTTTCTGGTTTATTTAGAAAATTCGGATCTCCTCAAACATGGGGTGAAATCAGTCCATCGTTACGCTATTCATTTGGAGCTCCCTCGGTTTCGTCTTCATCCTCGTTCCCGCTCATTTCATTTATTCTCTGAGCCTGCAGGTCTGTTCCGCAAGAACAGTGGACTCTACTACTAACGAGATAGGGTAGCTCCCGCTTGCTCGACGCAGACAGAATAGAGCGCGCGCCCCCTTTTCCTTGGACTATGGGAATCATTCCGACGCTGAATGGCCCGTTTCTTACTAGAAGTGCTGCGAGTCGACTCCAAATGCGAAGTTGGAGTTTGCCAAGCTCGGCGCTTTTAATGACGTTCACGGCCTAAGCGGCGAACGGCTGTTATTGTCCCGGGCCCATTGACTTGGTTGATGGCGGAAATGCATTCATTCTTATCGCCTGGGGTGAACTGTTCGCTGGGAGAGAACGAAAAGAGAAGCCGGAAGGAAGCATCTCCCCGCTCCTCAAATGAGGACCTACGCGGAAACTATGGCCGCCGCGCTGTAAAGAAATCCTTTCCCTCCATGGCCTGTCAAAATCATTGTCATCCCATCAGAAACTGATTCGGTCGATCGCCGTCGGAGACTACATTTTCAAAGCCTCGTGCTTTCTTGTTGGTGGAAAAATTTCCTCCGATTATCTATTAGTACGGAATTATTATTGAAATTTTTCTAATAATAATTTATCCTATTTTCTGCTAGTTTTGTGTGTCAATTTCAACGAATAGGTAGATTCTAAGGTACAAAACTATAAGTGAATTTTCTTATATACTTACTTTCAGACGGCTGAACACACAATTGTAGCGAAAAAGCTATCATTCGAATAATATTAATCTAAGAAACCTTCGTTTTCAATTTTCAGCGATGAAATTTCTACAGCCGGCTACACTATGCAATAAGTGGTTATGTAGCATATCCTGAGTCGAATGTGTACAGAAATCTTATTGGGGATTTTAAAAGGACGTCTGTTCACAGTCGGATGAAGAATGCTATATACTGCGAAGAAGATCTCTTTGAATGCAAGGGCGACTAGCTCCCTGAAGGATGATCCTCCACCTTGTTCCTTTCCCGAGTGTTTCGCAACGCGACGAAAAGGAAAATGCAAAGGTCTAAGTCGAGGAGAAAATGGAAAAACGTATACAGAACGAAAAAAAATACATGAAAGAGCGGTGAAAATAAGATGGAAAGAGCGAGCGAATGTACAGTGAATATGTTTCCCTCTTCGTTCACTGTTATCCTGTCTTGACTGGTAGAATCACATTTACGATGTTTCTATTGTTTTTCATGTATTCTCTAATCTTATATTTGTCGCATATAATTTCAGCTTAATTCGTTGTCAGTGTTTTAGAATTTTCTCATAAATCATTAATCATTTTATTCCTAACCGACCGTTAAGGCGAACAAGAGTCAAACTCTTCAGGAATTTAAGGTTTTTTTCCTGCATTGCTGACATCAACCGCTCACGTGTAAAAGGGGAGCGATTCTTGGCAGAAAAAAACCAGTGATGCATGCACTTTCGTCTTGAACTTTCCTCAATCCTTAGTAACAGTCTTTCCTCCGGTTTCCACAACAATCGAAGCTGCGGAGAGGGAAAATGTTGCGAGTGACAAAACGGATCATTCCGCGGGGTTGAATATCAGCTACTTTGCTCTCCATCTTCGCTCGCTTTCGTTTCTTCTTCAGCCCATCACATTTTTACCGTTTCACTCTCGAGAAAAAAAGGTAGCGCTCTTTTGTCCGCAACCGTGTGCGAAATAATGGAGATAAATTTTCGCTAGTTGACCTTGGTGGAAAAATCTGCTTATTTTCGGAAAGAAATTATTTGCTAAGTGATCGGGGCGAAAGGTGAAATTCAGAAAATTATCGATATCAAGACAGCGAATATTTCAGGAGGGAAAATATTCGAAAGTGTCGCGCTGTTCAATAAATTGATAACTTCTTGTAAAGGGAAAGTTCTTGTAATGGTGCTACGAAGCCCTGATGATGCCCGAAAGGGTGAAAGTGCTTGGCAGGCTGATAAAAAAACAGGAGAACAATTCGCCATGTTTTTCTCCCCCTCAATCTCAACAGCGAATAAATAGGTAGGCCAACGATTGAGAAAACAAAAAATATTTCGATTTCTTGACGTCGCATTTTTTATGTCGGTGGATTGTGTGGGGGAAAAAATATAGAACCGCCATAACTGAATGTTGCTATCTTGTAACCTTTCTAATCAGTTTCTAGTCAACCCTTGTTACATTTCTCTTCTCAAAATAGTTGCCCTATGGCTCCACGTCACCCTGATGATGCCCGAATGGGCGAAAGTGCTCTGCCAGAAAATAAACAACCGGAGAATGTGTAGCCTGGTTTCTCTCCTCCTCACAATCCATGGACATCAAAAAATACTTCATACGGTACGGTAGTTGAGGACTACGAGACGATGACGTCAAAATAAGCGATGCTGAACGATTTATAAATGCTTCCACATCCCGCAATTCCGGTTCGTTCCCCTCATGGATAGTGTTGAAGTGAGAACCAGTTTGAGCGTGCAGGCCCTCAAGGGGAAGGAACTAGCGCCGTTTTCAAAAGGCCAGCTCGCCGCACAAAAGCGGGCGGATTTCCGAAAAGGGAGAAAACGTTGATTAATTATTGTTAAATCGTGCGCTTGAAGCAGACGTCAGAGCTTTTGTGCGAACGCCCTGCAATATTGTCGTAGCGACCCCAAGTTTATTTTGCGACTCCGTCAAACCGCTTCGGGGCTCGTGTGGTATTTTGTATCTATTTGCTCGAACCGAATGAATAAATTCTTGGTGAGCTCGATTCCCCAAATTAATTCGGGTGGCCGAGTGAATAATTCGGCAAGTTTGAGTTTCGAATTTTCGATGGGGAATCCAAGCCAAGTACACCGAAACATTTCGACATTTCTCTGAAATTCAGAAGAACTAAAAAATAGCTTGTTCTATTTGAAAGTTCACTGAAGAGCCAATGGATAACAGTTAATCTAACGGCGGAAAACTGAGTTTTACAGGTTGAGAATGGCCGTGTTTATACAGCTCCGAGAAGTATGCTTCAAATTTTCTCAATCCGAAAAGAGATGCAAATGATGTATTAGTGGTTTATTATTCCTTTGCTTCAAATATGATTTAAGGAGACCATGCTGTTGTATCCTGAAATTGTTGAACTTTTCACCTATCAATAGATTGGTAACTATAAGATGATACTTCATAGCAACTATCGTAATTTTAATTATTTTCATTTTTCTTCAACCATTATTTGTAAACACCATCCGCATATTACTAACCTAACTCAAACTCTCGTAAACTTTTTCACCTATACTCGTGATTTTCAATATATTTATTTCCTCTCAATTATTTAATTTGAATTAAAAATGATTGCCAAACGAAACAGCTGAAGAAAGTGTTTGGCGAACTTTCAAACGAGTACTGAACACTTTTTATAGTTCCACAAATCCGAATCCACATCCAAATACGTATCTCCGAATCTCGAACAATTCACCTAAAAGCAGCGATAACTCGAAAATCTTTAAGGCTGTCGAATCCAATATGGTCTCATTTGATTCGGCGTCTGATAATCTATATAAATTTTTATCAAACACACGTATCTTACTTTAATAAGGGAAACTAAGAATTCCCCTCAAAACTCCCAAAATAACCTTGAAATGGAGGTTTGGAGGAGCGGTTTCGCAAAGAATTGAGCCGTTTTAAGACCAAGAATAATTTTTGGTGAAAATTTCAACTTTGTTAGGTTTTATAGTTACTTCTGAAAAATGTTCGGTGCACAATGTTCGGCTGGTTTGTAGTTCAGGCGTCCAGGGTATATAATGAATTGAACCCACATACTAAAGAAATTAAAAGTTTGAAGGGCTTCAAAATAAAGTTGAGAGATGTTCTTTAGACCAGGTATTAATTAAGTTAAATTATAAGTGTTGATGTTTTTTTCATTTGTATGAAGTTGATGGTTTATTTTCTCTAATTGATTCATTTTTATATAAGTAGGCATATTTTAGTGGTTTTTACAAGTTGGACCATTGCACGGTAATAGCAGATTCTTATTATTTTATTATTATTATTTTTTTTGTTGTTAAATCTTGAAGGACTGATTAATGTGTAGACGTTCAAGTTCATTTACATTCTCTATAGTTGTAAGAGAGGGCAGTAATGCCCTAAACTGTGCAGAAAAATAAAAATTAATTCATTCATTCATTTTACAATGGACATAACTTTTTCGATCGGATATTCGGATTCTACATGCCTTGAAACGTAAAAAAAAGTTTGAGGAGATTGGAATTTTTCCCCGGGAGCGGTTTCAATGGTTTATTATTGAATAATAAACCGAAATCGAATGGTTCGTCTACTGTCTTCTGAAAAGCAAGTACGTGGACTTGAAAATGCAAGAGTAGCTAAGCCTAACATACCGAGGGAAGCATGTTTTACGATAGAACATGTTCGTGCCGGCTCTTCCTGTTCGTCCCTCAAGCTTTCCGATGCATTGCGAGAGCATCCGAACGAAAAACGTTGTCGTTGCAGCAAATGCACCGTGAACAACCCATCGGAATGGAGTTGGAGTAGCCTTTCGATACATCACTTCATCTCTGCACCCGGGTTTCCCTCTTTCCTCTCGAGTTACCTTCCCAATGTTACGACTTCCTCGTATCGCCTGCTTTCCCACGGTTGACCGAACACCGTTGACAAGCAAACATCGCGTTAACCGGACTCTTTCTTTCCTCTGAGGCAATAAACGGACGAATTTTTACTTGCCCTTTAAACTCAACATCCGTAAAACATAGCGTTGCTCTCGATGATTTCATTCGGCTGGAAAACTATTGAAAGTGAAAACAATATTATGAAGGACTGATTTTCACGGGATCCGATCGGAAATTTCCAGCGGCGACGATTATTACGCGAAAATATGTCAGAAGTTTGCAATTAATGGAAAACGAATCATACTATCACCAATGCTCTTCTTCAAAAGACAAAAATTCCATCTGATTTTCGACCGTACTTGACATAGAAATATTTAAATCAAAGGTGAAAATGTGTTGTTTTTAGGTTTGGAACGTGATGAATCCGACCTAGGGGAAAAGCTCGAGCAAACCGCGAGTGGCAGGAACACGAAAAAAACTCGCTTGCGTCATCAAAGAGACTAAAGCTTATTACATTTAATACGAGCGAGACGTAGGAGTAAATATAGGGCCAAGCTTTCCCAGTCAGAATATAAGAGGGAGGTAAAACGTTAAAAAATTTGAATTTCATTAATATTACTTTTGCCGCCGAAGCTGGCGGATGGAACTCATAAAAAAGTTAATTTACATTTAGATGAGGTTCAAGAAAATACCTCGTAAAACGCCATTTACATTCTGAACTTGAAATTCGCGAGATGGAGGAATAATCTATATGCTAGACTCTATATATGCTAGATAATTCTCAATTTTGATCACTGCAAGAACGCCGATGCAGGTCACCCCTTAAATGCAGTTTTTACGTCATTGTACGGCTATGAATGAGCATCACAAATTTAAATACCTACTATTTTTGGATTATTATTAAATAATAAACTATTGCAATCTCTCGCAAAAATAAATTTTCTAACCCCTTAATGCTTGATGCTTTACGTTTCAAGGCAAGTTGAATCCAAATATATACCTATTTAAAAAAAATAATAATAATAATAATTTTGCTGACAAAATTTTTCTGACGAAACTATTAAAGATAAGTATAATGGGAAATTTCAAACAAGAATAAATCTTAGCTTGATGATAGTTCAATTCTTTAGCTAATTCTTAAGTCAATTTAAAGGGTATTTTTGAGAAATTTTAACGGGGGAAAGTTTATATTTTCGAAGGTTTTTTGGACAGAGATGCTTTTTGTATCAATTTATACAGATTTTTGAACGGTTTGTTAGGAAATTTCGATATTTTCCGAATTTTAGCAAGATGGTACGACTCGAGATTATCACTAGAGCTACAAAAAAAGTTTCATACTCGTTGAAATGCTCATCAAACACTCTCTCAAGTTGTATCGTTAGGCGAACATTTAACTTTTAATTAGATAATTAAGAAAACGAATGAAGGACTAAACAATCATTTACAGCGTTTTTGAAGCGTTAGTGATGTCGATAAAAAATGGTGTGATTTTATTTCGTACCTGTTGAATTTACTCAGTTTCCTGTGTTTTTCGTTGTTTTTTTTTCCGGAGAACTGGAATCTCACGCCTGTGTATTTTTCAAACCACTTACTCTTCATAATATTTAAATCATAAAACGCTACCTCTATTTCGAGTGGAAAAAGCCTGAATTCAACTTTTAGCGTCAAGTTATCATTTTTAGGAGACAACGTAATTCAATTTGCAATGCTCGCTTTTCACACAAACTCCTTCATCCATCAGATACTCGAACCCAAGGACTAACACTGAGAGCTAAGTGAATACATGAGCAGAGCAGAGTAGAGCTAAGTTCCTTCGGAAAAGTATCGATGACGAAGTTAAAATGTAGTGCCTTGAGTGGGTTTTGTCATTAAACCTCTCTCTGGAAGGTGTCCGCAGAAGGTCTGACCGTAAAAAGTTGGTATCCCTCAGGCGGACTCGCGGTCTCGAAGTAGAGTCCTCTCGAAATATAAAGCTGCAGACAACCCGCTGTTAGATAGGAAGCCACTCAGAGTTTTACGCGCTGCATTGATTGCGATGGGCGCGTTGGAAAGCAGCTGTACGCTAAATCTGAACTCACGATGGGAGAGGTGTCAAATAGCCAATGCAAGTAGTATCTAGAATAAGGCGCTTTCAATGCGAAGATGCATCCAAGAAAGGAAAATTTGTAAGGAAAATCGGATCATTATCTCTCTAATGGCAGGTGAGGATTAAACGCGCAGTCCGACCATGGAACCAGGATAAAAGACAAAGAGAAGAGAAAGCTTAAAACGCTGCAAATGTTTGTGGTGGTACATTATTCCTTCGCTTCAATAATATTTTATGAAGACTATCCATTTCTGATAGTAATTATTCAGAACATGTGTGAACGTTCCAACCGAAAAAAAAAATTGGTAACTATCGGGGGAAGTTTCGTAGCAACTATTGTAATTTTAATTATTTTTATTTTTCTTAATTTCTTAATAAAAAGATACATTTTTTGCCCTACCTTACAGCTGGAGAGAGTGTTTGACGACCATTCCAATGAATATAGAACGATTTTTATAGCTCCAAGACCTCACGAGTTATACCCTTATGTCAAATTTCTGAATTCTCCCAAATTCGACACAAAAGCTGTGATAACTCGAGAACTAATCGACCCCGCGACGGTTTCATTCGATTCAGCGTCCAAAAATCTATATAGTTTGGTACCACGTACACATTTTTCTGAAAAACCTTGGAAAATATGAATTTTCTCCCCCTCAAAACCCACCAAAAATACCCTTAAAATTGAGCTTGCATGTTGGTTCAAGAATTGGGCCGTCGTAGGGCCGAGATTGATTTTTGGTGAAAATTTCAAGAATGTAGCTACTATAGTTAGGCCGGAAAAGTGTTGACGGCGGACAGACAGAATTTTTTTTACTGGATATTCGGATTCTACATGCCTTGAAACATCAAATTTTGAGGGGGGTCAGAAAAATTTTTTTCTTGGGCGATTACAATGGTTTATTATAATAATAAACCAAAAGTAGTCACTCCTTCACCGATCAAAGAGCATCCAATTCCACCTCATGTCTGGAGCTTCATAAATTTCAAATCTGGTTCACTCACCCTGTTTTTCTGATCATCGCTGCCAGACGAGTGCTACGTACTTTATACTACCAATGCTTAAGCATGCTTGAGATGTAAGCAGCGCCGTTATCTCATTTTGAACTTCTATACTTCGAGCGCTTTCGCCATACAAGGCCTCTTCAAGAAACATCTTCGTAAAAATTTGAATCTAAACTGCATTTGAATCTAGTCCCCCCATTTATTATTTTAAGTTATTGGACTCTAGGTTCAAAAAGCGGACGTGTTTTAGAAATTTCCTATTCATGACAATTCCAGCCTTGTGGAGCTACTTACAGGATCTATTTAAAAAAAAAGATGATTCCTGAAGAGGCCTTGAATGGCGAAAGCGCTCTAAGTATAGAATTTCAAAATGAAATAACGTCGCTGCTTACATCTCAACCTCATCCCCACGTCGAATGAAATAGATATGCGACAAATCACAACGAAATAAAAACTTTGATCCGAAATCAATTCAATATCATACCAACCACAACATTGCCGTCTGATTTCGGCTTGCCGAAAATTGTTCAAACACGATTCCATTTTTCGAAAAAAACTGGAACCAACTTTCTGACTGTAGAGATGGTGTTGAACTCTGACTTACATAGACGGTATCAAAGGTCTGGCCGTGAATCAGAGAGCTAGGCCAACGTCGACAACAATAGTGTTGTATGGGGTGTTCATTAAACAACAAAGCGGATACCCTTCCGAGCAAGAAGCGACTCCAGTGCATTACCCAGAGGCCTTCTGTCTTTCGGACGGGCCAAGAGACTGATTTATTCTACTGTTCCAACGAGCCGGTCTGTTTCTGCCATCCATTCTGCTTTTTATTGGTCATTATCTGCTGAGTGATGTTTGCTATATTGTATAAACGCCAGTTCTGAGCTGCGTTAAAATAAGTGAAAACAGCAGCAAGAAGGCGAGCTTTTGAAATAATGATACGAAGAAGGAACAGAAAAAAAATTACAAATTACTCATAGAAGAAGTCTCACAATTACTTTAACCGCGCACAATTTTTGCAAATAATACTTGCAGTTTAACCAAGTAAGAAAATCGAGTAAGTTCTTGGATCGTTCATGTGCAGTAGCTTCACTCAATTCTTTCATCTAATAAATATTCTCTCATCCAGAATAAAATGTCAGGCTATGAAACTATCGCTCTACTAAAAACGTAAGTTGAGCATTTTAATTTCGACGGTACACGTCTAAAATCGCATTTAATTTGAGCCTCACGTTGAAAAGCACTTTTAAAGTTGTTCGTTTCGGCCCCGTAGCTGGCACGGAGTGATTGAAGAATCCATTATATTATCAAGATAGATAACTTTCAGCAAATCGCTATTCTCTCTGGTGATCGGCTTCTAAAACAACTCACCCGCCGCTCTTCGAGGAATCAGGCTCGCAGCGACGATCCCGTTGACAAATTCTTCCAAACTCCCATCAATTCATTCGACTGTCTGCCTCATCTGTAGAAAGAAACAGTAATAGCCAAGTTTATTCGGTGTTTTTTTTTTTTTCAACCTTCCTCCCTTTGCTAGCTCGCGACCTGAACGAAAGTTAGTTCTCGCAATGAGATGGGAGCAGATAAGCCTCTCAATCAATCCAGCTTTCCAATCAGTCCGACTCAACTTCTAAAATTAGACTTTCGGAGGAAAAGTTGAAGAGAGTGGAGTAAAAGCGCTTCAGACGCAAGAAGTTGGAATGTTCGGCGGAAGTATTGCTCTCTAGGGAAAAGAGGTTCGGATGATTTCAAATGTTTCCTCTTTCCAGCTCAAAACTCAAATACACCTTTTAAACTGATTGGTGAAAACATGAAATGGAAATACGAAAAATCGTTGCTATGAAGCTCCTAAGCTCGTCAAACCTTGGCAGAAAAATATTCATCTTTCTGCGTAAGCGAGTTTGACGAGGAGGCCGATGCTGGCGATTTTGGCGAAAGAGATGGAATTTCTGCTCGTGTTCGCCGTTTAGCGATATCACGAGTGTTGCGTTTATTCTTTGTTTTCGTTTGACACTACCTATTTGTTATCATTTTCATTGTTAATTTTCGTCGTGTTGATTGTTGCCGAAAAATTGTGAGGATACTCGAACTTGAACTTCAAGCTAAAAGTCTAGAAAAAAAAAAAAAAAAAAAAAAAAAACTTTAGAAAATACGAACGTATTTTCCGCTAAAAACTCCCAAAAATACAAATAAAATTGAGGTCGTCTTGATTTGTTTTAAGAATTCAGCCATTGTCAGGTCGAGATTGATTTTCGGAGAAGAATCGAAGAACAATTGAGCTTTTATAGTTTCGTCAGAGAAATCTTTATGGCATACGGTGGACGGACAGATTTTTTTTTCATTTTTATTGAATATTCTGATTCTACGTGCCTTGAAACGTAAAACATCAAATTTTGAGGGGGTGGTTAGGAAAATTTTTTCTTGGGCGATTACAATGGTTTATATTATTTTTAAATAATAAACCAAAATTAAATTAAGCT
This sequence comes from Tupiocoris notatus, assembly GCA_037159825.1. Taxonomy (NCBI): domain Eukaryota; kingdom Metazoa; phylum Arthropoda; class Insecta; order Hemiptera; family Miridae; genus Tupiocoris; species Tupiocoris notatus. The sequence goes on from JASJUZ010000054.1 coordinate 243,789, forward strand.
CATGATATACGAAAGATTTCGACTTGTTGCAAGGAAACAAAGGATAATCCCAGCTGAGCAACTTTCTCGTACATAAATCTCTACTTTCGAGTCGTCTTTGACGCCACCAATCTCAAAAGTTTTGACACTCTTGCGACAAGAATTACGACGTACAGACGGCTTTGGAGTCAGTCGGCTATGGCCGTATTTTGACTGAAATCTTCCTCAAAACTGGAATTGGAGAGATTGTCCATTTAAGCGTAATCTTAAAGCAACTCCAAGATTCGACGGAGCAAAGGTATGAATTATATGCACCTGTATGTTTTTCGGAGCCAAGGTAAAGGGCCTAACAGATAGGATTAATAAATTATTAATGCTCCGTGCAACTCCGTAAAACTGCTTTCTCCTGGTTCAGCGAGATAAGGCAGGACGAAGCTAGAGACTCTCACTCAACTACTTCGCTGACCTAGAATTTCTCCTGTAGTTTTCCCAGTGGTATTAGCGAACAGACAAGCAAAAGCCCAAGTTTCATCTTTCTCCAACAAAGACGGCCGACTGTTTCCATTGGAAATACACACTTGAAGAGATCTCAGCACGTGAGATTCGTCAGGCGGATAATTTACGCCCGTCTAAATTAACTTTTGCTCTTTAATAAATTGATGTTAAGGCGAACGCGATTTTAGCGTAGTTGCTGATATTATTGTTGGAGTCTTGAGGCTCCAGGTATCCGGAAACAAACAAGTATTCTTAAGATACACAAAGCCCAACGGTTATATCACTACTGCCACGAGATGAGAGCATTGCTTGAGACGATTTTGATTCCCAGGTAAACCAAAGTGAAGGTTGGCTAAGGCCCTATTTCCTTCTATCAAGGCCTGCGATCTCTAAGTTCTTTCCGAAAGTATAAAGTTGCAGATCCCTGCTCTTTTTGAACCTACTTTTATGCACCTGATTGTCAAGGCCTTTTGGATGTAAATGAACACCCTCGGAACCGAAGATGTGTTGCAAACCAAGTAGATCGCGCATGGGAACCGCGGATTTGCCCCTTTTAGCTTCGAGTTCCGTGCTATCGACGGCAGGGGTATGTTTCGTGCAAAAAAGGAAAATATATATAAAAAATTCAACCGATATCGCTCCCACGTGAGATGAGGAGACGTCTGTTGACCGTATGTATGCGGCTCACACCTTAGCTACACACCGTCTTAAGAGGCTGCTGAGGGCAGGAAACCGCGTTTTGAATAAAGATAGCGGAGCAACCTGGATACGAGCACGTCTACAAAAAGAGAGGTGGAATGTAGAACCTTCGTAGAGGGATTTTCACAATCGAAGGGGCATATTCAGGGCGTTACGCGAAATAATGGGATAGAAAGAAGCAGACATCACCTCATCGATTTCGTGAAATTATGGCGGCGCAGCTCATTTAGGAGAACGAATTCACCGATGTGATTCAACTATTTAATTTCCCCTGCTCTGGGTTGGAAACCAGTCTCAATTGTACTTTCGAGCATCGATATTATGGTTTGAGAGTTCAAACGAATTTCAGCTCCTGTCTACTTACACTCGTTAGCGAATAAGAGTCAAGCCTCTTGATTCGTACACCTAGAACTTTTCCTAAGTGAGATGATTGCCTAAACGCCGAAATCCTTATAACTCAATTGAAATTAGTGGACTCCGTGACTGTCTCTTCGTCTTCTATCCCTGGGTGAAGGATCATGGCAAAATGCAAATAAAAATAGAAGGTTGTCGCCTCGAATTTCTCGCCTTGACATCACTCCAAAGGATTAAATGAGAAACGAGCGGCTCGAAAACTTGTAATTGTATGAATTTAGAAAACTGCTGATGTTCTTCATTATGAACTCTCAATAGTCCTGATAAATAAAAACCAATCGTAAAAAAAAAAAAAAAAAAAAAAATACGCTCTTCTCTCTTAGCTACTTGAGGGTAGACGTCATTTTCTCCAACGTTACGAAAGCCGGGAATCGAAAAAAACACGAGTTAAAGAGTTACATCATTTTTCTTTCTCTCCCAAGTTGAAGTCAAAGATTGAAAGGATAAAAGAAGAACTAGTAAGAAGCTCTCGCTGTGCCACTGCGGTTAATTACTTATCGTCGGAAAAGCGAATGTTCCCATGTTCGGCGAGAGTTGGCTGCTTGAAAAGGTCCCTAATGCGATGGTAGACCGCAATCTCTTTGATTACTTTCCGGTCGGACCTTTCGTATCGTCTGGAAGGGGATGATAGAGAAGGAACTGGAATTCGCCGTAAAGGGCGGGGATTGCGGACAGGCGACCACGTGATGTGGGCTCCCCGGCGAGCTTGTTGTTCCCCTATTCTTCGACACAGTCCTAAATGGAGAGAAACTCGACGACCATGGACGCGAAAAAAGTAACAACACAAAAAAAAGGAAAGAAACCCAACCCTCTTGGCTGTAAAAGTTATTTTTTCCTACCGCACGAAGCGGCGAGGCTTTTTCGTCTCTTCGGAGACAATGGGATTTAAGGTGGAAGCCGGGGCAGTTCGATGAAACTAAGTTTTCGCTTCGTGACGCGATTGGAAGGACTTTCTTAGATCTCTTTGTGTGACAGATATAACCACAGCCCAGTCACCGGAGAGAAAAGTTCGCCCATACAGCAGGATCAATCATCGGTCGACATGTTATTGGCGGTATTGATGCCTAATTCGTTGGAATATTGGCTGACATTTTGTAATAGTGTGAGTGCCACGGTCTGGACTAAAACTTTGGCAACAACAAAAATCGAGAAGGTTATTGCGTTATCGTTGCCTTGTTTTCTTCTATCGCTTTAATCTCGTTTTTCTAGTCCTCGCGTGCGCGTATTTCTCTTGCGAATTATATTTTCTAAATTAATAAAATAAATAAATCTTTCAACCAAATTTCTACCGATTATTCTCCCACAATAGCATTACATTTCTGTAGCGAATTCCCACAATACCTAGACGGTGATTTCTAATAGCTATTTACCTGTATCTTACTGTTGAGCCGCATTTTTCTGCAGATAGACTTTGCTCAGGCGATAATCAACAATGCTCTGTAACGGAAAATAATACGTTACTTTATTTGTCTGAAAATGATTAGTACTATCATAATGCCGTTGTCAGATTACAAGACCTTTGAGCAATGGGGTTTGCAGAGCTTGAAAACGCTCAGAAATGAAGACCACGAACATCTTGATAAATGGTGTCATTAAATTCCTGCAAAAGAATGAAAAAAAAATTATTTCGTCTCGAAAATTAATAAGAAATTGCAGACTTTGTAATCATGGTTTCCATCGACTGGTAGTTGATCGATTTTGATCGAGCGTCAACTCAATGCCATCACGAATTATTCTGTGCTTTGATTTCAACCGAAACAGTAATATCATTCAATGATATCATAATCAACTCCACAGAGTTATTACTAAGTACTTTCAAAAACCATCGTGCTCGGTGCCCAATTAATATTGAACTCTCAAAATATTGAACTTCGCACTATAATTTCCACTTGACCACGACTCTTACTATATCGTATTCAAATTTTTCTTTACTGTTCAATAAATGCAATTTTTTATTAAATTAAAAAAATTTAAATTCATATATTTAAAAAAAGCATTTGCTATATTTATAACTTTACCGAAGCGAACGCAAGTTTCGCGAACAAGTTCAAAATGGGTAAACATTTGCGCCTGAAATTGTATAACGCAACATCAAGGCGAAATTCGCTATAGAAATTACTCAACCGAAGGCGCTCAGTTGTCAGTCGTTTTCCCTTAGGCGAGAGGCAAATCTGCTATGCTCGGGTTTATGGAAGCAAACACGCGCGGTTAGGATGACATCCGTGTATAAGTATGTACGCGAACATAATTATACGTATAATTAAAAGCGTCTACCTCGCTTCCTCATCGCTTTAGAGCCAAGGCTTGAACAAGTTTCACACTTTGGTAATCTTAAACCTCCCAAGCTTGAAGGTGAACCGGGAGGTCTTAATTATAACTTCGGTCTGAACGAAAGGGAGAAGCGTCGTCGGAATATGCGACAGTCCCAGAGAACACTCATTAGGACTCGAGCAGCTTTGGAAGGTGATTGCTGTTATCGTTATCTTTTCGAGTGAAGCCTACTAATGATGTCGCGGTTCCAATTCGTATTTGTGAACTCAAAGAAGCATAATCTAATACACTTAGATCGTCGAAACTCGCGTCTCGAAATTGTCGAATATGAATACGCCTTTGATACTGAATCCTTTTCATAGGACGATAGTTGTGCTCAATTCCGAAGGCTAATTGTTGCTAAAATAGAGAAATTGTGAGTTTTCTACTCCAAGCAGGAATTTTGCCTATGCTGCGATTTATTTTGTCAATATGAGCTATTAAAGTACATTAACTGAAACAATTTGGAGCTCAATAAATAAGGTTTACTAAAAATAAAGGTAGGCTATGATTTTAAATAGATATCAATACTCAATCGCAACGTTAATGATGATTAATACAGAAAATTGTTTACAATGTGAATCGAGCCTTGCGATTCACTTCAAACGGCACAAAAGCCAATTTTGGATTTCGAGGAATAACCGAGATAATCTCACATAAGTCGAATCGCTGGGTATTTCTATCTCGAAACATTCCACACGATATAGCGACTTCTCGTTTAAAGTGATGCAGAAACGTTGCGCTTAATTTCCTCTTTCCTTCGATATCTAAATCCCTTACGAGATCGGACGACAGTAAGAAGAGAAATAGTTTTTATCTCTCTCGTTGCGCTCTAAACCCCAACCGATTCCCCGAAGAAAAAAAACCGATAAATTGATGGAAAATGCCTGTTCCAACACCTCTTTGGCCGCCTTTGGGGGAGGAGACTGTTAAACGGTTTAAAATGAGCAGTGATAGATATTTTGCGTTTTGCCCCCTTCGAGCGAGGAAATGCCGCCTCGATCTCATATCCCGCAACGATTGTTATTTACGAGACCCCCTCTCCATGTTTGCTCTGGTTCTGGAAAGCCAAGACTCGTTACCGACACCTAAAGTCTTTTCCAGTATTTTTACCGGCCTTCCCTTCTAATAGCTTTTAAATGAAACCATCAATTTATTACGTTAAGTAAAGTTCGTACGAAGAGGTTCGCCAATACCTTGCCGTTGCTTGCTCATAGCGTAGATAACAGCCAAAGCGTTGAAAACCGGGGGAAAAATCTTCCCCCGCTTCTCAAAAACAGGCAAATGCGCTCTAATCTAAGTCGTGACGTCCAATTTCCATAAATATCCCCCCTTCATTATTTGGCTTCCGGTTACTTCCGTTGGGTTTCCCTTCACGTATACCAAGCGGTAAACCCATTAGAAAACCATTACTCGCGGGCAACTTTTCGAAGTCTGCAGACTGCATCCGATGCGACGGAGTTATTCAAGTACACAAGATAAGAATATTCTAATCTGGGATTCGAACTCGACCATCGAAATCATTAATGTCGCAACTCGCCTCAATAAGCACCAATATTCCAAAACTGGCCAACTGAAAAAATCTCAGAACCAGGACCAAAAATAAATTTTTGGTCTCTTCGAAATATCCGCACGGTTCCTGAATGAGAGTTTTAAAGCTTGTGGTTTTTTCATATCACTCAAAAAGCCGTATGGCTATCGATCTCTGGACGTGAGAAGTTCGAACACCATCATAATTGAGCTGGAAGCAACTGCCACAGGAAGCATTGCTGAATTAATTTCCAAACGTTTGAGTTCAATTCCTTCCCGCTACCCAATTTAGAGGAACTCTGCATTTTGAGTATGAGTAATAGATCTTTGCTTTTTTGTGGGTTCTTCGAGTCACATCTAGTAATATCTCCTGTTATACATATCTCGTTTGCTGAGAATGCTCATCTTTCTGTCCATTTGAACATTGAGCGTACTGTCGTGGAGTAGATAGTCCAGTTGACTAAAGCCAGTCATCTGGGGCTAACTAGTAGCATCGTGTGAACTTCAGTGGCGTCCAGTGATGTTTCAGTTCAGTGGACAAAACTGGCCTGTGGACTGGCCTCAGGTAGGTTTCACGCCAGTCCAGTACCTCAACACTGAAAATCTCAGCTGGCTTGTCTCATTGGAACAGAGTTGCAGAATGGTCGAAAAATCTGGCAAATGAAAGAAAAAGAGTCGCAGTCTTCATCTCCCCATCCACCCAATCCACCCATCGTTATTTTATCATTGTACGATCACTGCAATTTCCTGATCGCATTACGTGAAACAGCTGAGTTGAGGCGCCAATGGAATATACACGGTAAATCCATTTTTCGTTCACTCTTACTACCAAAAGAGCTTCTCTAGTTGTACTTGACAAGATTCAAGCACAAATTCATTGTGCAAATCGGATGTGCAATGCCTCGATGACCCAATTGCCCTCAAGGTTTTTGTTTTACTGGAGCCAGCTGTATAGATTCGTCTAAAGTGGTACTGGCGAGAGCCAGCTGGCTTCCCTTTCCCCGATTAGACTGGCCCCAGACAACTGCACTGCGTGATCGCGGCTTAAAAGCTTGTTCAGGGTCCAAAAGAACTGCTCCTCATCATTATTATACTGTGTCAACCCACACTATAGAAGCGAACCCGAAATTAGTCAGGTTGGCTTTTTGCTACGTTGCCACGCTTAGCACCAACGTATCGACAGCCGAAGTATTTCAGCCCTCTAATCACCAACATGATTGTGTTAGGCCGTTAGTCGTTAGTTGTTAGTAGGATAACCTCAAATGATTTAATGACTGGGCGAGGCCTGGCAACATCGTAATTTTCAGACCAGCCTAATTCCGTGTCGGCTAATATAATAGCTCCATCATTGTCATAAGATCACCGGAAAAATTTGATTGCTCAAATTGGGGCTCACTATCAGATTTTAAGGTAGTGCACCTTGCAAATATATCACAAACACAGTTACCTTTCTCTTCCTTTCTTCTTTTCTTCCTCGATTTCCGAGTTCTCTTTTTTCTTGTTCTTCTATTTCGTTTCTTTCCTTTCTGAGAGCGAGGGTCCGATTCGTTGTCAGGGGGGCATGGTCGAGGGGGACCGCCCGGTGGAGGCGGACACTGACCAGGTTGAGGCGGGCATTGACCAGGTTGAGGCGGGCATTGGCCCGGTGGTGAAGGCCATAGGCCTGGTTGAGGCCAGCAGGGTTCTGGTTCGGGCGGGCATGGCGGAGGCGGTCTTGAGAGGAATCTTGAAAACCAACGCTGGGAGGCTCGTGGAGGGCAGGGAGGGATGTCTGCAGGGCAAGGAGGGTCATTTTTAGGGCATTTTGGGGCTTTTCGAGGGCGTTTAGGTGCTTTCAAAGGGCAAGCAGGCTGTTTTGGAGGACAGGGCGGAATTTTTTGAGGGCATGGAGGGGTTATTGGAGGACTGGGCATGACTTTTACAGCACAGCCTGGAGGTCCTTTTTGGGCGCATGGGGATACATTGGGTAAGCATGCAGGGCGCGGTGGTGCACATGGGTGTGAAATGGATGTTGCTCGACTTTTCTGTAACATGAAACTCAATTACTGTCTAACAAGATAAGGTCACTTTATCACGGTTAGCAAGAGGTTGTCACAATATGTCATTTCCGTTTTCAAATCCATCGCAAATATCGATGGATACAGGGAACATGTGTTATAAAAATTTGGCTGGTTTTCAGGAGAGAGAAAAACTAGGAGAAAAAAAAAATAATGGGGTAATTAAAGTTATGAAGAGTGCAGAAGTGGGGCAACATGTGATATCATGCTAGAATCTAGCTGCTTTGGAATCCAGATAGTAGCTCAATTCAGGAAAACACCTTAATAACGCTTGTTGCCAACAAGAATGGTATAACACATGTTGTTTAAGCGGAAATAACTCATTCCCAGCGCTACCAACAAAAAAACTGAGGCTACCTCGAGATTCGGGATGATGAATAAAAATCATCCAAAACCTCAAAACGAAAAAAGCCATGGTCGCATCTGAATCTAAATTCAGCTTTCAAAAATCTGTAGAAACCGTGTACACTTTTATCTGAAAAGCGTCGGAAAATACGAATTTTCTCCCTCTCTAAACCCCCTAAAAATAACCTTAAAATTGAGGTAGTGGTTTTGAAGTAGACTTTTTTTCGTGAGCGATTTCAATGGTTCCAAATTGAATAATAGAACAAACGTTAAAAAAAATCTATTAACAACAGTTTTCTGTAAAGATATTTTTAAAAAGTCAATAAAGAAATCGCGCTTTCACAAAAAAAAAAAAAAAATGGTCTCTGCACGGGGTAACGATGTTGGAACAATTTCTCCTACGGTTTGCTGTACTTTCGTGACCGATAAAGCATACAAACGTTTTTATCAGCCCAACGTCCTCGTGCGCACAGCGACGCACATCATTTCTGCTGTAGTCTCTGAATTATTTATGAGGTGTTGACACATGAACTATGAAAACTGGAAGAACAAGAAGGGTTATGTTTGGGGATGGCTCAACATTTTCTTATCCCTGGTCACGTTTTTTCACCAAATGGCCTAATCATCTACCGACCTCACATCTTTCAAGCTTACCTATGAACGGTACTACACACTGCTTGTATTTATGTGTACGTACGAAATCATGTATTTTCCGCTAGCGAATATCATTATACGATTAACCAACGGTTTGGCATTTCGGTAGCTCGACTCAACTCATTTTCAGAGTCTCGAAGGAAGTGTTTCTCTAATTATTGTGGAAGTTCACTCATTAAACTCGGCTTACAAACGTTGAAAGGGACGCCCAAGTAGAGGCCTTCGAGGCCGGCCTAATTTCACCTGAAACTGGAGAAGCCTCGACCTAAGTGACCCCTTCTCGATAGAGTCATTATACTCCCTCCCCAACCTTCACCGTATTCACTCATATCCTTCAACTAAGTTAACTTGAATTTAATGGCTTCAGACATAGTTTTTGATCTCGCACACCGGTTACGTTACAAGGGTCATTAAGCTCACTGTCTTCGGTCGAAATCGGCCGTGTCATTGTCGTGACTTTCTATTCGAGGTAAAATGTTCGTAAACACAGTTTTTGTCCAACTTTTGAACTCGTGTTCAAAATTGTATCACCTTGGTTTCTTCCCATTGGTCAATTCTATTTTTGCAACTAAAACAAAAATTGGCAACTAGCGGAATTCAGAGTTTCAGGTCTAGGAGATAATTGACATTTTAGATATTTGATGATTAGATCGTTTAACTGAGTGAAAATAGCGAGAGATCTGATGCGGCAGACGGAAAAATGGAGTCCAATGCCCAGCCATGCACCACTTCATTTTCCCTATTGAGCTAACCACTTTAATTTACATCTTGACAGATGACAGCAAGAAGAATAGTCTAAAGTTTAGAAAAAAAACAGAGGGGTTTATTTCTCATTGTACTTTCCACCTTATTCCCGTCCGTGTGTCATTTTTGCCCCTCATTACGCGTCGCCGAACAATTTCATTTCCAGTTCGCCAGTTCAATCTTACGCGTCTGATCTGATTTGTTGGGGACGCTTTGATTTTGCCGTAAAAAGAGTCGGAGCGTAATTACAGAAATTTTCTTACGGGAACTAAAAATCATCTCTCCCCTTCCGATACTCTTTGATATCAAACGTGATTAATTCAAGTGAAGGGAGCACTTTCCAAGGTCGGTCGAGCAGAAATTCATTAGCGTTGCTTTCTTGCCCTCCCTCGTCGCTGTTATACTTTTTACATCTTTCAACGCCTTTTTTGCGCCGGGGAAAAAACGATTGATTTTCAATAAAAATTAAAGGCATCAAAAAACATTGCGACTGCTGAAATAACAAATCAGTGGTTACGGGTTGAATTAATTAATTACGCAAAATATTCGGCTAAAGAATAATAAAAACTACTCTACTATGCTACAGCTTACCCGTTGATTTTGTGCACTTGTCTTAAACGCTGAGGGAAAGTGGATTTTATTTTGAAAGAATTCTAGTCAGTGGGTTCCATTAGCTTTTCTGGAGTTTTAACTCTTAACCGATGAGTGAGCTGTACAGCATAGAGGTAATGGAGTAATTAATAATGAACACGCTGAGAGAAAGACCGATCATCAAGATGGCGTCATTCGCAGGCAGGTTGGTACTGGTTAATTGGCAGCGACACATCAACCAACAATACCGTTGAACATCTATTGTTCGGGGAAGCTCAATTTTCCGCAGAAGCGCGGGCTCGCATTCTCAAATATCCATCAGTTTGTAAAAGGGGGCGATTAACTCTGTTGAAAAGGAAAATTAAGGCGTTAAGGCTCCAGAGCTGATTGATTGAACAGTTGAGCAGAATAAACTGCCATTCGCTGTATAGAGCTCTATTTTTCAAAAAATAAGCGTATCCAAATAGAAAATACAGTGTCTTAGAGATATATATATCCTATTACTTGTCTGGGCGAAGCGTGAGCGTCGTAGGTAGCAGAAAAATTATTCATAAAAAGAAGAAAATAGCCAGGTGAAATACTCGAACGGTTGAAAAATGTTCGAAACAGTGAGATAATATTCGAATTCACTCAGCGGTTATCCGTTCATTTAATAATTGACGGCTTTCGGTAGAAAATGATAAAATCCCAAAAGATGACAGTTATTTGGCATTTACGGCCTGTCACTAAGCTTGAAATTACGATCGGACACGATTGTTCCGGCAAGTAATTAAAATGCCTGTTCCTGAGTTCTCTGTTGAATATATCATGCCAGTGTGGGCTGTGTTTACTTGCGTGCGAGGCTATTAACAGGTTGACTAACTGACCGCGACCAGGCCAAAGCATCCTAACCTGCTTCCGGGTCCTGCATAACATTCCACCGCAGCGTTCAACCCTGTCCAATAAGTTTCGTCCTTCCTGCAATTTTATTGCTGCGGAATCTCGAAAATTATCGCACCCCTCTCGATTAAAGGAAGCTTAGACTGTTTTAGCCGAGAAATCCCACCTTTATACGTAGTAATAATCACGTTGATGAGGTAAGAAGATAACAATCTTAGTTGAGAATTTTAAGAATAGGATATACAATTCTGTTTAGTTGAAAAGAACCGACAGTTGCCAGATGGCCTTTTTTATGAAATTTTGTAGCAAATGTTTTGGTTTTCAATATTTTCAAATTTTTCCAAGATTGCTTGATTTATTGTAGAACAATTACTCAAATTTCGTCTTAAAAAAAAAAAAAAAAAAAAAAAAAAAAAAAAAACAATCTTCTCGCCAGAATTTGAAGGTGCGCTATAAAGCATTCGCTTCACTGGATACCTAAAGTAATTGTAATCGTAAAATGGATTCGGTTTCGAGCTGATAGGTATCGATTTTGAAAGGCTTTTCAATTGAAATAAACACTGTAACTATTTCCCGAATAATTGGTTAGTAAGATCCTGATTGAGTTGAACATCGACTATTTATACTTAATTCTAAACGTCTGACGAAAATTTCTTCCTCGGTTAGTATAGTTGTTCCTCAACACTAAAAGTTTGGCTTAATGTAGTGAAAAACTTGCATTAAAGGTAAAACATAACTGCTATATTTCAAGCACTAACATTTTAATTTGATTTTCATGGTCTCGTTTTTGGGGTTTCTGGTCATTTGCATTGAGAGTGTGAATTTTTTTTTTTTTAAATATAAACAATGTTATGAAAATTGGTAATGTAGTAAACATCCACACGAGAAGCAATTAATCAAATCCACTCGAAAATGATTTCAAGATGAAACTCTCATCGATTAAAAATTCAATAGCAAGTGGATCACATCTCGTTTTCAAGACGTCAAAAAACGCGTTTGATAATTTATTGAAAAGTGAATAATTCGTAAATTAACCAACATTATTATTTCGACCGCGTCAGGTTTTCGATTGATCAATCTTTTACTCGGATACGACAAACGACCTCGAAAACCGAAATGTTTGAATTTGTCTCTGAATTGCTTTCAATTTTCAATTATTATTTATTTATTTTTATTATCATTTATTTTTATTATTTTTTTTTTTTTTTTGTCAAGGGATCTCTACATTACGTATTCTCAAATTTTCAATACAATCACAACATTTTGGGAATTCGTCGGAGGTATCACATACATATACTTCTTATTTTATAGATAATTGATTCTGCCGTTCGCTTTTACAAATAGATTTGCTTCTATTAGGGAAATCTACAGACAGTTTGCAGGAAGTGAAAAATATCGTGTACTATCTGATCAATAAATCCTTCCGGACGAGACAAGTCGAACACGAGGGTGCGAATCTAGGCACGAGGAGAACTCCTATTTGGGAAGCCATACATACAAATGTCCTATACTATCAGATCTGTCTTTCGATCCGACTATCCAATCTTCCCCTCCGTAGACGACGCTCATTATTAATTGCTCCATTCGTCAAACTCCGATTTTCTATTCCTTTCTTATCAGGCTACTGATGTTTACCACGTTGCTATCTGGTTTTTTCTTTCACCCATTCTTACGGTCCGGTCCTTTCGTTCTTGAAGGGTAAACATCGTTCCGGAATCACGTCTAGACTGCATAGATTGATCTTCTTGACTTCTTGTTGAGATACAAGTCGAAAAACTCGATACATACTAAATAATTTATCGAAAACAACACTCAGATAACACGATTTTCTAGATTGATAATTATTAGCTAATTCCCGTGAAAGCTTTTTTATGATTACAAGTGTTCGGATTCTAATCATAGGAATTGACGTATAGGGAGAAATACACATATTTTCCAAACCCAAGTCGATAACAGCACAAGGGTCATTCTCCCATTTCATTCGAAATTGGGATTTATTTTTCCACGAAATGAAAATTAAGAAAATGTTTTTTTTCTTTTCGTGGATCCCTTTTGAATGGTCCACTGATTTTGCTTATGAAAAATTGAATCATAGAAAATTTTTCTTTAGGAGATACATGATCATGATTGAAATCACTGTGGTGAGGGATACAGATAAAGTGAGGAAATTAGGGATTATTTATTAGGGAAATTAGGGTGAGGGAATTAGGTTTTGGAGGATTTTCGGAGGTGCACCCCTCCCCATGATTTGAGAAGAATAAAAATAACAATGGAACTCTTTTCTACATTCGCAAACACTTCTATTAACGCAAAAATAAAATGAATTTAACTCTCCTGAGTCAGAATATCGGCGGGTGAGGTAATTAGGCCTTTGACCGAACGGAGAGCGATTTCACTCTACACGTTATCACACAAATTGAGAAGGATAGAATTTTCGATGCAACAGGTTCTCCTGAGTTTGGCGGGAACTTGACCAATATTGCCAACAGTGCAAAACGTCTAAAACATGCTCTGGGAAGAGCAGGCGCCAAGTTCGAAAAAAGGTGAGGGAATTAGGGAAAACCTGATGGACACATGTTTGAAACTCTGTACACGTTTTGGTTGACATTTTGAAACGTCACCTATGGTACAGATTGTTACTCGAGAACATGAGTACACCACTAAAAAAAAAATCAAAACAGTTTGAGCTTTAGTATAGGTTTTATTCACTTGCAAAGATGACAATTTTGGTCGATGGACAGGTGAGGGAATTAGGTTTTGACATTTTGAACCAATTTTCGGGTATGAATTCAAAGTACAATCCATCCCAAATTTGACTGAAAAGCTAGGTAAAAGTGTCCTGAAGCCACTCACTTAAAAAAAATTTCAAGAATTTTTTCTAGGAAGCCACAGTCCGCTCAAAACACGATTTCCGATGAAACGGGAGAATGACCCACAAATAAAAAGCATGACCGAAGATTTTGTGACAACCTCTTGTTCCAATAATATTTCAAGAATATATTATTTGTTAGAATTATCCTAAATACTGTTCATTTCACAATTAAGATTATTCTACTGTTTATTTTTACTGTTTATTTTACCGACTATTACTGTTTATGTCAAAAGATTATTCTACCATCTTCTTTTTTTTCTTAAATCTTTTTTAACACTCAATAGATTTCAAGTCCTCAGGACATTCCACGACGAAAGACGTTCAATAATTTTTCGGTTATTATTTGCAAATGTTCTTGGGGACAAAGAATGACACTAATTTTTAAAAATAAAGAACTACTTCTGAAAAAATATCCGAGATGATAAAACAAAAAAGTTATGTACGTTTGCACTCTATCGAGCTAGCTCTCCTATTTTTCGAAACTTCGGTTCTTTTTTTCTCTACTATCAAAACGTCTTTCTCACAGGCTACGGATCGAGGTGAAGTAGCGCTGTCGTGTCTATGCGGAGAGATGCAGTCACGTCGAGTCTGCATTATAGAAGAATCGGGGAAAAGGAGAAACGAGACGATGTTGTTTTAAGTAGGCGACAAGCAACCCCCGAGGTTCTTTCGCCGTCTAATATTTGATAAGGACGAAGCTCGCGAAAAAAGGCGGAAGTACCTCTCCTGAGACGTTTTCCACAGATTCCACTCTCCATCTCCTAGAGTTACATAATGTAAAAAGAGAAGAGGAAGAGAAAAAAGCGCTGTTGGAAATTTCCTCGTCTTTGAATAGGTTTAACCTTCTCAACCTCGGCTCGTCTGAAAACTAAAGGTGAAACCTCTCAGAGGACCCGAATTCTCCTGGTGCAAAAGTTGTTGAACCTAATGTGGCGCCGAGTTTTCGCCAAGAGTTGAAAAAATGTGCGGGAAATTGCCCGCCGCGAAAATTTCTTCATCCGAGTTAACGATGCAAAGATCCGAGTTTATTTTAGCGCAGATAATACTAATGGAGCAGACTTTCATAATTTCTTAAGGATTCGAATTCGAAGTCAGAAATATTTCAGAGGGGTGTCACAAACCGTGATATTACGAGTATCCATATTTTCATCCGAACGGTAAACTAATTCAATTATTAATTAGTTAAATAATTACTTTTTCTTTTTTTTAAAGCAATTGGTAATTGAATATTGAATTGCAAGTTCTCAACCTAGATTTAGGGGAATGGAATCGAATTATTGAGATTCGTAAAGTTTATTTTGAAGTTGAAATTAATTTTTTTGTCGTTTTCATTTTCAACTAGCACGTTAGGGCATCCCAACGAACCATCCTGAGCAAGAAAAACGAAAATCTAATTTCCGAAGATCAGAAAATTGGCATTTTGGAACGAAAAAGAACTGCAAAACTTTAAAACACAAATAAAAATGAAAAAGCTTTTCATTCGCTGACAACGTTGTATTTTTGGAAGTTGGGAAAAATTAAAGTTTCCACTAAAAATCTTCCGTGAATATTCAATTCCATCGGCTGAGAAGAATTTCAAAAATATTTATAGCAAAAAAAAGTAAAATAAAAACAAATAAAAAAATTTACAATTTTTTTCAAACAAAAATTGTCTTGCAATTTTGACGAAGCATTGGAAAAATATAGATTTTGCTCAAATTCGTTGGGATGTGAGGGGTTTATTTTGAAGTGACATCGCCTTAAGTTAGTGTTAGCTCGTCAGATATGTTTTAAATTGCAGTTTGATAATTTTTTCTCTGTTGTCGGAAAATTATTAACTTACAACTGTCACGTACTCTGTGAGCAGTAATTTTCGTGTAGTTTAGTAGATTGCTTATCACTGAAAATTCAAAATCCGAGTTGAACCACCAGTAAGATGATTATAGCTTAATTAGAAGAGAACTTACGTAACTTAATTCTAAGAACAGTATTTTTTTAATTTTATTTTTTATTTTTACCTCAGAACTGTTCGAACGATTGATCTTGAGCATCTCAGGAATAGAAGGAGTAAATTTGAAAAAAATATATCGTAGCCACACAATGATGAGAAATGATTTTTATTTCCACTAGTACCTAACGAGCGTGAATCTCATCATTTTCAGATTGCTCTTCGAACGAATTCCAGAGTGAATTAAACGCGAGGGTTTTTTCTCAAAGATGTATTTTTATTGAAGAGAATTTCGTAATGAAGCGGACATTCGCGCTCACTCTTTAGTTGGCCTGATGAAACGTAGAATTGTCAAAAACTTAAAATTGAAAGATGGATATGGTTTTTTTTCGATGAACCTAACTTAATTTCTCCTCCTCCTCCGTCTATTGCGTTTACCTCCGCCGCCTTCGAGGATTTTTTCGTCAGTAACATCGGAACTCGGGCTCACGACTACCGACAGTTCGGCAGAAACCGAAGCTAAGCTCAATTCTAATTTGTCTGTGTTATTTTTACAAACGGATTGCGAACCGATCGGGTTGGCACTTGCAGAAGTCGGTAAATTTATTTCGGAATCTTCGATAATCGCGTTTTCTTCAGCGAAGAGAGCGACCTTCGAACTTTTCTTTCGACGCCGCTTATTTCTCTTACTTTGAAAAACCGGCGCCTCCGGAGCGTTTCCGATTTCGGTTGATTTCGATTCATCAATTTGCTCTTCGTCGGGTTTTTTCACCGGCGAATTCTCAGCGTCACCGGGAGAAACGTCGTTTCTGCAGTTTAAAACTGTCGCCGAGCTGTTCTGGGATGTCGATTTGTCGTCGGACGAGGCGATCGTTCTATTCGAATCGTTCAACCGGTCGACGTTTTGAAAATCGTGCCGCACCAATACCATCATTTGCTGTTGAATTACCTCGTTCACGTTTGTCGTCGAGTCGGCCCCTTCAATAACCGGCGATTTTTCATCTTCTTCATTCTTGCAAAATTCAGAGCTCTCGGAAAATTCCTGTACTCCGATTGAAGGTATTCCGTCTAACATTTCTTCCATAACCGATTCGACGACCGAACGTGAATCGCTGTTCGATGTTTTTTCTGGCGTCGCTTTCTCCTTCGAAACAAAACAAATATCGCCCAGGTTCAGATTGGAATTGTAAAAGTCAGCACTGACGATAACGTCGTCGCTTGTTTCGACGAGCGATATTGTTTCTTCTTTTTCAACGCTCGGATAAAATTGTTCACCCCGAGGCCTAAAATGTGAACCGAATTGGTCGGCTTCCTCATCATCGATGAGCGACTCATTGAGCGCGGTGTTGAGCTCGTTCAAAAATCTGACTTTGGCTGAATAATTGTCATCGCCGCCTCCGCTGATGCCGTCGTCTGCGACAGCTGGTGGGAACGAGTCGTTCGATAAACTGGCCTGGCACGAATTGTATGCGAAAGAGGGGTCGGAAAATTTCATTTTCTCGCCGGCGATTGAAGATCTGAACGCCTCGTCTTCGGCCAGCGAGCTCAAAACGGACTTGAGCGAGTCGCAAAGCAGACTTCCGTTGTACGAATCGCCCTTGCTCCTTAACGTTTGGAGGCTGGCGTTTTTCGACAGATGAGAACGAGGAACGAAGGTTAATTCGAATTCGGCGTTTTCGGTTTCCTCTCTTTCCGAAACAGGGATGAAATCATCAGGTGCGTCGTCGGAGTTCAAATTGTTGCAATTTTGTATTTGACCTTGAAGCGTTTCGTGCTCCGCGTTTCGCATCGGGTCGTAGAAACTCAGACGTTTCTGATCTTTCATGATACTGTCCAGTTGTGTTTCGTTTTGACTCAAATCGAGCGGAATCGGAAGGACTAAATGCGATGGTATTGGCAGCGGAAGGCTGAAAATCGTGTTGAACATTGCGGGGTGACCTGCAGTTGAAAGCATTGTGTGGCCGAAGGGGTTGAAAAATTCGAACATATTAGCGTTATACGCGTTTGGGCCTGGATTGCCATCTTGTGGCGTAAGATGATCGATCCTCAAAAAATTCCCCGGAAGAATCGGTGACGGAATCTCAATCGGCAATATGGTATCGCTCGACGAGCTGTACATTTCTAATCTTTGGTCTGCTCTCTGATTATCGAAAAGAGAAAAATCACTGCGGGATCCCTGAGATTCCCTATTGTTTCCATTCATCGTCCGCAAATCCATTTCGTTGAGTAAATGGAAGCTGTTCGGAGGGTTGAATTGGGGTACTGGTACACTTTGAGTGGAATAAGCCGACACTGATTTAGCCGAGCTATGACTATCTCCTGGTCTGATGAAATTATTCTCAGTATGCCCAGGCCCTTCGCCGGACTCCTCAAAATTCGTTCTAACCCAACAAGTTTGAGTTGGATTACCGACACAAAGATGGGAATTTTCTTGTGCGTTATCGTTACTAGGAGAATAGCTATTGATATCTATAAAAGGATAAAAGTCATTACTATTCGCACAAATGTTGCTCCCATTTGAGACTTCTTCCTGAACAGAAAATGTCCCGTTGTCTTGTAAGCAGCTTTCGCCTTCCATTATTTCATAAGCGGCCAAGTTCGAACCGCCGTATTCGCTCGATTCCAACGGCCATTTATCAGTCGTGTCTGATGACGATTGTGGCCAACTTAGATTGCCAAAGAATTGGAACGTTTCTGAAGGCAACGTGTCTTCCTTGCACGCGTCGTACGAATCGCTACGATACGTTAATGAATCCATGAAAGCTTCATTCCATGCTGAGGGGCTCTCGTTTTGCAGGCGAGGAAGGGATGTATCCTCAGATGAGTAGGGTTCCAAGTCAGGCTCTTCTGCTTCCTCCAAACAGAATCCGACTAGACCCTGTTCATCAAGCGCCACCTCACTTCTTAGTACGTCTGGGAGTTCGTCAAAAGCAAATTGTGGGTCCAGAGTTTCAGCTGGTTGTTTTCTTTCTTGAATTTCTCCTTCCGGCAATTTGGCTAGCTCAGATAGCTGAAGAATTTTATCAGTACTGGTCAACTCGACGGGGTTCTTTTCCTCCAAAACCGTATCATTTTGCTTAGAACTGCCTTCGAACGCTCTGCCGATTTGGTCAGTATGTATACCCTCAATAGAATCACGTGGCTCCATAATTTTATCATCAGCATCAATCTCAGCTTTTGGTGTGGGTAGATTATCCGTGTTAGCAACACGTGGTAGCTCATAACTCTCAAGATCGTCCAACAGAGAGCTGTTTTTGTCCTCTATAAACCCTTCATTCATTGTCTTGATGATCGGTGTCGAAGAACTTTCAGGTAGGCATTGAAAATCGTTTTCGGTCCAAGATCTTCGACGACAGGAGGTATCATTTAATGAAACTTCTTGCTCGCCACCCAATGAACTAACAGTTAGATTTCTGAATCTTTCAGATAGTTCTTGTATTTCATTGGAAATATTTTCGAGGCGCTTGATTTTCTCGTGCACTGAGTTAGTGCTGCTATGAGACAAATCATTCAGAGAACAATCCGTGTCGCTAGCTGACGAACTGAATGTTAATTTTCCAAAACCGTCGCAGAGTTTCAATACTTCGTCAGGTATATTGTCCGAAGGTGAGGGATTTTCTGCCGAAGAAAGAGCTTCACTATTTTGAACTGTTTTAGGAAATGTATCAAGCTCACGACCCAAACTGTTTCTGCCGCATCCAACCACTTTTAATTTTTCTCTTGAAATATTTTCTTTGAGAGGATTATCCTTTAAAACAGCATTGCTTCCTTTCGAGGTTATGGCGTCAAGATGGTCAGGTGTTTTGCTGATTGTTGGTGCAGAGGTTAAATTTTTCATCGAAAAATTATCAAAGGGTTCCCCGATTCGAAGAAAATTGACAAGCGAGTCAGATCTGACCAAATAGTTGGAAAAATATTGGCCTAATGATTTTTCACCTTGCAGAGAGCGCGATCCGGTTGTATTTTGCGTCTCTTGAATCTCAATTGTGGGATTTTTAACGTTGAAGGATTCAGCCGAATCCGTCGGGCCAGAGCTGCTCACACTGCGAAGAAGACAATCTCCTGTTAAAGTAGTATCAGTGGGTGTACTGTTGTCGCCAGATTTGGTCATCGATCGGTCATGGCTCATATTGAGCAGCATTTCTATAATTTCTTCCCCCACACTAGCGTTCTGAACCGAACCAGAATATTTGAACTCGACAGGTTTGGCAACTTCAGGATCAGCAGAGATATCAGGGTCAGCTGAATCTGCGTAGTTTTGATCATTTGAATGATGAGGGTCAGCAGATTCTGCGCATTCAGGATCAGGAGTCTCTCCGTCAGTTTCGTTATTTTTGACATTTACATCGGAATCTTCATCAATTGGCAACGGGATTTCATTTCTTCCCAGTTCTCCATCATTTGTTGCGAAAGAAATTGAACTATCTTGAGCTTCCGTTCTAATTAACGTTTCGTCTGGAGTATTCGTTTTTGTGGTTATGCTTCCACTAACTTGTTCCACTGATCTTTCACATTTTTTCACGACGGAAGAGCCGGAGCTTTGCGCCATTGACACATCACATTCCGAACAGGATTCAGCTGTTTCTTCTCTCTTTGCTGAGAAGCACTTGTCATCCTCGCTAAAAGGAACGAGCGTGTCAGCATCGTCAGTTTTGAAAACGTTTACAGCGGGGAAGGACTCTTCAATTATTGCAGGTTTCGTAATGATGGTGAATTGTTTTTTTGGGTTCCGCATTTGGTTAGTGCTTCGGATTGTGATCGGCTCTGGATCAATGATTGAAATATCGAACGGTCGAACAATAATTAGGTCGTTCAACGCATTTTCATCTAGTAAATTATCATTTAGCAGTTGCGATTCTTCTGACGTGACGTCTGACGTCTTCTGACGTGACGTTTGCGGGCTGGAAAGTTCTAAATTATCTAGCCCTTCAGCACAAAATTCCTCATCAACATTTGACGATTCCGTTGACGTATCAGGGATGAGAATCGTGGTAGATTTTGTAACGTCGGTATCAATTTCGTTTGCGGCCGAGGGTTCGAATTCGACGTTTCCTTGGTCATCAAGTTTATTTTCTTCAGCGATTTGAAGATTTCGATTGGATTTCGATCGGTCAGGGTACAGATTGTGTATTAAGCCACCTAATAGTCCACTTAGAACGTGATCTTGCGCTTTATAATCGTCAGACGTTCCTAAATTCGAATTCGGGATGTCCTCGGTTGAGTAATTCACGTCAGCAGGATGGTGGAAAGGTTCACCTTCTTCCGTGCTATCGTTCTCGATGTTAATCACAGTACAGTCGACAGGTTGAATTTTCGGTTTCAAATCGGTCGTTTCTTCATTGATCGGTGACTCTTCATGAGTTGTATTATTGGCGGGAGAATTTTGAACAAGCGTCAGATCATGATTAATTTCCTCTTCGGGGTTATTGCGGTTACTAAAATCTCCAACATGCTCAGAGCTACTTAGCAGCCTTTCAACACCAGAAGTTTCCACTGCCATTGATGAAGATACGGAAACGGTGTGGAAAGAAATTTGATCCCACTCGTGTCCGAAAATCATACGCTGATCAAAATCGTCACTCCTTAATGTGCGTTCTTCGGTTTCCGTCGTAGTTAAGGAAATTTCGTGCGTCGAGCCCTGAGATGAAATGACATTGTCGATCAGTGTTGTTAAGAGCTCGTGAACGTCATTTTCTGCGCAGCTTTCCGAATATGAATTTCTCTCTTCTGTGCTCGCATCGAGTGCGACGATTTCCAGCCGGTTCGATATAATGATTATTTCCCCTGGAGTAATTGGCGGAATTTTCAAAACCGTCGACGAAATTCTCGCGTCCTCCGAATTGAGCGGTAAAGCTTCTGCCCTTAAGTTATCAAGTATTACTTCGGGAGCGGAACTTTCCGATTTCGACTGGCTCCTATTGCCAGGAGGTGACGCTTCTTGCGATGGATCGTTCTCTACGGAATAAATGTTGTCTTCCTCGTTTAAGCAGTCTTCGTCAAAGTTGAAGAGGCAGGAGGGCTTACTGAGGATCACTTTTTCACCGGCTTGGCACGAAGAAGAAACGTCTTCGACATTTTCAGAAACAACGGCCGTTGCTGAATTTCCGAAGCACTCGGCGGTTTCCGATTTTGGTTCGGCGTTCGCGAGCTCATCGTTAACGATAGCCCGTTCTGCGTCGGCGTGGATCTCTATAACCCTTTGGTCTGCAAATTAAAATATAACCTCGATTTTAGTTTTGATCTTCGCTAAACTATGGATTCGAATAAATAAATTTATTCATAAAATGAAACATTATTTAAAATAAAAAGTTTTTCTCGATACCGAAAACCCTCGGCCCAATATGTTATCCGTTGTTGACAATGGTGAGTTTTAGTGCATTTTGCATTTTTTGAAAACTTAAACGTAGGAGTTTTGGTTACCTTGTAAAATCATACGTCTCTAATGGTCACCACAATTAATACGCCATCCACTCGGTGGTAACTATAAGAAACTTATGATTCAACAAAGTAACCAAAACTCCTACGTTTAAGTTTTCAAAAAATGCAAAATGTACTAAAACTCTCCAATGAAAGGGTCATTTTCGAAGTGTCCAAATTTTTACTAGTGTTAATAATATCAAGAGGTTTTAAAAATGTCGGTTAAAAGTGTTATTTTTACGTTTAGGTTGATGAAGATAGTTACACACGTGTGAACCTTTTAAGACAACGTAAGATCTGTTGCAAGAGGTTTAAGAAGTTTTGTTGATTTCTAGGAATAATATACTAGCAGCCTCACTAACTACGAATATAATTTATATCGGTATCATTGAAATAAGGAGGAATTTCGTTCAACAAAAATTTAGGCATACTTGACGAACGTGACTTTAAGGTATTCCTATATCTCATTGCAAAAACTCAATATTAACAGGGATTCAAAGTATACTAAGGTAACATCACGTATCTAATACGCTTCATCCTGCCTCAATTTCTCCTCTAGTAATTCAAAACTACAGCGTTTTCCACTCAAAAACGCGAATTCATGTACCTGACGAGCCTATTGGCCGTTTCGAGATTGAATTTTCCAATTCGTAATTGGCATTATTCGAGTCGTTTTTGATCCTCAAACGCTCTTCGCTGGCTGCTTGAGACAGTGTAGAACATAGGGGAATGTCAACGAAGGAACCATCACCTGTCTGAAAGTAGAATTTTTTTAATTTACGGATCCCAATGCCTCGAATTATTTGGCATTGCGAAAGGAAGCGGCCCTTGTCAATTTCTGCCGATAAATCGCAAGGGGATTCAACTTACATTGGTTGTTATCAAAATGTTCCGATGCTGGAGCTGTAACGATTAGGTGTATCAATTTCACGATATCTATAATGTATTAAAATCATACGAGGACGAATTCAATCGAAAAATTAAACCCTTTCGATTTCCGTCATATCGCAGAAGTGCTACATTGGGATGGGTTTTATTATATTTGTTTCCCTTTTTTGTAAATGATAATCAGGAAATATTGAAATGAGCAAAACCTATTTTTTTCATGTCCGTCTTCTTGCAAATAGCTATAATAGTCGCAGCAATCGACCGGGACTACATTGACTACTTTGTTAGAGAATTGACTGAAGTTCTCATGTCGTCTAGGCTTCTGTTGCTTGAAGCTCAAGTGCCGAGCAACGCAAAAAAAGTTTCGCAAAAAATGAAATGAGAAAAGGTCTTAGTTCAAAAACAAATTCGTAACTAATACGTATTAAAAAATGTTTTCAATAACGTTCATATTCGAGATGACCCTTGTCGGAACGAATGGTGAACGCAAATTATCCATTGAGATGCCCTGCGCCAGTGAAAATGGCCCAGTCGTCCAGGAACTGGAGCTTCGAGTGTGAGAAAAAACGAGTTCATATTATGGAAAAATTGTCAAAACCAAATTCACGAGTACCGCTACGTTTAGCAGCTACTTATATCTGAACAGGCCAGATATGGCGAAAGGGTTCGAGTTGTAATTAGTGTTCAGATGAGATGCAACGCATTCTTGAAGAAATTTTTTTTTCAAAAACCAGTCGAATTATAAAATACGTTACAAAAACTATCGTTTAATAGTACTAATGATGGGTCGTTTTTCTTAAATATTTTCAGTAAATATACGACGATATAATTATGATATAATATTTATTTATTTATTTATTTTAATATTTATTTATTATTTATTTGCAACTGGGGCAATAATCGAAATATTGGAATAACCGTGGTCTTGAACCTTTTAAAATAGTGAGTGGCTTGAGGCCATCCTGAACACGTTCAATACTTTCATGCTTACGCAATTTTATCAATTAACTACGAGCATTTTCTACGGGCAGTGACATACAATTCGCTTGCGAAAATTTGAACAGAAACAGTGATGAAATTTTCAATTTTTTGTAATGCAAGAATTTCTTATTACTCGATTATTTGATAACCTATTAAAGTTGACCATCTCCTAAACATTAAGATACTGCGTATACATCATTAAGCTGCTATAATTTTACCTGTACACTTACTGAACCGATACTATAATCTTACCTACGTATCCTCGCTCATTTACACTTACCTTCTTTTCATCCTTGCCCTTATCCTTCTTCTTGAATATCATTCCCCATAGCATAGAAAAAAACGACAGCACTTTCCGGAAGATATTCATGCTCTTTCATTTCTCTGTAATACGTAACCAACGGTTATATTCGGCTGGAAAATTGTCGCAGGAAAGTTCATTTAATTTATTCGCTATAAATACCATCAGTAACTTCTTGAATATTTTGATAAAATTAATAAACTTATCACTATCACGAATGCAACTCTTCTAGAATCATGACGATTGATTTTGTTTATGATGGAAATTGGGGAAAAACTAACACGACGTCGATAGCTATTCTACCAACCGGAAAAAAGCAAAATCCACTCACCAAGTGTCATGTTAGAAATTTCTGCTGTTTGAGCACTGTCGACGATTTTTTACTTATAATTTTAATCTATAAACAGTTGATATCTCGTGAATTGAACTGTTCACTGGCAACAACTAGGTGCAACCGACGATCGTTACTATAATCAGTTTCATATGGTTTTTAGGTTTATTTGTCTCTCGAATATTTATTGAAGGCATAAAGAAGAAGAGGCACGGCAATATTTTGGGAAGCACTCCTCAAGTAATTCAATGCGTCATCGAACTAGCTGTTTATTGTACTTTTTGAAAATTAAAGTTCAATATATAACAGTTCAAATAATGCTGTATAAATATAGAATAAATTTAAAGCCAAGTTTTTCAAAACCATATCGTCAAAAATTGATCTGTGAAATGTATTGAGGTTTCATCTATTGAAGTTGTCCGGTGTCTGATAAATCAATTGATCAACATTTCAGATCAAAAAGTGGCTGTTTCGAGAGTCGTACACGTCTTCTAGGCCAATGTTGGTAATTTGACTCGCTCATTTAGGTTACGCCTCATGAAAAGAATACTTTTCTCAGGTTAACAAAGAACTATAACTTTCACCATGGTACTGATTCCAGATCAAGGTATAAAAATACAAAAACCATTTCTACTGATGAAAAATGATTGGAGGATTTTATAGTTTTGAAATTTAATAACAAACGTTTAATGGTTTTAATGGAAAAATCTGAATTAATTGAAATAATGGGAAATTTTAATTTGAAACACTATAAATATATTTATACACACTGATAAAAATGTTGCCAGAAACAAACTTCGAACACAGAATTACTGTGGAAACAAAAAATTATCTTAGGAACGCGCATTACAAAACTTTCGTTTTTACGATAGTTTAGCTAAGGGGAAAACAACTCATTTTTTGGAAAATTATTTTCTTTGACGAGCACCATCGCTCATTCATCTTCAAGTCTACATAGAAATATTTCAGTTTCTACGATTATTGAAAACCAAAATGGTTTCATTTAAAAGGCCTGATTGAGCGAAGGTACTTGAAAAACTAAATAATTACCCGCATTGTCTCTCCCTCAACGCAAAACTCATCTGCTTTCGAAAATTTATCATCCTTCATTTCAAACGAAGCTAAAAACATTTTTTATTTCACACCAAGTTTTTGAAACGCATTAGACGTTAATTTCCAATTATTATTCAATTCAATTTTCCAGCCATACCCCATTTGTCATTACCCCAACCGTCAACCTCGTCAGAGTCCTTTTCCGATCCTGGAAGTTAAAGCTGTAAGTTTAGAGTCGAAACTTCCATCCTTTGGAGCCCTCAAGCGTATTTCACGCATGAGCGGAGCAAAATTCATTAACGAAGCACAACAACTTAGCAGAGAAAGAGAACTTATAATTCGCCCTTCCTCTCGATCTTCAACAGTTCTTTGGAACACAATTTACTCAATTTATTTATGAATTTTTTTTACGAGCCAACTAATTACAACTGCACCGGCGTGGGCGGAAAGACTTGGAAACGGAAAAATAATGGAAAGGGAAATGCTTCGATTTTTTTATCAATACTTCATGAATATCATCTTATTCTGTTGAAAAATCGTCTTCTTACTGGATATCATTCTTGTAATGAATATCGTGCGAGTAAAGTAAATGCCCCTTTTTAATCCCAATTATAATAATTTTCGTCATGTCAAAAATCGAGAGTAATATATTGAAGCGAGACAAAAGGTGCCTACATTCCTTTGAAATAAATTATTTTGCCCCAAATTATCTCCAAATAATCTAAATTTTTGTGATTCATTTAATTGAGATATGAGGATACTATTTATTTTTAGAGGTAAAGGGTGACGTTCCAGAATTATTCCAAATGATGCCATCTCAGTACGCTTCAAAATGCAGCCGTTGCATTTGATCAGCATTCAAAAGATCTTCTCGATCAGCACGCACCTGCTGTTAATGTTAAATGGTTTTCTGCATGATTTTTCCTCGAATAACGACCGTCGATGGAAAACTCGAAATGAAGGAAGTGATCTGTCATGGTCAAGAGTTGAGACGATTGGTTTTTCCACGGATTAACAACGAGTGGAAATCGGTCCTTAATCTGCCCTGCGGTGCGTTTTGCAGCATGTAAATTTTGGCCACTTATGACGAAAATAGCACCACCGCAACCGGATGAATTTTAATCCGGCCATCGATGTCTTGAAGAGCGATCTTTTACCCGCGAACAAGAAACAAGTAGCGTCGAGAGTTAAAGATTCTGGAACCGCCTGAGGCCTCCGTTCGGAGACAAAGCGACGGAGAAGAAGCTTTTCCGGCCCAGATATCCAACTCCGACCATCCAGTTCTCGACATGGAGCGTCTGCCAACTTCAGTTCTCTCGCAGGCTTCCCTCATCTACTGTAAACCTCTACCACCATCCAGTAGCCAAAACTCTCAAGCAGTTCAAGCTCTGTTGGGGACCCCTGCGAACTATGTTTGCGAAGCACGTTGTTCCCAGACTTCTTCTTCTTCGACCTCCTCTTCCGCCATTTCCTCCTACAGCTCCAGTCGTTTCCTCGCCCGATGGAAGGAAAACGCCGTTTCGTGCTCTTCCTCTGAATAATTACTGGGGCAGGAAACTCAACATGGCGAAAATAATTGCCCTTCTGCGAATGAGGGGTAAACGCGACCTGGGATAGGGAATTTTCAAGCTCTATTGAAATACTAGCGCGAAACAAAAAGGACGGGGAATTTTTATACGGCGGAAAGCGGAAAAGCGGGCAAAACAAAATAAAAGAATGAATGGAATGGGAACAGCCTAGAGAACGAGACAGTCAAAGACATGCATATTACATGAGTGGAAGGGAAAAGGTTGTATCTGTTTAAACCGTTCCGTCGCGAGTCTTTCCGGAGCACGAATGTACCTACTTAACAGTTCCTACAGTTTTCTTAACAAGTTACAAGACTTTTAAATCAGGAGCGTTCCAACCGTTCACCTCCCGAAGACTTTTTCATCTCCCCGACTCTTTATAGTTTTATGGCTCATTGCGTTTATGACTTCGCGGAATATGTTGATTTTTCCACCCTGTATTTTATCACTTCCCCGCTCTCTGACAGCTCAATGTTCACAACCACGTAACAGTTCACATCGAGGCTGGAAAAAGTTCCAAGTCTGGAAACCGATTTGATGAGGCGTTCGAAATGAGCCAGACAACGCGGCAATATTCTAGTTTAGAGAGATGAACTTTTCTCAGCCCTGCCAGACAGGAAAGTTAAAGTTCGGACCATTGAGCTTCGTTTGAAAAATGCCGACGGTGACAGAGCAAAGGGAACCGACGAGAAATGGACGGAATTTCTTCCATCCAGTCGCATTACCGAAGAAACTGGCTGCAGTTTTGGAAATATTGTCTTCGACCAGTTTCCCTCGTAAGATGCTTTGCGTGCGTATTATGGACTTATAACATAGCGTAGGTATAGTAGAAAAGAGAGAAATATTTCAGGCATTATTTTTCATTGAAAGTTTTGGAAAAAAAATTGCATCGCTTTAAAGACTGAATAATTTGCTCACAAAACTTTGCGAAATTTCATGCTACATCACCAAACTACAATATTCACCTTGATAAAATTTGTCTTCACAAAAATAAACTCCAGGAAAATTCTCAAAACCTCAAGCAATTAACCTCGTGGAACTTCATGAAACTCACATACTATTTAAACTTCAGGAAACCACACTTACCTTCGGTTCTGAAAACTAGCCTAAATGAAACTTAATAATATTCCACTTCATAACACTTAGCATGACAAGAAAATAAAATCCTCAAAAACATACAAACTTAAACCTAATGGAACTTCATGAACTCACAAATTTTATCTTAAGGAAACTTCACTTAACCTCACAAAATTAAACTTCAGGCAACTTCACAAAACTCACAAAATTAAACTTCAGGAACCTTCACATAGTCTCACAAAATTAAACTTCAGGCAACTTCATGAACCTTATGGGGGCACATGCCCTGCTATTATTAAAGGTTGGGAGCTCGGAGTGTGCTCAATGACTTTGAGCGTGGACTCCCCTTTTTGAAGGATCATGATTCTTTTCGGGACTTGCAATATCCCGGTGTACACATGCTGCCCTCCTCCGCTGGGATATTGTGGCAGTACTCGCAAGTCAGAATATCCGACGCGCCGGGCCCATGCACATCGGAGTTGAGTGGATTTTGTGGCCCTGAAAAAGGCTGTAAGATGATGGCAGTATAAAGGGATTTGTAGTTGTGGTAGAATCCCTGAAGCTCTTTTGTGCAGGAGTTGCTTCGAACATAAGTTTCCAAGGCGATCCTGGGCTGACTGACCAGGGCACCAAAGCCTCGTCGCTGAGGGAGCTGTTCATTATCTCCTACTATGAAAGACGGAGTTCACCATGAGATGAACAATCCGCTGGGGGAGTTTTTCAGCTTCAGACAGGTTCGATGAGTTCAATGCTCGTGATTGCGGTTGTGTAAGACCATTTGGTCAGTCGTATTCCGACCTGATGCACTGAGCGTTTCGCCCAGTTGTACACAGTCTCAGTGTGCGATCGGAAGAGGGCTTCCAAACGAAGTGAAAGACTGCTGGGTCTTCTGGTTCCTGCAGTGTAGTCGAGTCGTCTCCTTGTCCGCAGATGATCCAATTGCCTGAGCTCGGAGTCTTCAGGTCTAGAAGTTTAGATGGTAGCTGATTGTTCACTGGTCCTCAGAAGAGTGAATGTAAGTAGCGGTTTGCAGTGCGTATATCCCCTCTCTGACTTCGAGGATACGATGGGCCATCTCTCTGTGCGAGCCAATAGGATTTGAGCATATAGATCGTGTCGGTATCTCATGGGGGGAACTTTGTCTTGAGTCAGCAGTGGGTTCTTGCCATAGATTAGATCGTTCCTTTCCAAAGGATGTTTTTGCTCGATCTAATGTCTTCCTCGTCAATGTGCCGGCGCGTTTTGTTTTGAACAGCATCTCTAATTAGTAGCCCTGAAAATGCCGATGAAATCTGTGTGGGTTCTCACAAACCTTACAAAAGTAAAATACGGGATACGTACAAAATTAAAGTTAGGAACTTAACAAAAACTCAGTTAACTACACGAAACTTCAAGAAAATTTTAAGAAACTTCACGAAGATTAAAAAAAAAAAGTATTTACTGCGAGAACCAAAACAGTTCTAGAAAATTAGCAGTAGTAGAAGAAGTAGTAGTAGTGGTAAGTTCTAGATCTAGTAGTAACCCTAGGTTTCCTTTTTCTCTTCAATTTCCCTCATTGCGACGAAACTAATGCTTCCTTACATTGACCTTTCTGTCAAGGGCAGAAAACTTTTCGGTACTCGTTTGAGAGGGAAGAGCAACGCATAGATTATTTCGTTTTGGTTTAATTTCTCTTTAGGGGAATTCAGTAAGGTCAGTGATTCTTTATAGGCCAATGAATTTTAAATAGCAACCTGTTGGTTGTCTGATGTAGCGAAAATTGCTCTTATTCGTTGTCGAATCTCATGAATAATACATGATTCTTGCCCTTTCACGAGGACTTGAGAATTTAGAAGCTATCGATTATTATTGAGTTTTGAACGGAAGTAGACGGAGGATGGGAATTGAAAAGAGAGGAACCCGGAGATGGTATGAAACTCATAAAGGGAGCTTTATTCTCAAAGACGAGAACTCTGTCAATGTTTGATCTGCTATCAGTGAGATTATTAATTCTTCAAACTCTCTCGATTTCCCTCTCGCTCCAACTCACTGCCGCATCGCATTCAGACCCCATCTTCTCAATATGTCAGTAACTTTGTAAATTTATTTTCACTCGATTGGCCTTCAAGCGATTATGAAACAGGATATTGTACGAAAGGGAGGAAGAAGTTCGGAGGATGTAGCAGGGAAAAGTTGTGCAGGATGACTGTAAGGGAAAGAAAGAGTTAAATTAAATTCAAGTAAGTGTAATATCTCATGTCGGAGGGAAAGGGGAGAGCGAAAAAATGAAATAAGGGATAATCGGGCGGCTGCTTTTTCAATATCGTGAACACAAACATGTTTGATAAATATACGTGATAATGAACAACAGTTTATTGAAACGTTCGACACTGATTTTCGTTCTCCCAAATTATAAATTCACACTTTAAAAATGTTTTCTCTAGCAATAGCTGTTTTCTTCCTTGGTTTATTTTCATTCAGACTGTTACATTCAATAATGATGGTAATCATAGGTAATAAAAATTGATGTTATTGGTGGTCTTTTTATTTCCTACGCATTAAGCAATAAAAAGTCAATAATTTAACCCGCAATTTTTTCCGTGTTTTTTTTTTTTTTTTAATTTGTTGTATTGATTAAGATATTACTATGCTTGGAAAATCTATAGAAACTATTAATAGTAGGCACTACCTAAGTAATTATAGCGGCTTGTCTCCAATAGTTTCCCTCTCAATGGGGGAATATATCTCAACTCCATTACACTGAAGGGAACTGAATGAACCGAGAGGAGGAGGAGAGGTGTAGGAAATTAAATTTGCCTCTAGAAAGGAGGAAGGCGTTAATCGAATGCTGTCCTGCTTGTGACAAATCTCAAGGGCGAACTGTAGCGCTAACGGGTGAACGAAGTAGGTAGGAATGGTAACGAGACAAAGTGTTACCGAGCAGCGTTGATTTGCGGCTTTTATCGTATTCCACCAAACATTGCATTCAACTTCACTCCATTACCTATAATGAAACAATTTGCTGCAAAAAATGGGCTTTAGGTACTTGAATACTTATCTTGTTCTTTGTGTATCTTATCATTTGTCTTCCTCGATTAATAACTGTTTAGATAAAATAGTGAGAGCTAACCCAAACACAAATTTCAAGAGCAGATTCGGCTACGAGTGGTATTATACGCTTCAACTGTCAATAAAAATAGACAAGCGACAGATAAATCGTCGGAAAATTTTAAAACACTTTCCAATTAACGTTCCTTTCAAAATCAAGGTGAATTTAGGTGCAGATATTATGTGGAAGTATCTAGTCGCAGCCAGGCTCGGATTACCCATAAGGCCAACCTAGGCCATGGCCTAGGGCGCAAGCTTGCGGGGGGCGCAGGGCAAGGGATGGCAAAAAAATGTATATTATTTTTATTTTCCTAGACGAGCGTCATTAGCGGGCGTCCGGCGCTGGGGTGCCCGAACGAAGTGAGCGAAATCCTATCCCTCAAGTAGGTACAGTAGGCTCCTCAGTAGACTCCATGTATTTAATGTATTCTAGAAACACCAATTGAAGAGAGGGGGTGGATCCGTATGCACGTCTCATCCTCAAATATGGCAAGCTTTCTACACTATCATCGGCAGCGTAGATTCTTGCTAAAGAGGTCACGCACTTAAGACGTTGGATCGAGCTATCAAGGAATTCGTCTATCAGCTATTTCAATACAATTTTATAAATTTATAATTATTACGAGTTTACCTAAATCCCAATACGCAGATGATGAGTTCTGTTTGCGAATATTAACCGAAACGAATGCTGGAAATTGATGGAAATAAATTGTGACGAAAATAATGTCATCGTCGGCTTCCATATATTTCGGGACAATATAAAATTCCTAAAAAGTTTCTACAATTGATAGGAAAAATTAATTAAAATCTTCATCGAACGTATTTTACAATAATTGATCAATCAATTGATGCAATAAACCATCAATTCGCAGTTTGATATTATTTCCTCGGTCTCGAAAAAAATCACATCGCTCTCGTTGGTGGTCAATTTTATATTTTTGCATGAGCTATTAAGCAGAGTTAATTCTACGATGTGTAAACTGGAATAAAATTATGTTCGGAACAGTGGTGCGTTCAAGTTTATAGCTCCTTAACCCACCTAGGCCTTTTCTGCCTGGCGCAGATTCATCACCAGGAGAAAAGCACGACATAACAACTCAATGGCGAACGAGCCATGGATCTCAGTGACCACTAGGCCGATAGCATTCACGGAATATACTTACTCAAAAGCCCTCAAAAAAAAGTTGCCTCAGGGTAGGGTCAACTTTTTTACATTGCATCAAAGTGATTGATGAAGATGCCTCGCGCTTTTACTAAAAGAAGAACCGAGCAAGCTTTGCCTAAGCCGGTTTAGTCGACGTCATTCACATCACCTTTCCTAGAAGTTTTCTCCCATTTTTTTGAACCATTTATCTGCCCAAGGTCGGGGACGGTAATGCTCTTTTATTTATGACTCTCCTACCCTAATCGGACCACTATGACCTGAGGTATTCCACTGGCCTCTTGTCGTGTTCTTTCGCACGGGGGGATCAGAAATGACGTTGTATCGTGTCAAGCTCATCCTTCACGCGGCCTTTACTTGTTCGATATGTGGTCTTCTCAAAGTAGATACGTTTGGATAAAATTAAACCTAGGTTAGTTCGCTATTGTTCTTTAGTTTGCGTCTTATTTCTATCGTGCGAATTTTCTCCACTGCTTGCGTTAAAATGGAGCATGTTTCTGTGTAATATTTTGTCAACTACCTTCATCTAGTCATTATTCTTCAAAATTTTAGCTCTAATTAGTTGCACCCTTTTGGTGTGTCGATGTTTTCCCTAGAACTAGAAGTTCGCACGTGGGATATATGATCGTAATATTTTTTTTTTTTTTCATTTGTCTATTTTATTTTATTTTATTGCTTTATTTTATTTGTTTATTTTATTTTTATTTTTATTTTATTTTTATTTTATTTTTAGATACTTTATTTTATTTTTACTTGTTTTTTGTATGAAACGTTGTGAATTGAAAGATTGTTACTGTTGATGGCCTAATCGCCGAAACGATATTACTATATAAGTAATTTTAAATTAATTGACTCTCTTCGCCTCCTACTCTTGCCTCACTATAACAGCATTTTTCAGCATTTTTTTTGTAGGCATTATAGTTCAGAGGTTCGTCAAATTGTCTCGTTTCATTTATAAATCATTAATAATTTATGTTCGTCTCCTCGGTTTAAAGTGGAAGAGCGAAAAACATAACGATCCTACCATTTTGTGTTCTATCTTATGCTAGCCCACGAACTGAGAACCATTGTGTTAGGTTGGAACATCTGTCCCCACTCAAGACTTGATTCTGAAGGACGTATCGTAAGAAGGCTCTCCAGTTCGCTTTAGGTGTTCGAAGTAAGTGAACTGCCATGGACTTTTGTAGCGGTGAGTTCTTAATTTTACGATTCTTTATCCGTTCTTCTCCTACCGTATCGAAATGAGCATAACATCATGAATAATAACATTTTTTGTAAATATCGTAACATTGCGACAGTTGCTCTTTCAGTATTTTTTTATGTTCATATTAACTAGCTTCCGTCTCGCTGTACGCTAATCGACATTCGAGATTAAAAGAATGTCGGTAAATTGGGAAAAACGATCAAATATTTGAAACTCAATTATATGCCATGATAAGCAACTAATTTTTTTTTTTTTTTTTGGCTAGAGTTACAAAATAAAAACAGATTACTGAAGTAGTTTATAATTATTATGATAGAACTATTATCACTCGATATTAGATAGATTCTAATCAATATTTTTTTTGGTCTCTTGACAAATTTATCACACCAATTTCGACTCTCCTCAGTTGTGAGTGCTTATTGGGACGTGCGGCAATAAGCTCCTATCGGCACACAACCAGACTCGAGCGTTGAAGATTGAAACCATGAAGGGTGTGATTTTGATATTGTGTTCAATTTTCGTCATCGGGATTTGCCGATCGACTCATACAGCGCCACAGTGTAAAGATGAAAATGGCAACAACGTAGACTGGTAAGCCGAGTAATTCAATTCCATCTATAACTAGGTAACTAAACATTTTTTTTTTTTTTTTTGTCAACTCATCATTGTTTCAGGTACGTTGTGTATAAAATTCCCGAAACTTCCAAATCGCCAGAAGAAATTCTAGACGGAGCTGGCTACATGTATATCACGAGCGAAACAGTGGAAGATGGGTGGCAAATTTCGTCTCAGAAAATGGAAGACGATAGTAACCTTATAGCAAGAACGATTGAAAACATGTACATGGACAAAGATGAGGTAACAGTAAAAATATTTCTACGTTTTCTCGCATTCGATTAACTGATAATTATGTTAGATTATAACAAAAGGTTCCCGATGACAGTTTCTTTAACGACCACGAGCGCTCATCAGTATCGGATTATTTTTAAGTTGACAGAATTTCCTTAGAAAAACAGACTATTTTTGTACTTCCTTATTTACGTTATAAGTGGGAGTATTGTTATCGTCCCAAAAGTCGAATTGGGAACGGAGGTGAACTCGGAAGAAAATATGTAGTTCTGTGCTCAAACACATTTTCAAGAAGCGGGGCGAAAAAGTGACCGAAAATCTCCGAGAAAAATGGATGAAATTCGATTAAGGTTTCAGGAAATGTCCTCCAAGTGCAAAACTTGCTGTTTCTCCCGGAGAATGGATGATCTTAAATTATTATCGAAGCGAAGGAATAAAATAAACCGCTGTACAATCATTTGCAGAATTTTTTTCTACTTGAGCCGAGCCCTTGATTTGACCGATTTCAATACGACTATTTAACTGACTTGATGATGCTCAAAAAAATGTTCCATTTACACATTTTATTATACTTTGATATATTCTTCTAGCGTAAGATAATTAATGCAAGGTACAATAATTATCAATAAAGTTCAACTTCGGCTCGGCCGTTGGTTAATTATCGTTCATCGATTCTTTGAATATAGCCGTAAGTTCGTTGCTCTTTGTGGCGCGTATTCAGCGAGCCCTTGTGTTGTGGAGTAATTTGAACGCAAACTACAAAGAGAAATTAAGTAGAAAATTAATCACCGGAAGCTGAGCGCGGCGTAACTGATTTTGTAACGACCGCGATTATTAAAAATTCGCTAGCCCATATTATCGATTAGGTCTTGAAAATCGTCGAATATCATAAATTACACTTTTTATGGAAAAATTTCCGAGAAGGAAAAATAACAACGGAATTCAATTTGCGTTCTATTTCGTCTCGAATGGACTACTTTTTCACCATTGATGTCGTATCCAATTATGTGTCGGAGGCGACGAGCAGACGACAGCGTCTCCCGCGGAACGCGAGCTTTCAATCATTTAAGGAGTTGCTTGAGGCTCAGCGGCGCCGTTCGCTATGAACCGAGCTATCAATCATCATTCCCGATCATCAATCATGCCCTAAGGCCTGGATTGATTTTCCCAAAGGAGAGCCGGCTCCATTCGAGACAACGCTGTCCCTTCTCTTAGATACTCGAATATTCGCGATTAGATAGTAGCTATCTTAGAGAGATAAAAGAATATTTAGATTAGCTATGAAATCGAACTGAATTCAACATAGCCGCAGTACATGAGACGTGAGCGATTAAAAGATATCAAGACGCTTTGTATGAAATAGCGAATTTTCGAAAGCAGATGCAAACGAAGACAGGAGGTTTAATCTGTTTTATAGAAGTACAAATTTAATCGCCTGCATTTAGCGAAAATTCTATATTTATTATTATTGTACCGAATAGAATATTTCGTTTTCCTAAGAACTTTTTTAAGATATTTTTTTTTTACAAGAGCGACACAAATTAATATGCATTTACTTACTTAGTTAATCCGTTTGAGCTGAAAAAAAAAAAAAAAAAAAAAAAAAAAAAAAAAAAAAAAAAAAAAAACAGAATTTATTGCCATTTTTGGTTTATTTGTACTCCGAATATCTGATTTGAACTGAGAACCACTGATTTTTCAGTAGAATTACTGAAGTAGAGAATGACTGATTTTTTGGATCTGAGAACGATTTAAAAAAAATAATTCGCCAATACAATCACGATTCAGGAGAATAAATTGTCTATTTTATGGCCATGTTTGTCCATTTAATTTTTCAAGTTTTTCTCTCCTGTTTTGCATTTTGGAATAACTGAAATTTTTCGTAGTCTATTCGATATTCATCATCGCATTTTGGACTGTTGGAGCGTATTGCTTCTTGATCAACCATCTGTTGCGCCTAGTGCGACTCGGAACTAGAGATAAATTAACCGGCGGCACGGAACTGAATTTTCCGCTTGCAGAAAATGATCACACTCGACATTTCGATACGAGACTCTCGATCGCTCTATTTGGCCAGATGCCAATCTATTGAAATTATCACCATGCGTATATTTTTCGCAGGAACTTTGGCTGGTATACAATGACCAAATGACGAAGGGGTTATCATTATTTGAAAACTCGTTCTATTACACGTCTTACGGACACACGAAAGGTTAGAAATTATACTCAAAATATTTATACATATTTCAGTTTATTTCAAAATAGATTATACTAACGCAAGATTTTTTCCATTTGAAGAACACATTATTCTTCTTCTTCTTTTAAATTTTATACTGATTGAGGAATTTTCCTATTAATTAAACTGCTCTTTTGACACGTCTAGGTATCGTTGGTGCGTCAAATTCTGGTGGTTTTTGGCTTGTGCATAGCATCCCACATTTTCCAATTCTCGAAAGCTACGGTTATCCGAAAACAGCTCTTCGCTACGGGCAAAGTGCGCTGTGCATATCTTTAACAGCTAAGGAGTTGGATAAAGTCGGTGAGCAATTGTTTATCTAGTGCTTGTACCCGATTGTGGTGAGAGGCTTTGCAAAACTATCTCCTGCTCCAATTTTTTTTTTTTTTTTTTTTTTTTTTTTTTTCAAGGAAGCGCATTCAAATACAACATTCCCAATTTCGTCAAGACTAAGTACAGCGACGATCTGGGAGCCCGATTTCCAACTTTGGTCGAAGCTGCCGAAGGGAAAAAAACAACGAGACCGCCGTGGTACCATGATGTTCAAATTACGTCCAAGGGCGGAGTCGAGTTTCACACGTTCGCCAAAGCAAGATCTTTTGGCAAAGGTGGGAAACAGTGTTGCCATAAAACTATTATGAAATCAACTCAGGCGTAAAAGCTACAAAATTTCACTAACTTTGTCTTAATATTCGTCTTTTATTCACTTCTCGATTAAAATTCAATAAACAAATTATTTATTGAGAAATTTGATTTTACAGATCTTTACGAATGGGTTGCATCGTCTTTGGATACAGACATCTACGCTGAAACTTGGCAAAACGAGCCTGGTCCTCTTGCAGCATCCTGCTCGTTGCCTTACAAGTAAAATACTGAAATGAAAAACTAAATTATCATATAATTTCTCCTAAAGTCGCTTTTAATTCATTATTACTACTTATTATTCATTATTATTATTATTATTATTATTATTCATTATTACTATATCTGGCTAAGCAAGATTTTTTCAAACAGGGTAATGAACGTGAAAGAAGTTGCATTTAAAGATGCAGACGTTGACTTCAGCTCTCACAAAGACCATTCAAAATGGGCGATTTCCACTTCGCCCGACAAGCCGTACGTTTGCATTGGTGACATCAACCGAGCAGTAAGTAGAAGTTTCTTAAGAGTATCAGTCAATAGACACATTCATTTTATTTGGAAGCTACGGATTGAAACTGTTCAGAAGGTTTATTAATAGAGAATTTTTGTTCTTGGCCTTTTTCAAACGTTCACGTAAAAAACGGTTGCTTGAGCAAATCAAACCAAATTTTTTTAAACATAAATTTCTATGCGTATAACAGTAAGATCGATTATGATATAAAAATATAAATAGAAGAATTTGAGGTGAGGAATGTTGAGCGTTTGAGATCAAATACTTGAAAAAAAAACCACCCTGAAGTAACATTTGACAGCTGTAGTAGTTGACCTGAATTTGAACGAGGTGACCTTACCTTCTCGCTATGTCTATTTTGCGTGAATTACGATTGCTTTTTCCCGTACACGGTTCTTGGTTTTACTCAAAACTTGGTGTATTTTACGATTACGTGTGGACTTTTCTTCTTCACGTAGTGTACGTAGAAAGACATTAATTTACGTTAAGATCCAAATTCTCTCATTCGGTCTTCAGGCTATCTCAAGTTCAGACTATGTGCGCTCTCCGCTTCTTTCAATTCTTTTTGGTTTATTCAATAATAAACCATCACCCAAGAGAAAAATGTCTAAACTCCCCCACAAAATTGGATGTTATACGTTTCAAGGCTTGTAAAATCAGAATATCCAATATAAAAAATCTGTCCGTCGTTTTTTGACGAAACTACAAAAGCTAAATTCTTGAAATATTTACCGAAAATCAATCAAGGGTATAAGGGTATTTTTGAGGGTGAGAAAATTAGTAATTTCCAACTTTTTTTCAGAAAAAGGTGTACTTTTTTAATCAATTTACTTGGATTTTCGGGTGCTGAATCGAATGAGACAGTTGCGGGATCAATTGTGTTTATGGTATAGAGCACTACGGTGATAAAAACTCTCTCTTGCTTATTTGCCAAGTTTTTCGTCTCTATTAAGATCACGTGACCGTGCGCACTTGACGCTTTTTTACCGACTTCAAAAATAGAAGATTACTTTGGTTGACTTGTGGGTTTTTTTCTGTGTACGTATATACGCAGAAAAACACGCACCAAGGACAAAAAGTATATATTTACTTTACAATCGAACGCACGATTAAAATGAAGCAATCTGCCAGCGTGAATTCCAGTGAAACCTCTTCCGTAACTTCAATTCCTTCTTTCAGATTCCACAAGAGAAGAGAGGCGGCGGTACGGTCTGTATCTCGAACGAATACTTATGGAAAGCCTACAACGACATTATCTCCGATTCAGATTCCTGCGATGATTAGCGAAAAATAAAATGTTTTTTCCACTCTACTTATGCCAGGAAAAACTGTTAGAAAAATATGACGGATACCTTAAAAAAATAAGATGGACCGGTTAAAGTCCAGGAAATGTGATGAGTGACTTGACGATGAAATAGGAGCATTTTTCCAAGCTTGAAACCGAATATAAGAATTGATCAACAAGTGCGACAATTTTCCCCATTTTTCACTATATAGGTACCTAATTAATTATAAAAAATAATACTCTCTACCTTCATATAAATAAAAAAACCTGCCAAGTACGAGTCAGAAGCTCATAAGGCATTTTTAAATTGCCTGGACAAAAAACGTGCAGGTGCTCAGAAATGAAAAAGCCTCTCAAGCAGAATATTTTGGGGATGATAATTAAATAGATAGCCTCTAAAAATGAGAACCACAAACAGTACAAGCACAAGAGGAAAGGCTCAGAAAATGCATACTACATGTTGTGTGTCGCCTTTCTGAAAATAGTTGCAGGCAGCTACACAATCAGGCAAGTTTATTGTGTGCTTATTCAGTCATTTCTCTAGTAAGGATTTCCGACATGGGGTGGAGCGTATAAAGGCCTTTACAGACCGGACGATAACATTGTTGAAAACATTGTTATTAGCATTTTTTAGTAACTTTCCTTTCGCACCGAACGCAACATTGTTGGCAACAATGTTATCAACATCGGGCGAGGAATTGTTAATAACATTGTTGCGGCACTTGAAAAATGTTGATAACAATTCCTCCCCAGAAATGTTATTGGAAACATTGTTGGCAACATTTTCTGTAACATTGTTATTTTTTCCGTCAACATTGTTAGTAACATTGTTGGCGACACCGAGTTTTGTTATCGAGCCATGAGCGATAACAAACGGGTATTTGTGACTAACATTGTGGATAACATTGTTAGAGAACTAGACCGAAATAAAACAGACGGAAGAATTGTTGGCAACAAAAAAGTTGACGACATTGTTGCCAACAATGTTGGTAACATATTTTCTAGATCATCTCATTTTGTTACAAACATTATTGTTATCAACATCATGTTAATAACATTTTTTGTTTTCACTAAAATATTTGGTCTGTAAGCACCTTAAAACGGCGTTGTTAGAATCTTGAAGCGTATCAATATCTGATATTATAGGTAGGTGTAGTTTAATTATAATATGACATGAAATGTCAATAACAACTGTGGTTTTGAATTACCTACATTGATTTAGCGAGATACGAACGCT
The DNA here is from genome assembly GCA_037159825.1 of Tupiocoris notatus. Taxonomy (NCBI): domain Eukaryota; kingdom Metazoa; phylum Arthropoda; class Insecta; order Hemiptera; family Miridae; genus Tupiocoris; species Tupiocoris notatus. The sequence continues at coordinate 284,114 of JASJUZ010000054.1, forward strand.
CTCCAATAAATAAATTTTATGTCCGACGCAGCGTTTCAGAAGTACAGAAGCTGAAAATCTGCTCTGTTATCACTTATCATTCTCAGCTGTTGTTTATTTTTGACAAACAAACGGTACAATATTATGTTAGTCCGCTCCTGTCAAAATATCGTATAATTAACTATAGCAAATCCGTTTCTTCTGTTTTTAACGACCGTAGGCTAAACCAGTTTTTCGGTTTATTTCATTTGCTTTGAAACTTGAGGAGTCGTTTTGTAACCTTGACGAATAGTTATTTTTAATCGAAATGTTCCCGGCATGCGCTTTTTCCTACCGTTCGATCGCGGTTGCAACTCGAATGTAAGTATTGGTTTTTTTTTACGTAAAGTAAGTGTATAATTATTATGTATTTTGTATGTAATTCGATTTATTGGCTGTTTTCGATTTTACTATAATATAGTGTATTAGGTTGATTATATAGGTTTGTATAATATTCGTATGTGTGTCTATCCATTTGTATTTCTGTTTTATTATATATTTTGTTGTCGCGTTATTTCTGAATAAAATCACAATCAAATTTCAAAATACCGTTTCTGACAAAGTGAGCAGTGTTTTGTTCTTCAACAAAGAAAACTCTATTTAGATTCTACATTCCAATAGTTCTCCATTCTAATTGATTCCATTAGAGACATATGATTTAACAAAGTAACCAATACTCCCACGTTTAAGTTTTCAAAAAACGCGAAATTCACTAAAACTCTCCATTACCATCCAAGTGTTTCTATTATAGCCATAAATATGCACGAATGGACGAAAGTGTTCGGGAAATAATAAAATCATAACGAACGGTCCACTCTGTATTTACTTACTCCTACGAACATTAACAAAAATAATTTTTCCCAAAAAAAAAATCTCTTTTTTCTACTATTAAAGTAGATATTTTCGTTTACTGAAAGAAAAATAATTTATGGTCGGAATGATTGAATTTTTTTTTTCTTACGACAAGGTTCCATCGATCGTGCACCGCTTGCCAGAAAGAGAACGTTGACAAAAATGAGGTGGAGAATTTCTCCAAGCTCAGCGAGGATTGGTGGAATCCCAATGGCAAAATGAAACCGCTTCTATCCATGAACGACTTGAGGTAAAGAATGCAGTCTTAATAGTTGTGAAGATCTCAGTCTTTCCATATTTCGAATTGAAGTCTAAGCAATAATATTTATTTTGTCATAATAAAATCAATTTGATCTCTTTATTTACAAAAAAGTCTTTTGGAAAACAGCGTATTGCATCAAAGAATTTTTTAAATTAAGGAAAAATGTCTGCCACGTGGACATTTTGTTTGTGATCGAAGCAACGATAAAAATCAGGCTTGGTATGCCCTACTCAATGTAAAAATATGTATCTAGAAATTGAATTAGAAATAACTATGATGAAATCGTGGAAGTATAGTGTGTGATGAAAATTCTCATCGCCTTATCTTCACACCAATAAAACGACAATAGATCCAATTTAAATTAAAGATTGCAAAAAATCTCATATAACAGTATTGCGACTAGATATATCGCAATTTACATGATTGTCATAATGTATATTATGTAATATGATTTGCAGAGTTCCGTTTGTGCGAGACGGCTTAATAAATACGAAAATTATCGACGAGGATAAAGCAAAAACGTCAAAATATCTGGATGGCTTGAAAATTCTTGACGTCGGTTGCGGAGGAGGATTTTACTCTGTGGTTGGTTTGATGATTATACAATTTTGTAATCGTTTGAAGCGGTAAAACCTATTTGCTCAAGCTTGTTATTTTAATTACTGACTTATAGCAGCCATATTAAGTTCCTCTTTAGTTCAAAAACCTGATAAACTGTTCGTGTTTTTACTTCCTGTGTAATCCTGTGTTTTTATCCGACTGAAATGTTCCGAGGCGAACATCATTGATTCAAGATGCCTGAAGGGGTGAAAGCACTCGCCTGAAAAGTTTTTGGAACGAGTTGCCATGTTTTTCTCCCCCTCCCTACAAACTTTCTAAAGTAGACCGACTCTTTACTTGAACTAATTCTATTTCATTTTTTCAGCCTCTCGCTCGTTTAGGAGCAGATGTAACCGGCATTGACCCGACGCCCAGTTTGATACAAGTTGCTACAGCTTATGTAGAAAAAAATCTTCCTAACGCGAAAATCAAATTCGAAAGTACAACGATTGAAGAGCATGCCAGTACTAAGAATAATTATTACGACGCTCTCGTTTGTTCAGAGGTCATCGAGCATGTATCTGCCAAAGAAAGTTTCATCAAGTCCTGCAGTGCAAGTGTGAAAGTACGTTTAGGAAATTCCTTAGCCAACAATAGCTTTGGGCTGAGTTCTAAGGCTAGAAAATCAATATCAATAGATGAAATTTCATTTAAAAAACTGAAGGCCATTTAAACCAGCTGAATAAATAAATAATAGCTCTCTATTGGTGCATGAGTACCTTAGAATATATCTCTTGCCGTAGAAAAATTGATGGGTAATGCTTTCGGTCAGTCGCTGTATTTGTAGCTGCTTCTTGTAAGCCGAAGTATTCTGTACTAGAGCCCATATATGTTCATTATTTGTGCTTATTTTCCTTGAGTGAACGTTTTATTTTATATTTTTCAGCCTGGAGGCTCCCTGTTTTTTACTACTATCAGTCAAACGTTTCTCGCTTGGTTGCTGGCGATCGTCGTTGCTGAAAACGTGATACGAATGCCTCCCAAAGGAACGCACCAATATGAAAAGTTGATAGCTCCAGCGGACCTATCATGCCTTCTAGAAGGAGGTTAGTTGTACATAGTATTCCTCTTTTCAAGCCAATATCTGACACAAGCAAGAAATTTTTAAATTTAACTTAGGAAATTTTTCGCCCACAGTAGTATTGCAAATATAATTTTACTAGACTCTTTGAAGAAACATTGTGCCTATTGCAGTTGGTAAACGGTAATTGTTTATCTAATTAGCAAAGAGCAATTTTTTCTTCGTAACGTGTTCAAATTGCGGTTGTCAACAAGAGCTGCGCGCTTCATTAGAAAAATGCTAAATCCGTTTTTGTAGAGTGAGGCCCAATTACAAAGATGGTGCTACCATCGTGTTGTTGTCACAATTATAATTAACCCTTTTCCAGGCAAAAACAGAATTATTGTGATTTTTCTGAAATTTTTTTGCAGAAATCAAAGTTCAGCCTTCACTATAACTGAAATGATACTCAGTTTCTGCAAAAACTTGTTTAATTGATTTTTATAGCCGGTTGTCATAAAAGGGAACTTTAGTTCCCCTTGCCAGGTTACCGTCAAGGTGCCCTCGCAATAAAAGGGGAACTGTGGTTCCCTTTGCCAGGTTACCGTCTAGGAAAATTCAGGAGTGTAAGAGATGAAAATCGATGAAAGTCTAAAACTTTTTAATAATTCAGTTCAAATTTTCAACATTTTTCCGCATATCGTGGGTACCTATCGTCAATTAATTTTTTCAATCTTTGAAATCGGAAATTTCCTCAGTCAAAGAGTTCATCGAAATAAAAATTTGTATATTTTTCCTCCCTTTGTTCCATATATAACCCAAATTTTCAAATATCATCTGCTCTTTATACTTTCCTTACATACCTACCGAAAAAGGGATGAAAAGTATAACAGCACTCGGGTCAAAATTTTTTATTTTGAGTTTTTATCATAATTATATCCAGGAGGTATGAGGGGTAGAAAAACCAGACGACTCATTCTCCAATTCTTTGTTGGCTGGCTGAGCACTTTTGCCAGTTCGGGCATCTTCAGAGCGACGTAGAGCCATGGCTGCGGCCCCTAATGCACAGCCTAGCTGTGGGCCCTGTGGCTCCACGTCGTCCTAAGGATGCCCTGATGGGCGAAAGTGGTCGGCCAGTCAATAAAGAATCGGAAAATGAGTCGCCTGGTTTTTCTCTCCCACAGACCTCCTGGACATAATTATGATAAAAACTCAAAATAAAAATTTTGACCTGAGTGCTATATATTTCCATCCATTTTTCAATAGGTAAGCAAGGAAAGTATAAACAACAGAAGATGATATTAGTAAATATGGCTTATATAAGGAACAAACGGAGGAAAAACAGACAAATTATTTATTTCGATTGAAAAAACTGACATTTAAATTGCCTTCTTTGGTATCAAGTATCCTGGCAAGGGGTACTCAGGTTCCCTTTTCAATTTTTTCAATTGTGAAAGTCTGGATGGATGTTATGATAATTTTTTTGGCTTTTCCTCAAGAAAACAACTTGATCTAGGAGAATCAGGAGATCAGAGTTTTCAAAAACAATTTATAACTAACGAAAACTTGTTGTAAACATCCCTGCCTAGCTGAGTCGGCCATCTTCAACTTGCGAACACGACTTGAGTTCAAAAATCGTCTAAACAGCTGGAATAATCGCGTTTAAAATGGTCTACAAGGCTGCCAACTTGTTAAGAAGGAGTTCATTGAATCACAACACTGTTTTTGTGGCCCCAATCCAGCTAAATACCTCGAAATATCGACTGGAACTTGAGGGGAACTGTAGTACCCCTTGCCAGGAAAAGGGTTAAATGTGTACAAATCCGCCTGAAGTTGAAAATTTTCTAGTATGCACCGACTTAAAAAAAAATACTCGTTGAATTATAGTTTTTACTTCAAAATCTGAATTTTTATTAGTTGTTTTTTTCATTTAATGGAAACTTGAGAACAAATCATTGGGCTCTGTACCCGAACCCCCTCAAAATACCCTTAACGTTGAGGTAGTGACTTGGCTGAAGAATTGAGCCATTGTCAGCCCAAGAATGTTTGGTGAAAATTTCAAGTAGCTCTTATATTATAGATTTATCAGTAAACTACTGACGGTGGACGGACAGTATTTTTTACTTCCATGCGTGGAAGAATTGTGTTCAAATGGAAGTATTGTGATCGTCCAAAAAGTCGAATTCGGAATGGAGGTGAATTAGGAAGAAATATTTATTATACTATACTCAGAAACACTTTCTGAACAGGTGTGTGTCTGTGGTTGAAAAATGACTAATTGTCATATTTCCGTGAAAAATGAACGAAACTCAATGAAATTTCCCAAGAATGTTCTCCCAATGATTGAATGTTTCCGAATTTTGGATTACACACAGTACTTTCGAAATATAAGGGCTCAAAGTTCTTTCTGTTTTGATTTGTACAGTCTACAATAGTAAATATTTGTCTTAAAATATTCGTCATGGCCAGCAGCTGACGCTTTATTTTTTGGATATTGGGTAACATACCGTACCTTCACGTTATGAGCCTTTTTCGCGATCTGGCTAGTGCGCATTTTTTTATTTTGATTTTTAGAGGCCGATAAAATCAATATATTTGAATTTTCAAGGTCATAAAATGTTCGGGACGGCGATTGAATGAAGTCTGATCTTTATGAGGTGGGTCGCATCTAGTACTTCCGCGTAATACGCAAATTGACTATATTTTTATTTTTTCAGACTGCAAAAATGATTATAATATATTTGATTTTTTTATGTCAACTGAATGTCGTTTGATTTTTATTATTGGTCTCACACACTGAACTTCCTCGTAATGCGCATTTTCAGTTATTTTATTCGTGCACTTCTGTATATTGGGGTCTCCTTGCTTTAAAAATGACCCACTTTTTTCCTTTGACGACTACAAATGTTTATAATTGAATAATAAACCAAAATATCGATTTGGTTAGGTGTTGGAAAATCAAGGCTCTAATCAAGCCGAAACTCTACTGGAAAGTACAATTTCTACTGTATGGAACGAAAAGAATTTGACATAAATATATTTCAATTTAGTTTTTCGATTGCTCTTTCTTTTTCTCGTAGACGACCCTAAAAAAATTGCACTCCACTAGAAAGTTATGGAACAAAAACTGTCAACGTTCTTCGTTTGGTCGTCGTCGCATTTGTTGTAGTAGAGGGGGCTGTGGACCTCATGGTTCAACGTCGCCCTGAAGATGCCCGAATGGGCGAAAGTGCTCGGCCAGCCATTAAAAATCTGGAGAATAAGTCGCCTGGTTTTTCTCCCCCTCACAACCCCTCTACTACAAAAACTGTCAATATCGGGCTCAACAATGTCTCAATTTCCTACAAAGCCAATTTTTTCTCCGAATAATTTTCGATTCTTTCATAAAATGCATTTCCCAGATTCCCAATATTTCACAACGTTCGGACCGATGAAAGGTTTAGCAGCTTATAGGTAACATAAATTAATGAATAAATTCATTTATTCTATTCCATTTTATTTACAAATTAATTATAATTTACCCTAGTAATATGAGAGTGATGAAAACTATTTATTTAATTAGCGTATTATTCGTTTTAAACGAAGAGACATTTTGTGTGACCGCCAATCATTGCGCAACGCGTGATCGCTGTCACGTTTATTTTCCATCGAACGTTCTCGAACATTTCCACAAGGACGTCATCGTCAAAAGTGTTTCACGCTTCTCTGAAGTGGTTAGACTGTGCCAACGCCGAACTGTGACGTCACTGATCACGCGGACCGTCCTCATATAAATGCGAGAGTTCGAAACGATGCCGTCATAGTTGTTCCATCACGATTTAGCCTTCGCCTCGAGAAGAATGACGACGCCAGTGAATGCCCCTGATACAATGGACCTAATTACAGGTATGTTTTCCAAATATATCTCAAAGAAATCTATCTCAATATAAATTTATCCATAATATCATTTCATATAATATAGAACGGAATAAAAATTACTATTTTTTTTTTTAATTCTTGAAGGTTTTTATAGCGCGAAAAATTAATACAATTCGAATAACTTGCCCGTTCTTTTGCTCATTTTAACGCGAAAATTTCAATGTTTCTTATCAACATAAATTTTTTTATCTCCTTTGAAGTTTGATTATTATGTTGAGAATTTGTCGTCGTATTCTGAAAATATGTCCAATTAAATGCCAATTAACTGTTGCGTGATCGAATTTCAAAAATGCTGTATCACAAATAAATGAGATGGCAATAATGTTTCTCGGAAAATTTTCAATAATCGAAAAAAATCGTTGAATAATTTACCTTCAGTTTTTGTGGGCGTCAATTTATCGGGAATTTCTCGTAACGGAATTAGATATTTACATTTTCCAATCGAACATCGTGACACATTTTTGCTAGTTAATTTTATCATTTAACTGGCAACTATCTCCTACTACAATGATGTAGTTAGTAACAAAAAGGTACATAAACCATTTCCGTTCAATTTTTGTGTCATGGAGTGTTCCGAATTTTTCAACTATATTTTAAAATATTTTTATTTTATCGCCCTTGTTTTTGTTTAGTGTTCTATGTCGATTAATGACCTGTTATCCAGCAAAATACAGAATTCTTATTAAAAAAAAAAGTTTAAAGTGTTGCAAACAATTTTTTAAACTCTAATTAGTGTATTTACTTAGAGGAAATAATAACGGCATTTGTGATAAAGTAGTTTGACGCAAACTGGTTCCCCATAATACTCAACCTCAAATTAATTGTCGGGGAATTTTACTTTACTGTGATCAATATGACGATGGTTTCTCTTGAATACTCTCGTTCTCTCATTCTCTTACTATCGCGTCGCCTTATTCTTATTGAATTGAATTTATTTTTTTGCAGCTAAGAAAGTCTCTTTCGCCGATTCCGATGTGGATGATCCCGAGAACGAGGATAGAGTACCTTCAAACCCAGAGGCTAGTTCCTTCGAAGAGAGTACCGCCGAGACTGTTGACCTTTCTTCTCATAATGAAGCTGTTTCGAGAAATATGTCTTGCAAAGGGAAGAGAAATCCCTGCTGTACACCGATGAATATTGGCAAAAACTGCTGTACGAGCAAGGGATATTGCACTGGTGATGGTGCTAATCGGTGCTGCACTAATGGCCTTTGTGGCTGCCTTTGCTCTCTAAAAAGGTGCTGTACCAATTGCATCTCTGATGAATTGAAAAGTTGCTGTGACAAATCTAGAAACTGCTGTGTGAAGGTTTGCTTAACCAAGAACAAAGAAGATGGTTGTTGCCTTAAGGAAAGTACTCCAGGAGCTAAATGCTGTAGGTCATTTGAGTCGGGCAAATGCTTCAACAATCTTGTCGACAACGCATGCTGCAAGACAGAAAACATTGAGAACGTCTGCTGCCAGGAAAACAAAAATGCTGCTGAGGTTTGCGCAAAATGCTGGTGTTGCACTGACAAATTTGCGTGCTGTTCCAAAATTGAAAAAGATTCATGCTGCAAGGATGGCGGTTCGATTAAATTATGCTGTCAGCCGATTGCTGCTTCTGGCAAAATTCGTGAAAACAATTGTTGTAGCGGTTCTTTCTCAAAATCAGTGAAAAATTACAAGGAATGCTGCAAGGTCAAAGTGTGCTGCCAGGAAAAGGAAGGGACTGGAAGGTTATGTAATCCCAAGTGCGTTTGTTGTGAGGTCTCCATGGGTTATTCCAAATGTCTTTGCTGCAAGGTTGCTGTAAATCCAGCGACATTGAAAGATTGTTGCCAGACAACTGAAGGTACTGCCCAATGTTGCCGAAAGGGCTGTCCATGTTGTAACGTACGAATCAATTGCTGTTCAAAGAGTGAGGATGGGTGCTGTAAAAAGGGTTGCCTGAATTGTGAGTTCTCTTATAAAGCCTGCTGCAGATCCAGTTGTTGCAATCAACTTTCAAATTCTTTTGGAAGGTGCAGTGTCGCTTGCCTCCTGGAACTTGGGGATGCAGAAAATTTCACTTTGGGTAAGAGCAAGTGTTGCAAACAATCCAAATCACGTTGTTCTCCTAGTTGTTGCAGAAAAATCGCTATGAGTTGTTGCAATTGTTGCTACTCTACAGGCTCAGTTACACCTTGCTGCAAGGTTTCGGCTGTCGAGAAGGCCTGCTGCCAAATAACTTCAGCAGCAGAGGTTTTTACCACCCGTTGCTCATGCTGTGACGTGTTCGGCTGTTGCTCAAAGAAAGATAATACATGTTGCCAAATGAGAGCAGAGAAACTTTGCTGCCTCAAAGTTGCCAGTGATGGATGTTGTCAAAATTCGTCCATCGCTTGCAGGAAAGCAAACCCCAGAAAAGCCAATATTGTATCATGCTCAGGGAAGTGTACAAATTGTAATAACTGCTGCTTGAGGAAATTCAAGTGTTGTGATTCGTTCTCTGAGTGCTGTTCATCGGAGAATGGGAGAAAAACTTGCAAAGAGATGTGTCGGGGCTGCGATTCTTCCTCTAGTTGCTGTTCGGATTGTAAAGGTGGAGCGTGCGTCAATGGAAAATGCACGAGCGAGGATTCAGTTCTAGAAAAAAGAGAGGATGGAGCTGATCCCGGAAATATTGCCCCGGAATTATCTGAAGACGATGTGACTGATGCTAAAGGTGTCTAATAACAGTGATTGCTGGATAGAAAGAAGAAATCGGTTTGTTCAATATCAGTTAATTTAAACCGAGTAGTATTGTGTAGTTGAGAATATTTGCACCTTACGTAAAATTGTGTAAATTTAGCAGCCTTTTTGATAATATTTCTAAAAAGCTTGTTCTAGAAATTGTATGTGGCTAAATACAGTCAATAGGGTTAGTTGGTAAAAGAGATTTCTCGTGTTTTTTATAAAGCTTGAGACCTATTAATTAAGGTATTGTTATATCAGTTTATTTCGAAATTCTCTGACCTGTTTTCCTTGTCGAAATTTGCGTTGCTTTCTTTCGAATTACCTGTCTATTGCAGCGTTTTCTGATTCTAAATAATCTTATACGCTCCTTTCTTGATACGCCTAGAATTATTTTGATTCTTAATCTTCTCTCTTAATTTTTGATTTTTTTCTGTATCACATGTTCATGAATAAAACACGAATCTATGATCTCCTTGTCGTACATTTATCCACTTAATCACCGAAAACGAGCGATCCGGAACGCAATTAATTTATTCGACCGTCTCTAGTCGAAATTGATGAAAATCGCTATCATTTTCGCCAACTGATTACGAATAACTGATTAACCGCTGCCCAAATGAGTATGGCCTCAGCTACTACCAAAGACGTGAAGTCGTGTAGAGGATGTGATGTATAGAAAAAACTCCCGAAGGATTCGGGTAATTTGCTGCCTGGACTGAACGTGTGGAAGTAGTCGAAACGATAAAATCTACAACGTTCCTAGACAATGAGCAGCGCGCGCCGAAATGGAACAAGGACCGTCTTTACTTGAAAATGATGAGCAGACTAATTTGAGAAAAATCTAACTCGATCATTCGAACGCTGGTCAGCAAGGTGAGCGGTCAGTAGATCATGACGACCATCTGATCTGCGAATCTCGACTTCTTTTGACGTATCCGATTCACTCCAGAAATAGATATTTGAATCTTTCCTCTTCAGTTGGTAGGGAATGAGGAAAACTACGTTTGGTAAAGTTAGGGAAAATTTTCTTTATTTTTAAATGCTTTTAATTTCTATAGATTCAATTTTTTCTTTTTTTTTAATTCAATTTTCTAATGCTTTTAATTTTAATAGATTATTTTGTAGTTTCGCTGAGAATAAAATTTTCAATATCCAATTCCCCGTTTCGTACTTTTTGCATGATGAGTACTGTCACATTCAAACTAGTTCATCCACTCATTGCTGTTGTAACTGCAATCAAACAAAATAGTTGTATTAATTGTAACATATAAATAAAATAAATATAAAAAAATTAAAATTGAACAGTCAAGAGTTCTTATACAAAACAATTGAGGACAGCGACTGAGGTTGTTGCTTTGAAAAATGCTGATAATCTCATATTTTTATCCCACACGAGAAAATCGAGTTTCGGAAGGTCGATCCGAGCGAAAGGTCGACGCTAACGATAACTTTAATACCGATCCGACATCGTATGGGTCTTTGGCTGGCTCTTCACTCGATATTAACGAGAGTCGCGTCTTATTTCCATCTCAGGACATGGGAAAGCGTCGCATCGATGATCGAAGCGTTGGATTCAGATGCTCAGAAAATTCTCAGGCATACTATTCCGCTGGGAACAGGCGAGCGACAGGCAGACGTACAAGTAACAATGGCCACGTAATTAAATCCGGCGCATCTCGGACTGAAGTTTCGGATCGCATTTTTTCTCATATTTTCTGAGATAACCGACCAACATGCGCTTAGTGACCGTGTACGCATGAGTCGGTCACAATATGTTTTTCGTTGAAAACGCGCGAATTCTGAATGCCGGGTTCTATTAAGAACAATAGATTCGAGAGAACTGCGATGAAACGAAGGACTTATAATGAGGCCAGATCAATAGATAATTTTTGTTGTGTATTTTTATTTTATTTTTTACAAAATATTAAGAGTATTTTACTCTACAGTAATAAATCCTACCAAAATCTAACAGTTTTCCTAGGTCGTAAAAAATTCACGTTATAATGCTGGTTTTGTCGAATGCAATAATCAAAATTATCGAATAAAATTGTCACTCTTGTTAAAATAAATTTTATCGGTGATCCGTTCAAATAAATTACTCTAGCATACGAGATGACATAAAAAAAGTGACAGTTCATTGACATAAGGGGCAAAAAATGTAGTTATCTAATTGTCATGGCACTATATTTGGAAGTATATAATTTTATATTTGTGCAATGGTATTCCAAAATGAAATTTTATATTTTTCTTCATTCAATAAATTTTAAAAAAAGCTAATTACGTTCCCTAAACAAGTTGATGTTTTTAGTTTCAAGGGATGTAGACATTTTTTTCGCCCCATATGTCAATATACTATCACTTTTTTTACGTCATCTCATATGCTAATTTATTTGAATAGGTCACCTATAAAATTTATTTAAAACATTTTTGAAAAATACGAACCCCCAAAACACCCCAGAAATACCCTCAGAATTGAGGTAGCGATTTGAGGAACTTGGTTAAAGAGTTGAGCCATTGTCTGGCCAAGATTGGTTTTTGGTGAAAATCTCAAGAATTTATCTATTTAAGTTTCGTCAGAAAAGTGTTGACGTTGGACGTACAGAAGGTGTTTTGGTTTGTTATTCAATAATAAGCTATTGTAATCGCCCAAGAAAATAAATACACACCCCCCTCAAAATTCAATGTTTTACGTTTCGAGGCATGTAAAATCTGATTATCTAACTTGAACAAAAAATCTGTCCGTCCGGCATCGACCTTTTTCTGAGGAAACTATAACAGCTACCGATAATAATAGTTACGAATCTGTTAGGTGGAAACGTTCACAAATGGTCGGAAATGTTTCTATCACAAATGTATGGTATTTTAAATAAAATAATAAAATAAATAAAATAAAAATAAATTTTAAATAAAATAATAAAATAAAAATAAATTTTAAATAAAATAATAAAATAAAAATAAATGTTAAATAAAATAATAAATAAAATTAATTTTAAAAATTCCTTCTGTTATAAAATGCTACAAAGTTCCAACTGAGAATGTGAAAATATTTTATTCTCAATTCAAATTATTCAAAAGAGCTTTTCCGAACGGTTGAAGCAATAATGCACATTTAGCGCTTCGTTTTACCCAAAGTTCCATGTATTTTTCTCCCTTCGCGAGCATCACGTAATTCGGTGATTGTCGCGCATAAAATTACTCTCGATAACTTCATAACGGTATTATGTCAGCAATTTTGCGAAAGTCCCTTAATTGCCATCTATACGTTATTAATATTATTATCGTTCTATTATCGACGCGTTCTTAATCGCCGAGTGATTCTCCCACGCTCTGGAATTATCCACAGTAGTTTCATAACCGAGTCAATGCTGAGAGTATTTTCTTTCTCTGGTCCATAAAACTGGCTGCGAGAAACCTGGAATGAAAAATGTCTCTGCAAATTTGGAGTGATTATTCTAAAGAATTTTTTTTTTCATTTGGGATTATTCCAATGACATTTATGAAGTGTCAATATGTTCACAGCTGGATGCCGAGTGCTCACGATCAACGGTATGTTCTACAACCCGCTCATCAACCAATGGTACTGGTGCCCGAATAAATCAGTGAATTACGCCTTGCACGCTGTTAAAAGGAAACCAAGCTAGTCACAAATGATATGTTTGTTTTAATTGTCTATTTTCTGCGAAATATATTCAAACATTGATCATGCGTCGTTTTCACTCCTTGATTTCTACCAAATTAAATTAGGTACGTTTTTACGTAACCTATAGCAGTTGTTCTATTTTTTTATTTTCCAATTTATGTTATTGTATTTATTTTAATTTTATTTTATTTATTTTTTTAATGTATTTTTTAGTACGAAACGGCGACTATTAACCGCCGATTGAATTCATCGTTTCAAAATCCCACCGATTCAACCGTTCTGATTTCCCCGATAAGTTAATCAGCTCGTCCGGGTTAGCCAAGTTGTCAGGATTAGCTAAGGATCCTCAGCCGGCGAGTACTTCATTAGCATCCCGACAGGCTCATCGTTGATCAGAGGGAATTGTTCCTCTTCAGGGAGGACTAACTCCTTGCTCAAGACGAGAGGTTCATTTGTTCACAATGGGTATATTTCACGCTTCACAGCCAGCGACTTCCTATTCTTCTTTTGAAGAGAACTCTCAATTTTCAAACGTCCTTGATACAAGAAGTTTCAATTTTTCCGCTAGATTTACCAGTCGAGGATTTTCCATTTTTCCGGCTCAAGTTCAACAATTGTCGTTTCTGGACGTTCATTTCGTACAGTCGCGTTAAGTTTACTATTGCGGAATGAGGCGGAAGTTGTCTTTTGTTCGAGCGCGAGATTTGACCGTCTCAGGATCTGCTCGGGAGCGTCTCCAAGTGTTTCTCAGCCTTCACCCACTTCCCGACTCGTATAATCTTCTATCTCCCTCTTGAGCGTCCGAACTGCCTCTACCACCAACGATAGAGACCAGGGGCTGCTCTTTTCACACCCCCGCGTACTCGGCTCAGTCACTATACAGCTAGTTGATCGTGCATTATACCCGGGCCTAAAATAATTAAAAGTTCACGATGCGAATTTTAAAAGTGCTCATCCGGTGTACAATATCCCGTTCGAACATTCACGCAGTAATATTAATATTTTTAGCCATCATCCTACAGCTCTTTGTGATCAGTGAAGCCAACGAAGTGGAAGTTACGTCGGCAAGTGCTCAGACGACGACAACGCTTACAAATTCGACGGACACTGCAGCCGAAGAATCGTCCGTACAGTTGCGGAAAGTTAGAAATAATGTTATCCGTTACGGAGCGATTTACAGGGGGAATTCGACAAATGTAAGACGGGACAGGGCTTCTCGAATATTTACCAAAAGACCCAAAGTATCGAGGAAGGATCGCCACAGGCATAGCACCAAAGTGGACACCACAAAACTTCCTATCGTCTTGCTTCCTCCTCTTTTGACTTTCAAAAGGAATGACAACAAAGCAGTTGAAAATCACGAACCTTTTGTTATCAACGTCGTCACGCCTGACTCGTCGTTAACTACTGCACCATCTCAAGAAATTGCATCTTCCAGTTTGTCTCCAACAACTTTCGATCAAAGCCCAGCCTCTCCCAGTAGAAGTCAGTCGGACTACACGAGTCCGCAAACTAAATCGCAGAGGCCGTACGTTGATGACAAAATTATGGCTATGAAAAACTTTGGCATTCGCATGAAAAGCGATGGAGTTCGAGGTAACGTACGGTTCCAGAGTACAACAACAGTGTCCGGCTTGACCGAAGGGACATCCGGGTTTCAGTTGACGGATTATACGCCACCACCAGCGCAATACCCTTCGGAGCACAGGCTTCGCCAAATTGGAAAGCAGAACCCAAAGCGCAGGCCAAAATCCAAGTCTAAAACTACTACGTATCCCAGTACAAGTTCGACAGCTGCAGTGCCTGAATCGACGCAGGCATCGACCCAAAATTACAGCGAGGACTACGTCACAAATCACGCGTACCAACAGAAAGATACTTCCACATTTACAACTGAACAAGCACCAAGTTATGAATCGATTTACAACAACGCTACTCCGGCATCTTCCTTTTCTTCCCAAGACGCGTCTGTACCACCAGTGATCGATTTCAGGAATTCATCCCACAGCGACGTGCTCAATTATGACATTCAAAGAACTTCTCCTCGTTCAGGATTCGTGCAGCATTCGCCGGTATCGCAAAATTACGTGGTAAACACGCAAACATCGTTACCACAGGCGGTAGAAGGAAATAATCCTCAAACAACATCAACTCAAACTGTATCTACGAATTTCGCTCCTCAAACCTACGTCCATAGTGACAGTCCGCAAAATTTTGAGAACAGTTTCTCACCGAACGAAGCAGTTTCAGTATCAAGCCCTGGAACACCTTCAGATTACTACGGTGACTATATATCCAGCCAATCTCAAGACCCGAACTCTTTCACTCCTCGAACCGAAATAAACGTGGCTACATCAACGTCTCAACACGTTAAGAGCTCTCCTCAGATTTCAGTCGACTATGAAGACTTCGATTTGAGGGATTTGTTCTTCCAACCGTTGACAATTTTGGCGCCACCGTTCCTCGAAGACGAGTTTCACGACAGCTTTGGTAACGTGATTGCCAACGCAACCCAATTGAATCAGCAAGCGCAAGGCCAAGAATACCAAACGACTCCTTTCCCTGAAGTATTCTACAACGGGATCAACGACTATGTTGAGAATCACATTTCTCCTCAGGCCGAAGGATTTAAATCACCCACGCCGGCCTCTTCGTTATCGCAAAATAATACTCAACCATCAGTGCCTGACAGCGCTTACAGTGACAACGTGTCCACTGAAAATTTCATCAGCTCTTCCACTGAGGCAACTTCTCAACAACCTGCCAGCAGTCGAATAACAGATTGCGCCGGCGGAAATTGCAAACAAGAACCAACATTTATCAAACCTTGGACAAAAATCCCCCCAACGCCGTCAGATGTTAAAGTATTATCCGAGGAAGAAGGATTAGAACTGATAAACAAAATGTACGAAAATTTACTGCGCGTTCTCGAAGGTGGTACTGATTATTACGACCTTCAAGAAGATCCTCAAGACATTCAAGGCAACGATCTGCAAGACATTAGCAACAATGAGCACCAAGTTCCGAAAAATCAGCAAGAGAACCGCCCGCAGAACAAACCGAATCGCGGAAGTCGAAAGCATGATGGCCAAAGGAAGTCGTCCGAGAACAATTTGATCGCTGAGGAGTCCGGTGACATTCGAAACGAAAGGGAGAGAGCGAGATTACTGAACCAAGTTTCAACGCCGACCGGGAGGAGGAATTCGCGAAGAAAAGGTAATCTTATCTTATAGCTGGTGAATTTTATTTGAATACTTTAGTTTTGATGGACCAGCATCTGGTGTCTTTGCTGTAGTGGTCAGCGACTGAGCGATGTTGGAGAATAAAAATGCCGTTCCTCACGTCGACATCTTTTCGTAAACCAATGCATTTCGAACCTGGGCACTAGGTTCTTCATCAGGGTTTGTCTTGCAAGTTTGTAAACTCCAGGATTGGTTCATTAGAGGGTTGGAGGATTGGGCATGGAGGTGATGTTCCCCCAATGACCCAATCCTGGAGTTACTCATTGCACACAGGAACCAGACAACGTAGGGGAATAAGAAGCCCCAATTTTCTTCTCCAGGTGGTCGCATTACTTCTTTTTGTAGGTTGAGGGGGAGAAAAACGAGGCGACCTCTTCTCCATTTTCTTTATATTTTTAAGCCGAGTACTTTCGCCCGTTCGGGCTTCTTCAGGGCATTCTATCACATATTTAAACAACTGTTAGGGAGGTACAGGTTTTAAAGGTACAGGTTTTTAAATATGTGATAGAATGCCCTGAAGAAGCCCGAACGGGCGAAAGTACTCGGCTGAAAAATATAAAGAAAATGGAGAAGAGGTCGCCTCGTTTTTCTCCCCCTCAACCTACAAAAAGAAGCCCCAATTTCCACGTTGACTTATCACAATCGTGTGCGCCTAAGACCACCGTTTTTCTTTAATTTCCCATAGCCCATCATTATAATACCAAGACAACCCCTGATGAAGAACCTAGTACCCGGGTTCGAAATGCATTGGTTTACGAATAAAATGTCAACCTGAGGAACGGCGTTTTTATTCTCCTACATCGCTCAGTTGCTGACCAATATGGCAACGAGACCAAATTAATGCTGGTCCATCAACACCCAAGTATTCAGAAAAGGTAATCTATTGCGATTTATTATTCAACTTGCATGAACGACTGGTGAAATCGAGTAAATTTGGTGTCATGATAGCTTCCAAGGGAGGACTCACATCATCAAAATGCAACATTGTTGTCTCTAACACTTAATCAAGTTGGCGCTTGTTTTAATCAAAGATGTGTAGAAATTTAGATTTTTATTGATCGACGGCAAGAAGTTAACCGACAGTTTCTAGGAAGTACTTAGTAACTATGCTTTTGCTTTGCAACAGCAATAAAAAAGGCCACAATTTGTGCCAGTCCACGCTCGTTCTTTCCCATTGAAAATCGCGACATGGGTTTATCAACACGAAAATCATTTGAATTAGTGGCGTTTGCATAAGCTATGAAAATCAGAGAAGTTTCCGGGAAAGGATTTTCGGGAGACTGCTTCCTCCGTGATTTTGCAGCATACGATGTATCGTACACAAGGAAAGAGGAAGAAGTTCTCGTGCGCAAATATGCAGACACTATACCTGTTTGAGAATTTCAACACATTTAGCGTTCAAATAGATTGAGCTTTGCGACCTGTAAAAATCAAAATACAAAATACCCACTTGCGAAATCGTGAAAAAGCTCATCACGTGGAGGTACGGTATGTGACCTAATATCCAAAAAAATCAAGCGTCATCTGCACGCTTGGTCGAGGTTCAAACTCGATTGATTCCTACCCAAATTGAAATCTCCTTTCACGTATCATGGGAATAGTTTATGTGTTTCATAAATTTGCAAATGAAGGGTTAAATATTTTTTCAAATTCTTCCGATTTCCATGTTGAGTTGGCTCTTGTTCCAAAAGGAAGGTTGAAACACAAAAACCAGCAATTTCTCTGCTGGTGGCGTTTTAAACGAATTTCAAATTTTCATTTTTAAATACTAATTCATCATGAAAAAAAAAATTTTTTCAAAAGATGTTACTGTAATTTTAATTGCTATAATTATGTTCTTCTCTGTTATTATATTGCCGTATCATAATTACCTCTCTTTAGGTTCTGAGAGCTTAAGAGTTTTTGTCGTTGCGGATCATCAAGTTGATGAGCTTTCGAGATGAGCTTAGCACAAACGAGGTCTAGGGCATTTATCATTTCAATCGCTTCCTCATGTCAATGTTTCCAACTACAGTGCAGCATGATTAACCAGTTTCTGAAAAATTCATCCCGTCGTTTAATTCGATGGAGTAACACAACAGTCGATCAACTTTCGAAAAAATTGACCACCACAGCTTTCCTCAAAAAGTCGAGTCCGTCAGATTTTTAGTAAAAGGAATTTTATTTCATATTCGTAATTTTTTTTCAATTTCAAATTCAATTATTCTTTGTCATTTTTGGTTTTCATGTTTTAACGTGCCTACTTTGGCTTGTTAGATTTTAATATATTGGTATTTTGGCCAATGGAATAGAAAAAGTTCTGTACAATTGCGAGAAAGTACCTTCGAGTAAGTAACCTATTAATGACCTCTAGAGCACGGTGAGATGATCCAAAAGCCAACACATGAAAATTATATCTCGCACGTACAAAGTTGAACGAAGTTATTAGCTTTGAAAAGTAAAATGTAAACAAATTAGGCAATTTGACCCAGTGCAAATGATCAACAACTATGTTTTATCGAATTTAAACTAGTAATACTCAAATAATTTAAACTAGTAATACTAAAATATATTTAATAATTTAATAAATGTATAATTTAATTGATATATTAATACCAATTATTAGAATAGTAATAGCAATTTTTATTTTATTATTAATATTATATTATATTAAAAACCAAAATAAATAAATAAACTATTTTATAAAAACAATTACTATTATAGTGAAGTCGTTATTAGTGTATTATTATTAGTAGTAGAAGTAGTAGTTGTAGTAGTAGTAATAACTTATATGTAATTGTATTTTTGTAATTTTAATGTATTAATTCAATAATTTAATATTTACCTAAAACATTTGTATGAAACACAAGCAGAATTTTATTCAAGTTATTTTAATTTCAAAGATTTTTGTAAACAGAAGTTACTGTCGAAAGTGTGGGTATTATTTAATCGACTTGACAAACCCGATGTCCCGATTTGACTCCAGTTTCTTCCAAGTGTGTTGCAAAAATATTGTAAATAGGCCACCGCCAGGATTCTAATGAAGAACAGCTTACAAGTAGTTATTAGAAGAGCGTTACAGTATGTACTTTTCGATTGGAGTTTGCTTGGGCGGATGGGCCAAGATCTGCAGGTCTCCAGGAAGTATCAATTATAGAATGCAACTCGTTTTCTCCTAGATGACAATACGCCTTCTCAACATCTCGTCGTTCGCGTAGGTTACATGAAACTTGCCCGGTAAATGTATAATCATCAGTTGTGTGATCTCTTTTCCACACTGACACCGTTTGGATTGACCTCGTGAAATATTCTGACTTGCGAAAGTATATTTTGTCGACTTCCTAGAACTGAGACCACTGGCTAGCCTAGAGTTTCATAATGAATTTTTGACGGATCATACGCAGACGAGATAAGTTTGTACGATAAGTTTTCATCGGTTTTGAGCTACCTAACTTGATAATGTTGCCACTCTTCTTATGATTCAAGCAAAACATTTAGGAACAATTAATTCCAACATAGGATTGAAAATATTTCAGCAAAACTACCTATTTTCGCGATAAAATTGTATTAATAAGAACGTATAATCCGAGCAACATTGAAATCTAATCTAAACCAAGTCATTTTTTACTTCGATTCATAATTTATTAGAGTTTTCAGTAGTATAGTTTAAATTAATCAAATTCTTTCTCGCTGCTTTGAATATTTTTCGAGTACATAATTACCGCTGTAATAACTCGATATCGATTTCCTTCATTATTTCCACCGTTCTCCGTCGTATGTCGAAACATATCGTATTTTCAGATCTGTTAAAGCAATAAGCGCGTTTCAACTTCGCTTGCGATTTTGATGGTTCGCCCATATTCACCTCGCGTTAGATATTCCGCGCTATCCCATTGATCCTTACCTACGGCTTATTAGCAACAGCTTTCCGTGAGAATTTCGCGCCTATTACATGAATCCGCCGACATGAAAGTGCAAACGAACAGTTGCTAAGTGGGAAATTCGCGTTGCAACTTGTTGCAAAACGATAGCAACCTTTTTTGATTGTTCCTTTATTGTATGGCCTTATGAACGGTAAATGCGTGAGGAAATGTGGCAATCGTACGGATAAGTCGGTTCTCACTGAAACTATCGCTCATTTCGGATATCTCCCACGTTTGAATTGTCGTATGATTTTATCGTTATTCTAAGGTGCTCCGTCGTTTATTAATATTTTTTATAATTTTTATTTGTGTTCGACGTTGGCTTCTGTGCAGCATGTTTCCCCGTCTTCTTTGTCAATGAGAAAACATTAGACAAAGGTTCCTATTACATCGAGTTATTGCGATGTCTACCATTTTTTTGTAATGTAAATTTTGACTGGCGTATTTCGTTCAGTTGGAGGTGAACCGGTCAAAATCCTTTTTATAAACTACGTGAACACGGAAGTATTGCAATCGTTCGAAGAATCTAATTTTAAAAACAGTGGTGACCATAGATCACCCTGCGAACAGGTGAATAAATTAATTAGGTAATTAATAAATAATTTTATTGCATAATATAGTATTACAAAAATTAAAGTAGCTCTTCACATATACATAGGAATATATCTCAAACCAAGGACTGGATAGGCCTGAGCGGTTTGAGGGAGTTTACTCTCCATTAAGTTTAATAATTATACAAAATAATATCTTTTTTTTTTGTTACATTGAAGGAATAACACACGATTTAAAGGTAATAAAGTATGCAAAGATAATAGATTAAATATGAACTTTCCACAACACATATACGCTGCTCATCAATTATTAAGTTCCTCTGAACCATTTCCAATAAGCCAACTAAATATTTTCGTCTTAAACATATATTTATCTTCGTCGTTGTTTCGTCGCATCGATCATTCTTCGTTGTTGAGATTGAGGGGGAGAAAACAATGGCGACTTGTTCTCCTGTTTTTTATTATTAGCCTGCCAAGCACTTTCGCCTCTTCGGGCATCAGTACCATTACAACAAGGCCGTGCATTCGTAGTACAATTAGGCCGTGGATAACTTGTAATGGTACTACGAAGCCCTGATGATGCCCAAAGAGGCGAAAGTGCTTGGCAGTCTAATAATAAAAAAACAGGAGAACAAATCACCATTGTTTTCTCCCCTCAATCTCAACGACGAAGTATAATAATTTAGTTCTTCATTTCAGTATTGCTGAAAAAATGCTGCAAATGCTTATACAGTAATTTAGAATGCCTTTGCTCCTAACATGATTTGAAAAATCATTGTTCTTAATGTCTTACGTAACTCAAACTCTTAACATTGCACCCTTCGTACAAGCATCTTGATTTAATAATTGGTTATACCTGTTGTCGGCTCAAACATAGAATTACTGTGTAATCTATGCACACCACTATTTTTTTTTTTTTTTTTTTTTTAATTTCATATTCGGATTTGACATGTGATATTACGATGTTTTGACCTCAGACGCTTGTTCTGAAGGTGTTCCTGCGTATAATAGCACTATGAGAATTTCTTACTGATTAAGCTCCCCTCCGAATCGGATTTTTCGGACGATCACAATACTTCCACGTGCTACATAAACCTGGAAGTAAAAAATGTCTAATTTTCTGTCTAATGACCCAAAAATTTAAAGTATGAGCAAAAGATGAAGCCTTTAATACGATTACGCCGTTACCTCCCCAATCATGGCAATGTGTGATATATATTATGCACATTTTTAGGCAGTGTAATTGTTTCACCAAGTTGCGACTTGATTCGGAAATTGTCTAGTCATAAACATATTCAAGCTCTGACCTAGTAACCGCTACTTCATATATTTCCCATTGGCGTAAATTGCGCGGGTGGGAAAATCGTGACTGCTTGTGCAAAGTACTTCCAGTCGAAATATTTTAAAAACAATAGCTTTCGTCGGATATAATCTGATCGCCGCTACTTTGTGAATGGACATTGAGTTGAATGGCGAGATTTTTGCTCGTAGTAGTTGCAAAATATAATCGCTTGAAATTAGGAACCGGTTTTTTACAGACCGCGTGAGAGCCGTTATTTTCTTCCGAGCCAATAATTGCACCTTTCAGGCTCGATCATGTGGGTTTCCGTCTTTTCCCTCTCACCGTCAACATTCCCATAGTTATAAATGGAATCTCGATTAAACTGGCGATTGACACGCGTGAAAGGCCGGTTATCTATCCCCAATGGTTCACCGATCATGTCAACCGATGATATTTTCGGAAGTGGAAAAGAAATTTTCGAATCACAGCATATATTTTAAGACAATAAAATCATGGATTATTGTGAGGGGGAGAGAAACCAGGCGACTCATTCTCCAATTGTTTAATGTCTGGCCCCGAACATCATGGAATGCGACATCAAGAAAGAGAAGAAATAAAATCATGTACCTATTTTCTAAATTAATCAGGGTGTGAGTTATTTTTAAAAACTATAATAATTTGAACTAACTTTTGTCGTATTTTTAAGTTAAAAAAATAATAATATTATAAATTGAGATGATTATGTTACCTAATTGAAATACAATTACTTGAATATAAATGAAGAAAGGTTTTCAGTTAAGAATCAAATTAGGACTATAAATAATACGAGTACTATCCCAATTGGGAATATTCTATAAAAATTATAGTAACAATTATAGAGTAAAAATATTTTGGTATAGCCTGCTGGAGCCTAGAATAATATAAACTTCATTAACATGTCTATGTTTAAATATTTTTCTCTCATTTTAAATTACTCTTTGGGCTGTGCTTCGTTTTAGTCTGTGTTCGCTTGCTAAATCCTGGTATTACTCGTATCGGTTGCCTTTTGAACAATGCGAAGCATCTGACGTAATCCGTTTAGAGATTCCACATCCGTCAATGTCCGCTTTTTTCGCCCTATTTCTGTCAGATCGTCTACTTCTTCGCGGATTCTCCCACGGCCCGCGACTCTCAAGCCGATCCGATCCCTTCTCGCCTGTTGAAATCCAAAATGCGTTGAGAAGTGCGAGACTTCTCAAGAATTTGAGTAACCTTTCGTTGAAAGAAACGCGCTTCACACGTGGAGATTTATAAAATTAACGTGTAGCTGGGAGTGATTGGTGGAAATATTTGCTCGAATTTTACATAGGAATATCCTATCAGAAAATTGGTTTTTCTTTCTCGGCCCGCTGTTTTTTTTTTTTTTAATTAATTAATGATGTGATTGGTGGAAATATTTGCTCGAATTTTACATAGGAATATCCTATCAGAAAATTGGTTTTTCTTTCTCGGCCCACTGTTTTTTTTTTTAATTAATTTATTTATTTTTTTAATTAATTAATTAATTTATTTAATTTTATTTAATTTAATTTATTTAATTTTTTATTTATTTTTTTTTTTTTTTTTGTTGGTGGAAAGAGAGAAATTTTTTGAAAAGCCAATTGGATAACATCACGGAGTTCAGAGTATATCGCAATGCTTAGAAGGCGCTTGATAGAAAAGACAATGAAATTTTTCAACTCGACATTATTTTGAGCTTATTCAATTGATTAATAAATTGTAAGTACCCTGCATTGAAAACTAGGTACCTACTTCGGTACTGCTTTGTTTTATTTTATATATGTATATGTATACATATACATATATTTTTTTAATTAATTTTTATTTATTTCTATTACATATAGGTAAGGGGATCTCCAGGTATTTAATTTATTGTCTAGATTCTGAAATATCAACGTTATTAAAGTTCGTTCGAGAATTTCTGGAGAATATACTCACTCGTGAATTTCGCATATGAGCTTAAAAATGCAATTTAAATGTTTCAGATGTCCACGATAAGTCCCTCAGGCAAGAGGTTCAGGGAAAGACCGAGAGAAAAGCTGCTCAATTGTGCAGTTCGAAGTTGGGCTACGTCGCTGATATATCGACGGGATGCAAGGTAATTAATTAAATTTATTTCGATTTTATCCGACTTCAAAAGAGAGCTATGGACATGCAGGTTTTTTCGGTATGCGTTGTCCGCTGGCGTTCAGCCCCTGTAAGTCAATCGAATTGCTTTTTTTTCTTTTTTTTTTAATTTTGCAAAAATAGCACTTTTTGAATTTGCAAGCTCAGAACTTCTAGAAAAATTGCTTGATTTTATTGTTTTCCAGCGTTATTTTGTTTGAAATGTATTTGCCTTTAAAGTCCGTTAATTTGGTTCTGTATTCTGATATGACGTGTAGAGAAGAAAAAAATGTAACGAAAAACGTGATACCAATTTTTAAATTTCGAGGTCATTCGAAAATCATAATCATCCGCGTTGAGAAAAAATTATAAATATTCTTGTAGTTAAAAGTACTCAACAAAAGCTCAACAATAAAAAAAAAAATATATAGTTTTACGTGTATATATAAACTGATGTTTAGTAACTGATATTTTTCTGGACCTTTGCTTAAAACCCAAAACTTATAAATGAAATCTGCTTTTCCATTGTTTGTAAACATAAAATGTTTAAATTTTGAGTTTTCTTTCCACAATCAAAATTCGGTATCGATTTCATCAAAACTAAATAGTTTCGGAAAATATTTTTAGAAAATTGTTTCGAAATCACGTTTTTTGGGATATTTGTGCTAGTAGGAAAGAAACTACAAGAGTCATAGCATTTTTGTTAGATTTGAATTCAGCGTATCTATAAATAGAAAAATAAATAATTTCATTCGGGCTTCTTTGTTTAGCAATAATCTAGAAAAATGTAGCTGGATTTTTTTCTGCCAAAAATCGGGGCAGTTTAATCTCTTGTGACTTTATATTCTTCAAAGCTTTTCAATGCTATTGCGCGACTACTGGGAGGTTCACGCGTTGCTGAAATCCATTACTGTTCACGTCCCATTGTTTTCTCGTCGTTACTGCGATCAGGAAACGCCGAGCCCGCACAAAAATTCAGTGAAGAGACGCGTCTTTCCGGTCCCAACAGCTCATTTCCTCTTTTACCATTACATGAAGCTCGAATTGGAGCCTGATTTGCTTTTTGTTAGAGTCATATTGTTACTATGTGGAATTTTCGTCCTTAAAATTGTGCGTGCTAAAACGAGGGAACGATATTTTTCAGATGTTCTACATTTGTACCGAATATGGCGTTGGAGAGCCGATGTTCTGCCCGAATGGAACTCTCTTCAATCAAGATTATCTCGTCTGCGATTGGTGGTACAACGTCGAATGCTCTTAGCCTGCATATCGGCTGAATATTTTGATTCAATGACCGTACATTTAGAAAGTTTGATACCGAATAACATCCAACGTTTATCGGCATGAATCTGGGTTCGATAAGGTTCCGATGTGTTCAGGAGAATGTAAAATGTGAATGGTTCAATGCTATAAACAGAGCGCTTTTATAGTTATTTTTATGTGGGTTATTTACGCTTGCTGAATATGCGCAAAAATTCCTCCAGGATCGCACTTTCTGCTATATAATTGCCATGTAATATAATTCAAAAAAAGTTTTTATATTTTGATACGGAATTTATTGGTTGTAATGAAAAATTTTAATCCGACACATTTCCATTCCTTCAATATTATGAAAATACCACTATAATCCGAGGAATTGATTGTTTTGAAACTTGATCAACCATTTACCGTTCCCTACATGGACACCGATTTTTATTTTCTTACAATAAGTGTAATTATAACAACGCAATTCAGCAATCCAAATAATAATAATATTAAATTGGTAAAATGTACTCATGTTTGCGAGTATTAATTGGTATGAGGTAGTCAATGAAAACGACGGCTTAGTTCTTCTGTAGTCCGCCAGAAGGACGCCAAAATCTTCCAAATTAAATGAGAAACAGTTCTTCTGTCTCGTCCAACAAACTTGCAAAAACAAGCGACCCGATTCACGTAAATAATTTATTCTTTTTTCGAATAATTAAAATAAATAACATGCTTGTTTGTACATAAATCTGTAATATTACTTAGAGTAAAATAACTAGCGAGTATCTACGTTTAAAAAATATATCATCTTTTTAAGACTGAGTTGTAAAATAGTTTACACGAATATGTACATCACTTTCTTGTAAACATGCACATTTCGAAGGAACAAATTTTTTTCAATCCTAAAAATACATTCCCATTACAGGGCGAAATAATGTTTTTTCTTCATTCGACACTTGTCAAAAAAAAAAAAAAAACTTTTTTTTCTTTCGCCACAACTGCAATTGCTCGTTCAGGACAACCAGTCCAAACCCTGGCAATGTTAAACATTATCGTAACAAGTTTATAGCGATTCTCGACGATTACTCAGTACTTCGTTGGCTCGCTGTTGCATTTTTCGACATCAGATGTCTTCTTGGTAGCAGGTTCTGCAAAGAATTTAATAAAAATGATAATTTCGAGCAGTGTTTTAACAATTTGGCTAATGAAAATTGACGAAGGTGAGTATTGAATTATTATTTCTGTACAATGATATGTCGATTTTTTCAAGAGCTAGTCAATATCTAACATACCAGGTCTGCCGATTCGCTCGGCTTGTTCAACATTGTCGGGAAGTTCAGTGCCCTGCGTTTCTGGGAGGAAAAGAACCATGACAGCAGCGATCAATGCAGTCGCCGAGAAGACGAGCACTGGATTCACGTAGTTCTCCTGCGAATAAATACTTGATCAAAGCTAGCCTGCGGTATATTTGTGAAACCGAAGCTGTTGATTGCACATTGATCACACAGTGCTTCCATGGTTGAGTAGGCAATTATAAATTCGAAATTATATTGGAATTATAAAATCGAGAAACCCGTTCAAAGACCATGTTCAAATATATTTATGCGGCCTGTAAAAATCAAAATATTGTCTATATGCGAACTGAAAGCACTTTCAATGCCGAGAAAACCTCTTTCTAATGAAATGTCTTCACCTTCAGAAAAGTATATGGTAAGAAAGATGAAAAAATAACAGCGAAAAATTTATAAAGATATCCGGTATTCCAAAACCAAAGAATCAGAGGAATCATACACGCTGACACAATTCCAAAACAAAAATTACACCAGAGCAAGGAAGCGCCCTCCTCCTAACGTTCCTGGGCCGGGAAATATCTTATGTCCTTAGATTAGTACTTGAGGCCTCAGAAAAAAAAGACTATTCCATCATTTTAGAGGAAGCCTTTGTATTACCTTACAATCATACAATAAACTATATTTCATTTCATTTTATTTTAGAGGAACTAGAAGGATACTACCGAAAAAAGGAAACGGCAGAATCAGAAGAAGCCAATTTATATACCGAAAACAGGAAGATGGTTAAAATTTCATATATCATTCTATCCTATAATATAAGTAGGATAGAATAGAATAGGATAGGATAGAATTCGTATATTATACGAACAATATTCATCGATCATAACTCGCCGTATTGAAAAAATTCTGAGTTCGAATATATTGGTTTTTGCGGCGTGTAAAAGTCAATTTAGTGCAATAGTGAAAAGCTCATACAGTGAGCCAAATATTATATAATAAATCAAGCGTCATCCATAACGAACATTTTTAAACCACAGCCGGCCTCTTATGGCCTGTAAAAATCTCAACAGAAAAAACTTCGAACGGTTATGTATTGGAAGTACTGTGTGTTATACAAAATGCGGAAACATTTTAAGGAAGCATTCTCTGAAAATTTCTTTGAGTTTTATTCATTTTTCACCAACATTCGTTTCGTCACTTTCCACACAACAGACAGAGATGGACACACTGTCATATTACACTTATTCAGAAACTGTTTCGAAATATATAGTACTTTGAAAAATTTTCCGAATTCGGCTTTTAGGACGATCGCAATACTTCCATTTACTACGTAAACATGTTAGTGAAAATTGTAGCGTCGTGAAAATTATAGCGTAGTGAAAATTATAGCGTACATTGAAGTTAATTAACCTACCAACAGCGGCATAAGAGGAGCTGACATTGAGCCAATACGAGCAATCATCGAGCAAGTGCCCATCAGCGAATGTCTAGCATTAGTTGGGAACATCTCAGACGCCAGCACGTACAGCACCGTAAACGACATGGTAATGCTGCTTTTGCCGAGAAGATACAGTAACAACGTTAGCGTCTTCATTTCTGGAAAAAATCAATTTAATCTTAGAAGGAATCGAGTTTTCTAAGGCTCGTCAACCAACCGGACCTCATCAACCATTTGTAAACCTAATATGTATCAACTTTTAGCTTGAAAACAATGACAAAAGCTATATGACTATCAAGAATTCACCTACCGAAATAAAAAATCAATGTGCCTCCTCTCGACAACACTTTAAAAATAACAATCATCACTTGGCTGATAAAATTAGGGTACGAGCGAGTCGATCTACTCTTTGAAAGCATTTATGTTTAAGTAATTTATTTTATTTATTTATTTTTTTTTTTTCAATAGAAGATTTTCGTATTACATTTAAGCACAGAGACGTAGCTGTAGCAAGTCTCGTCCAACAACACAGGCTTGGCCTAAGGTTGGACAATATTTGGACAGTATATTTAGGAGTAGTACTTTCATGTAGAAATTTTTTTGTGATGATATTATAATGTATTGATAAATAAATTTAAAAAAAGATCCGAAAGTTCTCAATACATGTGCAACATTAAGAGAAAAGCTTAAAAGAGTGCTTGACGAGCATTTCTCCGAGAATTGAACGATTTTCATAGATTCAAAAATTATTCAGGAATATTGGTCCTTTTTTTATTTTATAGCTAGTGTAACTTCAAATGAAAGTTCAAAAATCATTAAAAAAAATATGATTTCATCCTCGCCTCTCAATACTCAAGTAAAGCATATACATCACAATTCTACAGTAGAAATTTTAACTTAATTGTGTTAAATAGATCAAAAAGAATAATTTTACTGAATAAAATATTTTTATAGAAAATATATATTATACAATAATAATAATAATCCTACAAACCGCTCCAAATTTTTCTAAACTTTCATACAAAAGCTACGATAACTCGAGAACCATTACAGAAATCAACTCCGTCGTAGGACCGAGATTAATTTTTGGTGAAAATTTCAAGAATGTAGCTATTATAGTTTGGCCGGAATAGTGATAACGGCGTACGGCGGACAGAAAGAATTATTTTTATTGGATATTCGGATTCTACATGCCTTGAAACGTAAAACATCAAATTATAAAGGGGATTAGAAAAAATTTTTTCTTGGGCGATTACAATGGTTTATAATTGAATAATTAACCAAAAATGCTAATGTTAATTCGATTACCGGCGAATTGATCATTTTCACCTTTCGAGACGAAACAGAAAGCGATGAGCGCAAGTCCGCTGATAGTCAACGAACCCGACTGCGATGCCCGTCGTCCCAATTTACCCAGGATCAACGCTGACAAAACGTACGCTGGAATTTCGGCGATTGCAGACAGAATGAAGTTGACGTACTTGTCGCCGTTGATAGAGACCGAATTCAAAGCCAAACCGTAGTAAACGAAAGCATTGGTTGCCCTGCGAATTGATCATAATTTAGATACGAGTTGAATTTAATTCATTTTAATGAATTACAGTCGTTACCAACTTACCAGCAGAAAGAACAGACGAATATCCTGAATAACATGATTCTTGATTTTAGGACGCTTTTCAACGGGCTTATTTTTTCTGGTACTATCTCCGACAGACTTTTCTCCACCTGGCAAAAATTAATTTAGTCTTCAACATAAATAACTGCAAAGCCAGTATTTAAGTATAATAAAATTGACTGAGAGAACTTAAATCAGTGCCTATAAAAAGCACGAATTTCGATCAGGTATTTTCTTTGGAATAATAAGAATTGAAATTGATCTAGACCATCTTTAGGACGAGAGAACGTAATAGTGGGACCTGAAAACTTTTTTACCTGTTTTTCATCTTTGATTTCATTCTCCGAAGATTGGAGAGCTTTCATCATTTTCTTAGTCTCAGGAGACAGCGGTTTTCCGTTTACATGCGATATTTCCTTGATCAAATCGCACGCCCGGTCGTACTTCTTGTTGGCCAACAGCCACCGAATCGATTCAGGGACCAACCTGCGCGGAAAATATTTTTTCGAATATTTCGAATCGTCATTTCTTTGACATCTTCTAAACACACACTATATCTCAATTATAGAAAGATATATTTGGTTTTGGTCCAACGTCGAAAACTCAAATGCTATCTAATTTGTAGCATTGTTGATTCAAGCCTAACTTACCATATATATATTACGAAAAGGAACCCGGGGGCGTAGAGGACTCGGAGAAACCACCGCCAATCTTGGACGTACATGGCGACTATGCCCATGACAATTTCACCAACTGAATAACAGCAGGCGGTGAATGCTCCGCCCATCACTCTCCTGTCAGGTCCGGTAATTTCCATGGCTAAGAAAATTTGAAATAAAATTCGTTATTTTTTCCCCGTCAATTTGTAATTAGATTCATTAATTCAATATGCCTATTTTCATAATTTCGAGAAAAACATGTACTGTATGTTAACTTTCTTTCCTTTTTTATTTTTCTATTTATATTTTTAATTTTTAATTTTTTTGATTTACTTTCTTTAACTACAGTTTATCTTTAATTTTGATTCTTTTTTTCTTCAATTTCTATAGTAGGTATGTTGATTTTATTAGTATTTGATTTTTTTTATATATTTAATATTATTTGATTTTATATTATTTATTATTGTTATTAATATTATTCATTTTCAACGTTGATGAAAATGAAGAAAAAAAGAGATTCACTAATCATTTTTTTATAATAACTTTAAGGTCACTATTATAATACTACTGACATCTGAGCGCCTGTCGTTCCCTAGTTATTCTTTCAAGCTGACTTTCGCGCAATGCGCGTTGGCATGCGCTACGAATTGTGAAAAAAATATAGGTACCTACTGTATAATATTTGTTAAGATACAGAAATGTTGGAAAAAATATACTGTATAATATCATATTCAATTTATTATTATTATATTTTTATTTATTATATTTATATATTTTTAAGATACGTAAATAAATTATATTATCCCTACCGATGATGAAGCAGGCGCTGTAGGTGCCGCTTGCGATGATCGCATCTAGGAGTTCGAACGTCATGAACCAGACGTAAGTAGGAGCTAGAGACCTCAAAATACCCATCAGACCCGAAAGCATCATCGCGACTATCAGTGCTGATTTCCGTCCGAACCTGACGATAGACGATTAAAAAAAACAATAACATGTGAACAGATAAAAAGAAATAAACAGAAGAAGCGCTAGAAGAAAATCCAAAACAGGTTTTTTTTCCAAAAAGTGGAATATATCTCGAAAACAAAAAAATAATCACCGTACTTTTTTTATTTTTAATCGATTCTGTATTAAATTTTCTGAATTTGCTCTTGCAGGACCTATTTTTTCAAAATTCGCGAACGTGACGAAAAAATCTAACTTTGAAACTTCAAAAGTATAAAAATTGAAAAAATTCAAAAATTAATACTAGTCGTAAGAATTTGATTTTTTCACTTTAAATTCTAATTCTACGTCTAATTTCCCGTAGGAATCATTAATTAATCAAATTTTAACAGTACTGTAATATTTACAAAGGATTTTCAAAGTTTAAAAACATGAAAGCGTGTAGTACTGAAATGAGTAAAAACTGATAGTTGTCGTCAAATTTCCGCCGTTTTGACGTCAAATTCGGATTCAGCGTTAAATTTCCTATAAGATCAGCTATCAAATTCGCTTGAAAACGAAAATTTAATCTTTCAACCTTTCCGCTGCCAGCGGAGCTTGAAATTACGGGCGGTGAAAAACTCGATTTACGGAAAATAATTTCTGTGGCGCTGTTTAAATTTTTTTCACCAAATTTTTTGCTATGTACGTGTGTAAGGCGTTCAAATGAAGACTCTTGCATAATAAAACAATTGATTCGCATTTATTTTGACCCCGAAAATCACGGTTAAAGTCCGATTTTCGAGCTTTAAAAAACCGATTTTTTTGGACCACTTGCGGATTTTTCCGAGAAATAAAAAAAATCACAAAAATACATCTCGGTAAGATACAACTTTCCTAAAAATTTCAGATTTTTATCTGTATTGAGAGACGAGTAAAAATTCGCTAAATGATCGGTTCATAAAAATCGCAGGGGTACCCCTTGGATTTTTCGTGAAGAATTTTTTGAAATCGATTTCGCTCAAATTCAGCATAATGATAGTTGATGATGTGTATATCAATAATATATGGTTCATTCTTTGTTTCTTTCGCACTAAATAGATGAAAATAACGTTTAAAGTTGAAAAATGTCATTTTTTCGTGTATAGTCTACTAATATTGATGAATAACGCAAAAACGGTAGAAAAATGGATAGGTACATTACATGGGGAAAATGTGGACAGCTAAATTACCTATCTTTTGGTATATTCAAACATCTGATTTGACGACTTTTCGTTAAACTTAACCACTGTGCAAGTTAGAAATCTTGGAAAACTTAAAGTTGTTATGTCTAACTCTGCTACCACTTTGTGCAAGTTGAAAAACCCAATACTTAATGATATAAAGTACATGAAAACACCTCCACCTACATACCAAATTAAAGCAACTAGTAATAATAATAATAACCATAGATTCCCACTCTCTGTACACAAATAATTAACTACTATACCTACATAGTAGTGACATATCAAGGACAACACCCCCAACTAATTGTGCTAGGGGGAGCGAGTGGCGAAGCCCCCCGGCAGGACGCCGGGGCGCTGAGCCCCTGGTGTTTACAATAATCCTGATTCGAATGATGCAATAAGATGCGTTACTTTAGAAATAATTTAGACCTATTTCGAAATTTAAATTACTAGAGTTTCTTGAATACACGCACTCTAACCTCTTCCGTTTTTTGAAAGATAAAATCCTTGTGCCAGTCGAAAAATATTTGAGATGGAATCCCCATAAAAAAAACTCTGCGAATGATTGTACAGTGGTTTATTATTCCTTCGCTTCAATAATATTTAGAAATTTTTCTTGGTCGATTACAATGGTTTATTGAATAATAAACCAAAACCTTCAAGTTCCTACGAGTTGGAATATAATTTGTTAAATAAACCGTGCAACCCGCTAATTACACTTGGTATTCAAGTACGAATCGGATCCGAGGTAGATAAATTGCATACCGGTACTCGCTCGATGTCCCAAACTTTTCACACGCTTATGTAACGCTATACATTCCGACTCTACAGCACTTAATTCCCAAGCCTAGGAATTTCTATTGTCTTGTCCAATTTTCCAACCGTACAGTATACAAATTACATTTGAAAAATGATGCATCCTTAAGATGGTTTGCAATGAACGTCGGAAAACGCGCCAGATCTTGATTCATTCAGTTGAATTGTAATTTAGCCGCCAGTTCCTGAATGAGGAAAACTTGAAGATAACCTTTTTAATATTTTGTCACTTGAAGATAACCTTTTTAATATTTTTTCACTTGAAGATAACCTTTTTAATATTTTTTCACTGATTTGTACACTGTTTTGGGAGGATGAGTGGAGAGGATGTATGCTAGGCTTTTGCCTCTTCGTGAATCTAATTTGGTATCTATACGAATTGAGAAAATAAATAACCGTTAATTTTTTAAATTAAATTAAATTAAATAATTGATCTCAATATTTAAAACAGTTTGTCGAAGTAACGCAGACTAAAAAGTTCAACGATTTTCTAGTATAAATTAAATATTAATTTAATTAGTTAACTTTTCAGTTAATATTTTATAACAAATATGGGCATCAGCTGAGTAAGGTTCGTTATGGTATTCAGCGAAAATAATGCTATCCTTGTGGAGAACAACTTATATACATGCGTAAACGAGAAAAGAAAGACACCGTATTCATGAAATATATAAAGTCAAATCTAAATTCTAATTTACCATAGGGTTCCATTAGTGTTAATAATATATGACATGATCGAGGTGGCAGAAGCTTTCGAGTGAATCGTAAAACAAGAGAACTAAGAATATTTTTTTGCTCTCTGAATTTACTGCGAAGAAATTATGCTACATCCATAAGGCTATTCCGAGACTTAACCAATTGTTGGTCTTACTTGTCAGACAGTATTCCAATGATGGTCATCCCGATGAACTGGCCTATATTGTTTATTGTACCCACAGCTGCGATTTTCCATCGGTTTTCGCTGCATTCGAGGCCGAACTGGAATAAAATGAATCAATCATTAATTAACAAATTTCGGAATTCATATTTATTTAAGCTCTTTTCAATCAATAAATTTGGAACGTGTGATAATTTTTTTTTACAAAATCGAATTAACTATTTAGTGAAACAAAATTATGATGTAAGAATAGGTTTTTATTAATTGAATATTAAATTAGTATTTTTTTGTCAATTTCTTCTTTTTGAACGATAAAAAAAACACAATTAACAACTGCATTGTAAATCAAATGTGGAAATTTTAACTTGATTAATTTTATTATTGAATTTTAACTTGATTAGTTTTATTATTTTTATTTATTTTATTTTATTATTCACGGGTGACGAGTCATTGGCCGTTTGTTTGTTTGAATGGTTTATTTAACCACAAAAAAAAAACCTGGAGGTTCAATAAAGCAATAAGTGATTATCCATGGGCAATTTTAAATGTTTCAATTAGAATTTCGTTCTTTGAGCTATTTCTGACACTTCCTTCAGTCGACAATATGGCTACTATCTCTCGATGATTACTTCATTGTTCGCGCTATGCCACTTACTTCGCTAACAATTGTGTTTTCTTTATTGGCAAAAACGAACTCTTTGCATTTTTCCGTGGCGTTCGTATTGAAAGCTTCCGAAGAGCATGAATCTTCGTGACCAGCGCGAGGTAAGTATCGTTGACATCTGTAACATGATTTGAACATTCAAGGATACCATTTTCAAATGATTCTTCCCAATCACGAGATAGATGTTATCATTGACAGTAAAATTATTCAACCTTACTCAAGATCGTATGTTCGTATATAACGGAAATTCAGGTCTATGGTTTTGACCTGGTTTATCAACGATGGAATTTTCAGGAAGTATTTTTCAACCATATTCGCATTTCGTAATGGTGAAAGAGTTAGCTAAAAAGTTAAAATATCAAGTGGCTGAATACAATATTTTCAAAATGCATTAGCAATGCTACCTGGCCAGTTTCCCATCTTCATATGGTATGCTCCGATTGACCCAAGGGCTGTAGAACGTTGTTTCGTTTACGGATTCACATTCAGGAACGAGACACCTGCGAATTGAGATTTCGAAATATTGAAGGCATTTAGATAAGTATCTGGAAATTAAAATAACTTTCAACACTCCTAATATATTTCCAAATAACTCGAGAACCAATAGAGACGATGGTCTCATTCGATTCAGCGTCCAAAAATCATTAAAATGAAATGAAAATGATTAAAATAACCATAAATTTCGGATTGTTCATATATTTTCGGAATAATTACGAGTATTATCACAAATGCATAGTCTTCTTTCATCATTATTGAAGCAAAGGAATAATAAACTTTTTTGGATTAGTTCTTTGTTATATAATTCTCGCAAAAATATTCATTTTCAATTTTTTTGGGGTATTTATTTATTTTATTTTGTTTGGTATGTTTGAAATAAAAGGAAATAAAAGTCCGTTTAACTAATATTTTTCATTAATGTCCGTGGTTTGATGGCGAGATTTTAATTTATTTTACATAATTCCTATCGTCACAAAACAACTGTAATAATATTATGTAACAAGAGGTCGAGTCGCTTGAAAGATGAGGAAATGAAATTAAGAGACTCTGGGACGATCCGATATTTTAAGTAAAAAGTATGAGTTTTCGGCGGTGATTTAATTTTCAAAAACTACTGCTATTGAAACTTGAAATATTTTAAAGTAACCCGTGTTCCTCTTGAGGATTTATTATAGTTGTAATGTTGGCTACATTGCTACACTGTATTCAATTGTATTATGTAACTTCATCAACGCAATCGATTATCGAGATATATGGAATCACTTACGCGATACATGTCGAACGGTGCAAACCTATTTATTATCGAAGCTGAATATATTATTTTCCACCCTATTGTCTACCGCGTTTCTCTCACCCTCAACACAACAGCTGGCGACGAGGATAAAAAGGAAAAACGGCGAGATGTCGACTTCGAATCCTACCGTCGACGATACATTGAGACAACTCGTGAGCTCAATCAACCTTCTCGTGTCCCGAATGCCGATCCCAAGCGGAACCAGCTCCACATCACCTTCAACTCAATCCGGGTCAGTCAAGTCTATATTACGGAATGTCGCTAACAGTTTCGACTCATTCAACGATGAGACGGAGACTTTTCAAAATTACATCGATCGTTTGAACAATTTCTGTGATATGAAAGGCTTAACAAGTACTGACGCCGAGACAATGGCGGCGAAAGTCAACCTCTTGATTAATTTTTTAGGGCCGAAATATTTCGAATTGCTATCAAATCTAACTTCTCCAGATCCTCCATCTTCTAAATCGTTCGACGAATGCACGAAACTTCTGATCGATCACCTAAGCCCGAAGAAGAACGTACTAACAGAACAACATTTATTTCTCTCAAGAATTCAAAATGAATATGAGTCTATTTCGGAATTTGTAACTTCCCTGAAACGCATGTTCAAAACGGCGGAATTCAAATGTACGTGTCAAGGGGATCCTATGAACTGTAGATTGTCAATTAAAAATTTAGTTCTACGAGCACAGTTTATTCGAGGACTGAGGGATTCGGAAATTCGAGAAAAAATTCTACAATCGAAGGAAATCTCATTCGACGACTGTTATCAAATGGCTTTGGCAATCGAAGCGTCGAAAATCGATTCGAGAGAAGCTTATCGAAAAATTTCAGCAGATCACATCAACAGGATCGGTCAATTCAAACGTAAATCGAGCCGTCCGCCCTTTAGCGCACGATCAACCGAACGTTCGACTAACCAAAACGCTACCGTCACCTACAGGCATAGTAAATCACCCGCTCGTCTCGATCTAAGTCGCATAGGCCTTCATGGATTGTGTCTTTGTTGTGCTTCCAAATCGCATCAATCACGGGATTGTAATAAGAAATCTAAATTATTTTGCAGCTATTGTAAGAGAAAAGGTCACATTTCTCGAGTGTGCATAAAGTCTCGATTAAAACCATCTTCTATCAGGTTTGTTGATCAAGTCGATTCTTCAAGTGAGCACACAGACGTAAATGATAGTCGAAGCGCAAGTTCACTTGGAAGCTACGGTGATCTCAATCATATTAGAGAAATTAACGCAATCAGAGATAGTGACGACGATCGTATTCTCATCAAAGTCGAAATTGAAGGTAAGCCGATTACTATGGAAGCTGATAGTGGGAGTAGGTACACACTTGTTAGCAAGAACGAATTCAATCGGATGAAGCTCAACATTCCTTTATTACAAACGTCAATTATTTTACGTTCCTACACAGGACATACATTCAAACCAATCGGATGTGTTCAAGTCAAAGTCAACTACCTCGATAAATTCATAAAAGGTCATCTGTATGTTGTGGATTTTAAAACTGAACCAATTCTAGGTCGGCAATGGTTACGTGGATTGAAGATCTTCGAATCAGTTCACAAAATCACTCGAAGTGGAACACCGTCCGTGCCAAGCCCCAAGGACTCTACAGAAGCAGAAAAAATGTTGAAATCCGAATTCCAGGAAATTTTCAAAGAAGAGATCGGTAAGGTTCCAAATTATACAATTTCTTTGAAATTCAAAGAAAATGTTCGACCTATTTTTCTTAAGCCGAGAACACTGCCATTCTCCCTAAAACCTTTAGTAGAGGCAGAACTTCAAAAGCTAGAAACTCAAGGAATAATAGAAAAGGTTCAATTTTCCGATTGGGGAACACCGTTAGTGGTAATTCCTAAACCCAATGGCCAAATCCGACTATGTGCGGATTATAAAGTTACTATCAACCCACAATTGATGGACTCTAGATATCCAATTCCACTAATAGACGAAATATTCTCTAAAATGGAAGGAGGAAAATATTTCTGCACATTTGATGTGCATAAAGCATTTTTAAATCTATGTGTAGACGATCAAAGTGCTGCCGCATTGGCACTTTCAACGCACCTGGGTACTTATATTGTGAAACGTCTATTTTTTGGCGTAAAAACCGCGCCCAACGAATTTCAGAAATTTATGGACGAAATGATCTCCGACATACCAGGTGTCTGCTCTTATTTCGACGATCTGATTGTCAAAGGCGGATCACTGGAAGAGTGCTGGAAAAATTCACGTTTGCTCATGGAAAAACTTCAAAAATACAATCTGCATCTGAACCTATCGAAATGTAAATTTTTTCAAAACAAAATTTCTTATTTAGGACACATAATCAGTGGGAAAGGGCTCCAGACATCGCGCAAGAAGGTCGAAGCGATTTTGGATGCTCCCGAACCTAGGAACCCAGACGAAGTGCGCCAATTTTTGGGACTCCTAAATTATTATAAAAAATTCCTTCCCGATGCGTCCACGATATTGCACCCTCTCAACCAGCTACTTCACAAAAAAGTTAAGTTTCAGTGGACTTCGGAATGCCGTAAAGCGTTCAAGCGCGCAAAGAAAGAGTTAGCGAGCGACCGGATTTTGACTTCTTTTTCGCCAAATCTCCCCCTAGTACTCGCGACGGACGCGAGTCCTGTGGGTCTCTCGGGCGTATTATCACACTTGCTCCCGAACGGAGACGAAAAACCTATTACTTTCATTTCGAGACCACTTACACCTGCAGAAAAGAATTATAGTCAACTAGATCGGGAGGCAACAGCAGTCTTTTGGGCTTGTAAGAGGTTATTCGACTATCTCTATGGGCGTCATTTCATTCTATGCGTTGATAATAAGCCCATCTGCACTATATTGCACCCGGAAAAGAAGCTTCCTGCAGTTAGCGCTCCTCGATTACTCAGATATGCAAATTTCTTGACCAACTTCAATTATACAATTCAACATCGCAATGGTAAAGATAACGCTAACGCTGATTATTTCTCCAGGAACCCAGTTTTGGAAAATGGCACTTCAAGGAAGCTGGATGAGATCGACATCCTCTTTGACGACAAGATTCACAACATTTCTGACGTCACGATAACGGCAAAGGAAATCGCGCAGGAAACTATTAAGGACCCTGAACTTTCACAACTGTTAAAGGACCTGGTCGATGGGAACCTGCTAGACCCACAATACGCTGTAAAAAATGGAGTGATCTTTAGAGGTGAGCGCGTCATAATTCCACGCAGTTTGCAACAACACATTCTTGAAGAACTCCACTCCACACACGTGGGAATTGTTCGGATGAAAGCACTTGCTCGCAATTATTGTTTCTGGAAAGGAATTGATAGAGACATCGAGGATATGGTGAAAAGCTGCCGCGCATGCTGCGACGTGAAATCAAATCCAAACAAAGCAACTCTTCACGTATGGGAACCCCCTGACAAGCCCTGGCAACGCATACACATCGATTATGCCGGACCATTCATGAGGCATAATTTTTTCATAGCAGTGGATGCAAAAACTAAATGGCCCGAAGCATTCATACTCAACAGTGCACCAACATCATCAATCACGATCAAGCTTTTGAAAGAGACATTCAGCCGATTTGGTCTCCCAGAGATTATTGTCAGTGATAACGCAGCCATTTTTCATTCGCAAGACTTCCGATCGTTCTGCAAAAATCATGGCATCCGCCAGCGTTTTATTCCTGCCGGACACCCAGCCACCAATGGGCAAGTTGAAAGGTATTGTCAGACCATAAAAAGGAAACTAAAAGGTATGTCATGCAGCGATGGAAACGACCTACAGGCGAACTTGCAAACACTCCTGTTCCGATATCGCTCCACACCGTTAGCAGATGGACAGTCACCCGCTCAAAAGATGATAGGCCGCGCACTACGTACAAAATTAGATTTGCTGAAACCTGCACAGGAAGAACATCAAGCTCATCGACAACCAACAGCACCCAAGTTCTATGAAGGAGAAAGAGTTCAATCACGGAATTATTCAGGCAACCTGCTCTGGAAATACGGGAAGATTCGGAAACGCCTTGGAAATCTGTTGTATCTTGTTGAACTTGATGACGGATACATTTTAAAGAGGCATTTCAATCAACTACGTTCTTGTCAAGTTCCACCCAAACAACTTGAAATTCAACTTCCGGAATCAGCAATTTCGACAGAACCAAACGATTATCGACCGGACGAAAGCACAAAAAGACAATCGTTTGGAGATTGTCAACCTCCCAAGCGACAAAGTCTTGCCACCCCTCGACGATCATCAATGGGACTTCCTGGACGAGTTAGCCCTGAACCTGCCACTCTAGAGGCGTCTGGTCTGAATATTTCTGTACCGGAGGAAGAAACGATTCAACAACCAATTCAAGATATCGAACTTCGGCGTTCTTCACGCGAACGCAAACCGGTTGAACGATTAACGTACACGAAAAAAATTAATTAAAAATATTATTAACAACTTGGAAAAAAAAAGAAGTGAAATTTTAATTTCAATTTGAACTATCATTATGACTCATCTTATATCAATTTTCTATCAATTTTTCTCAATGTAGTCATTCAAACACAACTTAAAATAATACATAATTCAACATACTTCAATTAAACTAAATCAACTTCGATGTTTTCAACTTCAATCAAATCAAACAAAGGTAAAATCAAATCCTAATCAAAATTCAACTAATTGCAAGTACCCCTAAGAAAAGGAAATAAAAACTTGGGGAAGACTGTAATGTTGGCTACATTGCTACACTGTATTCAATTGTATTATGTAACTTCATCAACGCAATCGATTATCGAGATATATGGAATCACTTACGCGATACATGTCGAACGGTGCAAACCTATTTATTATCGAAGCTGAATATATTATTTTCCACCCTATTGTCTACCGCGTTTCTCTCACCCTCAACACAACAATAGTTATAAAATTTTAGTATCGCGATAAATTGCTTTCATCTCTGGCTCTGTGAATTTTTGCCTTGACTGGTACGCCACTGGCGGCAGCGTTTCC
Organism: Tupiocoris notatus; assembly: GCA_037159825.1. Lineage (NCBI taxonomy): Eukaryota > Metazoa > Arthropoda > Insecta > Hemiptera > Miridae > Tupiocoris > Tupiocoris notatus. The sequence goes on from JASJUZ010000054.1 coordinate 325,290, forward strand.
CAATTCATGTCCAGTTAACTGGTATGGCTGAGTAAAAATGACGCGAAAACAATGCAACAATTTTTTTCAGCGAGACTGAATAAATACATTTCAGCCGAATCTGAATCTCGACCCAGAATTCGGATCGAAACATCTTAGCACGTCTTCCAAGCCCACCATTAGAAAAACGCAGCGTTGAGCGCATTGCCCTTGAAAACATCACCCACTCTGAATTCAGGCGTCCATTATTTGCAATCAAATTGACAACTATCGACTGTCTCAACCTCCGAAGATAATCAAATTTGAAGGGTTGGTCGCATCCGCGACTACAGAGGCTCGTCTCTCCTCATGAATAACAGATTTGGTCGCATTAACGTTTTTTGACGTCATCAAGAATCTCGGCCGAACAATGTTGCTGCCCCTGTTGAAACGATCATTGTTTCAAGTACATTGGGGAGACCAAATTTCAGAAGAAAAAAAACCCTGAAAATGATTGTCCATTGGTTTATTATTCCTTTGCTTCAATCATGATTAAAGAAGACCATATCGCAAGTATACTTGGAAAACCACCTAAGTCTATTTTCCCAAATTTTACAGGAGACACAAAAAACTGCCGTGTTTTCACACTATGGTTTAAACGATATCATTTCTGGTGCTAATCGATAGAATATGGGATTATCAAGCTGGTTCAATGTGAATTTCGTTTGTGTAAAACACAAATCGTTTTTAAGATAAAATAAATAGACTTAGGAGGATTTCTTGGAAAATTGCAAAAACTTAGGAGTTTTTCCTTCAAATTGTTTCACACGGAATTAAAGGAGCTCAATCGAAATGCAATAGTTTTTTCTTGATAATTTTTATTGTTTATCGGTAGAATAATACCGGTAAAAATGTGACTAAATTTAATAACAGCCATAGTCATTTTGGTAACCAGAGGCAAGGCCGAAATTGACGATTTATTATGCTTACAGTCTCATGGTTACATTAGGAAGTTGGTGTTCAGAAATAGTTTCCAAAACAATCTTGAACAACGAATATCACATTCTTAGAATATTATAGGATACAAAGATCACTTTCATGGAACATCACTTCCATAGAATATCACTTTATGCGAGGAACAAGAACTTGGAGAGAAAAGTACTTTTATAGGTACCTATGTTGTACCACCTTTCTACCTTTTGAGATTCTGAAAAATGACTAGCAGTGACGGTGAGTAAATGACGAAGAAAACATTATTTTTGAAAGAAAAAAAAAACGCATATTATAAAAAACCAATTAAAGAAAGAAGAGCGACATGAGATAACTAAATTATATTTCTTCTTTTCCTTCTCGTCGCATTTCTTGATGTCCGGGGGTTGTGAGGTGGAGAAAAACCAGGCGACTCATTCTCCAATTCTTTATTAGCTGGCCGAGCACTTTCGCCCATTCGGGCATCTTCAGAGCGACGTGGAGCCATAGGGTAAATTATATTGTTAGGTACTGAATTATACTTTAAGTTGTAAACTTAGGGCTGATAGCCGAAACAAAATGTAATTGGTTTAGTTGGTCATAAAAAGAATGATAGTCGCTGGCGATGACATCTTTAAGTTGCTGTTGATTAACTTCCACATCTTCATTTTTAGTGGTTTTCCTCTTTTCCAATAGCTTCAAAATTTTGGCAGCTCTACAGCAAATTTTGCGATAGTGACGATCCTGAACATTTGTGAACGTTTCCATCGAACAACCGATTGGTAACTATAAGAAAAACTCTCAAGCAACAACTATAGTCATTTTAATTATTTTTATTTTTCTTAGTTTTCGAATTAAAAATTGGATTATTTTCCTAACAAAGACGAGCGTTCCATCGAGTGAAGAAAAATTTTGATAGCTCAGAAAATTCTCGAGTTATGAACCGAGGCAAGATTTCTGATAGGTCGAAAATTCTACAGAAAATCAGCTGTGATAACTTGAGAACCATTAAAGCTGGAGTATCATTCGATTCAGCATCCAAAAATCTTTAGAAATTTGTTCCAATTTTTTTTTTTTATCTGAAAAACGGTGGAAAATATAAATGTTCCTCCTTCAAAACACCTTCAAACATGCCCTTAAACTTGAGTTAGCGATTTGGTTGGAGATATGAGCCACTGTCAGACCGAGAGTGATTTTTGGTTAATTTTCAAGAATTTAGCTTTTTATGGTTTTGTCAGAGTGTTGACGGCGGACGGATAGAATTTTTTTATAGGATAGGTATTCGGGTTCTACTTGCTTCGAATCGTGGTACCACATAAAATTTCGAGGAGACGGTTAGAAATTTTTCTTGGGCGATTACTATAGTTCTTTCTTCGAATAATAAACCAAAACTGAAAACCCGTCGAATTCGTGACATTTTTTGTCTACGAGCGAAATTGAGAAATCGCAGGGGATCAAGGGCAAACGTTGAGGAATGGAATGATATAATAAGAAAAAATATCTAATTTTTTATTCCCTAAGAGCTCAACTATTACAATTTCAATGAATTTTTGTAATGATTTTATTGAAGTATCGTACAAGGTGTTAACAATTATTTACACCAGGTTCCCTTAAATATTAGGGCGTGAAAAATATTTTCAAGGGTTTAAAATGCCCAATTTTATTATTCGCATGTTCGGTTTTTAGTTTGTTTCTTTTCTTTTTTTTATTATTTAGTTTTGAAAAAATAGATTTTACTGTATTATTTGAAGATTTCACCTAGGGTAAATGCCCATTATGAATGATAGACAATTGGTGATAGAAATTGGTGATAGAAAAGACTGATAGTGCGTCTCAACAGGGTTTTTTTCTTCCCATCAATTTTCAAGACATCAATTTATAACTCAACATAATACCTACATTGGTACTATGCAACTTCCACAGTAAGAAATACTGAAAAGTATTCTCTTCATTGATGGCCTTCATTTTACAGGAAATCATCTCAGCATCTCTGCTATTATTAAAGGATGTAAAAATGAGTTTTGGCTTACTCGGTCACGTACATTCGCTTATTGTGGGCGCGAAACGAGCTCGCTGTTGTGGAAAGCATTTAACCGCTGTGACGGACCTTTCGGTTAAATCTGCGGTTTTCACAGTCCTAACAGTCAATACGTTCCGGAAATGAAACTCGCTAGATTACTGGCTTTTTACCTAATCATCGTCCTCAACTGTGCGACTATTAAGTTCACCTTGTACTCGCCAATTCCAAAAGTTGAGACTATTTGAATGGCCCCATTCGTTCAACATCCAACCCAACTGGAATGAAAACAGTCTACACTTGAATAATAAAGAATGTACAACATTAAACTGTCGGTAGACACTTGCATCAATAAATAAGAGAAAATGAATCAGCGAGCTTGAGAAATTTCGATTTGGCTAATTATAAACTCAAACTACACCTGGAGTTTAATTATTCCAACAAGTGGAAATCATTATTCTCTCGTTTATTTCTCCTTTTTCATACCATATCAAGTTCCCGCAATAATAATTTACCGTCATCAATAACTACTCCTCGAGCGTTTGTTTAAGGACTATGTAAATTAACGAGAGGCCACTATCGCAAGTTGAATAGCTATTTGGATTTTTTTTTCAATCTCAAAAACATGCAGTAATTAAATAATATTATGTAGACACCGTTCGCAAGAGGCGAAAATAGGATTTGTACTGAAAAGAACATCATACAACACTTTTTATATTAAAATCCATACAAGTTCGAGTCTTTTAAAATTAAAAAATTGGGGCAAAATCATGTGACACTCGACCGATGCCAAGTAATTTTTTTCATTACAAATTAAACACGTATTGATAATTTGATTTTTAAAAATACTGTTATTAAAATTCGGAATTATTGGAAGACTAGGGGCTGAGCGCCCCTGGCGGCTTCGCCGCCCAACCCCTTCAGAGGGGGGCTTCGCCCCCTCCCTCAGCTATCGCGCGCGTTAAATTGGTGGTGGTGTTTGTATTGTACTTAGTATCATAAAGTATTGTGTTTTTCAACTGGAGCAAAGTTGTAGCAGAATTAGATGTAACAACTTCAAGTTTTCCAAGATTCGTAACTTGCACAGTGGATAAGTTTAACAAAAAGTCGTCAATTCAGATGTTTGAATATATCAAAAGATAGGTAATTTAACTGCCCACATTTTCCTAATGTAATGTACCTATCAATTTTTCAACCGTTTTTGCGTTATTCAACAATATTAGTAGACTATACACGAAAAAATGACATTTTTCATCTTTAAACGTTCTTTTCATCTATTTAGTGCGAAAGAAACAAAGAATGAACCATATATTATTGATATACACATCATCAACTATCATTATGCTGAATTTGAGCGAAATTGATTTCAAAAAATTCTTCCGGAAAAATCTAAGGGGTACCTCTGCGATTTTTTTCAACCGAACAGTTAACGATTTTTTACTCGTCTTTTAATACAGATAAAAATCTGAAATTTTTAGGAAAGTTGTGTCTTACCATGATGTATTTTTGTGATTTTTTTTAATTCTCGGAAAAATCTGCAAGTGGTCCAAAAAAATCGGTTTTTGAAAGCTCAAAAATTGGACTTTATCCGTGATTTTCGGGGTCAAAATTCATGTGAATCAATTGTTTTATTATGCAGGAGTCTTCATTTGAACGCCTTACACACGTACATAGCAAAAAATTTGGTGAAAAAAATTTAAACAGAGCCAGAGAAATTATTTTCCGTAAATCGACTTTTTCGCCGGCCGAAATCCCGAGCTCCTCTGGCAGCGGAAAGGTTGAAAGATTAAATTTTCGTTTTCAAGCGAGTTTGATAGCTGATCTTATAGGAAATTTAACGCTGAATCCGAATATGACGTCAAAACGGCGGAATTTTGACGACAACTATCAGTTTTTCCAGGTTTAATACTTCGCCACTCCTACGTTTTTCAACTTTGAAATTCCGTTGCAAATACTTACAGTACTGTTCAAAATTGATACAGGATTTTCCTACAGGAAATTAGACGTAGAAGTCGAATTCAAAGTGAAAATAAGCTTATTTTGGCAGACTAATAGAGGAACCAGGGCCAAATAGCCCTCTCGCCCCATGAAATTAATTCCTCGTAAATTACAAAAACATAGGAAGAATATAAATCTATCTTTGCCGTTCCAAGCTGTGAATTTGGAAAATTGTAACCTTTCGAAAGCGACAAAATCTCCCATATTTTTCTCATTCCATGATGGCTCGTAAACACCGGAATGATAAGTAATTGCGTACATTATAAGATAATAATAAGTCATTATTATAAATAATTATTTACTTCGTTGTCGCCACTCCGAAGCAGCGGTTTTCAATTGGCGGACTCAATTTCAAAAAAGGTAAATTATTAAGCGAAAATGCGCTAACTTTGAGATGATAATTTTATTTTATCAATATGTTTGTAATTTCTGAAAAATGTAGACATCAGTTGGAAATTCCATCAGCGTAAAAAAAAGCTCAGTGGCAGTTCTATTGAGACGAGAAGAAGAGATTACCGGAGAACTAACATTGTGAATTAACAATGGATTGCTTTTAATCTTGATAAAATAGATGGCTCCTTTCTACTAATTAGCAGTTGATTCGCACCATTTTATATCGACAGGATAATATACAATGGTTTCAAAGCCGGTTGCTGCAGAAATCGGCACCACGCAGGCTCCGACGACGACACAGTGAACCTATCATTACCCACTTTCAAATCTTGTTGGTCAACTTTCGACAATTTGGACAGCTATTGCAACCAAGTCGCCGCAACAGGAAGGACGTGCATGCAAGTTTCACTGAATTTAATTGGGTACATTTAAAGTAGCCACTCTCGAAATTCGCCGACAGCGCTGGGAAGTCGAAGTGATTTTACTAGACTGATCACATTGGAAAAATAATTTGAAATTTATTTTTGTAAATCTGTAGAAATTAGAACTCTACCGTACAGCGAATTCCGGCATTAATTTCTTGATATATCCATTAATGAATGTATTATGTGGAAATAATTTATGTCTAAGTAGCGAATTTTTGCAAATAACGATGCTGTTTGTTCCGTTCAAAAAATCGACCCAAAAACACACATCAAATCCGTTTCGTGCATCATAGAATTGAATTCTGGAAAAATATTTTTGTACGTATACAAAAATTTTTTTTTCAGAATTCGATAAGTCACTGTGCACAACTGTCGTAATTTTCGAAATAACGATCTGATTTTTTTTGCGAAAAATCATGCATTATAATTATTTTACCTACTAAAAGTATTAAATATTAGGTAAAATGATTGGTTGTGAAAATGCCTACAAATCTACGTGAACTTGAATGATTTTACGCTAACTATTTCAGTTTAGGGTATTTTTGAGAGTTTGCGGGTGAAAAAATTCGAATCGTCCAACGTTTAGGAGGAAAAGGTATATCGACGGTGAAGAATTGAGACCTCGTATCTCTATTTTTGACGAAAACGAGATTATATTGTTTCCATCAGGCAAATTCCTTGGTTTTTACCGATTTTAGCGCTCATTTGGTCGATTTTCGAATCATTTCGGCTTAAAATTTCAATTTTTGATACCTCGTATCCCTCGATTTAGAAATATTATTTATTTTTTTATATTAGATAGTCGGCCGTATATGTAGTGTTTGGTTTGGTTTGATCCGGATTCGGCCAGTAAAACAACGAAGTCCTCCTTTGTAATTCATCTTTTTAATTTGCGACGTTTCGGAAACCACTGTTTCCCTCATCAGGCCTTAAACTATAAAAATTACAAGCTAAAGCCACCAGCGGATTTGTCATAATTTCGTCGTCTCAGCAAACATCAGCTTCGTCAGGTTTTTTTTTTTTTTTTTTTTTTTTTTTTGATAAACACATACAGATTTTAAACACTAAAATAAATAACACAAATTTAACATAAATAACACAAGCTGGTGGCTTTAGCTTGTAATTTTTATAGTTTAAGGCCTGATGAGGGAAACAGTGGTTTCCGAAACGTCGCAAATTAAAAAGATGAATTACTAAGGAGGTCTTCGTTGTTTTACTGGCCGAATCCCGATCAAACCAAACCAAGAAATATTATTTAGAAATAATGCTTCCCCTCCCCCTCTAAAGTAGGCAAAATGGAGATACGAGGTCTCAATTCCAAAAATCGACCATATATTATATAGTATCAAGTTCTGTCGATTTTTGGATGCTCAATCGAATAAGACCTTCACAAGGTCAATAGATTCAATGGACCTCGAGTTATCGCAGCTTTCGTATAGAATTCGGAAGATTTTCAGACATTTGGAATGAGGGTATAATACGAGAGTTTTTGGAGCTACAAAAATCGTTCTATAATCGTTGGAATGGTCGTCCAACACTCTCTTCAGCTGTGTACCGTTATGCGAAAAATATAGCTTTTAATTAGGAAAAATGGAAATGTTTTAGGTTTCCATATTTGTTACGGAGTTTTCCCGTATACTTACCAATCTGTTTCATGGTCGAAACTTGCACAAATGTTCGAATTAATCACAAACGGACGGTCTTACACCATTATTTCAGCAAATTACAAAACATTTCCGCAAGGAATTATAAACCAATGTACAATTATTTGCAGCGTTTTAGAATCATCATTGCCCTCAAATAACGTAGCGACCAGCTGCTATTAATTATGAAACAGATGAATACCGGTGATATAGCGTAAATATGTCTCATTCGTAAATTATTCGCGCGTATTTTTTCCAGACAGAAATTCCCAATGGAATTAAGAGTGTAAATGACGAAATTAAAGGAATGTGCTTTTTTATCATTAATGGAACCAAGTGACGATAATAGTGAACGCTCAGGCGATAACTGGTGTACCGCGCATTCCGATCGCTTTAACGAGCTTTCCATTACCATTTTCGAATAAATCCATTGTAAACAATGTAATTCAATAGCCAATAACGAACAACAATAGTCGATAGTTGTAGGATCACGTCGTTTGAATTAAGTTGCAGAGCTGAGCCGTTTGAAGTTAGAGGTAATAGAAAATGTTACGAACCGCCGGAAACGAATTAATTTTTGGTTCATAATTCAATAATAAACCATCGTAATCGCCCTCGGAAAAAAATTTGAATTAGATTCGGTGTCCTAAAATCAATAGACATTGGTACCAAAGACAACCAAAACACTCACGTTTTTCTGTCTGAAAAACGTTGGAAAACAAGTACCTATATATTTCACCTTCAAAAATAAGACTTCTATCCCTTAAAACCCCCTAAAATACCCGCTAATATTAAGGTAGCGATTTGGCTTAAAAAGTACGCTACTGTCAAGCCAAGATTGATTTATTGGGGAAATTTCCAATTTTATAACTTTTATTGCTTTGTCAGAAATGCGTCGACAACGGACAGATTTTTTTATTCGATATTCGGATTTCTTGAAACATAAAGCATCAAATTTTTAACCATTTTTCTTCGCGAACGATTGCAACGGTTTTTATTGGATTATAAACCAAAAATTCTTCCATCTACCGTACGCGTACGCCGTCAACACTTTTCTGACTAAACTATATTAGCAAAATTCGTGAAATTTTCCCCAGAAATCGATTTTCGTCCGACAAAAAATGTTTCTAATACTCACTCAAAATTTGATGTCAATGGATTATGTTTTTCGAATAAAAAATATTCCGTCCATCCGCCGTCAATGTTTTTTTGACAAAACTAAAATAGCTAGATTCTTGACATTTTCCCCAAAAATCAATCTTGGCCCAACCCTGGCTTAAAATCTTTCAGCAAATCGTAACATCAATTTTAATTGGTTTTTGGGGGTTTTGAGGGGGAGAAAATGCGTATTTCCAACATTTAGCAGGAAAAGGTGTATACGGTATTAATTTTTGTAGTTTTAGAAGCTGAATCGAAATAGACCATCGCGGGTTCATTGGCTTAAATGGTTACCAAGTTATCGCAGCTTTGATGTAGAATTGTCAAGAATAGAAAAAAATTAGTTATGACGGGATAGCATGAGAGTTTTTGGAGCTATAAAAATCGTTCTATTCTCGTTGGAATTGGCGGCAAACACTCTCTTCAGCTTACTTTAGGCGTATAATTACACGTTTAATTTGAAAGTTAAGAAAAATAAAAATAATTACCTACTATTACCATAGTTAAAAATTTATTATTAAATGGAGACGTTTACAAATGACCGGAATAATTACAATAACAATTGGATGGTCTCCTAAAATATTAATTGAAGCAGGGCAATAATAAACCATTGTACAATATTTTGCAGCCTTTTTTAATTGAGTGTAGTTTATGAAAAAGTGAGTAAAATATTTCACCCCCACATTATTAGTTGTTAGGTTTTTTTAAAACAGTTTTCAGGGTGAAAATTCCTATTTTCTAATGGTTCCAAAGTGAGGGCTAGATTTTAGAAAAAATAAAATAATGACGCATTTTAACAATAGTAAAAATGAAAATAAAACAGAATAGAAACTCACCTGTACTGAAGGTCGGCAGCGGTGAAGACAAATGTAAGCGTGAAAAACGTTGTGTAGACTATTGAGAAGAAAAGCAGGAAAAACACGAACATTTGATATCGACCGAATTGGCCGATTTCTTTGAGTATCGAGTCGAGATCCATGGTCGGCTATGGACCGGCCTGGCCCACCTTTTCAACTGGATCAACTTAGAATTCTGAGCCAATCTGACAGGTAGGTCGTCATCGGTCGCTCGGGGCGATATCGACTCCTCGATTGGAAGCTGGATGTGACGCTGGTGTTGACCGACTGACGACTGCGAGGACCCTGAACACGAGAGAGCAAAGCAACCGAGTCAAAGATCGACAGCTGTGCGAAAAATGCGAACTCTCCCGCCCGCCCGGTATTATCCTGAACTCAAACCATTCGACCGCCAGTAGACCGGGAAACTATTATTGTTTCTGCGTATCGCAACTAGCTGTTTGTCGGTCTAGAGTCAGAAATTGTTAACAACCTCGCTAAAAAAAAAAAAAAAAAAAATTATTTTATTTTATTATTTATTTTTGCAAGACTGGAGAATATTTGTTTTTAACTGAGCTAATGAAATATAAATAATTTTTAAACCAGTAAAGTCCAATATATTTTTATTTGTCATTTTATTATTACCTATTGTTTATTTTGCGTTTTTTATTATTATTTATTTCATCCCATTATTTTATTCATTATTATTTTACTATTTATATTTATTCAGTATTTATCCAAGTGTGGTGACATCATAATTTTAGAAGTGACCGAATTTCTATAGGAAACGAATACTGATAATAATCATAGTCGAGAGGTCAAGTTCGGGTTACACGATGTTGAACTAGTCAGGACGTAGGGGCGGAGTATGCATTCTTTAATTAAAGACAAATTTTCAGCTGATGATTTATCAAATATTTTCCCAATAGCAATAACTCAGTCGCTGCTACCAATTGACAATAATTAGAAACAAGTGTTGGTTTCCTTTCATTCAACCGAAAGGTGGGAAGCTTTTGTTGCAGAAAGAACCTAATAATGCAGAGACCTTGACATTGTTTGAGGTGATGTGATGAAACATAACATTTGTCTACGATTAATTCGATGCCTTGGGCCCTCACCTAATTAATCACAACACTCAAAGCGAGTTTGTTGTTTTGATGTTCCGAAAAGCATCCGAAACCAATCGTCCTCTGAAAATACATATTTTTTTTTATAAACAGTAAAGAAAACGCTGCAAATGATTGTACAGTGGTTTATTATTCGTTCGCTTCAATAATGATTTAAAAAGACTATCCATTTCTGTTAGCAATTATTCCGACCATGTGTGAACGTTCCAACCGGAAAACAGATTGGTAACTAAAAGGGAAAACTATGTAGCGACTATCGTAATTTTAATCATTTTTATTTTTCTTAATTTCTTTAATTAAAAAAGCTAAATTTTTTGCCCTACCGTACAGCTGGGGAGAGTGTTTGACGACCATTCCAATGATTATAGGACGATTTTTATAGCTCCGAGAGCTCTCGAGTCTCATGTCTAGAGAACCTCATGTCTAATTTCTGAAAATCTCCATAATTCGACACAAAAGCTGCCATAACTCGAGAACCAATAAATCTATCGACCCCGCGATGGTCTCGTTCGATTCAGCGTCCAAAAATCTATAGTAATTGATACTAAACACACATTTTTCTGGATAACCTTGGAAAATACGAATTTTCTCCCCCTCAAAACCCCCAAAAATACCCTTAAAATTGAGTTAGCAATGTCGTTCAAGAATTGTGCCGTCGTAGGACGGAGATTGATTTTTGATGAAATTTCAAGAATGCAGCTATTATAGTTTGGCGGACGAACAGAATTTCTACTTCCATGTTTACGTATTTTTATTGGATATTCGGATTCTACATGCCTTGAAACGTAAAACATGAAGTTATGAGGGGGTTAGAAAATGTTTTTTTCTTGGGCGATTACAATGGTTTATTATTGAATAATATACCAAAAACCAACCTGGAAAGTGCAATCGCTCAACGTCTTTGGCGATGTTCGACTTAAGATTATTCTGTTACTTGCTGCATTCCAGCCATGGATATATTTTTTATTTAAAAGTGTCAGAGTGGATTTCAAAGAAAATGCAATAGAGAGAGTGAGAGAGAGAGAGAGAGAGAGAAAGAGAGAGAGAGAAAGAGAGAGAGAGAGAGAAAGAGAGAGAGATTCAGAAGAACAACAATAATATTTCACACAAAAAAAAAAAAAAAAAAAAAAAAAAAGACAAATAAAGGAAGGATAATAGGAAGTGCACGGACAAAAAAATTTGAATAGAAACAGTTGCACTTCCCAATTTTAACGTTATCAATAAAGTCTAACCAGTGCAAAAAAAAAAACCAACAATAATTCATTCTTCTCGTTCTTCGCCAAGCTGTTTACTCACCGGTCCGTTTTTAGTGACTAGACAGACAATTATTGTAATTGTTTATCGCAGCCAACTATCGCGTTTTTGTTAAAAACGTCCTTCACTGCTTATCCGCTAGTTATCAACGTTTTCATTTCTAAACCACTTGTAGCATCGACAGGTGATAAACTCGTTTCGCTAAACGTCGCCTGGAAAACCTTGCAGTGTCAAGTTCAACGGCGTCGGTGTATTGTTGACATCCACGATTCGTTCATGAACTTGAGAACGGAACTGACGGCCGATTACATTTCAAAGAGCCTGTTTAATAGTCCGCGACTTGCGAACGGACGTCTGGGGATGTGATAGCGGCCCGATAGCGTCCGCGTGTGTGGATCGACGATTGTTGAGGTGTGCGAACCGAAACTCCCATGAACGAAAATTCGATTTACATTCATCGCCCGACAGTGTGTTGCGGTAATGGATGTTTGTACAAGGCCACATTACAGATCTCACAGGGCGCAGAGAAGGATAAATTTCCTATATTTTTCTCATGTAAATTATTTTTCAGCTGTTTATTATTGCAAATTTATTATCCAGCAATGAGAGTCTCGCGCGATATTTTAATTATTGGAAATAATTGTAATTGGAGAAACACTGCAAAAATGAATCGATCATTATTTTTGGATTATTGGCCTTTGCTTCGAAATGATACAAAAAATATCCATTTTATACGACACCCAACCAAACTCATGTGAAAACAGTGATAATTAAGGGCAAACTCTTTGGCGAAAATCGTCTGAGTATAAAACGTTTTACAGCTGGCGCCGGCTTCTGTGGGCGAAATAGATAAAGCGTATTTTTCGACTCAAAATAAAAGCCTGGGTCTGCAACCCAGCAACTGATGTGGCCAAAAATTTTAAAGAAGGGCAACGAAAACGCCTTGGGAGCTGCAGGAGACGATACCTCTAGCCTAGGGACTGGGATCTGACGTCTTTCAAATGCTGAATAACAGTTCAAAACGAGAAGCATTTCTCCCTCTCGAAAACACCAAAAATATCAATAAAATAAAGGTAGCGACTGTGTTAATGATTTGTGCCGTTGTCAGGCCAAAATTGATTGATGGTTTCGTCAGAAATGTGTACGGCTGACGGACAGAGTTTTTTTTTTTTTTTATTATTATTATTATTATTTTGTTTTTTTTTTTTTTCTTAGATATTTGGATTCTACATGCCTAGAAATGTGAAACATCAAATTTTTGAAATGTTGTGTTAGAAAATTGTGTTAGAAATTATCTTCATGGGCAATCACAATGAACCAAAATTGAAAAATAATAGTTTGAGAAAGTCTTGAGTTAAACGCCTTGCCAAATTTCTCAAATTCCCGTATATACGCCGCACAAAAGCTTGGGACCCAACAAAGCTATTGAGTTCGCTTTGGTCTCAATCGATTCGACGGCAAAAATGTACAGAAATCGATACCAAATGAATCTTTGTCTGAAAAACGTCGGGAAATACGAATTTTTCTCACCTTCAAAAACTTTCAAAATTAGCCTTAAAATTACATATTGACATAGCATTGATCTGTTGTTAGCCCAAGAATACGTTTTAGATAAAATTTCAAGTAAGTATCTTATTGTTCGGAAATGCGTTGACGGCGTACAACGGCGGAAGGACAGAAATGTTTCTATTCGGTATTCGGATTGTAAGTACTATCTTGATGGAACGTAAAACATCAAATTTTGAGGGAGAATTAGACATTTTTTCGTGAGCGTATATTATTGAATAACAATAGATGGGAAGATTAAATATGTTATAGGTACGTTTTCGATTTCTTTCGCACAATTTCAGATATTTTAGGATTAGATTACTTCGCTAATTTCCAATCTGATTTTTTTTTCTATTTTATCGGTCGTCTACTGAAGAATAAATCAATCACCACAATCAGGTGACGCAGTGGAAAATTATAACCGTCCGAGTTTATCGTTCATGACCTTTTGCATGAACGTGATTGATAGTGATAATCGGTAGGAGTTTGACACGTTTCGTCAGCTGGTTCTCAATGAGGTTTACATTGAATGATAATGAGTCAACGGGTGATATAGAAAAATCGCACAATCGCTTTACTGGTAACTTGAAAAGCGCCTTGAAAGGTGACTATGAAAGCTATGCATTTGAATCCAGCAGATTCGCCCAGCTATCTTGCCAGGCCTCTATTACTCAGACGTGATCTGAGTTCAGACATCATTTTTATAAGAGTTGAAGAGCATTTCCGCCATCAAAGGATCAGACACGGCACTTGCTGCACTGTCAACGTCTAGCAATTACTGCTCTCGATTCTTCAAATTCCGTTGGATGGAAAATTTCACATTGAAACGTAGCGAAAATCCCCCTAGGGAAATGCTAAACCCGGCAGTTTTACAATCGATTAAAGCAATAGCGATTAAACTCAAGATATCAAATCGCTGCTAAAAGAGAAATTCTAAGCGTTTATTTATTTATCTCGCCTTAACGAGCCAAGGAATTAATTCTGCCTTGCGATAATCAAGAATAGTATTTATTGATCTGCGCAATCATTCGATCCACTTAATTTCCCCGGGACTTGGTTGAGTTCTCTCTTGTAACAAGCGGGAAGATGGATTACGAAAAATGAGAATCCCAGGGCATCATTAGAATCGTCCTACGTCTAGCGAACTCGGGCTACCGAGTGATTATCCGCTGTGGAGTAATCCAAGCGGCTTATTAGACCAAATGAAAGGTTTCAGGATTTTTGCGCCGTTTACAAGGTCACAGAGACGGATCCAGGCGTCCTGTCATTCAGCAGGGAATCGTTCCATTAAATGAATTGGCAGAAAACATCTGAAATACACTGAAAACGCTCTTGGCCCTAGATTCGCTGCCCTAAAAGTATTCGAAATGTGTAAACTCGCACAACATTCTCCATTTTCTTAGATTACGAATTTTAATGACATAAAAATGAAAAAACCTGCATTATAAACTATTCGCTTTTCTAATTTCTATTTTAAGGACGCTCGTTATTCTATAAATTTCGAATGTTTCCTGTTATATTATATAAGTAGCTCTTCTTGTTTATATTTGAAAAAGTGTTTTTTTTTGTTTTGTTTTTTGTGTAGTTGTATGTTTTTTTTTTTTTTTTTTTTTTTTTTTGTGAGTTGCTCATTTTGACTGCATAATTATTGGTATTATTGTTATTATTATTTCACTGTGATAACTTTTAGCGTTAACATTTCTTCGACAAATTCGAATAATCTGCGTCTGTCAAGACCACATAAAATCAATATTTTACCTTTCCAACTGCGAATTATTTTCCCCAATAATGCATTCTTATAAATTAGGTGCGGTATATTTATGTAACTCATGATAAAAAAATATCTTTGCGCTCCGATATTGAATATCCTGGCAAGCGAAAGGGAATCCTCGGTATCCAACAAAACGTAACAACTATCGATTGAGCGGAATTTTTAACGCCTTTTGAATGTTAGGCACTGACCGCAAGACGTTGGGGTTTTCACGACGGCCTTTAACGGCCTATCTAAATTAGCACGATCACTCACAGTAATAAAAAATATAGAAGCGATAAGAACAAAACAATTCGGCTCAGTTCATTTGTCTGCCGCTATTCTCTCCCGTTATTACTTTCGTCTGGCCTCCGGTTAGTTTTCTTCATTTGGATTTCATGAGCTCATATGAGTTCATATCTTCGACTGGAAATCGAAGATAAAAGCGATCTCTGAAACCTTAGCTGAGTCCTGAGAAAAAATTGATTTCAAATCCTCGTATGAATTTTTATTCAGTGAGATCTCCTACCAAATTCTCTCTTGCGCAATACGAACGTCTACTTTACAGTTGGCTTATCAAGCAAGATTACCTTGATAGCGAAATTTACCTCAAAAGTGTGGCATAATTTTTCAAGCATTGTGATGAAGATCAATTTTACTTGTTTTTTATTTTACTATATTTTTCTTAAAAATATTGTCCGCACGCACATTTGGCTACCGCGAAAATCTATGGTGCAGTACTGTATGCGACTCTGGCTCGTCAACACGGGTTTTCCTATCGACGAGCCAAATTATTCTGAAATTCGAACACAACGTGTATTCTTCTTGGATTGTATTTCTCCTTTTTTTCGATGTTTTCACAGAATAAAGTTGAATTCCTCTTCTCTCTCTAAACATATACATAATGCGCAACGTTTGAGCTGCAAGGGGAAAAAGTAATGTCTTCAGATATTCATTGGAAATATTCTGTCACGGGATATTGGTTTTGCTCATAATAAACAGATAGACAAATTCTTCTCTCATCAATTATTTTCCACTTCAATTATGCACGTTTTAGACATTGAAAAACTGTTTATATTTCAGTTAACGAGAAAATAGACACATTCAACGCTTTCAATGGATCGATTAGAAAATTTAGCCTCATCCAGCCGCTAAGCTATTTACTTGTTTCACTATTTCTTGCAAGTACTATGGTCGAGGTCATTGTTGGAATTTTCTCCCTCTCGCAATAAACAAAAATAGGCTTCAGGAATTGACTATCATGTAAGCATAGGCAAGTTGAATGATCAATTCACGTTGCGGAAGACAGGGAGAGTTAATCCAGAGATAAATCACTGAGGTTTATCTTAACATTGTCCTTGTGCGTTTAGATTGGCAGGAAGGCGGTCATCTAGCACTCAGAGGTTCCTTGCCATGCTGTGGCCAATCGCGACCTGCCCTTTGTCCATTCGGATAAACATATATACATAATGCGCAACGTTTGAGCGGCAAGGGGAAAAAGTATTGTCGGCAGATTTTCATTAGAAATATTCTGTCACGGGATATAGTTTTGCACATAACAAACAGATAGAAAAATTCTTCTTGGTTATATAGACGCTTTTCATACATCGATCCTTAGAGTGGTAAAATACTGGGCAAATTGCATAAAAAATATAAATAAATAAATTAATAAAATAAAAAATATTTTAAAAAATTAATAAAATAAAAAATATTTTAAAAAATTTATTTGCGTTTATCTTAATTTCAATTGCCATTATAGTAGGTACCTAAATAAAAGATATATGCTTAGATGTGATTTTTTCTATTTTTTAAATATAGTTTTCAAACGGTTAGGTTGTGGTTAGCCATATTAATCAAAATATTGGGGGAAATACCATATACCTAGTTAGGGTATATTGAATTTTCAGAATTGGTATGACTTTTTGATAAGGTATCGAGGGTAAAATAACATAAATATTGAACAACATGAAATATAGATGGTTTGCATTAATCGGCATTGGAAAATTTTCAAAAATAAAATTGCCTACCAAAACATAATGGCAGTACTTTTTTTAAAAGCGTATTTTATTGAATGAATTAAATTAATTTTCCTTTATTGGTAAATTATTAAATTATGTTAACATAAAATGAAAAATTACAGCACTCAGAAAGGTAAGACGGAAAATTTTATATTGACAAAACAGATTAATTACAATTTTCTAGTTCTACTTTTTTCAAATTTGATTTTTTTATTCATAAACTTTTTCTAAGTATCTAATCTACTATGAAATTTGCTCGATACTGCTTCGTTTCCGTTTCGCTAGACTTTACTCCCACGTCTCACGTCTAAGCCTTGAAAATACATTACAGTTGTTAACACCGCTGTAGTTACTCGGAATCCGCACGTGTCTACGTATGGAACTTTCCAACGCTCAAGTTAGTTGCTTCCTGAGGGGGATCTTTCAAATAGATTCGGTCATGACGATTCAACTCGATAGTTGACGCGCGGCGTTAGGACTGTAAATTTTCGTTCACTTCGATTCAACTAAATTATTAATCAATGAGCAATTTTACCAAATAGGCTGATGCGTCTTTTATGTATTGCGTCAAAATTATTAGGTTCATGTGAGAAGTAGAATGAAACGCATGATCGTCAGTAGGCCCATTGCTAATGATGAAGCAGCGCCAATAGGGAGAAATTAATGGCAAAAATAAACCATCAAAAACTCTAATGCGAATAAAATTTATAATTTATTAATCTGAAATCTTCTATTTGAAAATGCTACTAACATTCATTTCTGCTACTTTCGATTTATTCGAGTGCACTAAAATCCAATATAAACAACAATTTTTTTATCCGCAGCTGTACTTAAATTAATATAAGTCGGACTACTTACTAAGGTGAGCGTCGTTTGGGGAGAATAAACTCAATCACGTAATGTGCAGATGAGAAGCCGCTATGCGAACTGAACACTTCGTTTTTGTCACCTTCGCAAGAAACAACGGTTCGAACGGCATCCGAATGCCAAAGGACATCCACCCTCTCCAAGCGGTCAAGACTCGGCACAGGAACTTGTTTTCCATTCAGATAACGTTGATCGTCTTCCTTTAACCGGCGACCTCGGAAATGAAATCGGACAAGGAAGACTCTGGAGACGGAACAGAAGAGACGCTGATGAAATACTGTTCCGATCAGTATGAAGCGCAGGTAAATATTGTATTACCAATACAGAAAGAGAATACCTAGTGAAGGCGATTTTCATCAAGAACGACCAACTCGTGCCAATTTTTTAAAAATTTGACTTTCGTTCATTACGAATATCTGCAAAACACGAGAATAATTTTTATTCGACGTGAATAGCGGTTAATAAATTGGGGCAATCCCTATTTAAATTCTTGGAATTCTGGCTGGAGAGATATCTGATAATTTTGCCCTTGTAATTAATTGTTATGTTTAATTCGTTCTTCTGACTCTTTCCATAATTTAAGCTGAAACATGGATGGTTACTAGTGGACATTTCTTTTTGCTAATTTGCATTTCAGATAGTTGAACTAGATTTATCATTTTTGAAAAATTGTCAGAACATGAGGAGGGTTGTTTAATTGAATCTAAATAAATTCTTCGAGGAAAAACAACTACTCTATCGATACAATGTAAAATCTCTTCCATATTTTATAGGCCGAATTTATTCATTTAAATGTAAGTTGAGCGAGACAATTTTTGAAGAGTTGAATACAATGACTTTTGACTGGCAAAACAGATAATCAAGCTTCCTTCGTACCAAGAAAAAAAAAATAATCGAAAAAAGAAATCGCCGGAAGAAATTCTCCAGGAAGTGTCTCTTCCTTCTTTTATGGCCGCAAACGGGTTTTGATAAATGCGAGCGGTATTTTGCAGTCAACCGTAAATCAGCCGCAGAAACGTCGCTAAGGTCAGCTGTTGCAGGTAGCGATTTGTAAATCGAGGTGAACTGGGACACAAACGTTAACTGCACAGTATTCAACAAAGACTATAATCAGGGAACATCCTTCCTGATTCGTGGACCATAATTGATCGTATAGATGGAATTAGTTGGCTTGTAAGTCAAGTCGCCCCTTGATCCAAATTTTTCACATCGACGAATGCAAAAATTACCCCTTGTCAAACAATTTTGGATTTTATACGCAAACCAAAGTTATTAAATTTCGTATTCAGAAAACACGATACAAATTTGGAAGCCGTTACAATTAAACGAAGTAATAGAAGATACGGCGTCAACTTGGAAAAATAAAAACGTATTATTTTGGCACACAAAAATAACTAAATAAAAATTAATATACCTATAGCAAATTTATTTTCGGAATAAAACTTTTGTAAAATTATATAGTATTGTACAGAATAATTATACTTATAAAACGATTTTTCTGCGCAAGAAAAAATATTATTAATATTAATCGAATAAGATTATTTAACATTAAATTAAGTGAAAAAATCATTTTAATTATACTTATATTTTTTTTAAATTAAGTATCGGAGGGATCCCTCCTTTTTTAGGGTTCATCCCTAAATGAATAGTATTAAACGAATTAGTAGCTTCTAAAGAAAGAATAATAATTTATTTATACTTTTAATAAATTTAATTACCCTATTATATTGTAGAAGCGATTATCTCCCGCGGGTAATTTTCGCGATGGAAAAGTTGAATGTGCCACGATCAAAGAAGGTTTTATTAGTAATCACGAACACAGACATAATTTTACCTGATTAATAACCGGATCGGTATCAGTTTTAGTGACGTCTGCAATTTCCTATATTAGCTGAATTGTACCGGAATGAAGTTCAATGGGAAAGAGCGCATTCGAACGGATAGGCGATGAATTAAATCAGCAAACAAATGCGCCAACCCTCCAACAGTTCTCGCGGTTAGTTCGAACAGCCACCTTGCCTTCTAATTCAATCGATCTTCAAGATAGTTGGTATATAATAGAAAATTGTCCTGAAACTTCCGTTCAAGAAAACCTCTCAGAAATAAAAAGTATCATAACTAGAATAATATCGCTTCATGATACTTTATATGATAACGATTTGTTTTCCATTGACACTCTTCAGGTCGAAGTTTAATTTAAAAATACAGTCAGAACGAAAAAATGCAACGTAATGATAGGTTTTTTATTATTAGTAAGTTGCTTCATACATAAATAAACACGTAGATACAATGAATTCAATTTTAAATAAATGAGTAATACTAATGAGTAATACAAGTATTAGTAATGAATAATACAAGTATTACTCATTAGTAGGGCTTTAATTAGTTTAATTATTCGCAAACATACCTAGCTAAAGAGAGATATTCCAACGAGTCTAGAACTTTTTGTATACCCTCAAAAATTCTCGAGATGCCAAATTTCTAAAAATATCGAAAATTTAACTCTAATGCTGCGATAACTAGAGAACATCAAAGTTATGGACCTCGATATGGTCTTATTCGATTAAGCGCCCAAAAATCTATAAAGATTGATACCAAATTCTTTGTCTGAAAAGCATTAGATAGTATGCATTTTCTCCTTCTAAAACTCCCTTTAAAAAAATACCTTTAAAATTGAAGTACCTAACAATTTGGCGGAAAAAACTTAGCCGGTTTTTTTTTTTTTTTTTTGTAGTTTGTCAATTATTAGTTTCCAATTTACTGTAACAAGAAAATTTAAAAAAAAAAATTGACAATACTGAAACTTCTGACATAAACCATTAGATTGCAATGTAAACCAGTCTCTAAGCCCGGAGGAAGGAAATATACTATCCGAAAGCTCGGCGAAAGAGACGTTTTACTTTTTGTTTGGACCCAAACCTTGATTGACGATTAAAAATTATATAATAAAGGGTCGATCATCCATCTTTGATTTTGTTGAAAATTTCAAGTATTTAGCTATTATAATTTCGTCAGAAAAATGTTGACGGCGTACGGTAGATGGGCAGAATTTTTTTAATTGAATATTCGGATTATACGTGCTTTGAAACGTAAAATATTAAATTTCGAACGGGGTTAGAAAAATTTTTTCTTGTGCAAATTCTTGTCTTGTGCGGATTATTGTTAAATAATGAACCAATAGAGCTGTCGCTCATCTCACAAATATTGTGATTTGTCGCATATCCACTTGTATTATATTTATGATCACATCTAGTCATTTTCAAGTCCTAATGTTTTAATGTTAAATTCGCCCCATTCAGTCACCCCTGTATTTGAATCTAGTCCCCTATTTATTTTAATTTATTAGTCTCTAGGTTCAAAAAACAGACGTGTTTCAGAAAATTCCCTTTAGACAATCCCAGCCTTGTAGAGCAGGGCCTATTTTTTTAAAAAAACTTTTATACAGAGGATGTTTCCTGAAGAGGCCCAGAGTGGCGAAAGCGCTAGAAATATAGAAATGCAAAATGAGATAGAGTCGCCAATAATGTCTCAACCTCAAATCGAATCTAACAAATATAGCAGTCGGCCTAAAGTCGGATAAAATTTTCATATTACAGTCAAACTTGGATAATTCGAAGTTGAAGGGATTGCTATAAAAATTCGAATTATCCAAAATTTCGAATTAGAAAAGTTTTGTTATTTAGAACCTCTATTTTTATTTTTAATTATTGTTGAAGCATATAAAGTTGTAAGTAGTTTATTACAGTATTATAGTTAGGTTAAAATACTTTTTTATGGGATGTAAAAGGATACAGTAAATAAAATACACATGTATAGAAAGCAACAGTATGCACAACATTTATTAAAGCTATAAAGCAAAAATATACAGTAAGTTACAGTACATACATCTGTTTATTTACAGTTTCTAGAAAAAGTTGTAAATTTTCGTTTTTTTTTTTTACATTAATTCTCTCTTCTAAACAAAATTCTTCGCATTCTGTCCTTAAAGTGAAGTGTGTGGACATTTATACACGAATTTACCGCTTGACGGTAATTGTATTGGTGCAATTATTCGTGCCTGAAAGCTAATATACTTTGTTGGGACGGAAAAGTTCGTTGATTTTACTTCGAATTATACAAATAAAATTCGAATTAAGGAGCGTTTTTTAACGTTGTGTTTAATACGAATGTCATGGGACCGGGAAAAAATTCGAATTATCCACGATCTCGAATTAAAAAAGTTCGAATTATTCAAGTTCGACTGTATTTGAAATGCGGCGATCGGACGAGAGGTGACCGAGATCATCTTGCTGGGGGCGGCTATCGAGGATCAACAGGCGAATACGCGTGAAACGCGCAAGACACGAAGGGACAGCAGCCCTTGGCGTGGGCGAAACGGACGTTACTGGAGGAAAGAACCGGCTTTAAACCGGATCTAGTCACGTAAGGTCGAAGGCCACGGTGACACTAGACGTTACTCGGCCACGACGTCTGCGCGTACTTGTCAAGGTAAGCTCGGCGATATTGAGAGAAAATATCAGCAGTTATTGGAATTATAAAAACGGAAGTGCACTTTCAAAGCACAGAATGCATGTTTTAGAGAAAAAATCTAGTCGAGGGAGATGCGATTTCCCTGAAAAATTTCAATTTGCCAGTCTGTTTGCGATTTCAAGCGGGGGAAAAAAACACTGATATTTTTATGTATATTTATACGTTTATTGCCGAAATTTCTATTTTCTCGATTTCGGCAAAAATTTTGTCAAGAGACTGCTGGTAAATTAATGTGTTATTTCTCACTATTTTAATCGATGCATTTTCATTGTTTCTAAATTGGAAAAAACACTGATAGATATTTTTATGTATACGCTTATTCCCGAAATTTCTATTTTCTTGATTTCGGCAAGAGTTTTGTAAAGAGACTGACCGTAAATTAATGTGTTATTTCTCACTATTGTAATCGACGCATTTTCATTGTTTCTAAATTTATTGAAGTCACAAATGCTCGATGTAACGATGGGTTGTCCAAAAATGTACGTAGATTTAAAACAAAGTCCAATATTGCAATACATTCTGATAAATTACGTTTATTCTGAAGACTGTACAGGTGCCTTCGGGTGTAGTTGAGGATGGGGAAGAAGAAGGAGATCAAAGAGCCTGTGATTCCAGTGCAGGATAAGCGAATCTGTGGAGGGATTTGCCTATGCCAGTTCACGATAGTCACCTCATGCGTGTCGCTCGTCTACCTCGCTGTCGCAGTTTACATGCCATCGTACAGGCAAGTGAATACGACGGAAATATAATCGCCAATAAAAATTTTCAACGTGCGAAACATCCATAGGTTGAGGAGTAGCGAAAAAAATATTTGTTTGTATGGCTAGTAAAATAGATTTTTTCGAGCGCATTTGTCAGCCGAATTTGTGCGTTTAGATATTGAAAATTTAAGGTTTCAGAAAACAGTTTACGTCCAGAAAACGTAAGTGGCTATTTCTCTCCCTTTACTTCATGGTGGCTCAAATCTCAAGAAGTTGGGACAATTTGTTATTTCTTGTCAGAGTTTATTTTATAGGCAAATAATTTTGAAGTCGTTTTTATTTTTATTTTTTAAACTTTTTTTGTTACATTTTCCTCTCCACCTACTATGTAAGAAATCGTAGCAAAAAGTTGACCAAGACCCTCATAAGCAGAAAAATGATAAACGATACGACGTCCGAAACTATAATATCGAGCAATTTTTCCAGACGTCACAAACTCGCGACGTCAAGAGTTCATTTTTTCGCCAAAATCACGTTTTCAGGCAGTTCTCCGAGCCACAGGATGGATTCCACTTGAAAAATTATTGGTCAATAATTCACGTAGCATCGATCGGACTCACAACGGCTGAATTTTGACAAACAACGCATCAAAAAATATTTTAAAACGATTTTTCATTAAGCTTTTCGAGTTTGTGTGCCATAGAAAAGACATAAAAATGCAAAAATAAAACCGTATGCCGACTAATTGTTCTTCTCGTTTTGATGTCCGTGAAAATTGTAATCATTTTCATGTGCAGAGAATTCACCTACGGTATGGAAACGCGTCCGGTGATGTGCCAAGCTGTGAACACTGTCATGGCCAAGAACTGCGATTGGGCGTCTTGCGGCGAATGGTGCCTAACGAAAACGAGCGGCTTCTGCCCACAGATCCACGTGACAACGCGCAGAAATGGCACCACTGTTACATTGGAAAACTGCACGATCCTTCTCAACGCCTCTTGTCCGATGGTGAGTCATTTATGCTGATTTGAGCACCAAATTTTACGCGCAATTATTTATATTTTCTTCCTCAGCGATTTCGCACGTCATTGTGCAAGTTAAGGAGTAACCATAAAGTTTTATGACAACACATCTAGAAATCAAAAAGACGAAAGGTTCAATATTATTATTTTCAATATTAGGTGAGCTTACCGTATATTTAATAAATTAGAACGGTCATTCAAATTCGTCACCGCTTGATTAGGATCGTCCTAAAATGAAACCGTTCCTATAAAATAAGTTAGGAACGATATAGGTTGATAATTTACAAATAATAATAATTTACACGCTGCAAATGATTGTACAAAGGTTTTATTATTCCTTCGCTTCAATAATGATTTAAGAAGACTATCCATTTCTGACAGTAATAATTCAGAACATGTTGTGTGAACGTTCCAACCGAATAACAGAAAAATTTTTGGACGCTGATTCGAATGAGACCATAGCGAGGTCGATAGCTCCCGAGTTATCGAAGCTTTCGTGAAAAATAGTCATGATTTTGAGAAATTCGGCACCCAAAAATTGAAACTCGAAAATTTAGGGAGCTATAAAAATCGTTCTAGACTCGTTGGAATGGTCGTCAAACACTCTCTTCAGCTATATCGTTGGACGAATAACTAACTTTTAATTTGAAAATGAAGAAAAATTAGAACAATTGAAACCGCCATAGTTGCAACGAAGATTCTCCTATCCTAAAATGTTGGGAATAGTTGCTATCACAAATATTTATGGTGTTCTTCGATCATAAAAATTGAATCCAAGGATTAATAAAACACCTTACAATAATTTTCAGTGTTTTTCCCAGACATTATGAGCTGGCGATTTTGTACAATTCTACACATTGACATTTTCTCATGGTCTACAAAATCGTCAAGATTTTTTCACCTCATTTTCCTTCGCTTCTTGTTTTCATCAAATACGATTTTATCTCAAAGGTACCGCCTAACTAAAACTTTTCATTTATCAATCAAGAGCGGATAAACGGAAGAACGGAGAAGATGAGGGATATCCATCGATTTTCCATCAATCAGGAAATTTCTGCCGACCGAGACATTTCATTTCCCCGAGGCTTTAACGGACGATGACGAGAGGCTTGCGACGGACGATTGTCTCCAGTCTCATTAAACTGAGAGCCCGCGTGAGCTGATGAAAATGACTTAACGACATCTCTAAAGGCGCAATTGATCCGGAATTTTCGGGTCTAGTTGGATTTTTGCATATGCGTTCACCAATTCGATTTTCCGTTCCTCCAGATTCAGATTTCGAAATTGAAAAACCTTTTTAAATTGAATAACCTTGTAAAAATACCTCAATTTACTTCAAAACTCAGGCGTATTTGTTTTTATTATTTTAATTTTTTTATTTATTATTTTATAAGTTTTATTTTTTTATATTATTTTATTTTAATTATAATTATTTTTTTTTTTTATTACCATTTCCTTGTTTGCTGAATTAACTCGCTTTTTCTTATTGAAATTTCATCTTTCATCTAGAAACAACATTCGCACGTTGACATTTTTTTTCCCCAAAAATCTTGCTCATGATAGTCGCGATTCTTCGTAAGAACAACTCGCATCGTAAAACGTCTTCTGTGCATTTTTCTCTATTAAATCAGTTATCATCGTACCGTAACCATATGAATACATCCCTTCCAGCAACCCGTTGATGGCCTCGACCTAGTTGGACAAAGTCACGCAAAACGGGCGATAATGCCTTTACGAGGACAGCACATGGGCCTTTAGATTATTTGCTTTCATAAACAGTTCGCGTATATGCTTGTTGCGCGACACGCGAAAAAAGAATACAAATTAATCTATCTTACAAAGTCGTAACAACCTACAGTTTATTTATTTGTATTTATTGCAAGAGAGCGAAGATTGCGATCGTTCTTTATCACGGGAATAAATCATCGGTTGAAAATAAACAGACGCGTGGCGAAACCGCTTAAAATCGAACACACAGTACGATTATAGATTTGTCCCGAAAAAAGGCAGTATAAATAGACATATGGCTACTAGTAAGTTAGAGAGGTTAAAATTTGGGGAATAGGATCCATAGTAAGAATTACAAGAATCCTGGGCTTGGAAAAAATAATACATTTTGCTCGATCGAGCGTAGCTGCACAAAAGCAAGTGAAACATGGTTGAAACATTAGCCGCTCACGTTCTTTCCTTTGAAAATCGCGGCATGGAATACGTGAACAATACGTAAACCAAAAAAAAAAAAAAAAAAAACTAATAGTTGTATTGTGGTGTAGATCAGCTTACTAAATTAAATAGGTACTAAAGTAAGTTACTTTGCTTCAATTATGATTTTCCATTCATAAAAGTAACTATTCCGAGTTTTTGAGAACGTATCCAACTATCAGCAGATTGGCAATTATGAGGGACAAATCTGAAGGAACTGTTGTGATTTTAATTTTTTTTTTTAATTTTCAAATTAAGAATGAAAATATTCGTCTATCGGTATAGCTGAAGACAGTGTGTGACGAGCACTCCAACGAGTATAGAAAGGTTTTAATAGCTGGAAAATTCTCGAGTTATACCACAATAATTCCACGAAAAAGTTGCAACAATTCGAGGAACATAAAAGCTATCAACCTTCTAAATTTACAATTGGATTCGGAGTCCAAAACACTACAAATGATCGTACAGTGATTTATTATTCCTGCGCTTCAATAATGATTAAAAAGATTATCCATCTGTCATAGTAATTATTCCGAACATTTGTAAACGTTCCCACCGAAAAACAGATTCGGGGAAAATTCCGTAGCAACTATTGTAATTTCAATCAATTATTTTTCTTAATTAAAATCTGAATTTTTCGCCTTTCGGTACAGTTGAAGAGTGTTCGACGAGCATTCCAACGAGTATAAATAGAACGATTGTTATAGCTCAAAAAACTATCGAATACAACCTCATTACAAATTTCTGAAAACCTCAAAAATCCGCGAATAAAGAAGCGACAACTTGAGAATCATTATTACTGTACAGTGGTTTATTATAACTTCGTTTCAATAATTTTTTCAGAAGACTATCCATTTCTAATAGTAATTATTCCGAATATGTGTGAACGTTCCAGCCGAAAATAGATTGGTAACTATGAGGGAAAACTCCGTAGCAACTATTGTAATTTTAATTATTTTTATTTAATTTTTTTCATTCAACATTTTTATTTTATTTTAAAGAGAGTGTTCGACGAGCATTCAAGCGAGTATCGAAAGATTTTTATAGCTCCAAGAACTCTTGCGCTATACCCTCATGTCAAATTTCTGAAACTCTCTCAAATTCATCACAAAAGCTGCGATAACTCGAGAACCAATCTACCCCGCGGTTGTCTCATTCGATTCAGCGTTTAAAAATCTATACAAATTGATACCATATACACCTTTTTTTTGCAAAACGTTGGAAAATACTAATTATCTCCCCCTCAAAACCCCCAAAAATACCCTTAAAATTTAGGTAGCGATTTTGTTAAGATTGATTTTTGGTGGGAATTAAAAAAATTAGCTTTTATAGTTTGGTCGGAAAAGTAAATAATAAACCAATAGCTGAAGAAGTAACTACCCAATGTCTTCAGGTTTACTCAGCTTCTTCGTTGGAGCATGATGCGAACAGTTTTCGCCATTATACATTCGAATCGAAAGAATCAAGAGGCGAACTCATCGTGACATAATATTCTTCCGATTTCCGCTATAAAAACCGAATCTCAGACGCAATTATTGCATTCTCAGACGTTCGACGTCGTAAATTCAATGCACTTGGGACGTTGACCGATGGAAATCGTCGAAAGCGAGGCAAATGAATTGCGGACGAGAATGAAGCAAACAATTTCTATATTCGTGAGATGGTGTGTATAGGAGGAAAGAGAAACGGTGAGGGATGACGGTTTTGAAAGCTTGACTAGGGGTGACCCCCTATTCCAAGCAAGCTAGGGCTTTGCTGGCGACTGGCGCCCGCACTGATCGACCAACGTCTAACGCATTCGATGACGATATCTTGAAACCCCCCGGCCACCATAACATCGATGGTAATCGGAATTTCCCGGCGATAGGTTCCAATGCAAAACAGAAACACTGCAAACGATAGTACAATGGTTTATTATTGATTCGCTTCAATAATGATTTAGGAAGATTATCCATTTGAGATAGTAATTATTCCGAACATTTGTGAACGTTCCCACCGAAAAAGATTGGTCTCTATCGGGAAAAACTCCGTCTCAACTATTGTAATTTTGATCATTTTTATTTTTCTTAATTTTCACATTAAAATCTGAATTTTCCGCCTTACGGTATAGTTGAAGAGTGTTCGACTAGCATTCCAACGAGTATAGAAGGATTCTTATAGCTCCAAGAACTCTCGAGTTATTGTCAAAATCACCCAAATTCGACACAAAAGCTGCGATAACTCGAGAACCAATAAGGCTATCGACCTCGCGATGGTCTCCTTTGATTCAGCGTCCAAAAATCTATTGGAATTGATAGCAAACATGCCTTTTTCTGGAAAACGTCGGAAAATACGAATTTTCTCCACTTCAAAACCCTTCAAAAATACCCTTAAAATCGAGGTAGCGATTTGGCTAAAGAATTGAGCCGATTTCGGACCTAGATCGATTATTGGTTTGAAAATTTAAAGTCCCCCAGCGTTCAAATATATTCATATATTTCCATATTATATTCATTTTTGCGGTCTATAAAAATCAAAATGTAGCCAATATGCAACAAACGCGGAATTACTGCATGTGACCCACATGATAGAAATCAGGCATCATTCAATTTTCGACCCCAACATTTTAAGACCTTGAAAGTTCAAATACATTGAGTTTTGCGGCCCGTAAAAATCAAAATACGAAACATGCACCAGTGAAACCGTGAAAAAGGCTCAAAACGTGGAGGAACTGTATGTGACCCAATATACAAAAAATCTGTGGTTTTCTGCTTGCCATAACCGACATTTCAAGCTCTCAAACGTAGAAAAATATTGACTCTTATAGCCTGCAAAAATCCAAACAGAATTTTGAAAAAAAAAAACTTTGAACCTTTATATCTCAAATGCACAGTGTGTTTTTCAAATTTCAATAAAAGCTAATTTTGCTCATTTACTAGGAAAACATTTCCTGAAAATGTCGTTGACTTTCATTCATTTATCAGGAAGATATTGCCATTTATGTCAATTTGTGACCACACACAGACGGACAAAGAGATACTTGTTCAGAAATGATTTTGAGTACAATACAACTATGAAAATGTCTTCCAAGAGGACCTCAATTCCAAATTCGACTTTTCAGACGATCTCAATACTTCCATTTACTCCGTAAACATGGAAGTAATAATTATTGCTACCATTTTCTCAACGTTTGAAGGGCCTTTTCGCCTCTCAAGCGCCTCCAGAATGGTTACTTTTTAGATTCATATGTTTTAGAGAAGCCAACAAAATTTGAATTAGCCAGAACATAATTAACATGAGTTTTCATGTTACTTGAACAGAACACACAAGCCGATCAGAACAGAGCCGATTTTTAACAAGATGAGATAATTTGACGATGACTATTTACGCCTTTTCCTGAAAACCATTTCACAAAGCTTCAAGATCACGAGAACGGTGTACTATTTTCGAAAATGCTAAACCTCCAGTCGGAGTCAGAAGACATCCGTTACAATAAATTTTTGACACTTAAGAAATCAAATTATAATTAATCTAATTCCTCGGACAGTTTGAAACTTGGATCGCGGCCAAGGTTTGAAAAAAAAAACGAGCTGATTATAAGAGCAAAAATAAATAATTTAGAGACCAGTATGATAAGCGAAAATTTGGAAAACAGATTTTTGATTAGTTTGGAGAGCTGCCTCACAATTATTTCGCAAGTGAGGAAAATTCCTAACGAAATTTCGCTTCAAATTTTTCACGTAAATGGAAAATTAAAACGCAAACGAGTCTCTGAGGTAAATTTTGTCTTCTTCAGTTTGCGAAGCATTAGAAGTTCCCAACAAATCTCTCGAAAATGTTTTTGCCAATAGTTGAAAAATCAAGGGTCTATTGCTCGAACATTTTAAGACCTTAAACGAAGAAAAATAGCAGGCAATATCTGTAAGACGACTGATTCACCGACCATTTATTCGCTGGCCGAGCATTTTCGCCATATCGAGCGGCCTAATGGAACCATAATGTAATTCACAGCTCGGTCTAGGATTTGAAATTAAACAGCGAAGCCATCAACAACAAAAATAAGGAATAACTACGCTTTACGGTGGCTTTTACTTGAAACGTTCGACGGTCTGTTCCTTTTCATTCGCAAAATGAACCACCCGCGTCGAAAATGAAAGGGCACCCTTTCGCGGTAGATGACACCTACCCGAGTTGCAGGCGGTCGGAAAATATTTTACGACGCGATACCCTTTTCCTTTTTGGAGACTACTTCGTCTCGGGCGGCCTCATTAAAACGCGAAAGAAGGACTGCCATTTCGTAGGCCGGGGTGGTACGACTTGCTTTCAGCGACTTGCACACAGTGGACTGTTAGGAGGCCAACCTAAAAGGCTAACCCCTCGCAATAACCGTTCCTAGCGCAAGTTTTCCTTGCCAAGGGTCGAGCTACGCCTTTTGCCTGTTAATCAGAGGGAATTACGTAGCTTTTCAAGTCTATCGATTCTACATAAAGTTGTTTACATCGCTCCGAAGAGACCTTCCTTATGCCCTGGATGCACTACGAAAGACTTCGAGAGAACTAAGAACAGAGAAAACTACGTTTGGTAATTTCGTGTGTCCAAATCGATGCGAGTTATCAAAGGAGTGAACATTAGAGGCGAAATAGAACTTTTGCGATCTTCTGATATTTATCATTTTATTAAAAGACACCTGACTGTTCAGGTCTGATAGAGTAACGAATAAAAGTGAAAATAATTGGGAGTTGCAATTTCAATTTTTTTTTAAAATGTTATTTATCGCAAAGGGTGTTAAAATTGACAGTGTGTGTTTATTGCAGGTTTTTTAATGATGTTTTTTTCATAGAATCGAAGTCTCATCTAAGGAAAAACGCAGCAAATTATTGTACAGTGGTTTACCTTCGCTTCAATGACATTGTAAGAAGACTATCCATTTGTGATGTCAATATTTCGAACATTGTGAACGTTCCCACCAAAAACAGATTGGTAACTATAAGGGGAAACTCCGCAGAGACCATCGCAATTTTGATTATTTATATTTTGATCGATTTTCAAATTAAAAGTTAAATTATTCATTGAACGGAATTTTTGACGATAACTCCAACGAGTTTAAACGATTTTTATAGCTCGAAAAATCCACGAGCTATACAATTATGACAAATTTCCGAAATTCCAATTCCCAAATTCAAAATTCAACTCAAAAGCTGCGATAACTAGAAAACTACTTATCAGGCTATTGATTCCGCACCGATCTCAGACGTATCGGCGTCCAAAAATCTATAGAAATTGATACAAAATACTCCTTTTCTTGAAAAAACATAGGCAAATGCAAATGTTCTCTCCCTCAAAACCTTCCAAAATTTCCTTAAAAAATTAGGAACGGATTTGGTTGAAGAACTGAGCTATGTAAGACCATGATTGATTTTTTGTGAAAATATCAAAAATTTCGCCTTTTTAGTTTCGTCAGAAAATTGTTGACTGGGTACGGACAGAATTTTTTTTTTATTGGATATTCGGATTCTACATGCCTTGAAACGTGAAAAATCAAATTTTGGAGGGCTAGACATTTTTTTCTTGGGCGATTACAATTGTTTATTAATGAATAATAAACCAAAGCTTTCAAGTGTTTTTTGGTTTAAAAATACCTGAATTGACATGATCAACACTGACGACAAAGATGAAAGACCAGACTGCTTCATCATACAGTGTTGCCTTACTGCAAATTTATAAATTATTCAATACTTCAGCCGATTTATCAACACATTCCACGAGTATAACGAACTGGCAATAATTTCAATTTTACCCTTATCCGTCATGTTCGATTTCAACTGGTTGTAACTGGCTTTGCGTTCGAACACTATTTTAAGGACAGTGGAACCGTTTTATGTGGCCGGGGAGGCGATTGTAATCGAAGTCGAGTCTGAATAAAATATGGGCCATCGCGTGTCACGACCAAGTTCCCCGATGGACAGCCAACGGTTCAAGAAAACCCTTTTGCGCGATAAACAGGAAACTCAAACTTGCGATACGTAGAAAATAACAGAGTTCAAAAATACGAGCAAGAAAAATGAGACGGCTTGTATTCTAAGAAAATCGCTTTCTTATTAAATTGCCATTGATTTCCGAGATGCAAGCGAAGCCAAGGCGCTCTGTATTATCTCATCTCGTTCGACGAATTTTTATCTTTACATAAATTCTAATTCAGCTTAGTAAATTGGTACTTACCTGAAAAAACGCAAATTCGTTCAAATTGTAAGTACATAACGTCAAATGAACCCGAATCCTCATCCTTTCTCATTCATCTCTCGTATCAATTTAAAATTCTATACAAGAAATTTTCCCTCGCAACGCGTATTATTTTTAATTAAGAATTAGTTTAAAACAATCCTATCTTTTAATTTAAAAAATGGATTTTATTTACTCAACAGAAAAATTTAAATTTTTATCCATCAAGTAAAATTTTAAAATACATACATTTATCAAGGAAATATACATTGTTACCCCTCATATACCTATTCGCGTTTTGAATTTATTTCGTGATATTTTCATTTAGGTTATGCGCGTAAATTGAAAATCTTCGCAGTAAAATGTAAATTTGCACATTAAAAGTTGTGGTTTGAGGCAAGCGGAAAATTAGCAACGCCTCGCTCGCAAAACCGAAGCGAAGGTGGCAGAGCTTGGAGAACGACGAACCTAATTATAAATTTGCACAAGTTCGCCCATGAAGTTGCGTAAGAGTTGGAGGAAATCGTTGTTAGAAACTTCGGTTTCGAAGGTGCTCAAGGTCTAAAATAAATAAAACACTTCAGGGTATTCGAGAAACCATAGTTCTAAATGGATGTGATAGTGAAACGGATCAAGAATAATTTTTAATATACAATTTTCTGGCGTTTGTTTTTTTTTTTTTTTCAATTATTTAAAAACGCCTACTGAATATGTGTTATTAAATGTCCCCACCCTCAGTTGTTTAAATCTCTTCGTCACGGTTGAATGCTCTCTCGAGTATACTGAGCACCTCTCTTCTTTGAGGAAAGCCAATTAGCATAACTCGCATAAAAGGCGGAAGATCTGCACCACTCCAGAAACCGAATGGATTACATCTTTAATTAGCCATTTGTTCTGTAACTATTTCCAGGAATGAATGATTTTTTTTTTAATTCGAAAAAATTATACGAAAAAAAAACAATGTACAATTTTAGTATACAAATAGTGCGATAATCATATAGATTTTAGAAGGTACACTATAAGTTCGGAATTTCTAAATATTCATACTGTTTAAGCATGATATGGTTACATTTCTTATAGCTGCTAACTTGAACTAGTGTTCGCGCGTAAAATGGCATTTTTAAAGTGACCATAGCACAACGCATTAAATTCAAATCATTCAAAAACTGAACAGAACGGAATTCGAAAATTTTCATCGAAAAATCAAAACATTAGTCGACACTTTGAAAATCGAAAAAATTCATTTCGGCCTCCACGAGATGTTGGATAAACCTTGGAAGGAACGTTTCAGCGATGAACTGTCGGCCCATTGAGAATTGTGATACTCATCGTTGTCATCCGCTTCGAGTTTCTGCAAAAGAAAGAAAAAATCATGCGCATAAAATCTTCACGTTTGATCCAGAGTTCAATGAACAGTGCAAAGTAAATTGGAAATAATGCAACGAAATAACTTATAAATGAGCAGCAAAATATAATAAATACATAATAAGAGTGGTTGATTGACGCTTGTTACGTATTTTTGTAGTCGTCTATCAACGGCAGGTTCCAACGCGTTTCTTTTGCCGACTTTCGGATAATATCCTACCTCAGAACGAGGAAACTGGTCTACATTGTGATCCAATGACCAATGTCGAAAATTGTAGTTTCGTCCATTTTTAACTCTTACTATTGCAGAACAGTTGGGAATAATTTAATTTAGAGGAACATCAAGTTGAAAACGGCTAACTGACAAAATGACATCACAAACAAAACAACCGAGCGATTTTCATAGAATTTATAAGCTGACAAAGTCAAAACTTTCAGTTTTCGCGAAAATCACGTTTTCCGGCATTTCTCCGCGTCTGGGGACGTAACTACTGGATGGAATGAATTAAAAAATTTATGGAACCTTTTTGTCACTTAATTACTGCTAACCGTCCAAACTAAATTCATAAATCAGTTGAACGTTGAAGTTCCAAAGTATAATGATTACCTAACTACTTTCAATGTTATTATGTTGATTGAGAGTGAGTTTGAACGTTTGGAATAATCCACCTTACAAAACTCAAATAATTGCATACGCCATTGTTGGTTACTCAATTGCACAAATTCACTCGTTCTTCATTTCTCAAACGATAATAGAGTTATGATTTTCTCAAGCGTAACCGCAATCACACTGAATGAGAGAATCCGAACATAATTTCAGAAATTCGCCAAACGTTTGTGCATTATAATGAAGTTATTTGGCCTTCAAAACCACGTTTTTTGTTGAAAATTTAACGCTGAATTCAAATCTTTCAACGACAATGCTATGACTAACGTAGTTTTTTTCTATGACCATAAATAGTCCAAAAACGTGATTTTGAAACAAATTTGTTAGAAATACGGCCTAAAAAGTATCTACTTTTTGTCCAATCAATACCAAATTTGGATCACGTAAACTAGACTTACATTTGAACAGTTTAAGTTTTGAAACTATGAAAAAACAGTTTTTGTTTGGAAGTTATGAGGTCTCAAACATAGGTCCATTAAAACATCGATTGCTCCCCTATTATGCCACCTGAACTTGATTTTTAACCATCGTTGGAAAGCTCCTGCTAAGTACTTTCAAGTGCAATAGTGTTCATATTTTTTTCTCGACGTGGTTGGGAACGGTGTTCGAAAAACCTCAAAAAAGTGAAAATCGGCATCACGCTTTTTGTTACACTTTCTTCTCTACACCCATTTGAAAATGCCGAACGAAAAACTGAAGCTAGGCTCTCATAGGCAGATAAATTATGAACAAAATGACATAAAAAACAAAACAACCGAGCAATTTGTCTAGAAGTTATAAGGTGACAAAGTCAAAACTTCCAGTTTTCGCGAAAATCACGTTTTCCGGCTTTTCTCCGCGTCTGGGGACGTAACTACAGGATGGACTGAGTTAAAAAAATTATGGGACCTACCTGGTTAGTAACCCTTTCAAACAAAAAAAAAAAAAAAAAATTAACCCGATCGGACGTACAGGAGCTGAACGCCAGCGGACAACACATGCCGAAACAAATCCGCAAGCCAACCATAGTAAACTCCTCCTTTTGAAGTCAATAAAAAAAAAAAAAAAAAAAAAAAAAAAAAAAAAAAAAAAAAAAAAAAAATACATCAATGGTCCGTGAATAATTTTATATTATTATTATTTTATATTATTCATTATATTTCGATATTTTATATTTTAGGTCTAATTTACAATAATCAAATTGCAGTGAAATATATTTCACCTGATCGATGAATAAATAATTGATTAAGAATTTTTTTCAGGCGAAACCGGAAGGTATTCCCACGCGCAACTGCAATAACGATACACAATGTACCAATTTGAACGGCGTATATTCCTGTCGAAAAGGCCATTGCGCTAACTGGACAAGTATGTTTCTCTGCAAAAAACACGCTGACGGCATTCTAGTCGATGCGACGAAGGACAATCTCAAACTTAACGGTTTCTTCGAATGTAAAAACTCCAAGTAAGTGAATCGATCGGCGGGGAAATTCGAAATTAATCTGTCATCGAGAAGAGGTATATTTCCTTAGTTTTTAGTGAATTCCTTAAATGGAGCGACAGTTGAACGTGAACAGCCCGGGCATTTATGAGTTCAGGAGTTAAATTGTAGAGGGGAAAAAAAAAAAAAACGTGAGCCGATTGCCCTAAAATCTATACAATGTATACGACCTGTAGTAAATTACTCACTATAACATCCGCACCTATATTGAAACGAGAGTCCGCAAATTAAATTTTGTCAAGTCCAACAATAAGACCAATTTACCAAAACCTTGAGACCAGACATAATGATAATTAGCTTTCGAATATTAGAGGATGTAAACTTGTCGAATTATATATCGATCGCATGACACTTCGCACACTAAAGCAATACGTGTCCGCAGGTGCTTGAAATACAAGTCGGATCTTGACTGCGTCCGAATCTGTGCCAACATCACGACGAGGAAAATGAACGTGTTCCTCCAATATCACGAGTACAAAGGTGGAACAATTCTGGGCAACAATTTATTCGCGGGGCAGTGTGAACGAGCCGTAGCTCACACTATAGTCGACGGTGGTGAAGAAGGACGAAATATTATTCCGAAGGTCATCTGGACGCAGGAATCGAACAAAACTCTACTAACAACTTGCCACGTGGTCGAAAAAAACGCCTCCAAACTCACGTGAGTTGCGGCGGAAATTGATTAGAAATGCGTGTTCTAAAATTAAACAAATTATGCACGTTCCGATGCTGAATTAAAGCGGCGAAAATCGTCAAAAAAATTGACAAAAGCACGTTCCACAGGTTATTATAATCAGCAGGAATTTAAGGAAATATTTATAACGAGACACTATAATTTACAAGAATCCGAAGTTATTTTTATTTTCTTCGACTACCTAGTAAATATTGTAGAGCTCAAGGGTTTGAAAATTTCATTGTTTTCAGAATATTTCAAACGTTGAAAGGGCCGTTAGATATAAAAATAACCCGCTGTCCCTTTAATTACGAATATTATTATTATTAATGATTTTGGTTTAATATTCAATAATAAACCATTGTAATCGCCCAAGAAAAAAATCTAACCCCTCAAAATTTGATGTTTTACGTTTCAAGGCAGGTCGAATCTTGGTCTTGGTCTCACGACGGCCCAATTCTTGAACCACATTGCTAGCTAAATTTTGAGGGTATTTTCGGGGGGTTTTGAGGGGGAGAAAATTCACATTTTCTCAGGTTTTTCAGAAAAATGCGTATTTGGTATCAATTTCTATAGAATCGAATGAGACCATCGCGGGGTCGATAGCTTTGTTGGTTCTCGAGTTATCGCAAATTTTGTATTGATTTTGGGCGATTTTCAGAAATTTGGCATGACGTTACAACTCGAGAGTAAGGTGAAAAATTCAGATTTTAATTTGGAAATTAAGAAACTATTCGCGACGTTCTGACGAAACTATAAAACCTAAATTATTGAAATTTCCACCAAAAATCAATCTTGGCCCGACAATGGCTCAATTCTTCAGCCAAATCGCCACCTCAATTATATGGGTGTTTTTTTTAGGTTTTGAGGGAGGAGACAATTTTCCAATGTTTTTTTTTAGAAAAATGTGATTTAGTATACATTTCTATAGATTTTTGAAAGCTGAATCGAATTGGGCATTTGGATATAACTCGAGAGTTTTTGGAGCTATAAAAATCGTTCTATACTCGTTGGAATGGTCATTCTCTCTTCGACTGTAAGGCGAGCAATTCAGATTTTAATTAGGATATTAAGAAAAATAAAAATGATTAAAATTACAATAGTTGCTACGGAGTTTTCCCCAATAGTTACCAAGCTGTTTTTCGGTGGGAACGTTCACAAATTTTCGGAATAATTACTATAACAAATGTATAAGCTTTTTAAATCATTATTGAAGCGAAGGACTAATAAACCACTGCACAATCATTTGCAGCGTTTTTTTTTTTTCTTTTTTTTTCCTACTTGAAAACAGCGAAAATAAAAGCACGCCTCACAATGTACCTACCTAATCAATCTACGTAAAACTTTCTTGCAATAATTTTAGATAGAGTCAGGAAAAAATTTGATAACACGTCTTCAAGTTTCGAACCAAAGCGAATAGAACGAGACGGACTTCAGTACCTTCCACTCATCAACTAATCGATTAACATCGGGAGGTAAACAATTCCAATAACGAAGGAGTTGCTAACGATTGGCGAGCACGATGGATTTTTGGTGAGCAGAAATTCGATCGCGTGACACGTCGTTGGAAGGGTTAACTAGAAGAGCTCTGTCTCAGCTCGCTCTGAATTACGTTCGACGTTCATCAAGTTAAGAAGTTAATTTGGTGGAGTAAACGGTTATTAGCGAAGCTGCCGGAGCGAGTCCTGAGATGAAATGCGGCAACGCGTTAGTCGGTTAACTAGGACAGGGAATTTAGCGTACGCGTCATTGAAAAGGAAGAAAAAAAGGTAACCGCTGACGAGAAATTGAGGGTACGTTTCTTGTTTTTTATTCAATATTGGTTAATTATTCAATAATAGAACATTGTAATGGAAAAAATGCCTAATCCTCCTCATAATTCGTGGTATTACGTTTCACGGTACGTATAGAATTAGAAAGTATCGAATAAAAACCAATTCTGTCCGTTTTCTGACAATACTATAAAACCTTCGTATTGAAATTTTCACCAAAAATCAATCAGTATGGTCAAAAGTGACAAATATATCTTCCAGAAAAATAATTCAAATTCGATGCAATGTATTAAGAAAATGTTCTCCCAGCAAATGTGCAAAATGAAGCGACGTGATTTAATTTTGGATACCTAGTACACAGAGCTTTCAAGATCTACGCGTTCTTCAATGCTTTCCATTGTAATTTTTACAAGCCACAAAGGTTCATATTTTAATTTTAATTGAAATTTTCGATACTTCATTGTCTTAAGGCTAATGTTGACGACAAGTGTGCGAGTGAGAGGGAAGATGCTCAAAGTATTTTCACTTTTTCTCAGCAGCCAAAAGGAATAAAAAAAATAAAAAAATAAATTTGCCAAAGAGACGAGAACAAGAGAAAAAAAGCCAAAGACGAACGATTTTTATCGTATGGGTCACACACCGTACTTCCTTCTGTTATGAGCTTTATTCGTGCCCATGTTCTACTGGCAGCAATAATCACGCTTGAGGTTTTTAAAGTATCAACGAGTGAATGCGACGCCTGATTCCCCTTTCACGACTGGTTATTTATTTTTGGGTGTCCTTGCTATAAAAATGATCTCATTTCACAAAACTTGGCTCGTATGTCAACTCACATCTGCACTTCCGCGCTATCAACTTGATTCATTTTCGGTTTTTGGGTCTCCTATAGCTACAGTATGATTTATTCTAGCGGAAAATGTTTATATAATTTAATTTAAAATTGATTTAATAATTGTACCTACTATTTTTTTTTCACTTTAAATTTTGAACAGATTCATAAAAAGAGGGATTCCGAAACTAGCCGTTTAGGGTATACGAACAGGGAGGAATGAGAGCGCATAGGTATGATCGGTCGAAACCGAACGGAATTATTCAAAGCATAGCGCCAGCTCTCGAACCGCGTTTTCCTCAAGGGAGCGTTGCCTTGCGTGATCGATACAACCTCTGCTCCATTAACTGATTGCGGAACGAACATCCGAAAGAATGACAAAAGGTCGTCTACTTTTTTTCAGCAGTTCCAAAGCCAAAATTCTATTGTTAGAATTCGAGAAAATTCATAACAGCCAAATGTGATGCGTAATGAGCAAAAATGGAAAACTGATGTTTTACAGAGGTTCCCTATATGTGTTGGTGCCGGCATATTTGAACTGCAAGAATTTTTTTTTTTTGGACTTTGATTCTTTATTTTAATTGTGATTCTGGTTAAACAATATTTCCAAATTTTTTAATCCGCAGGTTTCTTTAATGGAATTTAAATATGAAAAAATTGCGCGATCGTGAAACTCAATTCGTTTTTTCGAGTAACTCGAGTAGTTTTATCAACTATTTAAAGGCCACGTCCACGCCAAATTTCATTTACATTTGACTAATCAACCAATGTTTCACATTTTTCATCAACAAAGTAATGCAACCGCGAATTTGCACAGAAAGGCCACGTAGATACACATGTTCGTAGTGTGTCGTTTTGGATTGTTGAAAATGAAATGAAATATCGTTTATTGTATAACCGTAAGGTATTACAAAGGGTTTTGGATTGTTTTCATCACTGATTGTCATGGTGATATATTAAGGATCAGTGCAAAAAAATATGCGAAGTTCTAGGAACGGGAAAAAAGGAGGGTCAACTTCCTATAGGGCCCTGTATATTTCTCCTATATTTTTTTTTTCTTTTTTTTAACACCCATATTCCTTTTTCTATTCGACGTTTCCATCAAATCTCCATTTGAGGCCTGGCAACACTGGGCACCATATCAAGTGGACGGTTTTTCCAAATCATGATTGAAGCAAAGGAATACTGCACAATCATTTGCAGCGTTTATCATAAGTTAACTAGCAACGTTCAATTTCAGAGCTACGGATTGCATAAACGGAACAATAGTGACGCCCGATACGATACCTCAGCCAATAACGAATTTCTCCACATTTTGGGACATTGTTGGAAACAGTACGACAAAATTGGACCCAACGCACCAATACTTGCCGCCTCAGAACGTCCTGACTATCTTCAATTACTCAAGATTGTACATAAATCTCGACGGATGCGTCAACACACTGCGCGGCGAGTGCGAGGAATTCTCCAGAAGTCACGGCAACGATGGGGACAATTCGACGACAGAAAGCCGGTTCGTCTGCTACTACCGCAAGGTACTTATATTAATATTATGGTGGTAATATGGTCCATGTAATGTGGAGGATGTGAGTGACGCAGGGGCCGGTGAAAAACTCGATTTACAGAAAACAATTTCTCTGGCTCTGTTTAAATTTTTTCGCCAAATTTTTTGCTATGTACGTATGTAATACGTTTAAATGAAGACTCCTGCATAATAAAACAATTGATTCACATGAATTTTGACCCCGAAAATCGCGGTTAAAGTCCGATTTTCGAGCTTTCAAAAACTGATTTTTTTGGACCACTTGCAGATTTTTCCGAGAAATAAAAAAAATCACAAAAATACATCTCGGTAAGATACAACTTTCCTAAAAATTTCAGATTTTTATCTGTATTGAATGACGAGTAAAAATTCGTTAAATGATCGGTTCAACAAAATCGCAGGGGTACCCCTTGGATTTTTTCGTGAAGAATTTTTTGAAACTGATTTCGCTCAAATTCAGCATAATGATAGTTGATGATGTGTATATCAATAATATACGCTTCATTCGTTGTTTCTTTTGCACTAAATAGATGAAAAGAACGTTTAACGTTGAAAAATGTGATGTTTTCGTTTATAGTCTACTAATATTGTTGAATACCGCATAAACGGTTGAAAAATGGATAGGTACATTACATGGGGGAAATGTGCACAGTTAAATTACCTATCTTTTGGTATATTCGAACATCTGAATTGATAACATTTTGTTCAAGTTATCCACTCTGCAAAGGATTTTGAGTATGATTTCCTTTACAGAATGATTCCTCCATGGTAGTGGCGAGGTTTGACCTTAACAAAACCTGGACAGAGTTGATGGTAGCCATTTTCGTGCCGTCAACGCTGTTCATAATTTCCTTCATAACGCTTCTCATCATCGGATACTCAGTTCAGGTAAGATGGTTTTGTTCCCCATCACCTTGTCAAACTCTTCAAATAGTAAGTCACTAGGATCAGTAAATTATCCTCTGAATCTTACGATTGAAAACACAGAAGAACAAAATTATATGAGCTGGTATAGAAAGTAGAGATAGCAGGGCTTCGTGCCTTTGGTTTCTCCAATAGTAGTTGCTAGCAAGTCTCAGGCCTAGTTCAGACTCTAAAAATAACATCTAGCTAATGTAGATGAGCTAAATGGCTTGGTGCACATCAACGATCTCTATCAAGAAGGTATACTGAAAAAGTAGAACCTTACATAGGTTTATGACTACTCGAAGGGCCACGGTGACTCAAAACCGGCCCCAAAAGTGCTCCATCTTTTGTTCTTAATCCAAAAACAAATATAAAAATGTATTAGCTAAAAAACCTAGAATATTCCCCACGATGACTTGTAATAATCCAGTTTTTCCGTTCCACAACTCTGTATAAAAGCCTAGCTTGCATTTTCCCACAAACACCCAGACTATTTTAGATACATCAGAAATAACAAATACCCTATCCTTTTCACACCTCAAGCCGTAATTCCCGCTCCTCAAACTCATTTTGTGGAGCACAGCAAAGCATTTATGTTCCACAGCCTACCGTATCTGCTAAAAGTGTTACCAGAGGAAATGCAACAACCCACACATTTTTCCCGCTCAATTTTTAAATGAAATAAATATTCTCACGACAGATTTTGAAAGGTACAGAGTCTGGTAAAGAATTCATGTCAAGCATCTTCTATGTATGGAAGTAATTTTTGTAAACTCCTTTCATATTATATTCCTTT
This sequence comes from Tupiocoris notatus, assembly GCA_037159825.1. Classification (NCBI taxonomy): domain Eukaryota; kingdom Metazoa; phylum Arthropoda; class Insecta; order Hemiptera; family Miridae; genus Tupiocoris; species Tupiocoris notatus. The sequence continues at coordinate 367,935 of JASJUZ010000054.1, forward strand.
CATATTTTATTAATTTATTTTTTGTACTTTCAGAAGATTTGTACTTATTTTGTATCATAAGGGAATAAACTTTATAGGTACTCGTTCATTTATAAATAAAAAAATATATACATATGACTTATTAAACCATTAAACAATATAACCATTAAATAATATATAAGATATTTCAAAAGAAAGTAGGCAACTAAGTAATTTAGTCCCATAACTCTTCAATGAAAACTGACCACTTTGCTTGAGTTAATTTATTGTAGTAACACTGACAACTGAGGCAAACATTTTTCACAGGTGGGAGACGACACGAGAATGAGGTGCGTTTTATTCAAAAAGAAGGCGAAAAGAAAGAAAACGCAGGAAGAAATCAATGCGGAAATCGATCTCGTTATGGACGGAATCATCGAAAGGACGAACGCCATGGCAGACCAGGATTCCCCAACAACGGCAAACACGGCGGCTTAATCGCAATAATATTCCACAAGATTGTTCCAAGAAAAATACTTTTTTTAATCAACTGGATTACAACGAGTTTGCCCATGCGATGGAAAATCAAATCATCAGAGAACAAACTTGGACAATTTCTCGCCAATTAGCTGCAATAGCTTACGCAGAAAAGCAAAGCCGAGAGAATCTTATAAGGTGGATAAACTAGATACAATTTACTGGTGGTATATGGTTCAATTTAGAGCGGAAGTAGGCGCAGTATTCTGGGCAATATTGAAAATCAATCGTCATTCGGCCACTGGAGTAGATAAATTAGAGGGTAGGCGAAATGAAAGGGAAGATAAAGTTATGGAGGTCGTGTGCAGGGTCAGAATAGATCCACGTGGCAGTCGCCACCTCGTTCAATGGGTTTGTCCACCTCAGCGTTGCTGTTGACGATGGCAGTATCAACAAACATCAACGTAAAGATATTAGGCGAGATAAAATCATGAAAAAAATAGTTGTAGAGGTTACAAAACCCAAAATTAAGAAACATTCAGTTCACCCAAGGGGTAGAATATTATTTACAGCTCCGAATTTATACCGATTATGCACAACTGGACAAAAAAATTCATTTTCAAAAAATGCAGCTAATAGAAATTACTCATTTTTGCGTATACGCAATTTAACTTCATTGTTTCAGTAGGAGAAAAACCGAGCAGTTCAACTTTGGATTTGAAGGTCAATTTTCTAAACCATGAATCATCCGAAACAAAATCATTTGGTCTCCTCTAGCGTGGAAGTTTTACCTCAACCGAATTTCAGAACAAGCGCTTATTTTTCAATTATATACGTCCAAATAAAAATCACATAGTGTGCCTCACCAATTTTTATAAAGATCTCGACAGTAATGAACTGATTCATCATACTGCGCAGCTGAAGCACGAACGCATTTTCTTAGGAGAAATCTCACAAGACGAGGAAATCTCTAGTGGAAATAATTTTTCACTCATTTCTCGTTAATTTTAAAGCCTGAGAGAGTTTCGGTAGTCAATAAAAACGTTGACGAATCGATGAAGTAATTCAAATTGACCGCTTTCAACAACTTATTCAACATAAAGTAGGTAGAACTCTTCAATTTTTCTTTTATCGATACGCGCAAGTGGCTTTAACGATTTTTCCGGTTGAAAAAATTCTTAGCGATGTTAACAACGAAAAACCTCTAGCAAATTAGTTCACCCTCACGAAATTTAAAATAACCGCTTCCGTTAGAATGTGTCTATATCTAGATAATTAGTGGATAAAAATAGTCGTCGATTACTATGGAGAGTTTTAGTGCATTGCGTCTTCTTTTAAAACTTATACGTAGAAGTTTTGGTTACTGTGTAAAATCATATGTCCCTAATGGTCACAACTAGATTGTAATTGAATTTGAGACAAAGGATTGTCACGAATTCCACTGATTTTAAATCTATAAACATAAAACTGCACAACCAGGAGGAGGAGAAGGATGGATTGAGGAACTGGGCGAAAGGATTTCGATGAAAAAAATTGGGAATGCCTAGAATTTGAGGCCACCGTCAGGAAAAATCTTCGGATTTCAATTTTCACCCTAAAAAATTTCAAAAAATTCGAAATCTATCGAAAAACGTAGTTTTTGGAAAAAGTTGCTTTTCAGGTTTTCGCTGTTTGCAGCCCTCTAGCAACTAAAATAACGGTTTTCGGATATACTAAACGCATTGCAAAGTTGTAGTCAGATAAATTTCCAACATTTTCGTCTTAAGAAGTTATAGGTTTACTCTAACCTCCGCTGAGCTAGAGCCGTCCGAAGTTGGAACTCGAAAATTTCGTTTTGAAAAATCGTCATGCATAGGGAAAATTTGCTAAGATGAAAGTAATTTAGTACTATATTCGTTTAGTAATTTGAAAATGATACGGTGGAAAACCTCTGAAATTTTGTTTTAGGCATTTGATTTTTCTCGGGAAGGTTTATGTGAGTTTTTGAGCTTTTCTGAAACCACGTTTTTCCGCAGTTGTTTGTATTGGTTATCTTGTTTATGCATCGATTTCGGCCATCATGAAAAACAATCTTACAATTGAAAGTTCACAGTAAGGTCACATCTTTAATAGTTCTAGGTGGAAGGAAGCATGACTCTTATTCGTTAGAAGTGAAGTGGTGAAAGTAGAAAGGGAACTTGACCCCTATTGGCTAAAAGAAATGAAAATATTGACGGGAGGTAGGGTAAAAAATATAAATAATCTTAAATCCCAGTTGGGGTTGTTAAAGATTGAATTTCACGATAGGAGTGAAGTATAAAGGTTAAAATATTTCTGTGGCCTTGAATGTTGTGATCAAACGGGTTGGAAATTCGGGAAAATAATTAGGGAAAACGAGAAGGACTTTCTTGGTGGCAAGAGTGTGATTCAGCCTTTGCAATTCACCTAAGAGAATGCTTTTAGTTTTTTTATCTTGCAGTTTGTTGAGTTCCTTCATTTTTGTCCTAAGGGGATGTTGGGTGTACTTGAGAAACTTGAAATCATCAAAAGTGTTAGGGCAGGGAAATGTTGAATGAGGTAATCCCTCAAGGATATTTTCCTTATAGGTTCCTTTCTGTAGAAGATTATTTTACTAGTACTTTCACTGTCACTAGTTTCAATTCTGTTAGCCCTTTTTTCACTTCACTCTTAGCCAATAAGAGTCGAGCTTCCCAGAACAATTTATCTACCTAAAACAATTCCAGGTGCGCCATCACTGTAGAACTTTCCGTTGTAAGATCGTTATGGATGATGGCCCAATCGCCAAAATCTATATAAATTATTTAAAATCAGTAAAACTCGTGACAATCTCTTTGTCTACTATCCTTGTGACATGGGATTTCACAATCTCAACGCAAACAATTACCTAAAACATGAAAAATAATTCTATAACGAACTAACTATAAGAAACGTATAATTTAACGAAATGGCCAAAACTTCCACGCTCCAAGTTTTTAAAAAACACGAAATTCACTAATAATCTTCACTAATAGAGATACAACACCGTACTCCAACCTTGAAACATTGGTGCCACAGCTGGGATCAAAATACGAAGACTGAAACGAATCAAAATTACCGGGAAATTCTAGATAGGAACGGAACGGTGTCAATTTTAAAACACGGAACGATCGCAAAATTTTTCAAAGCGATTGGGCCAAAGACAAAAATAATTCTCAAGATATATATTGATTAGGCGAAGGTCTCGAAAAACGGATCTTGTATTCCATGTCTAAAAGCGCATTTAATGAAATAATAACGTGCCTTGTAATTCATGGCTTATAGCTTTGTGCACATAATTATCATATTATGATAATTAATTATGTTAATTATTAATTAACTTTTATCCAAACAACTGAGAGCTTTTCTCTAACGTCGGGATGCCATAAGTAAATCAAAAATCCCACTGAGGACGCTTTTTATAGCTATTTTCTAAAATCGCCCTTATCACGGTCATATAGTTAGCAATTTTACTTACGAGTATGCTCGTACGTAAGCAGAGAACAATGGTGGAAAAGCATTGGAGCAATTAACAGCTCTCGATTGTTGGTAATTACGACCCAGAGGATGTATAATTGTTTCAATCGACAGTTTTCTTAAAAATTGAAAAGTGAATAGTATTGAAAAAAAGTAGCAGAAAATTGATATTTTCGATTCCAAAATCATAGTCGTAAGCTAAATTATTATGTAAATAATTGAGTGCTTGTAGAATCGCTGTTGCTTTTTATGAAACATTCATGTTAACATACGAGAAGAGAAAAATTGTATTTGAAAAAAATGGATAATTTTCTGTATTTATTGTATTCGAAAAAATAAAATTGTAAAGAAAAACTTTTTTATTTAATTAAATCTACTTCGACCGTTCAATTGCATAAAACCATTCTATTCAAACAGTGACTATGTAGCAAGCTCCGTTTCACTTTTTGGTTTATTTAATCATCAATAAATTCAAGAAAAAAATCAAACTCCCTCAAAATTTGATGTTACTTTTTTTTGTTATTCTTATACGTTTCAAAACATGAAGAACCAAAATATCCTATTTAAAAAAAATCTGTCCTTCCGCAGTAGGCCGTCAACTATTTCTGACGAAACGGCAAGAGCTACATTTTTCGAAATGTTCACCAAAAATCAATCATGGTCGGAAAACATCTCAATTCTTCAAGCAAATCGCTTCCTCATTTTTTATGGTGTTTTTTGGGGGTTTTGAGGGGGAGAAAATTCATATTATCTAACGCTTTCCAGCAGAAGGTATATTTTTTGTTTTATTTCTATAGATTTTCGCACGGTGAATCGAATGAGACCATTGCGAGGTTGATAGCATTGATAGTTCTCGAGTTATCAAGGCTTTCGTGTGGAATTTTCGAGATTTTCAGACATAATTTCAGGGGGATAACTTCAGATTTTTCAGAGCTATAAAAATCGTACTGTACTCGTGGGAATGGTCGTCGAACACTCTCTTCAGCTGTACAGTTCGGTGAATAATTTAGCTTTCAGTTTGAAAATTTACAAAAAAAAATATATTAAAACTGAAACAATTGCTAAGGAGATATCTCTTTTGTTTACCAATCTGTTATGTGAAAACGTTCACCATTTGACGTATTCTTACATTATTATTGAAGCGAAGAAATAATAAACCACTGTGCCATCATGTGCAGCGTTTTCAAAAAAATCCTACGTTGCAAAAATCCCTTGCTGTTAGAATGGAATTTTTTAAAAATTGTGGACCAACTTTTTCTCCAAGTGTGTCATCTGCCAATACGTGACATTCCTTTTATTAAGACAATGGCCTCTCCAAAAGCAATTAGTTCTCTAGGGCGTTCACGAGAGAATGTGAGAAAAAAAAACGAGGAAGAGATCGTCCTTAATGGGAAACCCTGATCGAACTGAGAGGGTATCAAGTTGCAAAACACTCAGACGTGACGAAATGCAATAGTCTTCATTCAGAGTTATTCGCCAATTTAATGACCAACAACTAGAAACGCACTGTTTGAATTTTATGCGAAGACTTTGTAACAACTCGGAAATAAATGTTGCTTTTTATTGAAATTTGGTGTAAATTACTCATTAGAATAAATATGAATTAACTGATAAGATCGCTATATCAGAAAATATTTTCTAGTAGATTGCTTTTTTTCTTAGTTCATTGCGAAGACGAGTGCTTAATTTATCACTGAGCGAATTTCAGAGACGACTGATTGAATGCTTAGATTCTCATTCTAATTCAATCATTCTTACCAGCTAAAAAATAAAATTGGATAAATAAATTAAATTAAAAAATAGAAGTACGACTTGGATAAAAACATATTTCCAAGTTGTGTTGGGTAAAAGTTATATTATATTTTTATAACTACGTCTATTTTAATTTTTTTTTAATTTTATTTTTTATACTACTATTTGTGTGTTTTATACATTTATTTCATAATTTATTCACTTGAATTATGACTGGAAGTTAGCTGCGTGGATTATAATAAAAATACTATCAAGAGAAAAACGAATTTATTTTATTCAAAATTGAATTCAATTTTATGAAGAAGAACACGTGAACAGTAGGATACAATGGAAACTGGTAATCATTTCAGCAGCGACCATTTGATCTGTTCCTTGGCCGACTGTAGAACCTGAGCGACAGTTTGCTCCCCTAAAGGAATGTCATCTGTTCGGACGGCGACGCGTTGAACGACGGCCGAAGGGTCAGCTTCGAGGAGTATCCCGCCGTCGCAGATTTCATCCATAGCTAGCATGACGATTTCGAGATTTTCAAAAACCGTCCTTTTTTCGACGTTTTTCCTCAGTATTTGACTGATCGAGTCGTAAAGGCATTGTAGGACGCTCATGAGGATGAGCTCGTTCTCGTGCGAACTGCCCATTACGTAGAAAAACAAGTCGACGTTTGATTTGTACACGCAGGTGAGACCGTCCAACATGATAATTTCGGAATTGGCGCGGTGCGTTTTGTTGAAAAGGTTCTTCTCGAACGCTCGCTGTTCTTTGGCTGCTGGGAAGACAGCCGGGTCGTAATATTTGGCGAGGACGCGATGCCCATCGTTATCCAGGATCGCTATTCCCTTCACTGTGTACAGGGAAGGTTCGAGCAATAAACCTTCCATTTCACGATTATAATATACTTCCTTTTGATAGATGAACTTCGCTAAGACGGATCTTCTGTTCGATAAGGCTGATGACGTGGAATAGTAGTAATCCCTCAAAGCAGATCGAAGAGACTGTCGCAGTTGTCGGCTATTTAATCGCGCAAAATGTTCACTCCGAGGCGCACTCGCATAAATTCAATCGATTTAACTCATAGGTGCACGAACATCAAAACATGATCGAAATCGAACAAATCGCAGAGAAACGTCGTCAGAGTGATAATCACTACTTGATAACTGCTATCAGAAGTCGACATAAAAATCTTCGCAGTACGCTGTGGCAGACAGAAAAATTGTTTCAAATGGGGAAGACGCCTATTTTTTATTTTCGTTCCTTTTGGCCTGAATTTCGTTATTTGATGTCAACCGAAGACGAAATGACCAATTTTTCATGAAAATTGTGAGTTTCCGCAGAGAAAATCGCTAAGGAAAACCGATGATTTTGAACGAAAAATGAATAGTTATTGCGTCATAACTAGTCAGTCGAACGTGAATATCGACACTAGCGCTTGTATCTTCGGAGAATAAACTAACATTGAGAGCAATAATTTGAGGTTGCTGTGAGATTACCAAACCCCCCTCAGCAATTTATTTGCTTTACGAGGCATTTCGGGCGGTACTAACTCGACGATTAAAAAAACCTAACAAGTAGCAGTGAAGTTAGCGTCATTTACTCGATTTAGCATGACTCCAGTCTTAAAGACCGTCTTGTTGTTACTGTCTGTCTTTCAGCCGTTTGCAGAGCGCTCTAGGGAGTTACTTCAATCTGTTGGAGTTACATCTCCGGGTTTATTCGAACCACTGATTTTCCTTAGCGATTTTCTCCGTGAAAACTCACAATTTTCATGAAAAATTGGTCATTCCGTCTTCAGCCGACACCAAATAACAGAATTCAGGCCATTAGGAACGAAAATAAAAAATAGGCGTCTGCCCCATTGGCAAACTAGTTGGTACATATTTTCCTGCTAGGCTAATCTGACCACCATGAAATTAATAAAGGACCATCTATAATACAATACGCGCAATCCCTGAAAGTTTCGTTAAATTCGGATAAAAATTAAGCGAGAAGTGCCTATTGCAATGCCTAGTATAATGTGCAACAATTTACAATATAAATACAATAATTAACAATATAATACAATTATAACATAAATTAATGTATAACAATTATAATGAATAATATAACATAATAATTATCAATGTATAATATAATGATATAATATATTACAATAACATAATCATTATAATATAACGAATACTACCATTTTATTGTCAAAGAAAAATATTGATTAGAAAACAAAGCCACTTACCTTCAGCTCTTCTTGTCTCTGGTACTCACGGAGCATCATTTGCTTGCGCTCTTCCTCTGTCATGACAGGCTCTCTTCCGGGGGCTCCTTTTCCAACCTGAAATTCCACAAAGGTAGGCAATAATTCAGATTCAAGTCTCGACGATTGCGATTGACTACTTTCTCCTGCGGTAAACTGAAAAACATAACTAAACTGGAAATTATCGAGTTATGGGAGAAAAATTTTGTTCTTACCTGTGAAATCTTGACGATAATTTTGGTTTTTTCATTCGATCCCACAAAATCTTTCATTTTCTTCCCACGTAGGATTTCTTTACCTGAGAACCATAGTTGAGCCATGTTTGGATCTACAACCTGCCAGCAAAATATGTCAACGGATGAACTTAATAAGAAGAGTATTAAAGTATAATTTTTTCTAAACATTTTTCAAGTTTCACAAGAATCAGTTACATCAGTCTCACCTCTAGAGTAGCTTGAGTGCCACCTAGATCCTCTCTATTTTCCAATTCCATTCGTATCGGCTCATGTGGCGGGAGCCCCATCGGATAAACGATCATAGTTGCTCCTCGGAGAATGTCCAAAGTCTCTTGGATCGATTTATGAGTTAAAAATTGGTTGGCTTCTACTTTTTTCTGAAATACGCAAAAAATGGCAATCTTTCAAATGCAGGAAATTCAAGAAACAAACCTGCTAAAGAGAAAGTCCAAAAACCTTGGAAAATATAATCCCCAAAAATACTATGGAAATTAAGGTAGCGATTCTGTTAAAGAATCAACCATCGCCAGGCCCAGAATGATTTTTGGTGACAATTTCAAGTAAGTAGCTTTTATAGTTGTCAGAAAAGTGTTGACAGCGAACGAAGAGAATTTTTTATTCGACACTAGGATTCTACATACCTGGATACCTGAAACGTATGAAGGGGTAAAAAATTTTACTTTCCTTAGCGATTATTACTATTACACCTTCATGTGATCATTCGCTTGGTCATGCAAGAGTAACATACAGACAAACATCCTTTGGATTTTATATTTTTTAAGGATAATAAACCAAATAAATTAATCGATGTGATGATTCGATCATCCAAATCTCATTGAGCAATGGTTACCTTGGAAATACGAGCCCTTGCTTCTTCTATTGTCTTGTTTAGAACCTCTTGCATCTTCTCATTGGGTTGTTTGCCATTTCTCCTTCCCACGGGATCTTTATTTAGTGTCCAACCTCCCGATGGTACGCATTTCTCACCCCATTCATCAGTCAATTTGAGCTCTTCGACTTGTTCTTCAAGAAGGCCGAGAATTTCGGGAGGATAGGTCGTCCCGTGTTTGGCCAACTCTTCCATTTCTGGGCAAAAATTATCAACCCGTATCAGCCAAACGTGATGCTTCTTCAGCATCGAGATGTGCGATTCGAGCATAAATCATTCCCTACGATTTGCTTACCATAACAGATCCTGCTGACTTTGAGCCGACCATTGTACACAGCAATAACATCGGTAATAACGTCCGTCGTACATGAGTCGACAGTTGTGTCGAATAGAAATTGACTTTCGTCTCGGCACTTGACATGTAACACAACCATCGCTGGAACAAAAATTGCAGGATTACCACTGTTGTCGTATTATAGTATTCTGTGGTTTGAAGGACAACTTTTGTCAAGGATATTGGCGGATTGCTAGGTTTTTGTGATGGTCGTGTAGCTACATAATATTCTCAATATGTGGCATAGGAATTATGAAGCTTGATTCAAGCAATGATAGAAAATAAAAGTACACACTTATGAAGAATAATTGACAGATGTTTCCTGAAGAGGCCCAGAGTGGCGAAAGCGCTAGAAATATAGAAATGCAAGGTGAGATTATGTCGCCAATAATGTCTCAACCTCCACCCCACGTCGGATTCGAATGTTTGTCAGGATTAGATTGCTTCTATCGGTGAGCTATGAGGAAAATTTAATTACAAGGGACAATTTCTAAACACTAAAATAATACAAGATAATGAGGAACATAAATTATTACCAGTTTTTTGCGACGTTAGGAAACTTGTTGACCCGTTGTTATGACAGCCACATAGGGAGAACTGAGAAGGAGAACACTAACAGATAACAGACAAACCGGCAAAGAGTGGATTGATAACAGAGATAAGCTTCAACATCACTTTGAATGTCGATCCTTGTCGGACGTAACATAATCTTTACGCTATTTTCCTGAAAAACGATCTGTCGCTTGTGCGTTTTTAATTAAAGCCAAAAATAATTATTTTTCATATTTATACTCCAATATAATATATTGGAGTATAAATATGAAGGCCCACAAATCCAGGGAATTGTTTCCTAAGCTCAGCATTGACAAGTGGAGCGAGAACAAAAGGCCATAGCTGATCGGTCCAAAATTCGACCCTACTTTTTCATCAATAAAATTGACGGAATAATATCGAATACCTACTTCATCACAAAAGGTATCGATTCACTTCTAATTTTTGTGCTCATGGGTTTCCCTCGTCACTTAGCCCTAACACATTCACTTCCGAGTTTCATCAATTTTTCGCAACGATATGGCGTTTTATATAACTTTTTGACCACAGATTTGACTTTTTTTCAAAAAATGCGAAATGAACTAAAACTCTCCACTGGCTACGAGACGCAACCACACTTCAAACAGCCAATTTAAAATGTTTTTCAAGTGATTTTTCTGACACCGGGCAACTTCAATAAAACTCTAAAATCGCATTTCTTAGATAAGCCGCTATGTCAATTTGCCAACAAAAAGGGGTTAAACTTTTTTAAGGAATCACTCGTTTAAAAAGTTTTTATTTTAAACGGTTGTTGTAAAACTGATAAAAACGTCAAATAAATCATTTCTCTTCGGGCTTGTTGAAAACGAGAGTGTAGCTGCACTTTCCGCAGTAATGGCGATCTTCCATAGCGGCCATGAAAACTCCGGCACCGCACTGCTCTGAAGGGCACTCCCGCCTCAATCGGCTGATTTTACCGTTTTCATCAACCTGCCAAAAACAAATATGCCCAGATTAAGGTACGGTTATATACAGGTATATAAAAAGGAATTACCCAAGCGCCCAAGTATAGAGCATAATATAGAGAATTAGTTGTTGCTACCTATCCATCACCAGTGTCCACACACCAATCCATCCATCCATCACAAGTGAACACTGGTGAGACACCTCGGGGAGCAGCGACTCGACACCATGAAAGTGAGCGGGCGAGCCGTTTGGAGGTTGGCAACATTTTGTGTACTTCTAGATTTACGTTCACGGGCTCCAAACACCATGGAAAGCCAAAATTCGTCATTAGCTAAATGGTTTTACCTTGTAGTATTTAAGCACGGCAAGCTTGACCTTCTTCTTCTTGTGCTTTATTTTCTTCGGAGTAGAGTAATTCTTCTTCTTTCGTTTCTTGGCGCCACCGCGGAGCCTCAGCACGAGGTGCAAGGTTGATTCCTTCTGAATGTTATAGTCAGAGAGGGTTCGACCATCTTCCAACTGTTTGCCGGCAAAAATCAGACGCTGCTGATCAGGAGGAATGCCTGAAATGTCACAATTGGTGTGTGGAATTATTCTGTTACAAGAATAGGAGGGTTAATAAGTTAAACAGTCGAGAAAAGATTTGCTCACCTTCCTTATCCTGAATTTTGGCCTTCACATTTTCGATGGTATCAGACGGCTCGACCTCAAGGGTGATCGTCTTACCCGTGAGGGTTTTGACAAAAATCTGCATCTGGTCGTTTTTTGGTGTCACTCAATCTAAAATCAAAGGACACACAACAGCTAATTAGCTAATATACGTAAACTTTTATATTAGATGTTGGCTGGCGCCAATCGTGATGTTTTGGTGGAAACCATTTTTTCAATCTCGGTTTTACTAATAGACATGGGTCATCCCCTCTCCCCTTACAGCAAGAGCTTCGCCCCTCTGACGTAGGTATTCCATGTTTTTGTATCATAATTTATGGAATGTTGCGTTGAGAGGGAGTTCACACAACCCTTTCATCTCCATTTTTTTTATTCGACAAGATCTTTCACCAGCAATGACCTATGACCTCATAGGTATCCGATGGACTTATGTAGCCTTGAAGATGCCCAAATGGGCTAATCTGGCCAAATAAAAGACACAATGAAGTCGCCATTTCTATCTCCCCTAACCCAAACAATTACATGACAAATGCGAAAAACAGAATAATTCATAGGGTTTTTAACTTGCTCAAAGTTCAAGAGCCCAAATAACCATTACAAGCTTTGCAACTTTCACCTTTAATAACTTCAGCAAACAGTTGTCCCTGTCAATGGCCTTAAATGATTTGTATACCTTATTTATTTTTATTTTTTTCATCACGATTCGACCAGCCATATCCTCAATTAATCTGGTTAGATGGATTGTGTACATAAATATATAAATATTATCAATAAAGCAATAGCAATCTGCTCTCACAAAATAAGTAGAATATTATGTAATGGAGGATTTAGCATCAAGGCAATTAGAAAGTCACTGTTATATGATGTATGAAACTCTATTGACTTAAATGAGATTGAGAGCTGCATTGTGTCACCCGAGTCCAATTTGATGTTCTTCTCGTGACGGCCAATGACACTATTATAGTGCGATGGTGCTTTTGAGAAGTTATTTGATTGAGGGATTAATTTTAAGATCATCAAAACCTAAGTAGAGATGTGTCGACCTAGACATGTTGATCCGACAGCAGTTTAGTCAACAGAACGTTCGATCAGGAATATTTCTATAATTTCCATTGCCAATTTATCACGGTCCTCGAATTGACCCCAAAATGGTTGTTTTATGGAACAAGAAAAATTCTTAGCTATAAATAAGATCTTCGGTCACTAAGGGTTTTGAAGAAATTAAAAAATATAAATAACAAAATTGTAACTAATAGAAATATGTATGAATCTCCATTGACTTAAATGATATTGAAAACTTCATTTGAGTCACCCGAGTCCACTTTGATATTCTTCTCGTGACGGCCAATTACACTATAGAAGTGATATGGTGCTTTTGAGAAGTATTTCGAGTTACAAGTCTAGCAATATCACGGGATTAACCTAAGAATCATTAAGAACCCGAGTAGGTCTAAGTGACATGACATGAAAAAATTGTTGTTGCAATTTAATCAGACGATTTCCAAATACGGCAATAAAGTTAGCAATTTGTATGAATCTCCATTGACTTAAATGAGATTGAACGCAACATTTGAGTCACCCGAGTCCACTTTATTGTTCTTCTCGTGACGGCCGATGACACTATTATAGTGCGATGGTGCTTTTGAGAAGGTAATAGCTAACAGTAATAATTAAATGCCTTCTCTCTTATTGTTTTTGAACTCAACGCACACAAAAATTATAAGTAATTTTAATTAAAAGATAATTTCGATATCAGACGAAATAAAATCTTATCGATATTTTAGAATTGGAAAGATCTGAAATTGAATCGAAAAGAATGACAGAAGTAGGTAAAATGTTTTTATTCGTCAAAATGAAGTACAGTATAAAAAAAAATGAACGATGGGGGAAATTTTCAAACGAGAAGCACAGCATTGATGCACCCATCGTTTTCCGGGTTGTTGGTGACCTGGGCGTACTTTCCCCATACAACTTTACCAGCCTGCGTAACCATACCGAGTTCGCTGACGTTTACTTCGACGACGGTACCTGCAGCAAAAAAGCAATCAGTGTTATTTGCACTGCAAGTTAAATTGAACTTGAAGGAACAAAATAACAAATATTCAGGAACGAATATTCGGGGCCCTGTTCACTATAATACTTCAATAATAAACTACCTACTGTAATTGCCCAAAAAAAAAATTTCAGCGGGGTTGATAGCTTCAATGGTTCTCGAGTTATTGCAGCTTTTGCGTAGAATTTTTGCTATTTTCAGAAATTTGGTATGAGGGTCGAGAACTTTTGAAGTTTTAAAGATCGTTATCGATCCATACACATACTCAAGCACTATTCAGCTGAACTGTTGGGGGGACAATTCATAAGAATATAATTTCATTTTAAAATGAAGATAAATAAATGTGATTAAAATAACAGTTACTACGGAATTTTCATAAATAGTTGCAAATCTGTTGTTAGGTAGAAATGTTCTAATTGTTTGAAATAGTCAAAAGTAGATGATCTTATTTTGAAGCTAAGGAATATTAAACCACTGTCAATCAACCCCAACGTTTTTTTTTAAATAGAATTATCTTGAAAGTTTATATTTGCCCATAACCTAGAAAAATTCACGCATTGTCTCTGAAATTTATCCAAGTCTCTCGAATTTTCATTGATGAAGCTCGACAACTATACTGACCTTTGGTAATCACTCCAAGAGAAGTGTACATCTGCGAGCTGGGGTTTTTCTTCACTCCGATAATCGGAAGACAAAACGTTGCCTTTAGCTCCGGATGAGTGACGTGAGCCTTGTTGAACCTAAGAGCCATAGGACGAATGAACCGTTCGAATTTGGGAGGTTTCCTGGTAAACCCTTCGCCGACGTAACAGATTTTTGTAACCATACGCTTCCACGCCTTCCGTCGTGTCTTGCCTGTTTTTATGACTTTGAAAACTTCAGCGTCGCTCTGAGCTCGAACTTTCGGTATGGGTACGTCCCATTTGCCAGCTTTTTCTTTCCGTTTTTGTTTTATCATGTTGGACAAAACTTTAGCGTTGGATTGGACGTCTCTGTCGAGAAGGTACACAGGAAGTGCACCCTCTTCAACTTTATCCTGCTTCTTCTTCACTTGCTTCTCTTCGTGCGCTTTGATCTTTTTCTTCATCTGTATCTTCTCGTTTCTTCTCTGTTTGTTGTAAAGTTTAGCTTTGAGGCCACGGAGAGTCCTAGCTCTCTCGGCACGCTTGTGCGGCTCACGTGCCTCGCGCTTCCTCTTGCGCTCCTCATAATCCAAACGCCGCCCGTGCAATTTGCGGTGACGCTCGATGTATTCGTTCTGCGGCATGGTTGCTCAGTCTGCAAGAAATAAGGATCAGCGTGAACAAAGTGAACTTACTAATTGGACAGCAGTTTTGATTAAACTCACCTTTCAAAAGCAGTAAATAGTCAATTGGAAAGATAATATGCCACAAGAAATCAACAAGTCACTTACCTTTGCGAAAAAATTCAAGCTTCCACCAAGAAAACCACTTTTGAACGAACAGTTTAATCAAAACTGCACAACCGAGATAATGCTCTGCTCTAAAATGATAATTCTTTTGTTTACATATTCACGTGATCAGTGAAAAATGATCACTGAAATCCGATAATTAGCTGCCTAGTTTTCATCACTGATGATCAGTAAAATTAAAGTGAAAAATATTACTAGTTACAAGACAACTAAGTAGGAACAAGAATTTTTAAATTGGCGTTAAGCAGGGTTAACAGACTTCTGTCAATGCGATCAACTTTCCATTTCTGCCGAATGATGCGACACAATTTTTAAAAAATCAATGTTACCTCTGAACAGTTCGTTATTCCAGATTTTTAAAATTATTAATTTTCCAGTAATGTTCCCCATCTGAAGAACAATCAGCTAAGCACAAGCATTCAGGAAACATAAAATTTTCATGATTAAATTCGGAATTTCCGAAAACAGTTGTTTTTCTTCCGATATTAACAGCGTCATCGTACTTTTAATTTTAAACATCGATGTTTTGATGTCCATATCGCATTAGATGTCATGACCTTGAATAAATTACGAGAACGGCTTGAGGTGATGATCAAGCAGAGTTAACAGGCCTTCGTCAATGCGTTAGCGTTGCTGCGCCTTGCATTCCGATTGGCCAGTTGAACAGACATAATTCATGTAGTCAATCTGATTGTTCATCATGCTAACGCATTGACTGTGAACTCTGCTTAACATCACCTCAAGCCGTTCGCGTAATTTATTCAAGCCCACGCCAAGGTCATGACATCTAATGCGATATCGACCTTAAAACATCGATGTTTAAGATTAAAACAACGATGCCGCTGTTAATATCGGAAGAAAAACCTAGGTTTTCGGAAAATTCCGAATTTAATAACGAGAATATTTTAATGTTTGGGCTGGCTAAAAGGATTGTTCTTCAAATAGGGAACATTGCTGGGAAAGTAATAATTAAAAAAAAAAATCTAAAATAACAACTGCTTCGAGGTAACCTTGATTTTTTTCTTAAATTGTGTCGGATCAATCGGCAGAAATGGAAAGATGATCTGCAAAGCCTCGAGGAAGCTTGTACGTACGTGGACTTAACGTTGAGAACAAGTGAACAAATTTACCTTACAACCTACCTAATTTAACCTCAACTTCATGTTGAGTTCGTTATTACCTCCTTACGTTTAATGATATTGCCCTGTTTTTGGGAACATCGCTTTTTTGACAAACATCAACAGCGATGTCGCACCCCTAATGACATCAGATACAACAAAAAGTTGGATAGACAGATGATTCTCTTTTCAAAATCAATGAGAGACCACAGGAAATTATTTCTGTGGGTAAATGAAACGCGAATAAAATGTAAGTTGCGACAAATCCCGACAATCTTAGCTTTCCCTAGTCTCTACCACATGATGCCACGAGAGGCTCTTCATAACCTATAAGGTCACATTTTCAACTACGAATATTGTCAGTACGGTTCCGAAAAACGAGTCAACCTCAGGTAAAAATAAATTAGACTAGGAACAATATCAAAAGAAACCATTCATTGAGAAATAAACACGCCGATGTCGAAAATAAAGATGAGATACCAAACGATTGCTACCATGTGGTCGCGAGTCATCGATTTTTGCCAGCTAATAATCACCGAGACAATACAGGAATTTCGTTCACGTATTAATTAAGCAGAAACGATTAACAATATAGAGAAGAACGAATTGCACTAATTCGAACTCATATTTAGTGAATTACTTACTTCAAGCAACACCATACACGGCACTTCACAACGCAATACCGACGATCTCAAGCGAAAAGGAGCGAAGAAGGAGGAGTGGAGGAAATGGAACAGGACGCAGTGTTGCCAAGGAGCGTCTGCACCTCGGCCGGTGTTGCAACCGCACTAGCGCTTTTGGCGGCCGTAGCACGAAGCGAAACGAAAGGGCTATCGTTATGCAAGGTGTATAAATGACAAGGTGGGCTCGATCATTAAGGGGCAGCTTTCTCTGACGTCACTGGTATTAACTTTCCTCATAGCCGCATACGAATTTCATTGCAACAACGTTACTTCTCCGCTTTCCTTTCAATGAGAATGTTTTGTGTACGCCAAGTTTTTTTTATTACAGTTTATTAGTTTTAATAGAGAGTTTCATCAAGGTTTTTTTTAATCAAAAAAACTTATGATAGGTTTTTTCTGCCTCTAACCACCAAATAATTAATAAAAACCGAGAATTAAAAATTTCTAAAAGTCTTAGAATTATTCACGAGGATCTACGATGTCCAATAAATTAAATTCCACCGAAACGCTGGGTCAGCGGAGGGAAATAAATCGTTACGTGCGCCTTCATATGAAATACGGCAGTACCCGCAATACATAGCTGCAGTTGCTGGCGTTGCCTATGCCGATGATTAAGGTGTCGAGCGGACGCCGGATAGGATTTTTTCCGATTGTACGGTATCGCGATCGATACTTCCTCAGGCTCAAATATAAATAGAGCATTTTTACTCGGTATTTTCAAGGAATATTGCGGAATTATTCTTCTCAAGAGTTTCGATATTATTATGGTGACGTTTGAACAGAGTAGATAAATTGCTATTGTGATAGGTTTTTCTACCTCTAGCCACCAAATAATTAATAAAAAACGAGAATTACACATTTCTAAAAGTCTTAAAGTTATTCAAGAGGATCCACGTTGTCCCAAAAATTCGACCGAAACGCTCGGTCAGCGGAGGGAAATAAATCGTTACGTGCGCCTTCATATGAAGTACGGCAGTGCCCGCAATACATAGCTGCAGTTGCAGGCGTTGCCTATGCCGATGATTAAGGTGTCGAGCGGACGCCGGATAGGATTTTTGGTTTATTATTCAATAATAAACCATTGTAATCGCCCAAGAAAAAAAATTTATAACCCCCCTCAAAATTTGATGTTTTACGTTTCAAGGCATGTAGAATCCGAATATCTAATAAAAAAAATTCTGTCTGTCCGCCGTACGCCGTACGCCGTTAGCAGTTTTCCGGCCAAACTGTAAGAGCTAAAAATTTGAAATTTTCACCAAAAATCAATCTCGGTCCTACGACGGCCCAATTCTTGAACCAACTTGCTAGCTCAATTTTAAAGGTATTTTTGGGGGGTTTTGAGGGGGAGAAAATTCATATTTTTGGACGCTGAATCGAATGAGACCATCGCCGAATCGATAGCTTTATTGGCTCTCGAGTTATCGCAGCTTTTGTGCCGAATTCGGGAGATTTTCTGAAATTTGACATGAGGGTATAACTCGAGTGTTTTTCAAGCTATAAAAATCGTTCTATACTCATTGGAATGGTCGTCAAACACTTTCTCCAGCTGTAGGGTAAGACAAAAAATTTCACTTTTAATTAGGAAATTAAGAAAAATAAAATTGATTAAAATTACAATAGTTGCTACGGAGTTTTCCCTTATAGTTACCATCTGTTTTTCGGCGAGATTGTTCAGAAATGTTTAATAATTAACTATCACAAATAAATAGTCTTCCGAAATCATTATTGAAGCGAAGGAATAATAAACCACTGTACAATCATTTGCAGCGTTTTTCCGATTGTACGGTATCGCGATCGATACTTCCTCGGCTCAAATATAAATAGAGCATTTTTACTCGGTATTTTCAAGGAATATTGCGGAATTATTCTTCTCAAGAGTTTCGATATTATTATGGTGACGTTTGAACAGAGTAGATAAATTGCTATTGTGATAGGTTTTTGGTTTATTATTCAATAATAAACCATTGTAATCGCCCAAGAAAAAAAATTTTCTAACCCCCCCTCAAAATTTGATGTTATACGTTTCAAGGCATGTAGAATCCGAATATCCAATAAAAAAAATCTGTCTGTCCGCCGTACGCCGTCCGCCGATTACAATGGTTTATTATTGAATAATAAACCAAAAGTAAAGGACATTGTTAGCTGAGTCAAATAACATAAAATTTATAGACATCAAAAACGTCAATATCAATAATTTTTTCCCACTTTTTTTTCAACGGTGATTTTTTTTTTAACTTCATCAGTGAAGAACGTTAAAAATGAAAAAATAGTGTTTCGAAAATAAAATATCTGAATATTTACGATTAAGTAGGTATTTTAAAAGTCAATTTTTAAATTATTTGAATTCTATCAGATTATTTTTGTTTCTTTTAATTTTAAGTATGGTTATAGATAAAAAATTTTATCGAGAAAAAATGATACCTAATTAATTGTAAGTACCTAATGAAATTCCGCTGCCAAAGGTTAGTGAAAAGCTATCTAACTAGCGTTAGTCTTTATACCAGTGACGTCATACCGTGCGGGTTAGTATTGGATCGAGCCCACCTGTGTTCTAGTCACCTTGATCGTTATGGGAGACAAGTGGAACAAAAAATTAATGTTGTACTATAAAATGGTACTACAGCGTATTTTTAATGGCAAACCTCTCTAAAGGTGGAAAAATGGAAAAGGAAGTAGAAGCAGAGAAAATGAATAGGAGAGGAGGAAAAATGGGAACATAATTAGTTTTTTTTTTCAGTTAATTTTCTACTTTGGTAAGAATGACCTTGCGTGGAAAAACTTGAAATTCTGAAATCGTTTCTAAAATACATTCTTTCTCTCCTTTCCAGTTCTTCCAAAAGTCGTTAGAAATAAAAAGTAAAAAAAATTTATTTATTTTAAAAAATTAATAATAATAAAATACAAAAATAAAACTGGCAACTCCTTGTAACCGCTCGAGGTTTCACACGCTAACGTCATTATTAGATTTAGATCTTAGATAATTATTATGACAATCAAGCGTTGAGCAGGTAGGAAGTATGTAAAGTTTTGTAGGAAGTATGTAAAATTCAGAGAATCTTCTGCTGCACTTCGAATTAAATACTCAATGCTATTATTATAAGAACCTGAGTAATTTCGTTCAACCTAAACTGGTTTTCATTCATTATTTCTCTTTCATTCGTCGATTGCTGAGTAAACAAACCGGTGAGTTGACTTTTTTTAAGACTACTTTTTGGTTTATTGTGCCAAAAAACTTATTACTGTCGTGTTCCTTCAGTTACAATGTTTTACGTTCACGTGTTAACTCAGTTTTCAATTATTGAATAAAAGAGATTCATATTATGCCGTTCATCAATTATCGATGAACCCGAATCGATCAAAATTTGATGTTCTACGTTTCAAAGGATGTAGAATCCGAGTAATAAACATTCTGTCCGTCCACCTATAGTTTTCTGACGAAACTTATAAGCTGAATTTTTGAAATTTTCACCAAAAACGCTGCAAATGAATGTACAATGGTTTATTATTCCTTCGCTTCATTAATGATGTAAGAAGAACATCCATTTGTGATAGTAATTATTCCGAACATTGGTATAGGTTCCCACCGAAAAAAGATTGGTAACTATAAGAGAAAACTCCGTAGCAACTATTGTAATTTTATTCATTTTTATTTTTCCTAATTTCCATATCAAAAGCTAAATTCTTTGCCTAACGGTACAGCTGAAGAGAGTGTTTGATGACCATTCCAACGAGTATAGAACGATTTTTATAGCCCCAAAAACTCACGAGTTATGTCAAATTTCTGAAAACCTAAAAAATTCGACACAAAACCTGCGATAACTCGGGAACCAACAAAGCTATCGACCCAGCGATGGTCCAATTCGAATCAGCGTGCAAAAATCTATAAAAATGTATAACAAATCACATTTTTCTGAAAAACGTTGGAAAACTGTCTCTCCCTCAAAACCATCCAAAAAATACCCTTAAAATTTAGGTGGCGATTTGGCTGCAGAATTGAGCCATTGTCAGACCAAGATTTGGTGAAATTTTCAATAATTTAGCTATTATAGTTTCGTCAGAAAAGTGTTGACGGCGGACGGAAGGTTTTTTTCAGATATTTGGGTTCTATGTGCATTGAAAATCTAAAACATCATAATTTTGACGGGAGTTCGCAAAAAAATTTGGAGGCAATTGTAATGTTTTAGTATTAAATAATAATTAAAAAAAATGGGTCGAATTTTTTAAAGTTGAATATTCGGATTCTACATGTTTTCAAACTTGAAACATCAAATTTTGAGGAGGGTTAGAAATTTTTCTTCATTGGCTATGGTTTGTTATTGAATAATAAACCATTGTAATCGCCCTAGAACAAAAAATATAAATAAATAATGAATGAAATATACTCGTTAGATTTTTGACTTTAACATGTTCTAAAAAGCTGCAAATCATCAAATACTCTTCAGCTGTACCGTTAGTCGGAAAATTCGGCTTTTAAGTTGGAAATTGAGAAAAATAAAAATGATTGTTGCTACGGAGTTTTCGCCTATAATTACCAATCTCTTTTTTGGTGGGAACTTTCACAAATATTCGGAATAATCACGGTCAGAAATTGATAGACTTTATAAATCATTATTGCAATAAATAAATCTTTAAATCATTATTATAATAAACCAGTGTTCAATCATTAGCAGCGTTTTTATATTATATATTTATACTATATTAAATTGAGTTGGTTGATGGTTCTACTGAACTAAATAATTAATTGATTGTAATAGAAAGAGGAAAGGTTTGTTCCTTGTTTTATACTAGGTATATTATATTTCTTATATTGACATTTCAGAACAAACATTGCTAAGCTCTGCTATGTCCTACATTGATGTACGGGGAAATTTAGGAGGAAGTTTCACTCAAGTAAGAGGATTGTCACCGCAGGATCTCCAGCTCGTTTCGCCGTTTCTTCGGCGTGGGCCCAAATCTGAAGACTCGATAGAAGTTTCTTTCCACGTTCCCGTGGTCACCGTTCTCAACGAATTAGAACTACGGCTTGGATACCAAGTTCAGGCGTGTACTAACACGACAAAGAGCAACACACGTTTTCCAGACGTCATCATGTGGACCTTGTACCGTCCAAACTGTTGGTGAAAAACTCTATGAATCGAAATTGTTTCGGTAAATATTACGAATTAATTTGTTCGGTTCTAATGCTGGGTTCACATGACACGAAGCATGGAAAGGTGGCTGATTGGCCAGTCAGGTCGGGGTTGGTCTTTCCCTGTGGAGCATTATTTGCGTGCCAACTGAACCGATATAGGTAATTTTTTTGTGTTTTCCACGATCCACGCTCGTTGGGATCTTATCGCTATTGTTCAGTTGTGTGAATCGTTATTCAATACCTATTGATGCGGAATGTTTTCTTTTTTTAACAGTAATTTCTCCATAATGTATTTTATCAATTTTTATTTTGACCTAAACTTACAGAAGAAAGTAAAACGCAAAGTGAGAAAAATGTTGTTCTATGTGAACTCAAATTTTCATAAACCCCTCGACTATTAAAATTAGATTTTTGGGAAACAAAAATCTATACCTCTATTCCTTGTCCTCATATTTTTTTATGTCGAGGGGGTGGAAGAACCAGGCTACTCATTCAGGAATTGTCGAATAACATTTCAGGACATAGGGAAACTAGCCAGACAAGATGTGATTTAATTAAAACCTAGTGACTGAGCCGACTTGGCTGTGGACATAATTGAAGTATATTATTATTATAATATATAATTCGTTACGTAGCCACGAAAGCCATGTTAGATTCCATTAGTTGGGTGAGCAGTGTAGTGTATATTTGATGATGTTCACCTGCTAATTTCATTTCTAGAGTCTGCTGGAGAGGTTTGTGCACAATGCCATATGTGTGCGTACGAGGTACGCTCGGCATGGCGAACACTCGAATCTATGGCTTGAACGAAATGGAAATAGAGAAAATAAAAGAGATCCTTCGAATCTCTGGGGTACGTCAAGTTAAATTCAGCTTGTTGAAAAATGTAGGAAGAGCTAGGGCCTGCCCATCATGTACATCATCTCGGACAATCTAGAGGCACATGATGGTTCTACTCAAACAACACTACTACTAACACTACAGCATGGGTATTATTTTGGATAATGAATGACCAATACAAGAATAAAATTATCATGAAAATTATCGATTAATTATTAGGTTCCTCAATTTTGATTTTTAAAGTTACCTGTTTAGTAATGGAATTTATTTTATTTTTAGTCCGAAGATGCACTCACAGTTTACAACGCTCCATTGTACGCTATCAATCAAATAGAATACCATTTGGGTTATGTGGTTATTTCCGCAACAAACCAAGATAGATATACGATATGGACCTTACACAAACCACTGCTAGTAAGTAAACCTCAGTAAGTACATGCCTTCTTAATTATAGAAAAAAATTGATGTTACTTCACTGATAACTAATTTATCAGGGTGATAATTTTACCAGAATATGTTGAGCCGGATGAACTATGTGTTAAAAATGCTTTGCGTGCATAAAAGAGGAAGTTTTGTGAAAATAGGGCTGAAAAGAAAGCAGTTCCAATATAGAAATATCCTGAATTAAAAAATGGATGGAAAAAACATAGAATAGCTCTTTAAAATTTATGCTGGCCAAGCCCCAGTGATTTCCAATCCGCCAAACATATATTATGAATCCTAGGTCCTCAATCCGCTCTTGATCAAGAATCTTGTATTGGCATCAAAATCCTAAGATTATTTCCTGTTTAACAAGTCGCTCGTATCCTACAAGATTAGCAGCCGAGGAAAAGCTTGTGAAACCATGTCCAAAATATTGCACTAGTACTAGAAGCCCACACTTTATTTATGCTCCCTCGCCGCTGAAATGAAAACCTCGACACTGTACTCTCGCTGTATATATAAAAAACTAGTTTATACATTGCTCATCAATGTCAGCGATGAGTTCTGTGGTGAATTATATGTAGCATATACAGGGTGGGGCACAAGAACCTCCCATATTTCGAAAAATTGTTAAAAAAAAAACTAATCGAGATACTGAAAAAAGAATTTATTTATCCAAAAGATGACGTCATGTAGTTTTTCAAACTGTTTTAAAAATAATATCGACTGTATTAATTCTCTCTCTGTTTAATTTCTAGTCGCGATAACGAAATAATTGTCAATTCAGCGAACATTCTCTGGCGACACTGGCTCCGCCTAATGCAATTCAATTGAAAACCTATACCTTTTTCATACCAAGTACGAATCAAGAAGAATGTTTTATTATTTTTTCTTTTGAATAAATCTCTTCTCTCTCTTGTCTTGTTTCAGACGCCTCAATGATGCTATCACAAGTGCGAAGCCGATACCAACTTGATACTAATTGAAAGAATTTTTGAAAGAAATATCGAAGAAAAAGGCAACTCTCCTTTTCAGCTGTATATTCAACAAGAATGTTTCAATTACAATAAAATTGCGTAACGATGTTGAGAAGACATTGTGAAATCTGTAAAATCACAGCTCGTAATCGCTGTCGCCCATGTCATCATCTATACAGAATATTGACCTTTGCGTATTAATATTTGGTTCAGATGAGACGCATGATTTTGAGGAAACCTGACTCAGAACGGATGCAGTTGGTGATTCTGGTGCCAAAGCTGAAGTGGACTTGATCGGTGACAATCGTGTAATTTCATCTGATGTATTGGGACTTTTGAACGTAAATGCTTTCAATTTGCTCATAGTTTTCTTCGCAATCGGCGTCTTTTTAGACGCAGATGGAATTTGTGTTGATGTTTTTCCATCAGGTGTTTCTGTAGGACTAGAAAGGTCGCCATTTGCATTTTTTTCACTTCCAAAATTTTGTTTCGATAAACTCTTTGAAGTAATATCACTGTCAGTTTTCATTTCATTCACTGCGTTCATCTTTTCTGTAGGTGGTTTCCTTCGGCCACTTTCAGCGCCATTGGACCTGAGGGGACTCGAATTGTTCATAAAATCAGTTGAATCATAACCACTGACATCAATGGATTTCACCCGTTTGTTTCGACCTTTCGCTACTTTTTCTTCAGCTCCGTTTTCCTCATCGCCAGAGCTTGAGCTACTATTTGAAATATCTTCTTGAACAAATATCTTTTTCTTCCCCTTCCTTGATTTTCCTTGCTCGGTTCTTTTCTTGCGTTTCTTGTTGGCTCCTTTCTGTTGAAACACCAACACCTTGTGCTCTTCAAGGCGTTTATTCTGTTTGATGTTGTTAAATACGGCGTTGAGCTTTTCCGCTAGATCGCTTTTCGATGGTGGAATTTGGGAAAGTTGGTCAAAATCAGATCGATCGTTCGTACCTGTTGAAGCCGCTTGGTTATTACAGTTGTCCGTGTAGTTTTTGATTTCTTCATCCAACATTTGCTCGAGTCCAATATTCCCGAGTACTCTGTGCGCTAAAATAAAAAAGAGCACTTAGTACAATGTGGGATTTAAATAAAAATAAGTTTTGACCTTTGGCATACCTACTAAAATTGTAACCAGTAAATAATTCAAGAACTGTAGTAGCTCTTATAAATAGAATCCCTTAAAATCAACTTTATAATGTTGGAAAAACGATCTCGAAAGCCCAAGAAAATTGGTTGAGGGATGAAAAATAGATTGACACTCAAAACAGAACCTCCAAAAGTTCGAGCTCTAAACCATCGATATTATTAATTACAGATCTTTCTATTGATACGATATTGTTATCAATATTTGGGAAAATTATTCTTACCAAAATTTTCTACGCAGGCCCTGAAGATGCTCGAAGGAGTAAACATAGTCAATAACCAATAAAATTCTTGAGAATATTTTGATTAATTCATCTCCCAACACATTTATGCATGAACGAGTGTGACAAAAAAAGAAGAAGAATTTACCTAGCTCGATATACTCCTCTTCCGGGTCCAGGGGGGCAGTGGTTTGAATAGGATTGCTAAGGTAAGCGTCGATTGAGCTCGTTTGGTGACTCGACTCCATTAAGGCAACGCTCACAACTGCGTCTTGAACAGTCACTTCGTTCCGAAACATGAACTTTGCGTGGGCCTGAGCTAACCTGCAGAAGAAAGAGTAAGTTTCTTCAAGGCTTATGCAAATTAAGGTTGAAATTTTTCTAACCAAACTCAAATTACCTCACTAAACTCTCAAGAAGACGGACAGTTATTCGCGAAGCGCTTCGCATTTCGTTCCTCCTCTGAACTCGATAATATTCTTTTAGTATCAATGAAGCGTTTTCGGAAAGCCGCGGCTGAATGTTTTTTACTATCATAAAATAGGCTTGAAGCTTTTCAACATTCCACAATTCAGACGTTGCAGATTTTGACGACGTTTTATCCTGGATGATATACGATGAGATGCGACTGCAAGACATAAAATGGGTCAGAGTTGAAATTTAATGGATATATCGTCGTGCTTACAGCAAACTAAGGCAACTGAATTTTTTGGCCATTTTCGGTTTTTGAGCGGAAAATTATGACGAAACATCAAAGCGTGCACTGTAAAAGTTTCATATCGATTCATTGATTACAACTAGAGTTATGGTGAACCCATAATAGTGAATCTTCAGTTATTTGGAAAAAAACTGAAATGGCAGAGTGCAAATAAATGCAAAATTTCAACACCTCAGCTTACAGAATATGACGACTAACTGATTTATAGCCGATATTAAAGGGTTTTTTCGCTCTCCTGTATAACTAGGTTCTTGCAGGTTTGCCGTTAGCATGATGATAAACTGACATTAAACAGAAAGTAGATTACAAACAGTACCTGTCCCAGTCTCTGTTTTTCCTATCCAGGAGAACAAAGACCAAATCGAATCGACTAAGTAGCGGACTGGCAATCGCACAGTTGACTGTAATAGGATGTGCAGTGTCGTACCGTCCTTTGGGGTTAGTGGCTGCTAAAATGCTACAAACGGTGCTCAGTTTGCACACCATGCCTGCCTGTAAAAGTGAAAACCACAGATAAAATAATTGTTTCAACACCAAAAACAACACTTACTTCTGTATTAATATTTTCAGTGCGGCCGTCCCGGATCTGAGCCATCTTCTATTTTTGTTATACACTTGTGAGAAGTTTGCACCGATTATCGGCTCAGGTTTTACCCTCAGTGGGGGATGGAGGGTCTCTGAAGGATATACGTATCCTCAGTTTTTAATTTCCACGGTATAATTATTAGGAGATAGGGTTCAAAGTCATCCGGTATCTAATGCAGGTTGGCTGAAATTTTTCCGATTATCGTTCTGCAGTGAATGTGTTAAGATAAATGCGACCACAATGCGTTATTTCTATACCATGTCAAATGAACGCAGTGCACCCAAGTTCATAATCATTTAACACACGCTTAAGACATTAACGACTACAAACCTTTGCAACGCTCAGAGTTTGCTGTTCCATAGCTTCGTGTATGCTGGCCCTTTCAGATTCTCGAATTGAATTGAATTCGTCAATGCAACAGATTCCACCATCAGCCAAGACAAGCGCCCCCGCTTCCAGTTGCCATTCCCCGCCAGGTGCCTGGAATAACAATGTACGTAAATACAGTAAATAACTAATGTACGTAAATAATTTTCAAGTAGCACATAATTCAGATTGAGATCCTTCATGAAAATCATATACTTTTTATATAAAAACCAAAGAATGTCTGTCTGTTGAGGATTTGTGTCAGATGGAATGAGGTTTTATTCTGATTGTATCAAGTCCTAAACGATATTTTCGAGCCTTAGCCGTTTGCGCTCATTGGCAAAATCGTCAGGAAAATAAATTCCATCGAACTCGGTAAAATTAATGATAAGGACATGAAAACGACAATATTCATTGTTATTTATCAGCAATGTGAGGCCAACGTTGCTACTTTTTGGCACAAGTACAAGGCTGAATTGAGGAATAATTTTCAGGCTATATTAACAACATTAGCAGGTCAATTACTACGGTTTTGGGGAAAATAATGATTTTTTCAGAAAATCATATACAATCACACGCAGTTCTGACCAACTTCAATGCCTTGACAACCAACATCTGGTGTTGCAGCTGTAGTTTCCTCTACAAAGTTAATACCAACGTTAAGTACCTACTTAAAATTAATAACCCGGTTGAATAATCATCCTGGTAAGATCATCCTAGATAAAAATAGAAAATGATAAACGGTCTTAGTTCTACTCCATCAGGAAATCCTCACCAATTGCAGCACAGTAGTGTTGCATCACAATAACCCAGAAGAAATCACCATAGTTCAGAAAAGAAGAGAACCAAACTGAACTGCACCGAACGTACGAACTGAGACAGATAAACAACAAAGATCGGCAAATTTCAGTCTCAACTCGTTTTCAAGGCTGTTGTCAATTTACTGAATAATGAGAAGCCTCATCAAGGTGCTAATCGCGGGTTTTCGGTCGGTGGCAGTTATGGCTAAGTAACACGAGATCAATTGCTAACAGAGAAACGAGTTTTCCAAGCGGTCGTCAGCTGACGCCGCTGTCAGCTAACCATAGCACGAGAAACCAGCCCTAACTCTTTTCTCTGGATACACTTACCATTGCAGCAGAAACTGTGAGGCCAGCTGATGTTGAGCCGATTCCTGTCGTGAAAACAGAACGGGCGCTAACTGCAGCAGCAAACCTCAAGAGTTGAGATTTAGCTGTGCCCGGGTCACCGACTAGAAGAAGATGCGATTCGCCACGGATTCTAGCTCCCGTACCAGGATTTTGAGCAACTCCTCCAGTGAGCACAAGAGCGACGGCTAGTTTGATCAAATAAAGGCCATAAACCTAAGAAGAGTAAAATATTCATTAATGCTGCAGGGAATCAAAATACAGCTAATAAGAAGCTTAACTTAATTTTATTAATAAACTAATAACCAACCTCAGGACAAACACATTGAAGAATGAAATTGCGCCCGAACAAAGGCCGGTTCGCGTGAGATTTCCAAAATTCCTTGAACTCTTCAGTGAGCTCACTTGTAACAAAAGAGGCGTTATTTTGCGAATTACAAACGTCGATATGGTTTGCTTGCAACACAAGGTCGACCTCAGGGCGGCTTCCGTTGATGAAATTCTTCCATCTTCGTCTGACAGTGCCGCTATCCTTGCAGAGTAAAATAGAAGGGAAATAGAAAAACAAAAATACGCGCTCAGAATTCTGAGGAAATAGATAAATTACCTGATCACTACATCATCACCAGGTTTGCAAGTATCAACAAGGTCGTCTTCAATGGTAACAATCATTGATTTCGGAATCGATCCCATGTCAAGTTTTCCAACTTGTTCCTGCAAAAAAGTCTCAATAAGGTTTCCATTCCAATAACACCTGCTAGGGAAGGGGTGAGAAGTCAAGTCAGGGGATTTGCCCCTCGATCTATGGGATTTTTTCTGTTGGGACAAAATTGAAAGGGAAGATATATCTAGGTGATTTTATTTTTACAACTTTTTGCGAGTGCAGCTGCCTGGTGGGGGAGATTCTAACGGAAAAATAATATCGAGGAGAAATATTTGACAGATGAACAGAGCGATATAACAAGTCCTTCATAACGACAGACTACTGATTTCTGCAGAGCCTCAACTCAGAACTTGTCTTTGTAGCCGACCCCCCCATTGCTATTTTACGGATAAACGGACGATGGAGATCACGCGAAGCCCACTTCAAGCACTTGAACGAGTGGATATTAATCCAATACCTGTAGTTTCAATTCCTGGTAGTCTTTGTAGTCGTCTGAACTTGAGACAGCTGCTACATTAGTACTTCTGCAAGGAGACGGATTTGCGCAGCCTCCAACTCGTGGCAATTCGTAATGTTTTTCATACACCGCCTAGTGTTGAAGGAAAATCGCCAGTGAAATGAATAATTTAAAAATTAAATTATCTAAACAGGATTAGGAAAAATACCTTACATCGACGGTAAATGTGTACTGGCATTTATTGCAGAGATATGTTTTTCTGAATTCCAACATTTTTGGCATTGTCCGCCGAACAACCGTTCCCGAAATGCGAAGGAATGAGCCCAAATCTTCGTTTCGGGGGAAAACTGATTTGTAAAGTTCAGGACAAACAGGAAGGGCTGAAAAAAATTGATAACCACAAAATATAGTTTAATTGAATAGAGCACAAAGCAACGTTAAAAGGCAAAACAAAGCGTTTACTACAAACCAAAATTAATTCGCCTCAAACTGAAGCCACAAATTTATCAATAGCAAGGACAAATGAAAATATTACATTTATCCTCAGCTAATTCTAGCAGGATATCTGAATATTCGTACGTACTTCAAATGTACAAACGCGTCCTTGTTCGGTCTAATAAACGTACGGACTTTAGAGAACAAAAACGTTCGAAAGATATATTAAACTACTGGTCGATTTAAAGGTCTTTAGAACAATACAATGTACACAGGACCGAACAGAACACAAGCCGAAGATGGCGTAGTACCACTGTCTGAACCAACCGACGTTCCACCCGACCGTGGCCAAATCCACTGCTGCCACTACACCTCTACACAGGGTTACCCATCTGAACTTGGTAGTAGGACGGGTGCAGGACTTATCTGATCAAACTATAATGATTGTTATTAATTAAGAACAATAAATTAATGTGCATTAGACCGCTCGCCCGAACCGATATTAATTCCCACCATAGATCCAGAACATTCCAGTCCGCCCACCCTTCCGAGCACGGAGGTACAAGGGCAGAGGAGTTCAGTACGGACAGTGATCAGCGCAGCGGACTCGAGAACTAAGTTCCTAATTGGCCGTGATCAACAATATCTATTGCGATTGCTAGGTAGAATGCCATTTACAACTTTTCCAGATTTGATGAGCTTCCGCATTCAACTATTCTTGGCTCTCTTTGGGATGTTCAGCTCCTGCACGGGTCCTGCGGGTCCGAGCCGCAGTATCGGCTTGCTTTCCCGCTCTCACCGGCGTGCCACTGGGATACCATCTCGGACCTCTCCTTTTCTCCATTGATATCGATGGTGCCTGCAATCTCTTGGAGGATGGGCCCTTTCTTATCTTCCCCGATGAAGTTAGGGTCTTCTACCTCGTCCACAATCAGTCCGATTTCACCGCTCTCCAGGCTTGTCTGTACTCTCTTGTGTCTTGGTGTTTGGGTCATGGGTATTCACTCAATCCATCCAAATACTCAGTGGTGACTTACCATGGTTCTCTCAGCCCTCACCAACACGAGTATTCCATTTGCGATTCTCCTGTCCCTCGCTCTACAGCTATATGTGATCTTTACGTTCTCCTTGATGCCAGCTCACGTTTAATGATCACATTGCCATGATCTCTGGTCCCTTGGCTTACTAAACGCCATTCTCGAGAGTTCATCCCTCGTCTTGGCTCCCTGCTCCAGAAAGTACTTGTCGTCCCTTTTTCCCCCATCAAATTTCACCTCTGCCTATCAGCAGTATCCCTCGGCCCGCAAACGTACTCAGCGCCGAACTCAACGTTGACTATTTCAAAATCACTCTTCCCCTTTTGAAAACTGCTACGAACTCTGCTGTTGTCCCTGCTTTAATTCTAAAAGTGTTTTCTTTCCCTGTTGATTCAAAATTGTTGGAAAGTAGGCTAGTCCCGAACATGTAAATAAATAAAAATAAATTATTTAACTCCACTCAGAACTAAGCAAACGGCCTGTTATACCTGATATTCTAGCGTGAACGTTTTGTTTGACTACGAGGTCGGTTCGTTTCGAATTTTCAATGATCTGTCGCTGCGCGTCCACAAGTGCATTGTCGCAGAGCGGCAGGAAAACAGTTGGTTGAGATAAAATTCCATCACCCAGCGAAGTGCTCGTCTCAAACAGAGATACGAAACTGTGAAAAAATTGAACAATTATTTCGTAAAATCGTTTTGAAATGGAGAAGCAATCAACTTGAGACAATTATGATATAATTTCCAGATACTTCCATATTGATATAAATACGGTTATTATTAATCTTCGTTGACTCACTTTATTGAAAGAGAGAAATGACCGTTGATATTATTCGATTCAAGAATTCCGAGCAGCTCTTGCTCATGATGCTGAAGAGCGAAGTCCACTAATTCATCTGGAATCATTCAGTTACTTAATTACAATTAATTATTCACTACTATGATTATGAATTAATTATTATGAATAATATACTACTTAATTAAACGTAGTCAAAAATGAGGCTTACTAAAGAGGCTCCAATCTTTGGAAATTATCTAGAAAATTATAAATATTTACTCACCAGCTAGATCAGACATTGAAAGTAAAACCAACAAAAATTCAATGAATAAAAATCACACGCGTGGTACGATTCATAAATCAGGATGGGAATATTTTCGATAGTACAATTACTAGTTAAGCTCACTATTTACAAGAGATTCGTTTGGAAATCAAACAAAAAATTCACGACGGCTAAATAATAACTAACAGCAATCAACAAGCTGAACAACAAGTTGACTCATAAAGAAAGATAATATGATAGGCGGGAAAGATTTCCTTCAGCTTCGACTTCAGCCGTCCAGACCACTTCGATGCTAGACATAAAAATTTTACACCTGGGCATGAATCTTGAGTCAGCAAAAATAGAATTTTGCACATGATTTTTCGGTGGTTTATTATTCCTCGGCTTCAATAATAATTTAAGAAGACTACTATTCGCGATGAACACTATTCCAAACATTTGTGAACTTTTCGACCTAAAAACAGTCATTCATATTTTATAAGGAAATACTCCGTCGCAACTAAGGTAATTTTAACCATTTTTATTCTTCTTAGTTTTCAGATAACGAGTTAAATTTTTCCCCCAACGGTTTAATATTAATTTATGAGAGTGTTTTTTCCAACGAATATAGAACAGTTATTTAGATCGATAAATTCTGGCTCTATACCCTCGTGATTAATTTTTGAAAATCTCGAAAATTCTACACGAAAGCTGCGATAACTTGAAAACCATTAAAGCTATAAACCCCGCCGTGATCTTATTTGATTCAGCGTCAAAAATTACGATACCAAATAACACATTTTTTTCAAAAGAGTTGGATTTTATGAATTGTCTCCCCCTCAAAACCCTCAAAATACTCTTAAAATTGAGGCAGCAACTTTGTTAAAGAATTGAGCCATTGTTAGATCAAGATAATAATTTTTTTTTATGAAAAGGTCAAGAATTTAGCTTTTATCAGAAGAGTTGTACAACATCGGAAGTACAGATTTTTCCAACTGTATGTTCAGATTCTACATTTATCTTGAAACGTAAAACATTAAATTTTGAGGGGGTTAGACAATTTTATCTTTTGGACAATTTTACAAGAAATGTTTACTATTGAATAATAAACCAGTAGCAAAAAGCGTTGGTACAATTCGATGAGGACTAGAACCAGAAATCAGTTAAATTTTTATCCAATTGGTATTAATTCTAAGAAAGTTAGAGAACAATAATAATATGAAACTTCATAGTTTTCCAACTGTTCAAAACCGTGCCAACTTTATTTTAGCTCTGAAATTGCCATCGCACTGCAATAAAATTTAGTACGGCCCTTTAAACCGTATGAATTCGCGGAATTAAAACAAGTCTCCCGGATTCCAATTGTCAATTTCATCGTAGTCGATTGGAATAGCCGAAAGGTCAATGTCGTCGAAGTATCGGTGTTTGAGAGCTTCTTGAGCAGTTATTCGGGCCGCAGGATTGTAAGCGAGCATTCGGCTGTGAAAAGGACAAATCATTACTGTGTAGTTCGATTCCTTAAAAAATAAAAAATAATAATAAGAATAATTCTGAAAAATAAATAAATAAATCAATTTTAAAACATGCACATAGAATGAAAATTATCATTTTTTAATATAAAAAATTAATTTCGATGAAATGAAAAAAATAATTTTGATTAAATAAAACAATCTATTTTTATGAAATGAAAAAAATTAAATTAATTCTGATCAGAAAAAATACGTTTTAATCTAGCCAAAATTATTTTCACCGGAAAAAAGTGTTACGGTTATGTGAATCGAAAACACCTTAGCAAGTCGAGTCCTGATGGGTTCAAATTGCTGACGCTCTTTTCTAACTCGTAGCGATTCCATTCGGGAAAAATCGGTTGGAAGTCGGGCAGCTTGGATACACCGGGCCACAATAGTTCGTTCGGAGTTCGCAGAACTTGGAAAATTTGGAACAGTTGGTCGATCTCGGAGTCGCCTTGGAACAAAGGTTGGCGCATTGATACTTCGGCAAATATGCAACCGACGGACCAAATGTCGACCGGACAGCTGTATCTGTGATGGTAATTTAATATAGTTTTACACATTGGGATTAAATAAAAAACCAAGAATAATCTTTCTTTTGAGTGAACAATTGAACTTTTGTGTTCGAGCGATTTCGAAAACTATTCTCACACGAATTTTAACGTTGAATGCGAATTTGTCTTCAAAAGTGGGAAATCTTCCATTTTTTAGGGTAACACTGCCCTTTGTTTTTCCAATTTGAAAATTCATTGAATAGTTACAGGGCTATTCTTTTGTGATTCGATTCTCATTATTAGAGACGTAGAATTCAAATTTAATGTATTGATCTTCATGTAATCAATAACCAATAATGAAGATTCAATAGAGTATTTGAGTGTCGACATTTTTTACCTATCCGATAAAAAGTAGCCAAAAATAGTCAGTTATTGGTAAAAATCTGACCATCTGTAATTCAATTATTTATCGGCATCTTCGACCGCTTTCTATTGGCCACAGTAAATAAAACAGGTTTCTAATTTTAGCTACAAATTAACGGGAAATTCGCATCGATTTTTATTACGAATGTGATCATCTAATTGTTATCACTAAAGACACTGTATCCAAGTGAAATCAAAATCCAAAAAAAAAAAATTTGAACGAGGAATAAAAAAAAACGCTATTGAAAAGTAGAGGGAAAATGAGGAGTTGCTGACATCGGCAGCCCAGTATCACCACACAGTGTCTTCCTTCAATCCCACTTACCACCCACCAAACCGCATCACTTCCCATCTCCAGGGCTCGAGAACAAGTGACGTCAGCATCGTGGTAATTCTGTTCAGTTCGAGCCATTCTTCAAACTCGACAACTTCCCTAGGATTTGTAACATGTACGAATGGTATTTCAGGCTTTTGAGTCATATTTATGTTATCCCCGTAGTATGTACTTTCGAAATTAAAAAAGTTCGATGCAAAAGTCCCTATTCGCCTATAATTTTCTACGTCGTTGATTACCTCGTTGCTCCTAATAGAATTTCCGGCGCCCGGTACCATAATGTGACTACTTCGTGTGTAAATACTCGAATCGGAACGCCGTAGGCTCTTCCCAATCCGAAATCCGCCAATTTTATGACGCCATTGTCAGCAATCAGGAGATTCTGAGGTTTTAAATCCCTGTGCAGAATTCGCCGCCGATGACAAAACAGGATTGCTTGGCATATTTGGTAGACGTACGATTGGACGATTTTCGGATCTGTGAGCTTGCCCTTTTCGAGGCTGTCCAGATATTTTCTCAAATCCATCGTCAGAAACTCGAAAACGAGATAGAGTCGGTTTTCGCTCATTTCGACTTTCTGCAAATGAACTATGTTCGGATGGATGAGCTCTTTTAATATAGAAATTTCTCTGATGGCCGTTGGTGGAATTCCCTCGTCTTCCGTGTCCATTCGGATTTTCTTTATAGCCACGAGTTTTCCAGAACGTTTGGATTTCGCTTTTACGACCACACCGTACGTCCCTTCTCCGATCTTCTCAAGCTTGATGTAGTCTTCCATTTACGTATATCCTATTGGAAATATTTTCCAATCGAAACTAGAACTATTCGACTTTCGTAGTACGGCTTATTCAAGCTCCCGATTAGAATTAATTTAATCCTTCTTGTATAACCGAAGCTTGATACTGCAAGGGCAACGCAACCATGTAAGTTGGGTACCTATTATAATTAATTGCATATGTGCATAAGACCGTATAAAAAACTTGAAGCATAGTTCAGGCTTTAATTTCTCTACCTTTCTGCTCAACAGAAAATACCACTGATACTGCTTTTTGAAAACGGAAATTGAATAAGTTTTTTGACAAACAAGATGCGCACTAGCATAAATAAGATTGTTGATAGTCTCAATTCAGTTTACAAAAAAAATAAATAAATAAATAAAAATTAAAAAACCTACTTATTAGACAAGGGCAAAATAATATCAAATTATTAGGCTATAAATTATAGTTCATGATGGCTAACGGCTTTCGAATTTTTTTTGGCCTACCTGTCCTCCATTTGCAACATAACGTCAGAGTCTGCTAAGTAGCGCGCATAAGCGAAGTGCGGATCGTCAGAGGCCCGTATTTTATGCGCTTAATTGCCGGGGCACTATATTTCACGAAGAAACTCCCAAGTTAGGCCACCACAGGGCAAGAATGGCCGTAACAAATGTCTTTCAACTTTTCCAACAATAAAGTTCACTATTAATTCTTTCGAACATCAAAGCTGTAGCACCTGTTTTTACAAAAGTGCCTCTGTAGGACTCTTGTTTAAGTAATCAAGGCTTGCATCCGATGTTGTCGACAACGTACGGCGGACGTACAATTTTTTAAAATTGTATATTCGGATTCTACATGGTTTGAAACATAAAAATGGGTGGGAGGGATTTTCTTGGGCGATTAGAATGGATCAATCGAATAATAAACCAATATCATTGAATGCGATCATGGTCCATAACTGTTTGAAAAATTGAAAAACACGGATTAATGGCCCAAGGGTAACTGCTGTCTGACCATAATGCCATAGATTACATTTAATTTTTTTGCTTCATTCGTTGAAAATCTTATCAAAATCGGATCGCAATTTTTGGCGAGTGGGAATTATTGAGAGTTATTCGTTACTGCTTGCTCTGACAACGTTGAACTTATCTGGGTGAAATTGACGGCTTTAAATTTGAAATAGCTTTCTGAAAATAATATTTTATAATTACTTATTTAATTTTTAATTTTTATTGTCATTATTATATCATGTATATTACTTTGTTTATTAGGTTATACTATGTTTTTATTTTATTATGTAAATTTTTTATTTTGATTTCTTTAGGGTTTTATTTGAGCTCGTAAACTGAAGCATTGTACTTGGGCTCGTTCTCGTTTTTTTTTTGCAAATAAATATCGAAATAAATATATATTATATTACAGTATTTTTCACATTTGTACTGGCTCTATAATGATGTAAGTTATATCATCTGTAATTAATTTAAAAAATGTAACGAATGAACATGTTTTCCGAGAAATTGGAGATTAATAACTACCTAAGTAGGTACTGCTCCATAGGTGCGATAATGCCATGACGACCTGTAATAGACAATCTCCTATTTGGTACGTTAGATCGTGAGATCGGAAAAAAGCCGGCGTCTATTTTCACCGATATCTCATCGCTCTGTGAACCGACTGATGAGATTATTCCGTAGTCCGGGGCTTGTCAGGCGCTTGCGCCTCAGGCTTCCTTACCCTTTGCCGTCTACAAGTCTCGCCAGCTCTTCAGTCAGCCGCGTGCTGTTGTGTCGGTGTGGTTGTGTCATAGTGTCACCCGATCTCCTCGACGAAACCTAATACATCGCGAGCGCAGGTACTAATAAAAATCGTCATTACTTCAGTGTAGCTACTGATAAATAATCAGTATCAAGCGAGTATTTCTCTCCGTTTTAATTCTCAAATGGCCCTGCGGTCGATGAAAAATTAGGTACTTAACGTCTATCAGTCATGGAAATTTTGATTATTGGCCAGTCCGGCCAATAAGTTCTTCTTAATGTTACACGATATTTTTACAGGTGTGCGAATATTTTATAATCTTATTTATTTTCATCCTATTGTCGCTGTTTGTATGTTCTTGAATCCAATATCAAAGCACGCTGATAAATCTGAAACACTTACTTTTTTAAATGTATTAATTGAGTAACATTTTTTTGATAGAACAATACAAAAGTTCTTTTTTTATTTATTCATTCTTTAGAGAATCTAGCCATAAATGTGAAAATGGCAAGCATAATCGTTTTCCCTTTCGCAAAAAAAGAACGATTTCTGATCAAAAGTCAACGTGTTCGTCTGTCTGAGGTCAAAAAGTGATGAAATTTGCCTCATCTCCGCGAAAAACGAATGAAATCTTCAAAAATTGTTTTCTCTGTAAGTAAATTAGCACAGTAAGCCGTAATTGATGTTTGGATAGCACACAGTAATTCATTGACACAAGCTTTAAATGTTTTGTTCTTTTAGGATTTTTGCAGGCCACGAAAATTAATTTATTTTACCAATTATGGTCCTAAAACGTTTGTTAGAATGTTTATGGTGTTAAAATGTGGCAAGCAGATGACGTTAGACTTTCATCATTTGGATCACACACCGTACTTTTGTCAACTTTTGGTTTATTACTCAATAATAAAACGTTGCAATCGCCCACAAAAAAAATCTTAAACCACTCCTCAAAATGTAATTTTTTAGGTTTCAATAAATATAAATCAAATAATTATTTAAGAAAAAAAAACTGAAATTTTTACTAGAAACTATTCTTGGCCTGACGATGGCTCAGATTTTTTTTCCAGCCAATAGCTACCTTTTTATAACGAACATAGGTGTTGGATATTATTAGTATAAACTTTTCAACGCTGAATCGGATGAGACAATAACGAATTCGATAGCTTTAATGGTCTTCGAGTTATCATAGCTTCCGTGTTGAATTTTCGAGATTTTGGAAAATTTGCAATGATGGTAAAATCAAAAAGTCATCGAGCTATAAAATCGTTCTGCACATGATGGAATGCTCTCTTTAACTTTATGATTCGGCAAATAATTGATTAGATATTAAGAATAATAAAGGGGTCTGACTCCTCATGGAATCCTCATAAATAGTACATTAAATAGAATTCTCATAGAAACGTTGGGTGTCGGTAAATAATCAATTTGAGTCACATGTTCATTGCTGATAATACGCTTGAATTTATATTAGGGAATAAAACTGAGAAAACTGCCAACACTGAGATGAAACTAATGCGCAGATTTTATTCTGCTCTACTAGTCTTAATTGGAAAATATTAACCTCTAAACACATCTAATTACCCTATGCTAAAGATCGAACTGTTTCTCAATTTATTAATTTTTCCGCTAAGATTATGGGAATTCGCTATTTTTCCACTTCAAGGAAAATGATTCACCGGTAGCTCAAAGTTGCCCAAGCTTGGAAATTAAGCCCGCGGCTCGAAGCATTAGATTTACTCTTGCGCAAGTTTTTCTAATGAATTTCGCGAGTTTCGTAAGGGAGTTTTATCGTTAAAGCTTATTTGAAGTCAGTTTCATAAATAAATGAAAATCCGCCCGGTTTGAGGAAGTTAAAAAGTTCAAGGGGGAAGATGTAAAGCTACTAGAGGAAGAAATTGAGTAAGGATCTAGGAAAACTCGACTTTACAACGTTGAACAGTTATTTTATACTTAAAGTAATAAATCATTGGACGGAGGCTTTATTCGTTGTGAAATTCGCTGCTGGCATCTCAGCTATCAGAACAATATCCCATTTCAATCAATATAGTTCGTCAGCGTCTTGAAATAACTACTAATTTTGGTTAATTATTCAATAATATTGTAATCACACAAAAAAATTTGGGGGGCGATTTTAAGGGTATTTTTGGGGGGTTTTGAGGGGGAGATAATTTGTATTTCGATGGCTACAGGGCAACATGTGTTATAAAATTTGGTTGCTTTTCAGGACAAAAAAAAAAAACATTTTTTTTTTAAATAATGGGCCAATTACTGTTATGAAGAGCGCAGAAGTGGGGCAACCTGTGATATCATGCTACATGCTTTGGAATCTAGATAGTAGATAGTAGTAGCTCAATTCAGGAAAACACCTTGATAACACTTGTTGCCGACAAGAATGGTATGACACAACATGTTGTTTAAGCGGGAATAACTCATTCCGAGCTCTACCAACAAAAAAACTGAGGCCACCACGAGATTCGGCTTGAAATTCTGAATAAAAATCATCCAAAACCTCAAAACCCATTTTTTTCATATTACATGGTTTTCCTGTAGCCATCGATTTTTAACGTTTTTCGTTTTTCCTGAAAAAGGTGAATTCGGTATCAATTGCAATAGATTTTTGGACGCTGAATCGAATGATACCATTGCAGGGTCGATAGCTTTATTGGTTCTCGAGTTATCGCAGCTTTTGTGTTGAATTGAGATTTTCAGAAATTTGGTATGAGGGTATAACTCGAGAGTTATGTAAGCTATAAAAATCCTCCAACGCAATGATGCTAAACGAGTCAACGCAATTGACGGATACCTGTGAACCCTTCTTATACAATTCTCCCCACTCCCCCACAATTCTCTCTCTGACTAGATATCAGTATCTAGTCAACCCATGTTCCTATGTATATGTTCACAAATTATTTTCAATTTGTATTTAAATTTAACTATTTTTAATGTCCTTTCAACACTAATTGTTCAAAAAATGTAAGTAGAAGCCAATTACCTTTAATATTATCCAAATTATTAGGCTTAGATTTTTAAACTTTCCAACTACCATTCCAGGACACAGGGGGAGCCAGACAGACGATGTAACCCTTAAGTATCATTAAACTGTGCCGACTTGGCTGTGGACCTCATGGTTCCACGTGAGTAATAAGTACCAAAATGTAAAAAAAAGAGCTCTATAAATAATAGTAATACTGTGCCTCCATGCTAACAACACTGGTATGTACATAGGTCGCCCTGAAGATGCCCGAATGGGCGAAAGTGCTCGGCCAGCCATTAAAAATCTGGAGAATAAGTCGCCTGGTTTTTCTCCCCCTCACAACCCCTCTACTACATCAAATGCGACGACAACGAAACGAAGAAAATTCTACCCCCGGCCACCGTCGAAAATCATGGTAACAAAAAATCTCGATTGACTTCGAAAAACTCGCAACTGCGAACGTATTGAGCTGGCCGGTCTGATCGTGTAATTTCCTCATTTATATTTTCGCACTCTTAGTGCGATTTCGGCCTGCGATCAATATTTCATTCGACGTGGGAAGATATCAGCGATTGCGACCGAAACGGAGATTCAGTTTCCATCTCGCAACGGCAGACAAGTGCGCGGGATTGTGAAATATTCGGGGATGTGACTGTTTCGGTTGTGGCGGACGATCTTGGGAACATGTAGAATTCGTAACGCCCTTCGAGGCAAAGCCGGCTCGGGGATGCTATTTACATGAATCCCGTAGTCATCAATACGTCAAAGTCAACGGTCTCGCTCGCTTTGGAGGAAACCCTCGTGTTGAGAGCTGTAAAGCAGCGTGCCCACAAACGCGTCAGGTGTCGGATGAAATTCCCTCGCTCAACTCGTGACGTCTTTTACAGCCTTACAATATCAGCCGAATTCGTGCTTATTTTCGGAATTTCTCAACAATGTTGCAGGCGAATTTGCGGGATATAATTTCTAATCGAGAGAACTGCTATTAGACCGCGAAAACGCGATGAAAATCTATGACCCTATTTTGTCGATAATTCAATAATAAATCATTGCAGTTCAAGACCATGGGTGTTTATATCTCACAAAGTACTTTCATCTTTGATTCAGTTACAGGTTTAACCATTATAAAATTCTTCTTGGTTGAGTCGTCGCATCTCTCATCGTACTGGGTTGGTGAGGGGGAGAAGAACTAGGCGACTTGTTCTCCGATTTTTTATTTACTGGCCGAGTACTTTCGCCCCTTCGGGCATCCTCAATTATGTACTAAATTGGCACATTTAGATCGCCCTGAGGATGCCCGAAGGGGCGAAAGTACTCGGCCAGTAAATAAAAAATCGGAGAACAAGTCGCCTAGTTCTTCTCCCCCTCACCAACCCAGTACCATTATAAAATTTAAAAAAATCATACGAAGGCCGCAGTTTTATTACTCTACTATTGTTATTGGAAAACTAGCCAGAAAACGCAAAAATAGAAAAACGCACGAATAAGGTTAATAATGCGGATTGCAGTATGTAAAACAGGCAATTTTTGTAAAATTACATCACTTTTACAGCATTGACACCCGAAAATGTGTAACGAGTCCTTGAGCGTCATTCCTCATCGTTATAAACATTTGAAAACCTCCAGCGACCAATTTTAAGGGTATTTTTGGAGGGTTTTGATGGGGTAAAAATTCTTATGTGCCTACGTTTTACACATAAAGGTGTATTTAGTATCAATTTCCATAAATTTTTGGACGCTGAATCAAATATTACCATGATGGGATTTATTGCTTCAATGGCTCTAAAGTCTAAGTTATCGCAGCTTTCGTGTAAAATGTTCGAGAGTTTCAGATATTTGCCATGATGGTTTAACTGGAGTGGTTTTGAAGCTATGAAGTCGTTATAATATACTCTTTATAACGGCGTCAAACACTCCTTTCAGTTGTTTGGATAGTCGAATATTTTATTTTATTTTTAATTTAATTTAATTTATTTTTTCGGATATGAAAATTTCTTCCAATAGACTTCCTTCCCAAATTCGTATTTTCAGACGATCGCAATACTTCCATTTATTACGTAAACATGGAAGTAAAAATAGGTGTATTAGAAATCAAGTTATATAGATTTTTGACGCTGAAT
This sequence comes from Tupiocoris notatus, assembly GCA_037159825.1. Taxonomy (NCBI): domain Eukaryota; kingdom Metazoa; phylum Arthropoda; class Insecta; order Hemiptera; family Miridae; genus Tupiocoris; species Tupiocoris notatus. The sequence continues at coordinate 410,336 of JASJUZ010000054.1, forward strand.
TGAGTGAGACAATAGTGGAGTCGTCAGTTTAAATTTAAAGTCGTCAGTTTTCCGAGTTATCGTAGCTTTTCTGTAGGATTTTCGATGTTTTCAGAAATTTATCTCAAGGTTATAACTGGAGAGTTTTTGAAGCGATAAACATTGTACAATATTCGATGAAACGGTCATCCAACGCTCTCTTCAGCTTTGTCTTTGGACGAATAACTTTTAATTAAATAATGAGGGAAAATAAAAATAAATCATAATCACGATAGTCACTAACGAGTTTTTCCTTATATCTGTTATTAGGTGGAAACATTTACAATTGTTCGGGATTGGGATAAATGTATGCTCTTATTGAATCATAATTGAAGCAAAGAAATAACAAACCACGACACAAATATTTGCAACGTTTTTATACTTACTTTTCAGCTCTTCATTTTTCATTTTGGGAATGAAGAAAAGCAATAATTGAATAATAAATCAAAAATTGGTCTTGGAAAGGCTGGATCAAATATTGTTTGAATTTCAAAAAGTATCAAATACGATTTGTATATATCTTGAAAATTCAGATGTATGTTCACAGAGATGACATCATTCGGGGGATAGCAAAGCTGCTTGAAAAGAATATCTTTTTAAAAGGAACGGAAAGAATTTAAAAAAATTAATTATTGCTAAGGTTCAGTTTTCCAATCAATTGTAGGGAGTTGAGAAAAGGTTTCTGACTGGGTGAATTTTATTGAATCCAAGTGAGCAAAAACTGATCTTCCTTCTCCTGCTGAGCAATTCATTTTTATAGTTTGGTTAATAGTATCTTTCTTCTTCATAAATAATTAACAATCGATTCAGAGTCCCAATAGTTTTTCAAAACGTCTTATTTTTCAAATGTCGTATTTTGAAAATTGCATCTCTTCGTTTCTATGGTTGAATCGTATTTAGGTAATCTTAACTGTGCTGTACGCTATATCGGCCCTTCAGGGAAACAAACCCTCACTTAACAAAGACCTCACGAACCTTTGAACTTACTGCTTGATACTGTTAGCTTTAGAAACCGTTTGTCTGCGTAGGAAGCACTGTATCAGAGCTGTGTGAATTCTGTGCCTATACGTTACTTAATCTACTTCGCTTTCGGGTTCTACGCGGGGGATATTACCAGTGAGCACTATCCTCACTGTATATTACCGACTCGGCTCTCATTTCGGTGCAATATCCGTTATTCCTTTGAAATAGTAAATTTGGCTTGGGATTTGACGCAAACAGTGAAACGGCTTCAGCTGTCGGGAAAAGATTATTAGAATCGGTGTACAGCTATCATCGATGTGTGGAACTTATTTTATAAAAAATATTTTTATATATTATTTTTATACTGTAATGTTATTTTGCATTGTATTATTTCATAATGTATTTTTATATAGTACCTATATTTTTTAGTATTTTATAAATACATTTATCATCAAACAGTTACACGGTGGAACGTGATTTTCTGGCTTAGATGCAACATGCTAATAATAGCTGCTCAGAGGGTGATATTTGAACTCAAAGTTAAATATATCTCATACTAAAACATTAAATTCTAAGCCAAAAACGCTGCAATTGATTGTACAGAGGTTTATTATTACTTTGCATCAATTATAGTTTAAGAAGACTATCCCAAACATTAGTGAACCTTTCTAACTACAGATAAGTGATAACTCCGTACTAATTATGATAATTTTAATGATTTTTCTTTTTTTATAAACTAATTAAAAGTTGAATTTTTTGCCTGACGATAAAGCTAAATAAAGTGTTTTAACAGTGTTCCAACGAGTATAGAAAGATTTTAATAGCTCCGGAATTCTCGAATTGTATGTCAAAAAATGTCTGAAAATCTCGGAAATTCGGAAAACTTGTTCAAATCTACGGGAAGAAAACTACCGAAATTGAACTTCATCAGGGAAATCGCTCAAACGTGTACTTTACAATTTCGTACGGACCAAATCACAATTGATAAAGTTCTGGGATCGCTACACTACGACAACATGGACATATCGTCAAGCCCATTGTGAAGAGACGCCGATGCAATCATGAGGATTGTTCCTCATCAGTCAAAACTATATGTGTGAAATATGATGTGATCTTGAGCACTAAATGTTTCCTTCCTTACCATTCTCTTTAAGCGTTATTATTTTGAAGTTATAATGTAAGAAATTTTATTTTATTTTTATGAGCAGTGTTATTATTTCTGAAATAAATCCTTTTCAGCCAAAAAATACAGGTTTTTTATTTTTTTAAATCAGCTCGTTCAAACATTATCAAATATTGTCAAATTTTGACAATAAATTAGCCTGGCGTGACAAATATGTAACGGGTCATTATGTCCACGCAGCGTTCCCAATATTAAAAAAAAAAAAAAATTTCAATCTATTTTAAACAATTTAGAATGAGAATTTTTTAAATCTATTTTATCTATTTATTTTTAGTTTTTGGCCTTAAAGGAGGGACCAGCATTTCATATCTATACCCGGATACAACGCACCTTGAAACATAAATCATCAAAATTGGAAAGGGGGCTTAAAAATTTTTTTTCGTCAACGATTACAATAGTTTATTTTTAATAATAATACTAATTGATAGTTCAAGTTGAAACCCAACGACGATAGAATACACCTTTAGAATAGCTCGAAATCGAGAAAATTCATTCGTCAAATAGGAAATAAATGGTATTATTTTTGTCTCATGAAATGCTGAAAGGTAATATCACGTTTCGATGGTCGACCGTTCATTCAAAATTATTCACGAGCGATATTTATTGAGTTAGAATTGACACAATTTTATTTCCTCGAATTTCTTCGTCCATTAAAATTTCTCGTTTTATAAACGAACATCGGAGATTGTATTCAATAACTATTCAGGCGATATTCGAAGCCACGGATCGCGAAATCGACGCGGCGCCATTGAATGAAATTAGCGCAATTACACGTGAATTGAATCCTGACGAACCGAACCGAGTGAAAATACTATCAGTCCACCGTTAATAAACGCAATTAAAATGTAAGAAGAATTTTTTTATTTACGGCTCAAATGTCAATAACAGTAAATTGAGTATTAAAAGGTTCACTCGGCGAATCCCATGGCGAAGTTAAAAGCGGGAAACACTCCAATCCCGCTGAATTTTTCATAGCCAATTTGAATCCTCTCAATCCTACTGATGAACTGCTTTAATTTACTGAGCTTTATTGCCGGTTAAGGTGATCAACTGGAAAGGAATAGCTGCCATTTAGCGAACGTTGGAACTTTTCTCCTTCTTAGTAAGAATGGTCTAAGTCTTAAATGTTTCATATTTTTAATCTCTTTTTACTCGATTAGTTCAAATTACGGATTCAACTTGGGGACAAATTTTCTCACAAGTTCCCAAAACCAGTGTGTTTTTTGTTCTGAAGATATTTTTGATACTTTCTTAGGTTAATCTTGAGACCATTTGAGAAAGCAGCAACAAGGAAATTTTTGGTTTACAGGTTATTCATTTTACTACGTATAAAAAGCCTATTCTATTTACCAGTGAAAAAATTAACAAAAATACTGCAAATGATTGTACAATATAACTAATTTGCTATGATCACGATTTGAAATAAATTTCAGCTTGTAGTACCTAATTCATACTCCTGTGAATGTTTTCACCCACAAACATATTGTAACTAAGAGTTTTCCCACTGAATGCGCAAAATGGGCCATTTTTGGATTTAGGATAACACACAGCACTCTTGAGATACAAACGTTCGACTTTTTTCTGTTTTGATTTGTCAGGCTAATAGTTGCCACTGTACAATAATTTGCAGCATTTTTTTGAGTGATTACAATGGTTTACTATTGAATATTAAAATAGCAGTTTAAACAGTTCCTTGGGGATACTATCTCAGCTAATTATAATCTCTAGTACTGCCTCGAGTAAATTAAACTATAGAATTCAATAAGCTAGTTAGCTCAAGTGCTTTTTAACTCAACCTAAAAAAAAAATTGTCACAAAAAAAAAAAATGTTTTTCAAACGTGTGAAAAAATTGTCTGCAATTGCAACTTCCATTTCGTCAATTAATTTTCATTTTCTAATGCCCCTTATTTGCTCATAGAAATGAAACGGTTCAGTGTACTGAATACTCCATCGAGAGCACAAATTCGTATTCGGGTACTATTCGGGGAATTTACCCGAAAACCAACGTTATTACAGAGCACTTAGCAAACCATCCTAATAACGATTCGTTTCACGTTCTGGGTCGCTTAGAAAAGTGAGCGATGGCTTTAATATTGTACAGGTTAAGAGTAGGCCGTTTTGTTGAATCGAGCGGTCTGGTTTTGAGCGTTTTATTACCAAGCCCTCTATGCAGATGCTGTTCCTCATTACCTAAATACGGCCGGCTCGGAGGTTCTCTCTTGTGCAGTGCTAACTCATTAGAGACGTGTAGCCCATTGAGTATACTAATCCTCATTTGGAAGTTGTATATTCAAATGGGCTTTGCCGTACACTTGGCGAAGTTAGCTTTCAGAGTCGTCCATAGCGTTGTTAGCTCGCGAGGTAGCTGCTGGGACTTTATACTGGAAGATACCAGTTGCTGGAAGGTGAATTTTCATTAGGGGCCGACTCTAGTGTTCGGTGGAGCCTTAATCTTCTCTTCTCTAGTGGCGTGTCAGTTTGCGATTCAAATCATTCACAGCGAGTTCAAGAAGTGACCTTAGATGAAAGATGAAAATATGAGTTTAATAAACAGTATTTCTCAATTCACACTGGAGATTAATTTATTAGATTTCAGTGAATTGTGAGGGGGAGAGAAAACAGGCGGCTCATTCTCCGATTGTTTGTTTTCTGGCCGAGTACTTTCGCCCGTTCGGGCATCATCAGGGCGACGTGGAGCCATAGGGTCCACAGCCCCTGTACGCTGAAGTAGTTAACGTAGTAATAAATCATTTAAAAAGCCTCAAATTATTGTTCAGTAGTTTATAATTTCTTTGCTTCGGTAATTATTGAAGATGACCATTTAATGATACTATTCCGAACATTCGTTTCCACCTTAACAACAGATAGGTCAATTAGGTTTAGTGAATACTATTTTATTTTTTGGAAATCCCCAGGTGGATTTTTTTTTCATAAAGTTTGTCATACTTTCTTTAAGGCTTTGCTGTTTCTTTATGGGTGTTTAGTTATTCACAGAATAAATCATTCTCAGGATATTCGTCATTTAGGGAGTGTATCTAAAATCTTACCATATACTTTTTCTTGCTTTTTTTATTTCTATAAGGGGAAAATCCCTCGTAGCTATAGTATTATAATTATTTTTCTTAATTTTCAAATTAAAACGAATAAATTATTCAAGTTTTTACAGCTCCAAACATACTTCTGTTTTATACTGTAATGCCAAATTTGTCAAAATTCTTGACAAAATTCTGATTCTGCATGCCTTGAAACGTAAAACATCAAATTAGAGGGGGGATAAAACCGACGGTGTACTCATTACGAATCAAACTGACAGTAGAATATTGTAAGTTTATCTTATTGAGCTGGTGCAGTTACGTCAGTATGATCCAGCAATCATGTCATACGAAGACCAGGGTCTCGTAGCGGCTTGCGATGTCGAACCGCATAAATTTACCTGCCTCCGGGACGTTTGAGCTGATTAGTAAGCGAACAAGCAGGAAAGGCAGTGCTGCGATCAGCCGAAGGCTTCGGACAATACTAGGGCTCAAGCACTAGTCCTTTCAGCCGACCAACGCCAGCATTGCATACTCTGCTCTAGCCTACGATTGTGTCCGCACCTTATTAGCCCCATTTCCATTTCGGGTGCGAACGCGGACACGCCTTCATCTTCTGCAACGGTCATGAATCCAACAGAAATACAGCGATTTGGAGTCGGCATCCGTCAGTTGCCAAGTCAATTTTCCTTCATGAGGCCGACGGCGCATACGAAATGCTTATCACCACACATTGGATCTGTATTGGAAAACGCAATTCTCTTAAACCAGCATACGAATCATGACAATTTTTTTGAAATAATTCTTTATCTTAGTAGGCACCTTAAATCTCCTATGAGGTACTCCATTAAAATGTTGGGAATCCAAATAAACTTAAAAACAAACGATTTCTCGTCGTTTTGGCGTTGTTGGTGACATCACTCGCTGCATGGCTGAGATAAAGCATCCGATAAACCAACTCTAACCAGCCCTCATTGCACCACGTCCGATATTGGATCCCCATTGGAAAACTCTGTTCTCTGACCAGCCCTAACCAGTGCTAACCAGCCCTAACCAGTGCTAACCAGCCCTAACCACCTTACTAATCAAGAAACATTTTGAAATAAATCCTTACCTTAGTAGGAACCTTTAATCCCCGATTAAGTACTCCATTAAAATGTTAAAAATCCAAATAAACTTAAAAACAAATTGATTGTCGTACGTTTTGGAGCTACTGGCAATAACAACGGACGACAAAAATAGTTATCAAGGTTTGATTAGGTCCTAATGTATACCCTAATATAATTTTCCATTTATAACAGATGAAGAAGTCTCGTGTTTTTTAAGCTTTTCGCCGGAAAATAGAACTTTCTTAAAATAACGATAGTAGAAGAAAAAGTGGGGAGAAAGGCGTAGAGTCAAGCAACTTTCTTGAATTAGAATTCGACGATTACAAGTAAAATATCATTGCAGTTTTATAATAGGCACTTTGTAAATATTTAAAAAATAAAAATAAAATGCATTTGTTGCAAAATTCTTTTGTTCGCCAACTCCCTCCCATTGAATATAAGTTGGCTACAATGAAATTGAATTTCTTCCACAAAATCATAGATTGGAAGGCTTACATGATCCTTCCTCATCAACTGAAACGAATTCGAAAATCAAACCGCGAGGGCATCACATAATTGAAGCGAACGGTAAAGAATCGTCCACATTCCAGAGCGCTGAAAATTTTGCTACTTCAAGACAAAAATACACTGTTCGTGGAAACCGCGTTCAATATTCAGCAGCAATAGCTCTCCGGTTTTATCGCTGTTACAGCTTCTCACTGCATTGTGACATGACGGACATCGTTTGTGTCAACGTCGTCAAGCGTTGAACGGCCGCGATGAATAATTCACATCATCAAGACCTAGGTCGCAAGGGCATGTTGGAACCTTCGATGACGGCCATTGTTTCGTTAGTCGGTGTAAAAATTAATTCCCATTACGGCGAGCTTTTCCTTTCCTGAGGCAACGCAACGGCGTTGCATGTAACTCAATTTGCGTATTCGGGAAAAAACAGATTCGCCAAAAGCGCAATTGGACGGAAACGGTTGATATTTCTGAAAGCGTGGTGCAATTTTTGATTTTATTGGCTTCGAATTATCTGCAAACAGGCAATTTGTGGAATTGGAATTTGAATATCACGTAATTGGATATTCGCGGTTGGAACTTATTTTTGTCGTTTCTCTCGTAAAAACTCGTTCATCATACGGAACCATTACCAGCGAATATTTGCATCACTTCTACGATTACAGGATCCCTTTGTCATTCTAACAATTGAGCTTGGGAGTCGCGAAATCGCCGAGGCGGACTGCCCAGTTACGTGTTGCTCTATCATTTTCCCTACTCATTCGAAATTGACGGTTCAACACAATCGCCGCTCGAAATCGGAGTCCTTGGAATATTTATTTTTACGGAACCGAATTACTAGATGCATACGTTCGATGTCAACAATTTTCTCCTTCGTCTTGTAATTTTCAACTGCAATTCGTCCTTAATATTAAAAATCTTATCACCGTAAATCTTACACTTCGCAATGTGAAAATACGGCTATTTGTACTCGATATCTAAATCTTTGTGGGGCTTTCCATTTTTCGCTTTGAATTCAATATTCTAATTTGGTTTATTATTGAATAAAAAACCATTGGAATCGCCCGAAAAAAATGTTTCTAACCCTCTCAAAATTTAATGTTTTGCGTTTCAACATGTCAAATCCGAATATCCAATAAAAACGCTGCAACAGTGATTTATTATTCCTTCGCTTCAATAATGATTTACGAATATATTTGTGATAGTAATTATTCCAACATTTGTGAACGTTCTCACCGATAAAGAGGTTGGTCACTTCAGTGGAAACTTACGTTGCAACGATCGTAATTTAAATAATTTTTCTTCTTCCTGATTTCAAAACTAGAAGCTAAATTTTTCGCCTGACGGTGTAGTTGAAGAGAGTGTTTGACAACCATTTCAACGAGCTCTTATAGATTTCGAGATTCTTATAGATTCAAAGACTCTCGAGTTATACCTTCGTGCCAAATTTCTGAAAATCTCTCATTCAGACACAAAAGCTGCGATAACTCGAGAACCAATAAAGCTATCGACCCCGCGATGGTCTCATTCGTTTCAGCGTCCAAAATTCTTTAGAAATTTATGAGCTTGATCTGAAAAACTTTGGAAATAGGAATTTTCTCCCCCTCAAAACCTCTCATAAGTACCCTTAAAATTAAGTTAGAGATTTGGTTGAACAATCGAGCCATTGTCAGGCCAAAATTGATTTTTGGGGGAAATTCCAAAAAATTAGCTTCTATAATTTTGTCGGAAAAGTGTTCATAGCGTACAGTGTACGGCGGATAGACAGTATTTTTTTTAAATTGAATATTCGGATTTTAGATGCCTTAAAACCCAAAATATTAAATTTTGAGGGGGATTAAAATTTTTCTTTTCTTGGGCGACTACGATGGTTTATTATAGAAGTATCAACCAACATTTATTCTGTATTGGTTCTCGAGTTATCGCAACTTTTGTATTGAATTTGGGAGATTTTCCGAAAGTTGGTAAAAATCTTTCTATACTCGTTGCAATGGTCGTCAAACACTCAACTACACCTGACAAAAATGAGAAAAAATAAAAATGATGGAAGTTACAATCGTTGATACATAGTTTTCCCCTATAGTTTCCAATCAGTTTTTTGGTGAGAACGTTCACAAATGATCGGTATAATTGCTATCACAATAATAGCACGATAGTCTTCTTAAATCATTCATTTGGAACTAAGTAGGTAGTCAAACTGTGGAAAAAGTTTTTATTCTAGTTACTGATACCGTCTCAGAAAGGTGGAATGTTCTCGATTGAATATTTTTGTCCAGTTTTGAATGATTCCCAATCCATCCGAATTCGAATTATTGTTTAAACCTCAGGGTAATCAGTCACTTACTAGGTTATTCCTCTCCAACTAACGAGAAACATGTTTATTCCTCGTATTTCTTGGCTCTCGTTATATTTCTTTAAAAAAAAAAAAAAAACTAACCCGCCTCATATTATGGTTTCATGCTACACAGTTTGCGAAGTCGTTCGCCGTCGTCAAATGTCTCAGGATTGACAAGCTGTCAAACTGTCAACATGACAGGCCCTGGTTAGTCCGCTTCAGCTAACTTCAGTGTAAAATTTAAAAAAAAAAAAAAAAAAAAAATTTTAATTAAACGGTAACTAAAAACAACAACTAATAATCAGGAATGTAATTTAAAAAACAAAAGAAAATTAAAATAAACAATTGTACATGTTGCTGTTAAATGATATCAATTGGAGATGTGGTTTTCATTCATGTTTTGAAGCTGAATTTTATTTTCATTTAATTTATCTAATTTAATTTTATTTTATCTACGACTCATTTAATTTTATCTACGAAGATTCTTTCAATAGAGCGTATCTACAGTTAGTAGTCATTCCTAAATTCCTTAAACCAGCGACATGAGACCGAAAATGGTGCCTTGAAATATCATAAAATAATAATAATCATTAATAATAATTAGTATTAATGATTATTATTTTCCGGATAGAAATAATTACTGAAAAAAACCATCCCATACGGGCCAAGAGGTTAAAGGGTGAAAAGTGATCTTTACACAAAAATTCCTTCCTCTATTGGGGGTCTGAGAAGGCAACTAAACTTCCCTTCGAAGGATCATAATGAGACTAACCCTCATCCCCTAACAACCCGTTCTGCGAGAGTCAAAACCATCAGGTCCCACTGGCTTACCCAGTATTTGAATAACTTAGCATCAAAGGAACTACAGCGGTTGGAATTTAAGCTTTCCTTCGCCGGAAATGAGTTCCAAGTTTGGCCTGTATCTTAACTATAGGAGCCCGGTGACTCTTGTGAAATCGAACTTGAAAAATAATGAACTGGAAACGAAGGTCGCGTCGAGGGTGAAAATATGATCCCTTAAAGGGAGATGGGAAGCGGAAGTTTGTACGATGAAGAAGTTAAAAACGATGGTTTAGCATTTAGCTTATCACGGGATTGAGGCAGTTGCTATGGCGAACAGCTTTTGAGGGCTCAGAGCCAAAATACTTCCTTTGCTCGGCCATTTTCATCAATCAAAACCTGCCATAACATTAAATAAGCGGCTAACTTGATAATATATTTTACAAACAGAAGCGAAATATTCGAACTGACGTCTTTTTCAAAGAAATCGACCATAAGCAGAGCTATGATTTCCATGCCACGAAAAATGGAGCTTTTAATTAACCATAACTTCTATGTTTACGTAGTAAATGGAAATAATTAGTCTGAAAATTCGAGTTCGAAACGGAATATCAAAAACACATGTTGAACCAGTGTTTGAGTGTCCGTCAGTCCGTTCATTGGCTCATTTCTTTAACCAGTAGTACTGCGCACGTACGGAAGTAATGCGCACTATTGGTTTTCAAACGTACTTGAAGAAAAATGTCTCCAATAAAACGAGAGGCAGAATTTATCTTGGTTTTGAAGAGAAAGACAAGCGCGTTTCTCATTGGCTCGCCCTATTCAAGGTCACGGCCCAAGGGTAGCCATGCTGGAATTTCCTAGATAACCGCTCGCTCTCCATAGGCCTTTTGACGTTTGACGAATTTTCACTCATTTCAAAAGACATAAAAATTACATTATAATACAGCGATGTTCATATTCAACATTAAAAACTTCACGGTGCATTCGAAATCCTAATTAGCCCTGTGCTCTGAAGTGAGTGCCAAGAGTAATCCAACGCTCCTTCGCCGCAAGATGAACAGCATTGCCAGGCCGCCCTAATTATCCAAATTTATTCTGCCTCGTTCCCCTCCCAATATCAAACGGCTTACGATCCATCACTTTTCCCTCTCCTCATTTGTTACCAGCCAAGCGGAGAGATGAGAGGATTTCCCGCACATTCGGTCCCTCGGGAAGATTTCCATGTTTTCTCTTCTCCAAGAAAGTTCCATTTGATATTTCGTTTCACCATGGGAAATACACTCGTTTCTTGTTGATGAATTAATGCTCTTGGGTACGCTCGATATATTCGTCTCCGCAGTGAAATTTCGTGTGCAACAGCCCTTATAACTGCAATGTCGCGCTAATTTGACCGCCTAAAATAAATGTCTGTTTATCATAGAGCTGCACAACGAGGGTGAGATGGCGTTTACAATTGATTAAAATATGTGGGAAATTTCTACACGTTTAAAATATTGATAAAAAATTTCTCGAAATATAAAATAAAATAAAAATTATAATTAATTAATAAAATAAAATTCAAAACCTATACTGTCATTTTGTACTTTTACAGCTCTTGCCCCCAAATTATTATTTAAAAAAAAAAAAAAAAACTTATCTTTTGATACTCGAAAATTAAAGGCGACGAATACAAATTGAGTGTAGAACGGTTTCCATCTTCCGATTGAAAATAACCAATTTTCACGCTTGTCGATATTCGTTAGCGAACAGCTGTCTTTCTATATTCAAACGTAACGCAGAACAATCGAATTTCAAACTGCTCTTCGGATATTATTCAACTCGGAGCACCTACTTTCCGGTTTCATACGGAGTTTTCGAAACTCGAGGAACAAAGTACAGCCCTAACCAAACAATTCAACCATTTTATACTTTCCTAAACCTCTTAGTGAAGTTATGAGTTGTGCGAGAGCGCTTCGGGTGCCCGCGGGCTCGCTCTGCTGCTTCCAATTCTCGAGGAAACTTCAAGTTGTTTCGCACACCTGCCCGGCGAGAAAACTGCGGCTGAAACTTATTCTGATCTCGATGTACGAGCGCTTTCTTATGTAGAATCGCTCTAAATGAATCTTAATTGTCGAAATGGAACTCGCGAGATGAGTGCGTAAATTGGAAATTTGTCACAGCGTTTATGGACTTCGAGGTTCTTTGGGGCGCCTAAATTCGGAGCGATGGAAAAACTGAAAACTGCTGCTAATGACTGTGCTACGGTATTCATAGCCTTTCCACGCCACTTTTGCGATTATTTCGCCTGCCTGAGTCGAGGCTTTCGATTATAAAAGCGAACGAGAAAGTCCGAGATGCAAAAAGGCTCACGTATTTAATACTTCTTCCGGAAAAATGGAAAATTTGAAGGGAAGATTAGTAAAAATAGTAAACCGATACGAATGTACTATTGTTTAAAGCGGTTTAGCGATTTTTTGTAAAAAAGTTAAATAATTCTGTTAAAAAAAAGGAATTTGTACCGAAAACTCATAGTATGTACTTAATTTCTTACATCTGCTTCATGCGTCAGATAATATAACTCTAGAATAGAATTTTTGACTGTATAATATAATTCTTCATTCATATTTTGCATTTTACAGGTCAAAAAAAAAAAAAAAAAAAAAAAAAAAAACGGGCCCAACGGTTGGGACGGGTTTTAAAATGTTTGTTGGGGTGATTGGATAGATTGGATAATGATTGAGTTTTCTCGCCTGGGTCTCCTGCCGTACTTTCGCGTTATTCACATAAATTGTAATATTTTGATTTTTACAGACCACAAAAGTTATTATATTTGAACCCTTAAGGTCTTGAAATGTTTCTTACGGCGAGTAAACACTAAAACATATCGACTCTTATGGCGTGTAAAAATCAAAATAGAAATAACTCCGGACGCGAGTATGTTTTCCTTTTTTCAGTCTATAAGAGTCAATATTTTCTGGTCGTACGGGGTCTCGAAATGTTCGTTATTTCAAGTAAATGACCCTTGATTTTTTCATTTACTCGCTCGTAAAGTCATGCTGCACGATTGCTTTATTTTTATTCGGATCGATTAAATAAAGTATCAGTTGGGTCAGTATAAATTAATTTAAACGAACGAGTTTCTGTTAGTCTCCAGCGTAAATTGATTCCATTTCACGCGATTGCAGTTTTAAATAATTTTCCTTCAGAGTCAAATTTAGTTTTGTCCAATAGAGTAATAATCAAGACACATCCTAACGTGCTCATTTGGCCGAGTGAAATATTTCAATAGTAATGTAATTGTTTTTCGAACTCATCTTTCGATATTTCCCTCTCCCTGATGACTTCATTGCCTTTGGGATATTCCGCGCTATTTCTACCCTTTTCAATAAAACCCTGGCGAAAGCGAGGAAGTCGATTCTGAAACAATATAACTTGGCAAATGTTCCGCTGGGAGCGAAGTGCTCAGCTCGGAAAAGACCCGTAGAGCTTGGGTGTCATAATCGAGCTTCCTTCGCGATAGAGTTTTTTCCGAGAGGTGGCCTAGGGGGAGCTGTCCGGTCAAAAGCACTCTTTTCTCTCCGCCTCTGATATCAGAGTCTTTTTCGAAATTAGACGAGATTACGTGCTCGGCTGAACTGAAGAGCCACTTACACAGAGCTCCAATGCGAAGCGACAAATGGTCGAGCATTTTTCGTCTCCGTGGTGATAAATTTCTTATACAGCATGTTTCATCTGGACTTGGTCCAACCATTAACGGGGTGAATATTTATGAGGACGGTCTTTCAACCGAGAGACAACTGCCATTTCATGGCCCTCAACCTGAGCGTGTCCTTAGCTCGTCAAAATGTAAATCATTACAAAGGAGGAACAGCGTTTCGTGAGAATGAGACTCACCGGTACTTAAAATGAAATAGTTCGAGAGACGTGACAATTTACGTTACAACAGGTTTCTAATTCGAAGAGTTTCGAATCGAACGGTAATAGTTTCCAAATTGGAAATTGACTGACCGACGTTGGACAAAATAAGGAGATATCCTTCAAAACTATCCACTTTCTAAAGATTTTACATGGGCTTTTTACTTTCTTTTCAAACAACGAAGTATGAAGTGTGTGTTCTTCCCTCCCTTGAAAATATAGTTTTCACCCCATTTCAAATCGAATGGTTGAGACAAGTTGGTCGGATGTGTTAAGTTTTGTCGGAAACTGCTAAAAATGTCGGCTTTTGAGAAAAACCAAAGAAAAAAAAACCAGCCGACCTGGAACAATTAGATACTTGAAAACAAAAATCGAAAAATAACTTGATGAAAAGCACATTTTATGCAAAAAAAAAAGAAAAACAAGTAGTGTGCATAGATTACACAGTACTTCAATGTTTTGGTCGGTAACAGGTATAAAACAATCATAATATCAAGAAACTCATTCAAAAGCCGCAACGTTCGTAAATCATAACCGTTGTTCTGGGTTGGTGAGGGGGAGAAGAACCAGGCGACATGTTCTCCGATTTTTTATTTACTGGCCGAGTACTTTCACCCCTTCGGGCATCCTCAGGGCGATGTGGTACCATAGGTTACCACAGCTGAGGATGCCCGAAGGGGCGAAAGTACTCGGCCAGTAAATAAAAAATCGGAGAACATGTCGCCTGGTTCTTCTCCCCCTCACCAACCCAGTACAATGAGAGATGCGACGACTCAACCAAGAATAACCGTTGTTGAAAAACTACCTAAGGTACTCAATAGCAGAAAAAAAAACATGAACCAGTCCTTTCTAAATACAAATAATATTTGGATACCGCGGAAGTAAGTTATGTGAACCTAACGTGGAACAACGACCTAGAAAGTACTTCACTACCTAAAATATTAATATATATTGACTTTTGAGGACTATGAAGGTTTTTGAATACAAGAAATAAGAGAATAGCTCGGATGTACGTTGTGTGACCCTCCCCCCTACCCCGTTGTGGCGTTGTGTGGACATCAGACGTCATTCACTCGCCATTATAAACATTTGATCTCAAGCGTAAAATAATATTGATTTTTGTGGCTTGTAATAATCGATATAGCGTATAAGGTGTGTGAGCCAAACGATATAAAACACGGTTTTTTAAGTGTGGTCATTTTTATAGCAAGGAGATCCAAATACACAAAGTGCTCGAATAACATTAATGACAATTCGAATCCATCGGAAGTACGGCGTGTGATACCAATAACAAGCAAAAATTAGCTGACGTAGAGAAATATTTCAAGTCCCACAGCATTCAAATGTAATAATTTTCGCGGCCTGTAAAAATCAAAACACAAGATACGAACTAGTAAAATTGTGAAAATGCTCATAACGTCGAAGTAAAGTGTGTAAACCAATAGATAAAAAACAAGCGTCACCCATAGCTGAAATTTCTGTGCTATCCTAATTATGGATACGCTTAATTTTGCAAATTCACTAGGAGCACATTTCCAAAAAATTTCATTGAGATTCATTCATTATTTTTGGCGATACGATGATTTTGATCATTTTTACCATAGACAGACAGACACACGGACACACAGACACTAAGAATTGTACAGTATAATTGAGGGCATACTCACCCGTTTTGAAAGCGATAGTTCTTCATCGCCAAGTGAAAATTGGAGGATATGTTCAGTTTTGAAGGAACAAAAGTGGATTGCTTCTGGAAAATCGCATTTAGGACGAGTTCGACAGAAACACCGATCTCCTCAATGCGGGCTCCACAGCCATTGATTTTTTTTTCATTTAAACTAACAGAAGAGATATCCGAGAAAATAAAATAAGGAATCGCTCATCCATACGCACATTTACATCTGAAGAAAACTATAGTCTTATATGAGAAATGAGCCTTAAACCTTACTGTTCAAGCATTTCTCCAATTTTCGCGTGACAACATAATTATGTTATCAATTTTATTTGCAAGCTCTAAAAAGTTGAGAGACGCGGTTTCGAAAGTTCCAGCGAGATATAGACTTGCAAAGTTAGTTAGATTTGGTTTTGCCTTCGGCCGGAAGAAAGCGAAAAAAGGTTCGACTGCTAAACGCGGTTTCAAAAGACGGTTCGATATTTTTTCAACCGCTTCACTCGGTTAAAAAGTGCCGACGGCAGCTTTTCGCTTCAAGCCACAGTGTACGGACTTGTACGCTCTTGGAACTTAGCTTCTTCTTGCGGATGAACTTTGCTTCAAATTCTGAACTTGACCCCGGATCAAACAAAGAACGACGGCCTTTCAGCCACGTGTTTGCCAGCTAGGATCCGCTGGGTAAAGTTTTATAAAAGTTCTATTAACTTTCGTGGATATACTGAAACCATTGCTCTTACCATCGACGATTTGATTTTTCATCCATACGCCGGACAAGTTTTTCTCTAGTGTAACTTATAAAATTATACAGAGAATAATTGGATTTCAAACAGCTTGGATAACGAGAATTATTTTCTCCACTAGTACGCGATTTTTTACCGACTTCTCATAAGGACGAGAGAATAAAAAAAATCCAGATTGTAATTGAGTTTTCATTCTTTATTAGACTTTATGTCATCAATTGTCTTTATGATTTCATGTCTTTATATTTCTTTAGCCAGACGTTTTTGAACTTTCATTCTACATTTTAAATTGACAAAGAACTCTATTTTTCAATTTTTTCGATTCTTCTTAATGTTTTCTTTTACATTTCAATAGATAGATTTTCTTAAATTTTCTTTAAATAGATTTTCATATCAATTTTTAGATTTTTTTTCAATTAAATTATATTTTTTCCGGTTTTATTCCTAAATTATCTTTTTATTTTCAAACTCCCAGCGTTTCTGCCAAATTCCAATCATCATGAGAGGAACATATAGGACACTTAGCATTTTCCCTACGCTCGTTATACGTTCAGTCAATAATATTGAATTGCACTCCCAGTTTATAGAAGTTATTTATTTATCCTGGCAATGTTTGTTTTAAATATTTTGTCAAGAAATTCGAAGTTCTTTTTTTTTTTGGAAAAAATTAGCTTCAAATGTATTTACAGATAATGGAAAGATATAAAGATAATGATAATTGAAAACCGTAACTCTGCTAGTCCTTATGGAAATAATAGTTTTTCCAAGTCACAACAAAACAATATTCACTTATTCGCCAGACAACTTCGATAAAAATTCCATTATCGATTGTCCGGCTATAATTTTCTGTACCATAATAAAATGCTGCGTTGAATTACGTTACAAAAATAAATAATTTCAACTCATTTGAATGTTACTCATTTAAATCTAATTAATTATAATTACTGGATTTACGGATTCTACGTGCCTTGAAATATAAAACATCAAATTTCGAGGGCAATTGGGCTTTTTTTGGCGTTATGGTTTATTATTGAGTAATAAATAAAACAGGTCCCAGGACTTTTTCTGGAGGACGAAGAACGGTCACAGCAGCAAAATGGGATCGTTCACTATACTCGTTCTACTATACCGCAAGGCATCACGGTCTTGAAGGAGAGATAGAGAATTCTAGAATGCTCCCACGTTCTTTACTTTTCTATAGCTTAGATGAAAAATTTGTCCACGTTTGATATACTCGGAGTACATTATTTTCGCAACCCTCGATAAAATTAATTGTTTACGGGCGCATTCCTGTGATGAATTATTCTATTTCGCCTCGCTTCATCATGAATATTTTAATTAACCGTACTCTTTGAGAACCTTAATGAAATAACGTAATTTAATTTCGTCGAGGATGAGAGTCAACGCACGAAGTACTCTCTAATTTATTTATACCATCGAGTCCTTCCGCTTCCGTAGGCCTCTTCAGAATGAATCTATCAGTAAGTTGTATCCGTGCTTTTTGTTTTACAGAATCGACTCAAAATTATAAGAGCTTCACTTGGAAAAATCACTGGAAAAAACAGGCAATTCCACTGTAAATATAGCTGGTTACAACACAAGTTGATGATTTTCTTGGCGCATAATAAACTGTAGCAGAAGCTAAAACAGAAGCAACCGGAAATAGCATAAATTTGCACAATCATTAGAAGCGATTATAGTTTACTATTCAATAATAAACCTTTGAAATCGCTGACATAAAAATGTCTAACCCCTCTCAAAATGTAATTTTTCACTTTTCAAGGTACGTAGAGTCCGAATATAGGATAAAAACAGTTCTGTCCGTTCGCCGACCTCCGTCAACACTTATCTGAAGAAACAATAAAATCTAAATACTTGAAGTTTTCGCCAAAAATCAATTTTGGTGTAACAATGGCTCAATTCTTTAGCCTCAATTTCCAAGGAATTTTTTGAGGGTTTTGAAAGGGGAAAATTCACAGTTCCCAATGTTTTTTAACAAAGATGTATTTTTGGTGTCAATTTATGCAGATTTTTAACGCTGAATCTTGTGAGATCATATATAATAATAACGGAGCCGATAGTTTTATTTGTTCTCGAGTTCTCGCAGTTTTGTGTGGCATACTCGAAAACTTCGGCAAGATAGAATAACTTGAGACTTTCTATAGCTAAAAATAACTTCCTGTACTATTCGGATTGCTCGTCGAACACTCTACTATGCTGTATCGTTAGGCAAATAAATATTATCTAGATAATTAAGAAAATAAAAATGATCGAATTTACGATAGTTTCCAAGTGGTTTCCCATGTGGTTGCCAATCTCTTGTTAGGTGGAAACGTTGAAAAATTACCGGTACAGTTACGACCAAAAGTGCATTAATTGATTTTCAATCATAATTGAAACAATGCAATATTTAATTATTGTACAGTCATTGAAAGTATTTTTAACCATGATTTTCGCTCATGTCGTTGCAATGGCACGAAATCCAAATCATCTCTCACCCGAGGGGATAAACTTGTTAATAACTTTATTACAAATTATTACGTTTCTTCGTTTGCGTTTGACCTCTTAAAAGGTAAACGATTTTGCCATATAATTGAAAACATGCCAAATTGGACTTCTCTCGAGTTTGTTTCACCAACTTCTCTCCCCCGTTTTCAATCTTGCTTTTCCCTCAAGCGTAATATCATTATCGTTAATGAAGCACCTGCTTGAAATATCTTTTAACCTTTTTACCCAAACGAAGTTCGCTCTGGGTTTCGAATTCGTCGGCCTCGCGGTGAAAATAAAATGTTACAAATAAGAAACTCGGTTTACTTAGGTGGGATTCTGCCGACGTTAAAGAACGAGCCATGTCGACTAGGAATCGAGGTCCGTTTTAATTTCCGAGTCCCATAATTCCTTGGGGGCCAAATCGAGAAAAGTGGTTCACAGCCTATTTCGGACCGAAGAGAAAAGTATCCGCTTGAGACTCACAGGTTTTCCTTCGGAACCTCTGGCCAACCTATGCTGGAGGCGGCTGTCATTAGAAACCTCTGAGTAAACACTCGACCACTGCTTTCATCCAGCGCCCACTTGCGGCTCGACTCGAACGTCTCCGGTCGACTTCACCACTCTAATTTCGCTTGAAGAGCCGTTTTTTTTCGTAGCCAGTCATTTCTACCGCCGGTTTCCCCCGTCACTTATTTGAAGTTGAATTTGTATTTGTCAAAAAGAGGAATCGGCCATGGAAATTATATGTTGGAAATGATTCATCTGAACAAGTGTTGGCCGAGGAAAATCATTCGGTTCGTTTTAGCTTTTTCCGTATGTTCGATGTATTTTTATTCGTTGGGCGCCGAATTTCCAAAATTCGTCAGTCGTCGGACGATTTTCAACAGCTCTTGATTTAACATTCCATTCTGCCCTTGGGTTTCTCGTGGATTTCGAAATAATAACAGCGATGTTCAGTATCGTCCCTTCGCACATTTTTTTATCGGGATAAAATTTAAATTCAAGGTTCCAGAAAACCAGATCCGTCATTCGGTTGACCGTTCGTTCACTGAAACTTTCCATTTTTTTGCCTTATATATTGGTTTATTATTCAATAATAAACCATTGAAATCGCCCAAGAAAAAAATTTCTAACCCCCTCAAAATTTGATGTTTTACGTTTCAAGGCATGTAGAATCCGAATATCCAATAAAAAAAATTCTGTCCGTACGCCGTACGCCGTTAGCAGTTTTCCGGCCAAACTGTAATAGCTAAATTTTTGAAATTTTCACCAAAAATCAATCTCGGTCCTTCGACGGCCCAACTTGCTTGCTCAACTCTAAGGGTATTTTTGGGAGGTTTTGAGGATTTTTGGAGAAAATTCATATTTTCCAAGGTTTTTCAGAAAAAGCTGTACGTGGTATCAAATTGTATTGATTTTTGGACGCTGAGTCGAATGAGACCATCGCGGGGTCGATAGCATCGCTGGGTCGATAGCTCGAGTTATCGCAGTTTTTGTGTCGAATTTGGGAGATTTTCAGAAATTTGACATGAGGGTATAACTCGAGAGTTCTTGGAGCTATAAAAATCGTTCTATACTCATTGGAATGGTCGTCAAACACTCTCTCCAGCTGTACGGTAGGGCAACAAATTTAGCTTTTAATTAGGAAATTAAGAAAAGTAAAATAGATTAAAATTACAATAGTTGCTACGGAATTTTCCCCGATAGTTACCAATCTGTTTTTCGGTTGAAATGTTCACACATGTTCTGAATAATAACTATCTGAAATGGATAGTCTTCTGAAATTTTATTTGAAGCGAAGGAATAATAAACAACTGTACAATCATTTGCAGCGTTTTTTTGCCTTATATATATTGTCGTTTTCTTCGCGTTAAAAACAGAACTCAAATTCCTAGGTCGCAAACCACCACACCGTTCTAGCCACAATACTAAGGACTCTCACCACACTCGGATAGTTGCAGTAAATTAGAGGCGCACCCCCTGAGACTATAAATTCGTCGTTCGACGGACGAATTTCTATCCCTCCTGTCGGACGACTTCACTAATCTCCCGTGGGATATCTTCGTCCCGCGCTCTGTACACGCGATGACCGTAGGTTACGATTCTGCAAGCATCTATAGTGAACGGTGCCATCAGGCCGCTAAGTGGCCATTATTGAAATCACATTCCTCGATCGATTCAGAGCTACCGACCACCGGAGAATTGGCTTAATTTAAATTGTACCGCCGCCGACCGTTCGTATTATTCCGATTCCATACGTGAATAATGCGACCGTAACTGATACTGTCTGATAATGCTCGCCCGAAACACGTTAACAAAAAACGAAAAAATATTATAACTCTTCATGTCCGTTTAGTTTGAAGAATTCGCTGTCTATCGTGATGTCCTATACCTGAAATAGTAGTATTTTTCGTTTGGTTATCAATAATAATCTCTTCTAATATTTGAAATATTAATTATACCTAACTATCACATTTCTAATGCTGACCATTCATGCGCGTTCTTCCCCTGTTAAAATAACAAAAGGGATAGTTTTTTATTTATTTTTCCCCTGAAATTCTTTGCGTTGGTGGACGTCAGTACTTTATCACACGGAAGAAAGAGGAAAGGGTTCGATAGGGGATACTCGAATTTTTTCATAACTACTTTAGCCGCATCTATGCAGACGCTAAAGACACTGACTGAAAATCTCTACGATTTTCCTTGATCTTCGGAAACTTACCGCACAAAGTGGCAGTTTTATCGAACATTTTCCCTATTCACTGACTTTCTGGTTTATAGTTCAATTAATAAACATTGTAATCGCTCACTCAAATTTGTTCAACTACACTCAACATAATTATGATGTTTTACATTTCAAGGCATGTAAAATCCAATTATCCAATTCGCAACTAGAATGAATAAATAAAAGTTGTAAATAATTGTACGGTGGTACATTATTCCGTTAATTTAATTAGGATTTAATTAGACCAACAACTTGTGATCGTTCTCCATCCCGAACGTTTTTTGATGTTTCATCCCAACAACCAATTGATAAATAATATGAGGAGAAACTCCTTAGAACGATTGTAATTTTAATTATTTTCATTTTTCAAAATTAGCTAGCTAAAAGTTGAATTATTCGTCTAACAATACTGCTCAGGAGAGTGATGATCATTCAAACGAGTATAGAACGATTTTTATCGCTCGAAAAATTCTTGAGTTACGTCCTCATTCAAAATGTCTGAAATTACGAAAATTCTACACAAAAGCTGCAAAAATGTGAAAACCGTTACAGCTATCGACTTCATTACGATCACAAAAATGATAATTTCAAGAATTTAGCTATTAGTTTTAATTTGATATTTTACCTAATAAAGTGTTGACGGCGGACATGCAGAATTTTGTATTGGCTTTTCGGATTCGACATACCTTGAAACTGAAAACATAAAATTTACATAAAATTGAATAATAATCACCAAGACTCAATCTTAGTCTGCAAATACCTCAATTCATCATCCAAGTCGCGACCTAAACCTCAAGGATATTTTTAGGGGGTTTTGAGAAGATTCGTATTTTCCAAAGTTTTTCAAAAAAAGGTGTATTCGGTATCAATTTCTATAAATTTTTGGACGCTAAATCGAATGAGACCACCTCAGGGTCGATAACTTCATTGGTTCTCGAGCTATCGCAGCTTTTGTGTTGAGTTTGGGGGATTCTCAGAAATTTAGTATGGAGGTAGAACTCAAGAGTACTTTGAGCTATGAAAATCGTTCTGAGCTCGTTGGAATGGCCGTCGAACACTCTCTTCAGCTGTAACGTTAGGCAAAAAATTCAGTTTCTGATTTGGAAATTAAGAAAAATTAATAAAATTACAATAGTTGCTACGGAGTTTTTTTCTTGTAACCAATCTGTTGTTCGGTGAGAACTTTCACAAACGCTATCCCAAATGGATAGCGTTCTTAAAATCATTATTGAAGCGAAGGAAAAATAAATCACCTTACTACAATTTGCAGTGTTTTTTCCCTTGGAGGCTTTCTCCCACGTTTTGACGTGTCCTGATATTCCAAGGGAATGAAATGTGTGGTCAGCTCACATAATCCAATATGGAACGGAACTGGTTTTTTTTTTAACAATCCAGTTTTTTTCCTATTATTATTTTATAAATTTTTTTCTACATAGATGCTTCATTCTAGGGTACGCCATAAAGCACGTGTCATAATATAATCTAGAGTACTTTTTTTGCAGCCACTTCAATAGGTGGCAAGGTAAGCGTTTACCTTCGAATTCAGAAGCGAATTCACGTTTCCTCATAAATGACGCTAACGAGCTTGTTAAGTGGTACCTGATCTAACGTGCTCCTAGTACATAGCTGGGCAGCCAGGCTGCACACAGTCATTAGCAACACCTCAAGTCTGAGGCCTCTGTGAACTAGGAAATTTGTAGCCTGCCATTTCGACCAGTCGACCATTTCGAAGCTAGAAACGTTGAAAGAGGAAACGTACTCTACCCGTTCTGTCCTTGAGGCTTTGAAATTCAAGCACTTCTAAGACCGGTCATTTGCCAATTTGATAATAACGTACTTGTTGACGCCTGTGAAGCGTAGATGAAAACTGCAACGGCGAAGCGAAAATGCTTTTGTCTCACTGCGCATTGTGCGAGTCTTTTTCAACTGAGAAACTGTTTTTTTGCCTCTGGTTTTCCCCCTTTATTTTCAACCTAAAAAACGCTGCAAATGATTGAACAGTGGTTTATTATCCCTTTGCTTCTATTATGATTTAACTATCATGATAGTAACCATCCCAAACGTTAGTGAACGTTTCCACACAAAAATGGATTGAAATAAAGGAAAGGTAAATAAAACTCCTTCGCAACTATGATAATTTTCTAATATTCTACGCGGCTTGGAAAATTATTATATCACCTGTTCGGCCGATGTGCTAAGCTAGGTTGGTTTATTTCTGCTTTATATTTTTGCTTAATTCAATTCTTCTTCCAGTTTATTCTTGAGTCTCTGAAAATTGAGAAAATTGCTCGTCTTTATCGAGGGAATATTTTGTTACAATTCATATAATGGCCCCTTTCAAACGCGACATTAAGATGTTTGTTTCTCGTTCTGGCTGGAGCATTACGAGCGCTATCTTGGCTCGAAAGCGACATCGACTTTATATTACGAGGTGCTACCAGCACTCAAAACGATCCTCAGCTCGCTTTTCTCTTTCTCTTTGTTTTATATTAATTATTGCTCAAGTTGGGTTGGGTTAGGTGCCGGTTCTCTCCAAGCTTCTCTTTTTGTTCATCTCGGTTTTGTCGCTCTCTATCCTCGCCAAACAACGGGAGGTTTTCATTGTGCGAATCATCCGAGACAAAACAAAGGATCGCTAGCACTTAACACATCAAAGTTGAGGTATTGTGCGGTTAGTCTGGCCTTCGCGGCTGTTCCTAGTCAGATATCCGGAACTGTCTACCTTTTGCCATTCAAAACCCTCCTTCCTGCATTGTGCTCCTTCCCCGAGCTAGACGCCCGAAACTCCCAACAACTCTTCGATGTTTCGTTCACGTGGAGTTAGTACCAACGCAAAGTCCCTCATCCGAGGATGAGCGCTCTAAAATATGAGAGGTAGGAATTTCGAAATTATTTCGAACCGACCGAAAGTTGAAGCGTTTCATTATGAAATAGTTTTACCGCTATTGGTTGGCTAGCTACTCGAAGGATCCAAAAAAGAAAAACAAGTTACTGAGCTACAAGACAAAACGAACACAAACATCTTACGAATTCATCAGGTGGATGGATTGATCCTTCAATGAATGGGTTGAAACTCTTATTCATCCTAGTGGATGGCATCCTGAAGGGTTTAACCGGAACTGAAATAAATTATTTTTACTTCCATATGGAAATCTATTTTTAAAATAAATATATCAATATCTACGTTTAAAATAAAAATATCAATATCTATTTTTAAAATAAAAATATTAATATCTATTTTTAAAATAAAAATATTATTATCTATTTTTTTTTAAATATTAATATATTATAAAATATCGAAATATATAAAAAGAATATATTTTTACTTCCATGAGGAAATCTATTTTTAAAATAAAAATATTAATATCCAATTTAAAAAATCTATTTTTAAAATATTAATATATTTTAGATTTTCAAAAAATCTATAAAGAATCTATTTTTACCTCCGTATGGATGTATTATATTCGGCCGAAAAACTGAATTCGGAATGGTACTCTTCTCACTTTCAAAACAAGTGTCTCGAGTGTTTGTGTGTCAGACTGTCTGTGGTCAGAAAATTACTAAAGAGACCGTATCTAGGAGAAAAACGAATGAACACGATTATCTTATCAGGAAATATTCTCTCAGAGACTGTGCAAAATGAGCGCCATTAACGGATTTTGGGTAACAAACAGTACTCCCGAGGTATAACCATTCTAAGTTTTTCTGTTTTGATTTTTTATAGCTATTCGAGTCGAATTTTTCTTAGAATGCAGGATTTTTATCTATCGCCTCACATTCTTTACTTTCACGTTAGTTCAAGAGTCCATTAGTCAAGAATAGAATATTGTACTTGCTTCTTTTAGCACTTCTTCCATGATGGTTTGAGATCATTCCTTATTGAGCATGGTTGAATAATTATTGTAGATATTCGTACAAGCTAAATGTAATTATGATCATTAACGTATTCCTGATGAAGCTACATGAGAATCTGCTCCCACTATACATCAGACACAACCCGATTTTTTTAGGAGAGTATTACGCTTTCATAAAATATATATATATATATAGATGTAGTGGAATCGTGCAATGAAAAATAGAAGCGTGATTTTGGACTCAATTTTAATATTTACAAAAACGAACTTCTTCACTGCCTTTCGATTTATTCTCATTTTACCTTTCATTGTTGTCCTAGCGAATACGCAATCTTGACACCGAATTACGTCGTCCTGTGAAATGTTATTTCTTCCTCAATTACAGTTCCCAGCGTCTGGAAGGTATTTTTGAAACGAAAGGGAGCTAGTCTGAAGAAAACGCTCGGAACCTGTTGAATGTGAACATAAAAAGAACGTGGAAACTGAAGGGTAAGAGAAAATAGAGTTTCTTACGGTGCGACCCTTCTAAATTACAGTCTAACGACCTTTTGGTTCAGGAGAGGACTTTAAATATTCGAACTCGCTCAAGTTTATGGAACGAGCGGTACAATAGTTTTTTAATATCGTAAACTATAAAGGAGCAGTTGGGTAGTATCAGATGGCGTTGGAAAATAATCTAATCAACTGCAAAAATTAAGGGAAAAGATAAGCTGGTTTCTGAAAATAACTATTTTCATCTTTTTGTAAGAATAATTTTAGCCCCTCAAAAACTAAATTACGTTGATCACTCTATTAGAATGTAGAGTAGAACTTGCGGTGAATTAAAGTTAAATACACCGTTAAAAACAGTATGTATGTAAATTGGCTGAACAATTGATGTGGTAAATTCCGAGAACTTATTATCGAAAAATTCAAGTACGTTTGCTTCAATTCAATGCTAATATTTAAGAAAAAAATGAAAATGATAAGAGACGCAGTTTGAAAAGTTATAAAAAATTGAATTCGAGAATCACGCTGATCATCAAGTTTCCGCAAAGGCTTCCGGGTTTTTCTTGAACACGTTTAATTTTGATCGCCGTCGTCTTTTGTCGAATACAGAAACAGTCGGTTTCCCCAGTAAAATTTCCCCCGAAAGTACGGAAACAAGACAAAAACGTTGCCGAAACGAACGCTATTTGTTCCCTTTCGAACAATCCTCCTAGTTCTCCTTTATTGGGCGAAAAAAAAAAAACATTTTTTCCCCTCAGGATTGTTCGATTCGCAGGCGTAAAAAGAGAGGAAGTTTTGGCAGAAAAAATATAATTGCTTTACAGAGCTAGCCTTTCCCGTTGATGAGAGCGGGTCATGTTGTGTGAAAATTGCCGATGTAAAAGCAACGGCTTCGGTATGATAAACACGGATATTGGCATCGAAGATCGATTTAAACGTTCTAGTTCGAATGAAGAAGCGTCTGGTCATTACCGCCCTGTATTAACTATCCAATTACTGCCTATACTAGAAATAATTTGAATATTCTGCTCGTTCGTAGGCCTACGTTACACTATTATAAGCTTTAAGGCCTTGGCGACGAAAGAATTGTATGTTGGTTTATAATTTCGTAGTAAAAAATTGTAATCACTCACGAAAAAAATTCTAAAACCCCTTTAAATATGATTTTTACGTTTTAAGGCATGTAAGTACGAATATCTAAGGAAAAATTCTATCCGTCCGCAGTTTTTTGAGGAAACTATAATAGCTGAATATTTGAAATTTTACCAAAAATCATTCTTAGTTTGACCAAAAATGGCTCAATGGCTAGATTTCTCAACCAAACCTCTACTTTAATTTATATAGGTTTTTGACGCTGCAGCGAATGAGACCATAACGGAGTCGATAAGTTAAATGGTTCACGTGTTGAACTGGATTCGTCGAGATTTTGAAAACTTTGCCTTGATGGTATCGAGGTTTTATGGAGGACTTTCGTAAGGCAAATAATTTAAATTTAAATTAAATGAGTAAGAAAAAGTAATTATTATAATATTACGATAATTGCTGATGGAGTTTTGGATTATTATTCAATAATAAGATAATTGGAAGCAAAAAATTAGAGGGCAATTAACGAAAAAAAAACTAATCCCTTTCAAAGTTCGTTTAACGTTTCAAGGTTTCAAGGTACGTATAATCGCTGCCAGTATTTTCTAACTCTCTCTTTTTTTTTTCTTTTTTTTTTTTTTTTTAAATAGAAAAAGGTGTATTTAGCTGAATTCAATGAGACTGTCGCAGCTTCGGCACGAGGTTATTTTTCAAGCGATAAATATCGTTCTGTACCGTTCGGCGAATAAGTCAGCTTTTAGTTTGAAAATTGAGAATAATAAAAGTAATTAAATCTGCAATAGTTGGTAAGGAGTTTCCCCTTATAGTGAACAATCGGTTTTTAGGTGGAACAGTTCACATATGTTCGGAATAGTTACCGTCGTAAAATCTTGGTTTTTATTGAACCAAAGAAATAATTAATCCCTGGACTATCATTTGCAGCTTTTTACCGTTCAGTCTCAACCCTTAGTATTTTTACAATTTACTCACACAGTCATATCTTCGTTTAGACGTCAGGGAAAACAGTCAAATCATGTGCGATATAATTTTTTAATAATAATATAATTTTAATAATTATATAATTTTAATAATTACATAGTTTTAATAATTATATATTTTTAATTAATATAATATAATTAATATAATATTAATCATTATTACCAATATAATTTTAATTTTTTTATTCCAAAACACGTACAGCTACACGTTCTACGAACGAAAACATCTTTCATAATTTATTTTCTGACGCGAGGACGTTTCAATAAAAGGAAAAATCAAACTCGTTCTCTGCTATGCATTGACAGGTTATTTAGTCATTCGTCAAGAAATGATCCCTCACATACGCAACGCGCTCCAGAAATTCCTCCGGTGGAGAATGAACTTACCGTCTGATACGATAAAGCTTTACTCGCGTCTCACGTCCCGATTACGTTCCTTGTCTTACTCGTTATATTGACGACGAGGAATTCCGCTCCGTTGGTCTTGAGATTCGACTTCGCCGAATTAGGGTTTGTGAGACGGCTTAGGAAGGAAGAAACAAGAGGTTGTGCGGTTGTTGGTTGAATTTGTTGAAAGGGTTCGTTGTTCCGATGAGGTAACTCGGAAATTAAGCTCGTACTCGCCCACCGCAGCCGAGTCTACAGATCGACCTTCGTCGGTGAAGACAATGAGATAAGGAAATTAGAAGCGATTTGAACCATGAGCGCCTCTCGTGTCTGATGAATGAGAGCCATTGTCAGTATTTTTGCTACAACGGAATCGACTTATTGATTTTCTAGGTTGGCTGATACCTCAATGGAACCGGTTTAGGCTCCGAATATTCAATGAAAAAACGCTGCAAACGATTGTACGAAGATTTAAGAAGAGTATCCATATTAAGTAATATTATTCTGAACATTGTGAAAGTTCCCACCGAAAAACAGACTGGTAACTATAGGGGAAAACTCCGTAGAAACTAGAGTAATATTAATCATTTTTATTTTTCCTAGTTTTCGAATCAAAATAATTTTTCTTAGCCTAACGTTACAGCTGAAGAGTGTTTAACGAGCATTCCAACGAGTATAAAACGATTTTTATAGCTCCAAAAACTCTCGAGTTATACTCTCATGCCGAATTTCTGAAAATCTCCTAAATTTAACGCAAAAGCTGCGATAACTCGAGAACCAGTAAAGCTCCGCGATGGTCTCATTCGATTCGGTGTTCAAAAATCTATTGAATTTGATACCAAGCACACCTTTGTCCGAAAAGCTTTCGGAAAAACGAATTTCTCCCCCACAAAACCCCCCAAAAATACCCTTACAATTGAAGTAGCGATGTGGCCAAAGAATCGAGCCATTGTCAGGCCATGATTGATTTTTGATTTCAAGAATTTAGCTTCTATAGTTTCTTCGGAAAATTGACGACGGCAGAATTTTTTTATTGGATATTCGGATGCTAAGGACATGCCTTGAAACGGAAAACATCAAATTTTGAGGGTGTTAGACAATTTTTTTGGGCTATTACAATGGTTTATTATTGAATAGTTTAGTATATGATTAAATGATGGTATATTATTGAGAAATAATCCAAAATTCGGTCCGTCCATTGTAAACCATTTGACCCCCGTTTGAAGGGTAGAAAATTCTAATTATCCAATGTTTTTCAAAAAAAGGTATATTCGGTATTAATTCCTATACATTTTTGGACGTTGAATCGAATCATTGCGGGGACGATCGCTTTATTAATTCTCGAGTTATCGTAGCTTTTGTGTGAAACTTGGAGATTTTCAGAAATTATTATGCATGAGGCTATAACTCGTGAGTTCTTGGAGCTATAAAAATCGTTCTATTCTCGTTGGAATAGCTGTCAAACACTCTCTTCAACTGCACCGTTAGGCAAGAAATTTAGCTTTTAAATTGGAAATTAAGAAAAATGAAAACAATTAATAACAGTTAAATTTACAATAGTTGTTTCCGAGTTTCCCATATATCCCACTCTCAATAAGCCCCCACTAATCTCTTTTTCGGTGGGAACGTTCACAAATGTTTGGAATAATTACTATCACAAAAGGATGGTCTTCTTAAATCATTATTGAAGCGAAGGAATACTAAACCACTGTCACTGTCATTTGCAGCGTTTTTTATTTGTTATTCCGATTCTACATGCCTTGAAATGTAAAACATTAAATTTCCAGGGGGTTAGATTTTCTTTTCTTTTTTTTGTTTTGAACGATTACAGTACCTAGTTTATTATTGAATAATAAACCAATATAATGCTGCGGGTGTTCCCAACCTTGAAAATAATTTTTCGATCGTTTGAAGTATTTCAAAATAAGAGGACATTAGCGATCGCCCGCAG
Source organism: Tupiocoris notatus (assembly GCA_037159825.1). Lineage (NCBI taxonomy): Eukaryota > Metazoa > Arthropoda > Insecta > Hemiptera > Miridae > Tupiocoris > Tupiocoris notatus. Next base: position 440,547 of record JASJUZ010000054.1, read on the forward strand.
ATAAACAATATGTACTGAAAACCGGTAATAGTTGAGGCATCTTCAGCACAAAATCACTCCCATCGTGATCCGATTGTCTCCTATTGTAACCGTCTTCTATCTCCAACTCGACCTCCAACGTTACGCCCTTGCTTTATGTACCTCCACAAGCCTCCCATTCGTCCTTTCCTTTACCGCACATGATTCGATACTGTGCCCTTTTGTTAGTGATAAAAGACGGGACCTAGATCGATGTGAGGTTGGTGGTAATGGGCTGCGCCTGTTTGGTCGTGCTAGCCGCACTACATTTGCCGTGGGCTGACATTATTTATACAAGTTTTCGCCTAACGTATCGAAAAATTACATTTTTGAAAACCAACGCGATTCATTCCCCGATTCGAAAAATTGTTTCCAACGATGAAAAAAAGATAAGAGAAAGTACGTTGTGGTAATTACTTTGAAGGTGACCAAAATGTGCTGTAAAAATTTTGAACAATAAACGTTTCACATGGTCATTCTGGTATGAGCTTGATGTTGTAATTATACTCATTACCGACTCGAACATGAAGTACTGTGTGATCTAAGCACACCTGTTTTTTTTTTTTTTTTTTTTTTTTTTTTTTTTTTTTTTTTTTTTTCTTCAGTGCCAAGAAGTCAATTTTCCTAACTTGGAGTGATAAACCAATTATTTTTTGAAAGTGTTTACCACACAATTATTTTTATAAACGCCGATTTTAAGAAACGTGTATTTCAGCTACTAGGAACTTTTTGAAAACATTTATCCAGCTTGGTAAAATTGAATACCCTTGAAAATGTCTACCCACAATCTGCCACCATGATCGAGTTTTAATAACTGATCGCTATGAAATATCGTAGTTTTTTACTCCGCTTCCCTCAAAATGTACGATTTCATCTTTTATAGTTTTTAGTACCAGATTACTTTCAAATCCCACTCACCACAACTTTTTCTCATACTCGCTGTTTTCTTTACAATGAAACTGTAGTATTCGCAATTGTGAATTCTCTATGGATGGTCGAAAAAGGGTAAATTGAAGCCGCAAGAATCCCCGCGGATTCTCGTTCCACTTGTTATCCGTCGATCAAAATTCATAATGGAACGGCCCGCCCTTCCTGTTCACCTCCGTATCCTCTTTTCTCCATGAAAGGCGGAATTTCTGTTGGAGTACTGAAAAGAGAGTTAAAAAAGAGCAATAACTAGACGAAATAAAAGACTTGGGGCTTGCAGCGTTACCTTTCAGCTTTTCAGGTGGTTAAATGTTTAATGGGAAATTGAGGGCAAGCGGGAAGAATTTTCCCGAGTATTTAGAGACAACACTTGCAATTGTCGGAATGCGAGGAAAAATGCTTCCCAAGCCTTTTCCCTACTCATTCAGCGATTTCCCGGCTTTTTATTCGACTTAATTCGCCCTGGTACTTATTCATCAGAAGAGGATTAATGTAAAACAGTTTCAAATGAATTTCAAAGGCAGCAAAGTTCAGACAGGCTGTTTCATGTCGGGCCACTTTTTTTTCTTTAATTGATAATGCCGGTTAATTCGGAAGGCACGGCATTAAAGGGAATCTACTTAAGTTTATTCTACTTTTTCTGTTCGCTACTATTTGCACGTTAGTAGCAGAAGTATTAGAGAAACGAATTAGCCAACAGTCAGCAAATTATTCGCTAGAACTAGAAGTGAAGTGTTGATTGTGGGGTAGGGGTAAAGAAAATAATAAAAATAATAAATCCAACCTTCCTGGCCACCACGTTTATTGAAAGGAAAATAAAAAATTAATATCGGTTTTACGGGCTTTCTTGCTTGGAAATTGAAAAATAATGAAAAGAATAAATAAATAAATGACCAAAAATATAGAACAATAAAAATAAAATATATCCTCGATGAAAATGTTCGCTGACGCCACACGTACGATTCGCGACCGAACGCGATGGTGTCCGACCAATTTTAAACGCGCGAATAAGCTGCCACGGCAAATAAATAATGCTCCACTCTTACCTCGTCAGTGAAGGACGCAACTGCGAGCGAAACTGCGGCGTAGGAATCAGGGCGCACGCGGATTTAATTAATTTAATCACCTGGTGCGGAATGTAGACACAATTAATTTTTTGATAAAATAAAATCCAAATTAAAAATAAATCGAAAAATGCAAGATTATGCCCAAAATATAAATATAAATACTGGTGTTTGGTTACAAACATGAAGGGTTTGAGATTTTATAAAAATTCTGTTCCAAACGATTTTTAAAGCATATTTTAATAGAAAATTCAACGCTCTCGAAGTTCAAGCTACCTTCAACTGCAGCTTTCTACTTGAACTTTCAACTTCAACGCAAAACGTTACTCAATTCGCAGAATAGAAGTATTTTGTTAACAAATCGCATGTAGAGCCGAAATCATGCAATGAATTATCTTCGAATCTTCAGGTTCCGGTGGTCTCGATTCGAACATTTTAACCTTCTTCAACGAAGTCAAATTCGAGATCGTACCTCGAGGAAAAAATCCAATACCTATTCGAAATTAATCCCTGAAGGTAAAACTCTCCACATCAAGAACCAATAAGGCTATGGAGCTGAAAAGGTTTCCCTCCCGTGTATAATTTTTCAATCTTTACTGCGCCTAAGCTTCACCAGAGACATCTTTCTGTCCAATCTCGGCAAGTCGACGAGGGAGATTTAGAGGGTAACGGGGCATTCGAACAAAGGCATAACCGTTGATCACGATCTGCGCAAGGGGATTCAAGGGACAGCGATGAAACGTTCCATTTCCTTCATAGATTTCAATTTCCGACAGTACAGCCCGATTTGGGCCGTTCTCCAGTACACGTAGTAGTTTCGAATTGATGTTGGAACAGTGATTAAAGAGAATATTTTTTCGATTTTTAGTTTTAACTTCGCATCAAATGATTTTTATCGTGCGGACAAATAAAGTTTTATCAATTTACGAGAAAATTGTCTCCTCGTTTTCTCTCAAGTTCGTCTTCGTTTTTCTGTTAAACGAGTTAAAGATCAATACCCAGGCCAGAATCATTTATAATTCTGCTCTGGATATTGATCTTTAACTCGATCAACAGAAAAACGAAGACGAACTTGAGAGAAAACGAGGAGACAATTTTCTCGTTTTTTTCCCTTGGGTCTATTGTTAACGAAAAATATGAAAAAATTAGCTCTTATAGTTTCGTCAGAAAAGTGTTGACGGCTTACGGCGAGAAATTTTGTATTCGATATTCGGATTCCACATACCTTGAAAAGTAAAATCTATAGCAATTGCTACCAAAGACACATTTTTCTGAAAAAAAGTAATGAAAAAAGATGTTTAACGTTGCAAAGCATGTAGAATCATCTTGAATAGTAATCGAAGCAAAAGAATAGCGAACCATTGAATAATCATTTCCATCGTTTGTTTATAGACCGTTCCAGAAAATAATAATTTTATTCGAACTTTTCCCTATTTTGGTTTATTATTCAACAATAAACTATTGTAATCGCCCAAGAAAAAAATTTCTAACCCTCCCTCAAAATTTGATGTTTTACGTTTCAAGGCATTTAAAATCCGAATATCCAATAAAAAAAATTCTGTCCATCCGCCGTACGCCATTAGCAGTTTTCCGGCCAAACAATAATATCTACAATCTTGAAATTTTCACCAAAAATCAATCTCTTGCACCAACTTGCTAGCTCAATTTTTAGGGTATTTTTGGGAAGTTTTGAGGGGGAGAAAATTCATATTTTACAGGATTTTTCAGAAAAATGTGTATTTGGTATCAAATTATATAGATTTTTGACGCTGAATCGAATAAGACCATCGCGGGGTCGATAGCTTTATAATAATTGGTTTTCGAGTTGTCGCAGCTTTTGTGTTGAATTTGGGAGATTTTCAGAAATTTGACATGAGGGTATAACTCGAGAGTTCTTCAAGCTATAAAATTCGTTCAATACTCATTGGAATTGTCGTCAAACACTCTCTCCAGCTGTACGGTAGGGCAAAAAATTTAGCTTTTATTTAGGAAATTAAGAAAAATAAAAATGATTAAAATTACAACAGTCGCTACGGAGTTTTCCCTTATAGTTTTTCGGTTGGAACGTTCACACATGGAATAATTACTATAACAAATGGATAATCTTCTTAAATAATTATTGAAGCGAAGGAATAATAAACCACTGTACAATCATTTGCAGCGTTTTTCTCCCCAGTCGACCGGTAAGAAAAACCCGCAAGTCAACCATAGTAACCTTATCCTTTTGAAGTCGGTTAAAAATAGCAAACGACCTCTCGAGCCTAGACGAGCGAATCCTATGGGAGACGTCGCTTCGCCTTGATCGTGAGAGTATAGATGATTTACTGCGTATGCGTTCCTGAGCGACGGTTGACGCTTAAGATGCCTCGTGACGCTATCATCGCCACAGCGCACATACATAATCCTTATCACGCGAACTGCGAGCCGTATCCCTTCCTAGTTCTCTCCTGGATGCATGTTATGCTCCGAGCTGCTCCAGTTACCATCAGAAGCTTCGAGCCTTGTACATGACATAATCGACGCTATTAGCTCTGCAGGCGTTGAGCTGCGACACCGGAGAACATTTCTCTCCATCGCGCTCTAACACGTCGCGCTAACATTGAATCACCCTTTCTCAAGATGTTGTGGATTGGTCGGATTACGAAATCAAATAATTCTATAGTGCTTTTTCGACGAACGAAGATCGGTTTCATTTGGTACAAAGTGTCATACCGATTATCAATTTTATTCGGGCTCGAATTTCATCGACTAACGCATAATACTACCCTCTGAGGGATTTTGTTGTGTTTGTTCATTTATATTTATATATCGATTCAGCTTGAGGTGCGCTCAACCTATTAGTCTCCGTGCCCTGTTCCAAGCCAACCTGTTCATGCTTGATTGAATAATTATGATTTGATGTTCAAATTATGATGTTCAAATTTTGAATAAATTGAGTCAATCCTTGGAAAGAACTCGTGCCATACTTGATTCGTACCCATTCCCTACAGTTTTATCAAGCCACGAAGCTAATAAGGACTCAAAATCAAGGAGAGGGAAACAGTTTGTATAAATCATATTTTCGGTACATCAAAGGTTGAAACTTGTAGTTGAAGTTGAAAAGTAAATAAATTAAAAAAAAAAACCTTTTCACTTCAAAAAACTGATAGACTTTCAGTGATTTTGAGGAGTTTCTTTGTTGCTCACTATAAAATTATAAGAGCTTACTAGGATAACCCAGCTGAAGAGCATCAAGGCTTCCTGGACAATCGGCTCCTGAAGATTACGCGGAAGAGTTTGCAAATCGTTCATCGAACTAGGTCGTTTCCATTTCCATCAGTTCTAATCCCACAACAGCCTGACAAGTAGGGCAAGCCCGAACTGACCATTAAACCGCTTAACAACCGGTGAAGGTTTATAGTGACTGCAAGTCAGATTTATAATTCTCCATGTTTGTTTGAATTAATTCATCATTATTTTAGCTGCAGCAGAAACTTTTGTTCAGACATCTCACCATTAAATCTGAAGATACCATTATTACAATATTCTGTTCAAGGTGTGCAACAGTCTAAATGTTTAGAAATTGGGTGCAATCAATTCCGACTGTATTTCTTATAATATTATCTTGAAAAATACTTTTTCTAGGGCCTGTGTATTATCAACCTCAACCTTCAACTTCAACCTTCAACTTCAACCTTCAACTTCAACCTTCAACTTCAACCTTCAACTTCAACCTTCAACTTCAACCTTCAACTTCAACCTTCAACTTCAACCTTCAACTTCAACCTTCAACTTCAACCTTCAACTTCAACCTTCAACTTCAACCTTCAACTTCAACCTTCAACTTCAACCTTCAACCTTCAACTTCAACCTTCAACTTCAACTTCAACTTCAACTTCAACTTCAACCTTCAACTTCAACCTTCAACTTCAACCTTCAACTTCAACCTTCAACTTCAACCTTCAACTTCAACCTTCAACCTTCAACTTCAACCTCAACCTTCAACTTCAACCTTCAACTTCAACCTTCAACTTCAACCTTCAACTTCAACCTTCAACTTCAACCTTCAACTTCAACCTTCAACTTCAACCTTCAACTTCAACCTTCAACTTCAACCTTCAACTTCAACCTTCAACTTCAACCTTCAACTTCAACCTTGAACTGGATAAGTGACACTCTCGACCATCTTAAAATTACGAGAATTGTACAATGAGCCACTCTAGACAACAGTTCTGTTGAACGTCTTTCCTCATACATGGAACATTTTACTTTCAAGCGATGCAATATCGCGCCGCGCTATATGATGCAAAATCATCTGATCTGACCATACATGCAAGATCAGCCAGTTTTCCCGTCACATTTCATCCCTTGGGGAATCCTCGTCCATTTTTACCACACGGACGGCGCGGTTCGATTTACCGAAGGAAAACAAGAGCTATTAGGGCTTCCCCAGGTTTTTCCCTTGGGCTGTTTCTTCAAAGATTTTCCGATGGAAACAATGCGTGCGCATGGCCAGCTATTGGTCGATCGTCTCAAATACAAAATACTATGTAAAAACGCTGCAAATGATTGAACAGTGGTTTATTATTCCTTCGCTTCAATATTGATTTAGGAAGACTATCCATTTGTGATAGTAACTATTCCGAACATTTGTGAATGTTCTCACCGAAAAACAGATGGTAACTATAGAGGAAAAATCCGTAGCAACTATTGTAATTTTAATCATTTTTATTTTTCTTAATTTCCTAATTAAAAACTAAATTTTTTGCCTAACCGTACAGCTGGAGAGAGTGTTTGACGACCATTCCAATGAGTATAGAACGATTTTTATAGCTCCAAGAACTCTCGAGTTATACCCTCATGTCAAATTTCTAAAAATCTCCCAAATTCAGCACAAAAGCTGCGATAACTCGAGAACCAATAAAGCTATCGACCCAGCGATGGTCTCATTCGATTCAGCGTCCAAAAATCTATATAATTTGATACCACGTACACATTTTTCTGAAAAACCTTGGAAAATATGAATTTTCTCCCCCTCAAAACCCCCCAAAAACACCCTTAAAATTGAGCTAGCAAGTTGGTTCGAAAATTGGGCCGTCGTAGGACCGAGATTGATTTTTGGTGAAAATTTCAAGAATTTAGCTATTATGGTTTGGCCGGAAAAGTGTTGACGGCGTACGGCGGACAGACAGAATTTTTGGTTTATTATTCAATAATAAACCATTGTAATCGCCCAAGAAAAAAAATTTTATAACCCCCCTCAAAATTTGATGTTTTACGTTTCAAGGCATGTAGAATCCGAATATCCAATAAAAAAAATTCTGTCTGTCCGCCGTACGCCGTACGCCGTACGCCGTACGCCGTCAACACTTTTCCGGCCAAACCATAATAGCTAAATTTTTGAAATTTTCACCAAAAATCAATCTCGGTCCTACGACGGCCCAATTCTTGAACCAACTTGCTAGCTCAATTCTAAGGGTATTTTTGGGGGGTTTTGAGGGGGAAAAAATTCATATTTTCCAAGGTTTTTCAGAAAAAGGTGTACGTGGTATCAAATTATATAGATTTTTGGACGCTGAATCGAATGAGACCATTGCCGGGTCGATAGCTTCATTGGTTCTCGAGTTATCGCAGCTTTTGTGCCGAATTTGGGAGATTTTCAGAAATTTGACATGAGGGTATAACTCGAGAGTTCTTGGAGCTATAAAAATCGTTCTATACTCATTGGAATGTTCGTCAAACACTCTCTCCAGCTGTACGGTTAGTCAAAAAATTTAGTTTTTAATTAGGAAATTAAGAAAAATAAAAATGATTAAAATTACAATAGTTGCTACGGAATTTTCCCCGATAGTTACCAATCTGTTTTTCGGTTGAAATGTTCACACATGTTCTGAATAATGACTATCTGAAATGTATGGTCTTCTGAAATTTTATTTGAAGCGAAGGAATAATAAACCACTGTACAATCATTTGCAGCGTTTTATTGGATATTCGGATTCTACATGCCTTGAAACGTAAAACATCAAATTTTGAGGGGGGTTTTAAAATTTTTTTCTTGGGCGATTACAATGGTTTATTATTCAATAATAAACCATGGGGGGTCAAACTTGGGGCCCGTTCTTAAAGTATTCCGCTCTTTACACTCAGCAAATTGTGCTCTGGCTCTGTTGCTTCTTGCTGGACAGTAGAGCATTTTCGGCTACGTGGCGTTTCTTATCTTAACATTAATTCTGATCGCTTATTATTCAAAGATTGCAACGTTGGTTTACGGCACACATCGTTTCAGCAGACAAAGCACGGCAAGTTCAAGTTGGAACATTGTTCACTCGTCCGCTACTATCTTTATCGCGCAATTGTTATTATGTCTATGTCTCAGTGCCCTTGTTTGGCGAACAGTCACACGCAAGCTCAGCTACTGTCGCTGACTGCTGCAAGTTTACTCAACACTCCACCTCTCTCCACTAGCAACCACACACTTCAGCTTTGTCACGAGCACCGCAGAAAGGAAGTTTGGTTTTAATCAACGGCTGTTTTCACGCAAGGCCAGTTTCGGGAGTGGTGGTACAAACGTGGACCTCGAGGAGAGGAGGAGGCTGTCGCAAGTTTAATTTTACTTTAGTTCAACGTTTACACGAGTTCAGGCGACGTCAAGATTTGACGACGCAAATGATAACCACTCTTAGCCGAAACGGTTCCTTCATCACGACTTGTGGGTCAGAAAACGTAGAGTTGGAAGCGAAGTCAATGTGTTCCAAGTTTGATACAAAAAGCTTTATTCATGCTTTTCGCACGAAAGCTAGCTGAATAAGGAAAGAAAAGTTGGCCGCTCGAGTTTAGACGGATTTGCCGGAAAGAGTAAAACTCGCTGTACCTGAACACATCCGTCGAGGAACTTTACGACGAAGCGGAAACACATCGTGCGTTTTCGAGGGTTATTCAAGAGTTTTCTTATTATTCAGTTAAACCTTATTTGGCGACAACGGCATCTCCATTTTGAAGTCAACATCTTTGATTGAGGCTTTATTTCACGAGCATTATCGTAAATCCAACATTTTGTTTTATTATTCAATAATAAACCATTGCAATCGCCCAAGAAAAAAAATTACCAACCCCCCTCAAAATTTGATGTTTTACGTTTCAAGGCATTTATTAGAATCCGAATATCCAATTAAAAAAAAATCTGTCCCTCCGCCGTGTGCCGTTGGCAGTTTTCCGGCCAAACTATAATTTATTATAACGAAATTTTCGAAATTTTCACCAAAAATCAATCTCGGTCCTACGACGGCCCAATTCTTGAACCAACTTGCTAGCTCAATTTTAAGGGTATTTTTGGGGGGTTTTGAGGGGGGAAATTCATCCTTTCCAGGGTTTTTTAGAAAAATGTGTATTTGGTATGAAATTATCTAGATTTTTGGACGCTGAATCGAATGAGACCATCGCGGGGTCGATAGCTTTATTGGTTCTCGAGTAATAGCATTTTTATAGCTCCAAAAATTCTCGAGTAATAGCCTAATCCCAAATTTGTGAAAATCTCCCAAACTCAACACAAAAGGTACGTTAATTTAAGAACCAATAAAGCTATCGACCTCGCAATGGTCTCATTCGCTTCAGCGTCCACAAATCTATAGAAATTGAAACCAAATACACCTTTTTTCTGAAAAAAGTTGGAAAATACCCTTGAAATTGAGGTAGCGATTTGCCTAAACAATCGTGCCGTTGTCAGGCCAAGATTCATTTTTGGTGAAAATTTTAAGAATTTATCTTTTAAAGTTTCGTCAGATAAGTGTTGAAGGTGATCTGAAGAGTTCTGAACTTTGCAGACATAAATCATAAAATGAGCGAAACGCCGTGTCTCATAAAGCATAATAATAGAATAGCTAAGTCCTCGTCAATTTCTTAAAAGGAGCGAGAAAAATGAAAACTACCTTTCATTGATCACCTTCTTTTATAAATTCGTAATCAAGGAAAGAAGAGGCATTATAAAATATTTAATTACACCTGAACGACATCGGAATGAAATGTCAACTCAATTCAATTTCGTTCATTAAACTCAACGAACGTGATAGACGTAATTGAGTTTGTCATTCTCTGTAACAGCGTCAGTATTTTTAGACGGAAAAAGGGAAACATTTTTTTTTTTTTTTTAAATTCGTCTTGAAAAAACGCGGTCTGAACTGTTATTCATTTCAACAGGAAACCTACCACTTTTATTTCGAATAACGGTCGACCTCTTTGATGAAGCCTAATGCCCAGCCGTTACCTTGAATCTTAGCTTTTCTCGTGAATTCGTAGAATCATGGTGTTGAGATCCTCCTTACAAACGACATATCAAACTGGTGATGTAGATATTAAATGAGTTTTGTCCTGGCAATGGCACCACGATCGAAGGAGGATGGTCCAAACTCCAAAAAGATCGCTGCAAATTATTGTACAGTGGTTTATTTTCCTTTGCTTCAATAATGATGTGAGAAAACCATCCATTCGTGATAGTAATTATTCCAAACATTTGTAAATGTTCCCACCAAACAACAGATTGGTAACATTAACGTAAAACCCCGTAGCAACTATTGTAATTTTAATCATTTTTATTTTTCTCAACTTTCAAATTGAAAGCTTGAAACTCTTGAGTTATACCCTCATGCAAAATTTCTGAAAATCTTCCAAGTTCAACACAAAAGCGATATCTCGAGAAGCAATAAAATATTGACCGATGATATTCTCGACAATCCTACACCAAAGCTGCGATAACTTGGGACCCATTGAAGCTAGGTAATAAATCCGCGATGGTCTCATTCGATTCAGCGTACAAATATCTATAGAAATTGATACCAAACACACCTTTGTCCAGAAAACATTCGAAAATACGAATTTTCTCCCCCTCAAAACCACCCAAAAATGCCCTTAAAATTGAGCTAGTAAGGCGGTTCGAGAATTGGGCCGTTGTGAGACCGAGATTGATTTTTGGTGAAAATTTCAAGAATTTAGCTATTATAGGTTGGCCGGAAAAGTGTTGACGGCATACGGCGGACGGACAGATTTTTTCTTCTTATTAAATAATCGGATTTTACGTGCCTTAAAACGTAAAACATCAAATTTCGAGGGGGGAGGTTAGAACATTTTTTTCTTGGGCGATTACAATGGTTTATTATCACCCGCATCTTTCTTTTTGAGATTAAAAAAAATCCGCGCATTATATTGATTCTCCAATCTGATATCATGTTTTGTCGTTTCCCATGAAAATTTTGCAGAGCTAGAAACTGCCATGCGACGTTTTATAAATGCTCAGGCGCGAAGGAATGTCTCCAGCGCCGAGATAACAATCTAAGTTTACATAGGACACTTCTCTCGATGCGATGCACCATGGCCACTCCGAGGATAAGCGCCTACGACAGTTGCGGGACGAGATCAGAGAAAGTACAGCATGGACGAGCGAGAACAAGGGTATGGTCGAGGGAAAGGTGCTTGGGAAGAGGAAACTTAAGCTCCGTTGGTACGATCAACCCGCTCTGCCACTGACGGGTGAGGCTTGGACTGTCTCCGTCTGACGCCCATGTCACACGAATGACAACCCCCCGCTATACAATGGTCCATAATTATTGAATTTATATGGAAAAAACGCTGCAAATCATTGTACAGCGGTTTATTATTCCTACGCTTCAATAATGATTTAAGCAGACTATCCATTTCTGATAGTAATTTATTCCGATCATGAGTGAACGTTCCAACCGTAAAACAGTTTGGTAACTATAAGGGATCACTCCGTAGCGACTATTGTAATTTTAGTTTTTTTGGTTTATTATTCAATAATAAACCATTGTAATCGCCCAAGAAAAAACGCTGCAAATGATTGTACAGTGGTTTATTATTATTTCACTTCAATATTGATTTAAGAAGACTATCCATTTGTCATTTTAAATATTCCGAACATTTTTTAACGTTCCCACCGAAAAACAGATGGTAACTATAGGGGAAAACTCCGTAGCAACTATTGTAATTTTAATCATTTTTATTTTTCTTAATTTCCTAATTAAAAGCTAAACTTATTGCCTAACGATACAGCTGGAGAGAGTGTTTAGCGACCTTTCCAATGAGTATAGAACGATTTTTATAGCTCCAAGAACTCTCGAGTTATACCCTCATGTCAAATTTCTGAAAATCTCCCAAATTCGGCACAAAAGCTGCGATAACTCGCGAACCAATAAAGCTATCGACCCGGCGATGGTCTCATTCGATTCAGCGTCCAAAAATCTATATAATTTGATACCACGTACACATTTTTCTGAAAAACCTTGGAAAATATGAATTTTCTCCCCCTCAAAACCCCCCAAAAATACCCTTAAAATTGAGCTAGCAAGTTGGTTCAAGAATTGGGCCGTCGTAGGACCGAGATTGATTTTTGGTGAAAATTTCAAATTTTTAGCTCTTACAGTTTGGCCGGAAAACTGCTCACGGCGTACGGCGGACGGCGTACGGCGTACGGCGTACGGCGTACGGCGGACGGCGTACGGCGTACGGCGGACGGACAGAATTTTTTTTATTGGATATTCGGATTCTACATGCCTTGAAACGTAAAACATCAAATTTTGAGGGGGGGTTATAAAATTTTTTTTCTTGGGCGATTACAATGGTTTATTATTGAATAATAAACCAAAAAAATGTATAACCCCTCCTCAAAATTTGATGTTTTACGTTTCAAGGCATGTAGAATTCGAATATCCAATAAAAAAATTCTGTCTGTCCGCTGTACGCCGTACGCCGTCAACACTTCTCCGGCCAAACCATGATAGCTAAATTCTTGAAATTTTCACCAAAACTCAATCTCGGTCCTACGACGGCCTAATTCTTGAACCAACTTGCTAGCTCAATTTTAAGGGTATTTTTGGGGGGTTTTGAGGGGGAGAAAATTAATATTTTCCAGGGTTTTCCAGAAAAATGTGTATTTGGTATCAAATCATACAGATTTATGGGCGCTGAATCGAATGAGACCACCGCGGGGTCGATAGCTTTATTGGTTCTCGAGTTATCACAGCTTTTGTGACGAATTTGGGAGATTTTCGGAAATTTGAGATGAGGGTATAACTCGACAGTTCTTGGAGCTATAAAAATCGTTCTATACTCATTGGAATGGTTGTCAAACACTCTCTCCAGCTGTAGTTCGGCAAAAAATTTAGTTTTTAATTAGGAAATTAAATAAATTAAAAATTAAATTGATTAAAATTACAATAGCTGCTACGGATTTTTCCCCTATAGTTACCAATCTGTTTTTCGGTGGGAACGTCACAAATAATGTTCGGAATAATTACTATAAAAAATGGATAGCCTTTCTAAATCAATATTGAAGCGAAAAAAATAATAAACCACTGTACAATCATTTGCAGCGTTTTTTATGTTTCTTTTCTCAACTGACAGAGCTGTTAGCAGGTTCGATGTCGCCAATGTGGCACCGACTAGAGACCCAGTTTCTAATGATCCGGGCACTTGGACGTGACATTCTACGTAGGACCACTCAACCTACTCGCGCATCTCCGTGAGACCAATTGATGTCGTTGGCAGCTTGCGCGTGGATTGAAGGGGAAGCCGAATGGGTTGGAAAACACTTGAGAACCTGCAATTCAATAACATACTCTGCTCTTGGAATACTGTCAAATGCATGGATTTGAATCCTGGATGTCTATCGTCAAAAGAAAATCGTCGGAGTCGTATACGAGTTTCAGGTCACCTCTAGATACTGGTAAGACGTCAGGCGAATTTTCCATTTTTGAAAATTTCATCGTGTTTCAATGATTCGATGAGTTCGATACATTTCAAGTTTTAGTCGGATTTGGATTTTATTTTTCAAGAATAGTGAAAACTCATGATATTTATATTCTTTTACTAAGTAATTCGGAATCATCTGGAGGCAATTCAGAGGTGAAAGGAAAATCTTTTAATCATTTGGGAAATGAGAAATAGTAGTTTTTATATTATTAGGGAAGGTGATCCAATCAATCAGGAAGTGGTCAGGTCAATACGAGTAGTAAAGTAGTCCTTAAAATGTGTAGTTGGCGAATGAGTTGCTGCGAAGTTGGGACATTTTTGTTATTTTTTCCTTTTCAGATTGTATTTTATAGACAAAGTTTTTGAAGTCGGTTTTATTTTTTTTTTTTAAATTTTTATCATCGGAGGAAGTCGAAAAGCCGGCCCGAGCTGTAAACCAAAAGCGCTGATCGCTGCACCGCCAACCTCCAGTAATAAAACTCGAAATTTGGCTCTCATCCGACTGCCGTTGAATTAATTAGACTGCAATGGTTTGACCGTGAGCAAAACGACAGTTGGTTTCTATTTTGCTATCCTATTTTGACAAGCGAGAGCCGCAGATCAATATTTGCTTCGTAAATACCGTCATGAACATTACGAAATTAATTTATTGCTCCAATATAAAAACCGCCCGTTTCGTACTCAAGGGTCGAAATCAACGGAACAGTCAACCGAAATTACATCATTGTCAACCATTTTGTAACGGAGCCCCTTGCGTGCGGTTGCGTTGTTTATTTTTTTTGCCCCAATTTGTTTCAAAAGTTTCCCTGCAGCTGTAACGGTTGTGGGCAACGAGGAGTTAGAAAACAAGCGGGGAATCCGCCGATCGGCTAAACCAACCCTTCTTTGCCATTGGACAGCCGATTTTAATTAAAACGCTCCCTAACCATCGCTCACAACGTTGTGTTGTTAGCGGAATTCTAATTAGAGGATCCGCCTTCAAAATTGAAGGGTTTCCACAGAAAATTTTCGAAACTTTTGAAGTATCGGCCGTCTATTCATTTGAAACTACACGTTCCTGTGAAAAGATTGCGGCGAAAATAATTTCCGAAACGGATTTTCATGAACTGGATGTTTTTTTTTTTTTTTTACATAATTTGGCGAATAGAAAAGAGTTCTTTGTACTACAAAAAAATACTCGCGATACACATTAAAAAGTTCAGTATATATAATTTTTTTTTTTTTATTCTCTAGTCCCAACAATTCACCGCATTTCAACAATTACACTGCAATAAAACCGACTCAGAGACCTATTATTTTTCGCTGGGAACAAAGGAAACAAAAAGAATCAGCTCGCACGAATAAAGTAACTCCGCTTTATTATCTCCGCTTCTCGAAATGGCTGAGCTGTTTAAAAAGTTAACTAGATGAGCTCTTGAAATATCGAGGTGATTCTGTTGGAAGTTTCCGTGAAATACCGCCAGCAGAGCTGGCAGACGTCCCTCGGGAACATTTTTTATTCCCTGTCTAATAACAAATCAGTCTTTCGAAGTCGATTGCATCGCGCTGTAATTTTCCATCCGGAAAAATACTGATCAAAAATAAAAAGCATAAATATTTTGCGAATTCGGAAATTTATAAATAATATAATTAATAATATCGAATTAGTTTTGTTGAAAAGACTAATAACGTTCAATGTATGGCAATTATCTTCCATAGGCCTTCCTCGCCAGTCTATAAACTCAGTAATTGATCCCCAGTCAGTGATATTGATCAGTTTACTGTAATTAAAGTAAATTGCGTATTAACGGTGCTGTAATTTGAGATAAGGCCTTGCACGCCAATCAATTCCAATGCGGTTTGTACGTGCGCAATTTAGACGCTTTTGTCATCAATCTAACAGATTAGTTGTAAAAACAGTAAATTTTGAAAAACGAGGCTTTCGCTCTGTCCGCATAAAGATAAATCACGGCATAAACATCCAATAGTTGTAAAAAGGCTACAAAAATATAATATAGAGCTTATATTTTATAGAGTCAGAACACCTCGATTGAACGTGTTTGGAAGGGCGGTAGGTTTCCAGCGTTAACAATAATAAATAATGATAAATAATGATAAAAAATAGTTAATAATAATAATAAATAATAATAAATAATGATAAAAAATATTTATTAATAATAAACAATAATAAATAATAAATAATAATAAATAATAATAAATAATAATAAATAATAATAAATAATAATAAATAATAATAAATAATAATAAATAATAATAAATAATAATAAATAATAATAAATAATAATAATAATAATAAATAATAATAAGAATATATTATTCTAAAACACAAAATGATGAAAATGGGGAATAATATTCTAACTGCTCACTGATTGTAGCAGAATAAAATTAATCATAAAATTGTAATAATGACGAATCGGTGTACCATTTGATATTGATTATTTGCTGAATGTTTAAACTGGAGTTTCTAAACCCGCATAAGCGTTGAGAGTTTCACCGAATCAGAGAATTAAATATTGCGAACTAGGTCAGTTTTCAATTAGCTGAATCGCAATTAAAACGACAATAATCTGACTTAATAGGTTAGACTTTAGACCAAGCTGGTTAAACTGTTCGTAGAAGGTCGTAGATGGCCGCAACTTGGAAAGGGCCTGTTTCTAGGTAGGTTAGTGAGTTACCGTCGACCAACGTCATTAGCCTCTCCAAAGACATTAAAATGTCATTAGAATGTCAAACGGCCTCATCGATTATATTTTCAACAGGAGTTCTGACAGAAGCACCTAGCACTGTAAGATATTGATAGAAATAAATTAAACTTTCGAGCTGTAGATTATATCCCTCGTCTACGTGAAATTAAAGATCAATATCATATCTGTTTATTTTCACCTTCTATCTAAATAGAGTAGGTTTTTATGCTTCGGTTTCGAATCGATAATGATGACTTGTAGATAAAGGCGAACTTATCATTCGATATATTTACGACGTTGAGCTACTTTACCAATCCTTCCTTTACTTTATCCAATTCTTTTTCTTTAGCGTTGGGTTACTTTATCATTTTCATTGTTTTATTGTTTAAGATTACCAATGCATAGTTGATTTTGTTGATCTAAGACGCTCCGGTTTCCATCACGAGTCATCTCACAAAGAAGCCGTAGCATTGAGAACATAATAATTAATTTTGTGAATAAATTTTTTTTGTAAATAAATGCAATTGAAAAAAAAAATTTTTTAAGGGAAATATGATAATTTTTTCATAGCTTTGCTAACTATAAACGAAATGATTTTCGTTTTTGATTCCGAAAAGAAGGAACATTGCGGCTCGGCTGGTGCGAGACGCAAAAGCGCTAAGAGCTCTGTTTTATTGCGGCTGTAACTTCCTTTAATGTCCGTAACCCTTATGGTCTTTGCGTAAGGCTGCAGTGAGGACGGTCGCTCACGACGAACCCGGTCATTATTTAGCGAACAGAAAAACTTTCGGGTGGAGAAGCAAACAAACGACAGGGGTCACCTGGTCTGGTTCACTCTGGGGACGTAAAGAAAAGTTGCGTGACAAAACGGAGCGTTTCCCGCTTGTGAAAAACAGATTCAAGTTTGAGTTGTGCCGAGAAAATCTATTCTTCACTACGCAGTGATGGATGTGCGATTTTTTCAACACAACGAAAATACATTTTTTATTATATACCTAGTACTATTTCAGAGAATTATTTCATTTGAAAGAATTGTTTCAAAAGAATTATTTCATTTGAAAGAATTGTTTCAAAAGAATTATTTCATTTGAAAGAATTATTTCAAAAGAATTATTTCATTTGAAAGAATTATTTCAAAGGAATTATTTCATTTGAAAGAATTATTTCAAAAGAGTTATTTCATTTGAAAGAATTATTTCAAAAGAATTATTTCATTTGAAAGAATTATTTCAAAAGAATTATTTCATTTGAAAGAATTATTTCAAAAGAATTATTTCATTTGAAAGAATTATTTCAAAAGAATTATTTCGTTTGAAAGAATTATTTCAAAAGAATTATTTCATTTGAAAGAATTATTTCAAAAGAATTATTTCATTTGAAAGAATTATTTCAAAAGAATTATTTCATCTGAAAGATATACCTATTTCAAAGAAGAATCCCTTTGATTTATATGAGTATCAGCTAATTTTACCACTTTTCGCCCGTTGCTTTTAGTTCATTACATTGATTTCACTTCATTGTATAAGGCTAAACTTGAGTTCCGATTGTTTCCGGAATGTAGGCGCCTGTTTCGCGCGTCTGGATAACTGAATTCCCCTGGACCTACTGAACTCCCGATAATAACAATCATCCTCATCATCCTCCGGTATTTCTAAGGGGCCTTCATTGTGGAGTTCAGCTATTTATTCAGCAGCGGCGGTTCGCTTGCCAAGGCCGGAAATTGGATGCTTTCCGGACATTTTCTTCCTGTCGGCGGTATTGGGGTTCGTGATCCCGAGCCAGCAATAATAACCTTCCAGGCGCGGAATATTGGGATTTCCCGACCCTACTAGCCTCAAGTTCACGTAGGAAAGTCTACCTGGGAACTTTTTAACGAAATCTGGCCAAACTTGCACCTCGACTCTTCAGTTTCCAGTCGAGCATGAAAAATCTGTAGATCTATTGCATTTTGAAAAAAAAAGGGAGCAGATTTTAATTTTAATTAGGTAGAATATTTCCGAATTTGAAAATATGCCTTTGAAATTCGAAATAACTATATCTACACCTTCGATATATAGGTATATATTTTTTAAATAAATGATAACGACCTTAGAATTTTGTATAAAAAGAAAAACGACCCACATTTTAAGGAATCCTTATTATGTGAGACATTATCGATATATTTCAGCACTCGAATTGACGTAACCACTTCCTGATTAATTTGAAAATCTCCAGCAATAATTTAAAAAAAAAAAAATTCTACCATTTCCCAAATGATTGTAATTCCTTTTCATTTTCTTACTTAACTTAAGTTGGTTACTTTTTGGAGTCGGCGCCTTTCATTCGGAATGACTCTGTTCTCCTTTAGAGCCAGACAAATCTGCAGGACATCATAAATCAAAATTGAATCTCTCTACACAGAATTAGCACCAAATTGAGCTCTAGTCAGTTGCTGTACCAACCGAAGATCTAATAACATTCATATTTCTGTTTAGCACCAAAGTTCAGAACTATAGTGGTAACCTACCTACTTTCAATCATCATGTTGTGTATTGGTTGAAAAATTAGATTGAGAATCCTGGTATAAGATGCAATGACAAGTATTTAATACCACCTACAGAATTGACCATAACTTTCAAACTCAAATTGCGTATTTCAACATTGTTGGATATTGAAATGCACATACTCTTTCTTTATCTTATCAAGTTATATAAAATTATACTTTTCTCAAGCTAATCCGCAATTGCACTGAATGAGAGAATGCGAACAAAATTTCAGAAACTTATCAATCATTATGGCGTTTATAATAAAATTATTTGGTGATCAAAACCACGCAATTTCATGAAAATTTAATTCTGTGTTTTATAATACCATAAATATCACAGAAAACGTGATTTCATACCAATTTTTTTTTTAATACAGCCTAAAAATGATCCAGTTTCTGTTCAATCAGTATACACTGAAACTTGACTTCAAGTGTGCAAAATAGGCTCAATTTCCAACAGTTTAAGATTTCAACCGATGAAAAAGGCAGTTTCTATTCAGAATTATGGAGTGTTCATTACACCTGAATTCCTTTCTCATTACGACATGGAAAACTAAACGTTGGGAAATTCTAATTGAGTACTTTTGATTACAAGAATTATTATATATATATTTTTATGTAAATTTTTTTCTTGGCGTAATTGGTAATTGGTAACCCGAAAAAATTGATAATTCGTATCACGTTTTTCGTTACATTTCTCTACACGCCACAACTGAAATCCGAACAGAACATTGAGCTAGGTCCTCGTAGGCAAGTTAGTAAACAAAATATCGTCAAAATGATCAAATCGAGCAATTTCTCTACGACAATTTATAAGCTCGTAAAATCAAAAGTGATTTCGGAAAAATACTACAAAAAAATAAATGATAATAAATGATAATAAATAAATAAATAAAATAAGAAAAACCCGAATCGGACACACAGCTTCAAGCAAATTAGAATAACCTCCTTCTCAAATTAAATATAAAAAAATTCTTGATTGAAATATAATTTTTTTCGCTCCTAATATTTCCTATTTTAAGCTTGTCGTATATTTTTCGCCTCGGTGTAATTTTTTGCAAGTTCTTTATTCCTTTTTCGCATGCGAAGGGCGTGTAAAAATATCACCTTTTCGGTTCGATCGTTGCTGCAAGCGATGGTAGTTTTTCGCCAAAGATATCTAGCGGGATGAACGCGCAGCTCAAAATGTGTCCTTCCGTAAACAGGTCATTTTCACTCCGTAGCCGTGTCGCTCTCGAAGAAAACCTATACGATCGTAAACGTAACGTGGGGTCGACTCGTTATCGCTGGTAGCTTACACCGATCTCTCAGATGCCGAGCGTCTTAGCCATCGCGCGAGTTCTTCCATTGCCACAATAAAATAGCATTAGCGGCTCCGACTGCTGAGTTCCACCTCAATTTCTCCCGGCTCGAGATAAGCTTCTTTCGCTTTTCCAAAAGCCCCTCGCAATAAAATCTTCTCAATACTGAGATATGTCGCTCTTGGATTGCAGGTATCAACAAACTTCCAACTATTGTTGCTTCGGTTCGGAATCGAGATTTTATTATAGCGGCTCATCTTAGTTAACGGGACGTATGAAACTGGCCCATTTCACCACAGACGAACCGCGAACGTCAGAGCGGATATCGCTCGTTATAGTTCGAATCAACGGTCTAATCTGCTACATTCTGTGTCAACATTTACTTTCGTATAATCGTGAAGACAGCCTAAGTACCTAATTTAAAAAAAAAAAAAAGAAAAATTAAGTGTTAGTAATTAACGGTAGCTACGAACATTTTTAAAACACTCGCATTTACCGATGCTGCTCGCTAGTTTGCACAACTCGATAAAGGGAATTTCGATCGCTCAGGAAAGCTCTCTTATCCGATGAAGCGTCAGTGGTATATCTCCGCTGAGATTTTCTATCTCTCCGGCGCGGGGAGTTTGTAACCACATCAAATAGACAGTGGGAATGCCTAATTGAAAACGCACCGAGTAATCTCAGCAATGTGAGCCTTGATCTCGGCGTTGTCGATTTCCGTTTTTCTCTCAGCGCTCGGCGATTAACGGCTTTATGCCGTTCCTTCATGATGTCTATCCCTTTTATTTCGATCTATGCGATCCGCTATTCAATTTACATTAGGCCTTATCTCAATGGAATAACACACAGTCTGTTGTTCACCTGAATTGAAAAACGGTTGGCTCGTTTTTTATTCGATTCCACATTCAATTTCTTCGAGTTTTAACAATTCGGATGTGAACATTTCCAAACTTCAATCTTATAAAATTCAAAAGTTGGCGGAAACTGAAGTCAAAGAAATATTCTCATTTTCAGTCGGAATTCCGATTCCACTTCGAATTTCGTATCAAAACGTTGCAGATGATTGTACAGTGGTTTATTATACCTTAGCATCAATAAATCATGATTTAAGAAGACCATGCATTTGTGATAGTAACTATATCCCGAACATTTGTGAAGGTTTCCACCCAAATTATAATTATATTTATTCTTCTCAATTTCTATATATTTATTCTCATCTCTTGTTAGCTTCTATTATTATTCATTTACAATATTTTTCTTTTATTATCTTTATTTTTCATAATTATCTCATAAGAAGTTGAATTATTCGCATAATGATACAGTTGAAGGGAGAGTTTTCATGTACTTTGTATCATATAGTATTGGATGTTTCAACTTGTGCAAAGTTTTAGCCAAGTTAGGCAGTCCAACTTTAAGTTTTCCAAGATTTGTAACTTGCACACTGGATAACTTAAACAAAAAATTGTCAATTCAGATGTTTGAATATACCAAAAGATAGGTCATTTAACTGTCCACATTTTCCTAATGTAATGTACCTATCCATTTTTCAACCGTTTTTGCGTTATTCAACAATATTAGTAGACTATACACGAAAACATGACATTTTTCAACTTCAACCGTTCTTTTCATCTATTTAGTGCGAAAGAAACAAAGAATGAACCATATATTATTGATATCCACATCATCAAGTATCATTATGCTGAATTTGAGCTAAATCTATTTCAAAAAAAATTTCGCGAAAAATCCAAGGGGTCCCCCTGCGATTTTTTTCAACCGATCAGTTAACGAATTTTTACTCCTCTTTTAATACAGATAAAAATCTGAAATTTTCAGGAAAGTTGTGTCATACCAAGATGTATTTTTGTGATTTTTTTTATTTCTCGGAAAAATCTGCAAGTGGTCCAAAAAAATCGGTTTATGAAAGCTCAAAAATTGGACTTTACCCGTGATTTTCGGGGTCAAAATTTACGATAATCAATTGTTTTATTATGTAGGAGTCTTCATTTGAACGCCTTACACACGTACATAGCAAAAAATTTGGTGAAAAAAATTTAAACAGAGCCAGAGAAATTATTTTCCGTAAATCGAGTTTTTCACCGGCCGCTATTTCGAGCATCGATAAGAGTGAAAAATAAAATTTTCGTTTTCAAGTGAATTTGAAAACTATTCTTATGGGAAATTCATCGCTGAATCCAAATTTGACGTCAAAACGTCGGAAATTTGACGACAACTATCAGTTTTTTCCATTTTTAGTGTTTCACAATTTCATGTATTTCAACCGTGAAGCTGAAAAGCTGTTACAAATGCTAACGCAGCACTGTTGTTCTTGTAAATTTATAGCTGAATCCGAATTTGACGAAAAAACTATCGAAATTAGTCGACAACTATTGGTTTTTCTCGTTTTAGTATTACACCGCTGTTATGCGTTTCAGCTTTGAAAATCATTAATAAATGGTTCTTACAAGGAAATTAGACGTAGAATTTGAATTTAAAGAGAAAACAATCAATTTCTTGCAACTATTAATATTTTTTGATTTTTTTTTCGATTTTCATACTTTTGAAGTTTCAACTTCGAAAAAAATAGGTGATGTGAAAGCAAATGGAGAAAATTTAATTTAGGATCGATTAAAGATAAGCAAGGAGTGTGATTTTTTTTATCGAGATATATTCCGCTTTATGTCAAAAAACGTGTTTTTGTTTTCTTCGAGCGCTAATAGCTCAGCGGGGACTTAACATAAAAATATAATTAATTATACCAAATTGTAGGATTTTGATAGCTCTTTCTCGCCTCCGGGTGAAATACCAATGTAAAAGTGGTCGTTTCAAAAATTATTTGCAAAAAAAGGCAAATAAACGCGAAAATCCGGGCCATAGAATTTATAGCGCTATAAAACTTGAATGAAGGAAGGCCTAATAAAAAAGACGATTTTTTCAATCGATGAGTTTGTCTCTATTTGACGATTCTATAATCAAAATTTGATTACCTTGCCCCAGTTTCTCAATCAATTGGATACCCAAAATTTTTTTACCTTCGCATGCTTATTTTGAGAGTTTATTATTCTCTGATCATCGAGAGCCGTGTCAATGCCACAGACTCAACGCGAACAAATTATTCACTCCGTTTTCCAAGAATTTCGTTTTTTGTTCTAGGAGCGATTCGTAATATGCTGCCAAACAATGTTTGCCATGGCTGAGAGCTGTTGCTGTTGGTAGATCAGAGGTTCAGCATGCTGCTCGCCCAAGGGATCATCGCCATCGCTATTGTAACAGGTTAGTAAGTCATTCGATTCTTGTAGAAGGATATATTCCTCAATCTCATCAAGCAATAAGGAAATTTTCGTTGCGAAATTATGATTGCAAAACATTATAAAAAAAAACAACGAGTTCGATCTTACGTGACATTCCGACGGACTGCAAATGGAATTAATTTCTATGCTATGCTCAGTGTGACGGATATAAATGGAAAATCTAAATGAAACTCGTACTGCTATGACATTTTCGAGAGTTACTGGGGGAGGGACATTTTTAGTAAATCGTTGCGTACATGTCTGCAACTCAGTTAGACATCCCCTTAGTGGAATTTGTCTGGGTAGCGTAAATACGAGCCAAACGATGACATACCACTCGTCATTGTTGAGCTTCACCATTACGTACAAAGAAAAAAAGACAAAATATTTTTGTTGTAGTAGAGGGAGAAAAACCAGGCGACTTATTCTCCAGATTGTTAATGGCTGGCCGAGCACTTTCGCCCATTCGGGCATCTCTCTTTTTCTCCCCCTCACAACCCTCTACTACAACAAATGCGACGACAACCAAACGAATATTTTTGTTGTAAAATAGAAGAATAGCTAATATTTGTAATTATTTTGTAATTTTCAGTTTCGTGAAAATCAGTAAGTGGTTTATAAAAGGATAAAAATGTTAAGATTAAACTCCTTAATAATTTGAATTGAATGTTTTGAATGACAATTTTTTTAACGTTAGTTTCAACTTTATATAGCAACACGAATGTGTTACAAAATTGTTTACATACATTTATGAACAACCTTAAATCTCAGTTATCGGGATAGTTACTGGTGAGGTGAATACATGAAAATAAATAGTTAATTCAGGGCTTTCGAACGATTTTTGTGTCATGGAAAATGTGGAAATTACTTTTCCTTAGCAGAAATCTCCAGCGGAAATTTTTCTTACGCTTTTTATAACGCTTTTCTAGTTTGAGTGCAATAGCAAAGACATAAAAATGTCAATATTGTAAATTCGTACTTCGTTAATCGCATTTGAACTAATCTGCTCGACGTAAATTTTTAATGGCTGCAACGATAATAATTACAAATTTATCGACTGAAGAAAGAAAAATCAATCGAAATATTTCTTTAGTACCGCTAGGAACTATTAAACTTGTCAATTACAATAGAACCTGGACTCTACAATTAAGATAAAATAATACCATTATACTATTGAAGCGTTATGTGTGATGATCGTTTGATCTAATTCCATTCGTGTTCTTAGGTGTTCTCCATTTTCATTTGCCGCGAACGGTTTTTAATTAAACTTCGGCCCCTGAACAATAAAACGCATTTTATCGTGCGGAAATAGTGGAATCTACGGCGTTCAGAACCTAAAGTAAAGAAGAATTTTCCCCAGGTTCGGCTTTGTTTCGCTGTGCAGAGCAAGTTCGTTTGTGCAGAGGAACTGAAACGAAGGAAATGCTCAGTCGAGTAAGAGACGGTGTGTTAGTGTCTAGTAGAGCCCGGTGAATCGCCGAGGAAACCGGGCGAAGGTAGACAATAAGCTGAAAGGAAAATAACTTTTTTTTTTTATAAATAGGGTCACGACAGATAATAGTTTCGTTTTGAGTCAATCGATTATCGTTGGTTTATTGGGCGTTCATAATAGCTCACGTGAAAATAACGTTTTTATCAGTGCAGCGCGATATGATGAAAATCTGAATCGTACGAAGACAGTAAATTATAACGAACTGGTAAGAAATTTTATAAACCGTAACCTTGGGGGATAACTTGGTACACCATGTGCTGGAAATCGTAGTAGTCACTGCTCGATCATGCTGATTTTTTAATTAAAACAATTTTTTAAACTAGAACATTTTTAATCAAGTTCAGACGATTCAAGGTCAAGAAAGAGGCCTAGAGAAAAGAAACCGTTTTTATTCAGCCGTACTACCTTCCAATTTTCGGCGTCGCTTTCAAGCACAAATGACAAAAACGTTGCTAGTGATTGTACACTGGTTTATTATTCCTTCGATTTAATTATGATGCAAGAAGACCATCCATTTGTTATTTTGGAGAGTTCTAGTGAATTTCGTGTTTTTTAAAACCTTCTACGTTCAAGTTTAAAAAAAACACGAAATGAATTAAAACTCACAATTAACTACCTATTTTGAACACTTTTTGCAAACGTTTCCACCAAATATCTATCAGCTTGTTAACTATGAAGGGAAACTCCGTAGCAACTGTGGTAATTTAAATCATTTGTATTTTTCTTACTTTTCAAATTAAAAACTAAATTATTTTTTTAACGAGAAAGTTGAATAAAGGAGTTGAACAATTTTTATAGCTCCGAAAATTCTCAAGTTATACTCTCAATCCTAATTTCGGAAAATTTCGACAATTTTACGCGAAAACTGTGATATCTCGAGAATCATTGAAGCTATTGACCTCGCAATGATCGCATTCGATTCAGCGTTCTAAAATCTATAGAAATTGATCCCAAGTGCCCCTCTTCCTGCAAAAAAGTTGGAAAATACGACGACCCCCCCAACATCCAACAATATCCTTAAAATTGAAGTTGCGATTTGGTAAAAAGAATTAAGTCATTGTCAGGCTAAGATTGATTTTTATGTGAAAATGTCAAAAGTTAAGCTATTTCAGTTTTGTCAAAAAAATATCGGCGGACGGACTAACTTTTTTTAAAAAAATTGAATATTTGGATTCTACGTGACTTGAATTGTAAAACATCAAGTTTTGAAGGGGGTTAGACATTTTTTGTTGAGCGATTACAATGGTTTATTGTTGAATAATAAACCAAAAAGCAAAACTAGCAGTTTCTTCGCTGTTGAAAAATTAGTTCGGAAAGCTTGGTTTTTTAATGTTCTCCCTTTCAATATTTTATACCGGTAATAATAAAATAACTCTACTCGCAAGAAAAGTTTCAATTGCTTTGTAAAAGAACAACAGCAGTTCAACAGTTTCTCATCCTTTCAAAAGTTAATAACACGAAAAATAACTACCGCAACTCTTCTCCTTGCCAGTTCATATTTCTACAATAGGCATTTTTTGTTTCAATTCATTTTATTCAAATAGCAATGGGAATTTCTCCTAATTTTCTCCCCTTTTCTATCCCAGAGATTATTGAAAATGAGAGGAATCTTCTCTAAAACGCTAACACAACTTCAAATCCTTCAAATATTTCATTCGAACATTCAACGCCAAGGGAAAATTGTCAATTTTAATTCCTCTAGAGTTTCAAGTCTGAGACAAATTATTAACTATTTTTGGAATACTATTGAGTATAAAGAAGCTATCAAAGGTTAAAAAAACTTCTTGTATGTCAGAACATCTGAATTTCAAATGTGCGTTTTATGGAAGCTATAGAGGGAACTAAAACCAATAAACATAGTTTAGACGATATTATCAATTGTATTATTAGAAAAGTGAATTTGTCGATTTAAGCAAAAATCTTTTTTCTCGTGTATTTCAAATCACTCATAATAAACACAAAAAAATATCCATATTCATGTCAAGAAAAATGATGGGCAAACAAAATCGGTAAAACCCCAATACAATAACTGCCCAGAGTTTTCAATTTTCAAATTTAAAATAATTTACCAAATTCCAAAAAAAAAAAAAAATAGGAAGTTTGCTCGCTCATTTTTTGACTTTGCTCGAATCGTACGGCCTTTATATGGAATGAAAATAGACGAATTAGTCGTTTCGAGTCCTACAGATCCAATCCTTCCAATTTTCAACTTGACTTGGAAATTTGGCGCAATCTGCAATTTCGCAGATGCGATTTTCCTCTTCCTGGTTTGTCGTCTTGAAACGGAGCCGCCTTTTGTGTTATTGATGCAGTCACGACGTTATCTGCGAATTTAATGCTTCGATGAATATTTGAGATGCGATTCAAGACTACCGCATCAGCGTTGAACGGGACATTTCGATTCGATTGAGGTCTCTTTGCAGGCGGCGCAGGTCTTCTCTGCTTTACCTACTCCGATCGCAGAGCGCATTGCGAATAGAAACCTTCTAGAACACGAATTCTCAATTAAACCTATCCCTTTGCCAGTTGGGAACATTTGCCAGCTTGCACGACTGTTGCGGGCTAACGAGTCCTGATACTAGTTGATCCTTAATGGTTAGTTCGTACAAATCATGACATTTCGCTTATAGCTTATATATCACCAGAGCAGGAAAAGTATAATTAATAACTGTAATATAACCGTAATTATAAAATAATATAATATTAATACAATATAATATAACCTAATATAACTATTTATGTGGTTCTAAATTTGATCTTAATTTATTCTTGTCATTGCCTAGTCGATAGTTTTGAAACATAATGAACAACTGATTCCTTATTCCTAATTATGAGACTGTAAAACATTGTTATTTTCATAAATACACCAAATTTTACGAAAACCAAACCTAAAATGGTATTTGTCAAACACTGATCCAAACTCCTGTCAATTACTGGCGATTTTCAAAATTTTGCTGTCAAACACTGGTGCAAAATTCTATTTTTTTAAAACTGGTTTTGTAGCTAAAATCTTGGATTTTTTGGCCAATTTAAATTTTGATTTGATCAATCAGATTCTGGTGCTACCAAAACGATTAAAGAAAACAATCTAAACGGGAAGAAAATGCTTTTAATGAAGTGCCAAAGTAAAATATTTCCTTAAGGTGTCAAACACTGGTGCCTTCACCCTATAATTTTGATATAATTATAATATAATTATTATTAATTTTGTAGTTGGAGAGGTTTTTAGAAAAATCTACTCACGCGATCTTCTCGAATTTGATTTGAATGAATTTTTCAAACAGAGTATCGACCCGTTAAGATTCTTCAATTCTAATGTACTCATATTTTCTATTTTGACTATCAGTGTCAAGTGCTGATATTCAATGTCAGGAATTGATCAATGCTATTCCGTGCGGGATATCTGACGTCCTAATCGATGAAGACACGGACCATTCAATTATGTATTCATCGCTGGAGCATAATTGTCACTGTAGCAATTATTGCTCCCTATTGATTGGCACGTAATTCCTAGCTACAATTGACCAGTTCAATCGCGTATTGCAATTAACGTCATAAGTTAATGTTTTCTGCTGTGTAGCACTTTCGACGAAAGCTCGGTGTTAGTTTCAAGCCTCTGTAGCACGTATGGGATAATCGAAGCTTATTCAGGGACAATGGCGATAAATGTCGTTCGTATGGATGGATTATCGAGTGTTCCTCAGAAGGATTACATCGGCACCTGAAAGCGACAGGAGTAGTCGACAAGGTGTGGCTTAGGAGTAATAATATCGCATCTCTGTTAGCTCGCCTGTTCTGTTTAAATATTGTAGCTTGAATTACATCAGAAAAAATAATCATTTGGTTTCAAAAAGAGTGACAAAAAAATAAAATAAATAAAATAAAATAAAATAAATAAAATAAAAATAATAAATAAATAAAATAACGCGTCTAACGAATGAAACTTTGGAAAATGAGTCACTTTGTGACTTAAAATTACTTTTCACTCTTTATATTGCACAGTTTCTTGCTCAGTTGTTTTTGGTAGCCGAAGTATTGAAAAGTGCGGAGCATGGTGTTGCTGGTAACTTACGTTTTTGGGTTGTAAAAATGTGGAATTTGGAAAGGGTGTGAATTGAGAAGAAACGTTAACAAAAAAATACTTTCTGAACAAGTGTCGACGCTCTGTTCGTCTATGGTCAAAAAAGGACAACAGTTATCTCTGTGAAAAATAAAAGAGCTTCAATGAAATGTTCGTCCAGTGAAACTAGCCATTTCGGCTAACACACAGTACTTTCCGAAATGTAACCGTTAACATTCTTTTTACTAGCTATACGGGCAATAATTTTCAACGTTCGAGGTCGTAAAATGTTTGTTTTGGCGAGCAGATGACCAGTGATTTTTTATCTATTGGTTCACACACCGGACTTCCACGGTATAAGCTTTTTTCCACTAATTCGTTAGTGCGTATTTCGTATTTTAATTTTTACAGGCCACAAATATCAATACATTTGAACGTTCAACGCCGTGAAGAGTATGACGTCTTATTTTGGTTTTTTATTCAATAATAAACCATTGTAATCGCCCAAGAAAAAAATTTCTAACTCTCCCTCAAAATTTGATGTTTTACGTTTCAAGGCATGTAAAATCCGATTATCCAATAAAAAACTTCTGTCCGCCCACCGTACTCCGTACGCCATTAGCACTTTTCCGGCCAAACTATAATAGTAAATTCTTGACATTTTTACCAAAAATCAATCTTGGTTTTTCGACGGCGCAATTCTTGAACCACATTGCTAGCTCAATTTTAAGGGCATTTTTGGGGGGTTTTGAAGAGGAGGGTTTTTCTGAAAAATGTGTATTTGGTCTCAAATTATATAGATTTTGGGACGCTGAATCAAATGAGATTATCGCGGGGTCGATAGGTTTATTGGTTCTCCAGTTATCGCGGCTTTTCTATTAAATTTGGGAGATTTTCAGAAATTTGACCTGAGGGTATAACTCGAGAGTTCTTGGAGCTAAAAAAATCGTTTTATACTCATTGGAATGGTCGTCAAACACTCTCTCCAGCTGTACGGCAAGGCCAAAAATTTAGCTTTTAATTAGGAAATTAAGAAAAATTAAAATTAAAATTACAATAGTCGCTACAGAGTTTTCCCTTATAGTTACCAATCTGTTTTTCAGTTGGATCGTTCACACATGGTCGGAATAATTACTATCAGAAATGGATAGTCATCTTAAATCATTATTGAAGCGAAGAAATAATAAACTACGGTACAATCATTTGCAGCTTTTTTATAGCTAGGGTCATATTCCACACTTCCACTTCATGCACTTAACTTCTCATATTTCCCAATTTTTAAAAGTGAGGAATGGAAAAGTAGTTTTAAAAATTTCACCCTCTTAGCTCATCAACGTCGTAAAGAATGCGACAAAAGGATTGGCTCTATTAGGATTGAACCAGTGTGTAATTTAATTAATTAATTAAATAATTAATTTTTTGTTTTGTGCGTTTATTCCATAACGTACAACTTACGCAGCTATACCAACTCGTAAATAAATCCAACTGCTCGAAGCTAAGTTAGAACTAAGTACGCGAAACGTACTTGGTGATCGAGAGTTATTCAAGAACTTCAATGACCTTGCTGCGTCTAATAGCGATTCACGGACAAAAGTGCTCGAAAGAGTAGCAAACTCAGTTAAGTAGGTATAAATTGAGAGCGGCATATTTTAAGGCTGCGACTGGGAGGAGGACACGAAGCGTAGAGCTTTTAGCCGAAGTAAACCGTTTAGCATATGC
Organism: Tupiocoris notatus; assembly: GCA_037159825.1. Lineage (NCBI taxonomy): Eukaryota > Metazoa > Arthropoda > Insecta > Hemiptera > Miridae > Tupiocoris > Tupiocoris notatus. The sequence continues at coordinate 471,359 of JASJUZ010000054.1, forward strand.
AAGCATTGACAGGTTCCGAACGGCGGCCTTTTTAGGAGCTTTTTGCATAAATGGAATCTTCTCGACTGCGGCGCTGATCAGTATTCGCAATAGAAGCGCATTAACATTTCCATGTCGTCAATCCCTTTTTTCTTAGCGCTGTAGTATTTGGGCTTGTTCTCGAATGTTCCTGAACTTATAGGAATCTCTTGGTTTCTTAGCATTGCGGTCTGATTCGAATTGAGAAATTTCGAGCGCTGTGCAAGAAAAAATATTATCAACATTAATGAAATAAGATTATATTAAATTAAATAATATTAACATTAAATTGGGTGAAAAAATAATTTTTATCATACTTATATCAAGTTTAGGGAGAATCCCTCCTTTATTAGGATTCATCCCTAATGCACAGTATTGAACGAGTTAGTAATTTGTAAAGAAAGAATAATAATTTTATCAATACTATTAATAAATTTAATCACTTTCTTTTACTATATCCAAATAACAATCTCCCTAAATTCGTGAGTTTTCATTTTCTAACGATATTGCATTAAATTAGAAATGCAATTGGCATTTTCCTAAAAATGTCACGAAACGACAGAAATTTTTTATTCGATATTCTGATTCTACGTATACTTTGAAACGTAGAATATCACATTTTGAGGGGGTTTGACAATATTTTCTAAAGAGCTATTGTTGTAGTTATTTTATTGAATAACAGCCCAAAATGGTTAGGGCATTGAGTCGATGGGGCTTGGATTAGTAATGTTTTTCAGTCAATAATGAATAACAATGTACAGGCGTGGACTTGGTACAGATCCTTGAGAAACTACTGAATATTGCGTTGAAATTTGAATCATCGCGTGAAAATTAAACGACGATTTTATTCTCTGCTACCAAAAAAGGTTGAATAAAATTGCGAGACAATCGTTTCTCCGCTAAGTTCATTTTTAAATTTTCTACAAAATGACTACCTACTACAAAGTTGCCCACCATGTAGTAGTTTTATGACACGAAAAAGTAGTAGAAATAAAAATAGAAGAGAATAAAGAATAGAGTAGAAATAAAATAGAGCAAAAAAAAAACCATCGTTTTCCGAACCATGAGGGTACTAAGAGTAGCTTACGAGCAGAATAAAAACCAGAACAATATTACATCAATCATAGTCTTCGTTTATTTTCAAACTGCACAAGAAATAGAATCATTTGTCGTTTTACATTACCCTTTATTTCACTGGTGACGACTCTGAGGTACTCAATGCACTCATATCCTAGCATACGTTGAGAATGGAATTTAATTAAACTTGGTATGTTGACTATTCTGCGTTATAGCCGTAGTTGAAACCATTGCTTCTAACACGCCGCCCTTCATTACGAGCAATGCCATTGCCTAATACGACCACTCGAGTCGCAGATTTCATTTGGTCGCATACCAAATGAATATTCGACCATGATTCCTACTTTCACTCGGTGATCATTTCGCAATAATGCGGATTTCCTTTCAACGGTCATTTAATTCGAAGAGGAAAGCAACGTAAAAGATTTTTACTTACCTCAAAATCTTTCCTGGCAATTAAAAACGGGATAAGAATTAAATTGAACGCTTTAATTGTGTATGAACTTTCGAGTCGTTTAAGGTACAACATTGCCACCTTAGAGTACCCAATGTATAAATTCGGTAAATAACTTTAAATTGTAAAGAATTGGAATAATGAATTGCTATAATGTGAGCAGAATCATTAAACACTTCGTAAAAAATGTTTCGCATACTGCAAATCAAAGTAAAAATTCGGCCTTCCAGAATATCTCTTTATTTCAGTTTCCTCGATAGAAAAACTTCTTTTACCAGGGAAATAAAACGAACTCCCTCCCGTGCAAATTAAGTTCGAAACGTTCTATCTTTTTTTTCATCCTTAAAACGAGTCCAATGCTTATGTCTGATTTTGTATGAAAATCATCGGCATTTCTTTCGATCTCGCCCTTCATCACTCGCATGATTCATTCATGAGAAGCCGTTTACGAAATAAATGCCTTTCCTTCCTTGAAGTTCTCCTCATTTTTCGGCTTATTCGTTCGGTGAAAAGCAAATAGCCGATCTTGAAGGGCCCGCTTTGAAGGAAGTATTTTCCATTTGAAGCATAAGTTCCTGCGATTCGGACGGTTTACTTGTATTTTTGTTTGAATAAACTATGAAACGGCTGCATTGGATAAGCAGTTTGAATGATGCATAAGTTTGGGGTTCGCTCTATATTATGTAATACCTTCGACTGTTTTTTATTGGAGCCCTTATTTTTTCAAGTACGGCTAGAAATATGAAAACCCCGCAAACTTTACGGTATTTTCATTTCAAAGCGGTATCCTGTCAGCGGTTCAATCTCCAATCTTCGCTCGTTGACAGTGACAAGTGGTCAAATATGGAGTAATATCTTTCTTCCGAAAAAATCTTTACTTTATTCGGCCTCCGTTTCTCTTCAACGAATAATACTTCGACGTTGAATTTTCGAAGAAAAAAATGTTTGTGAATGTACCTCGTTCGATCGCTTTTTTCATCTTCTTCCGCCTCTCTCTTAAGACGTCCTTGTTTACTCAATTTCTCAAGTAAACAACTGCTGTCTCAGAAATAAATCAACATCGCTCTTATGCCATGTTTCTCTTCAAAATAGAAGAATCTTCCGGTTAAACTCGGTTACGATAAATTGGTGCAGTTATTTTTGTACGTTAGCAATACGACCGATCAAGAGAGTATCTTTAGTATCTTATTTTAAACAGTTTGTAATTATTAGTAAGTAAAACGAGATCATGAAGAGACATGAGAGCGAATGAATATGTCATGAGAAATATTGAGCTTTGTTTATGAATGGAGGAGAGATGAGTTGAGAATTTTATCCACAGAGCACTCTTTCTCTTTCGCCCGTTTGGGCATTTTCATTTTGAATAGTTTTATTTCCGATGACCCAGGTATGAAACCTGCCAAACTATGAAAATCAACTTCTAGAATAATTCAACACCAAGTTTACTTTCTCACTGTCCACCTACATCTTCAACAAAGCGCTATTAATATCTCGAAGCCTCTTCGGAACAACGAGTCTTCTGAGAAAAACGGATGTTGACATCTGAACAGTCCAATCCTTACGGTTTCACATCGGCAGCCTTGGGGCCAACTTTGTTCAACTTGAAAGTTCTGGCCACTGTCCTAAAGGCTTTTGTCTGTACTTCGTCGATAGGGACGTAACAAAAGGCAACGAGACCAAAGGCTCTTTGAGGTTCGGAATACGTCGAAGCTATTGATGGAAACGAAAGTGGAAAGTTTTGTTTCAGGCTGCGGTTTCTGAGAGTGCCAGTCATTTCTCGTAAATGCTAATTGAACGCATGCTATTGCTCCATGCGCATGGATTGTTCAATAATCAATCCTGTTCAATAATTTACGGTTTTGGTTTATTAGTCAATAATAAACCATTGTAATCGCCCAAGAAAAATTTTTTTTCGCTTGGTTGTCATCGCATTTATTGTAGTAGAGGGGTTGTGAGGGGGAGAAAAACCAGGCGACTTATTCTCCAGATTTTTAATGGCTGGCCGAGCACTTTCGCCCATTCGGGCATCTTCAGGGCGACGTGGAACCATGGGCTGTGGACCTCATGGTTCCACGTCGCCCTGAAGATGCCCGAATGGGCGAAAGTGCTCGGCCAGCCATTAAAAATCTGGAGAATAAGTCGCCTGGTTTTTCTCCCCCTCACAACCCCTCTACTAGAAAAAAAAAAATGTTCTAACCCCTCTCTCCCTCAAAACTTGATGTTTTACCTTACAAGGAATGCAGAATCCGAATATCCAATTTTAAAAAAAATCTGTCCGTCCGCCGTAAGCCGTCCGCCGTCAACACTTTTCTGACGAAGCTATAAGAGCTAATAACTCTTGAAATTTTCTCCAAAAATAAATCTTAGTCTGATAATGGCTCAATTCTTTAGCAAAATCGCTGCCTCAATTTTAATGGTATTTTTGAGGAGGAGAAAATTCGTATTTTCCAACGTTTTCCAGAAAATGGTGTATTTGGTATCAATTTCCATAGATTTGTGGACGCTGAATCGAATGAGACCATCGCGAGGTCGATAGCTTTATTGTTTCTCCAGCTATCGCAGCTTTTGTAATGGACTTTTTTTGTAATGGTGACACGTCTCTGGGACATCTCCAGGGATAAGTTAACAAGACTTTGCTGTAATACGTCCTTAAGTCTTTGCTTTGAGACGTCTCTAATGGTGGATTTCACCAAAAAAGTTGAGTTGGAAATAATAAATAAATTACCTTATTAATAAAATAAAAAATAAAAATAAATAAATAACATTGATTTGGCAACGCCAACGAGCAATGTTAATAGCGAAAATCAAGGTTGTTGTTCCTACTCAATTTTTACGGTGAAATCCTCCATAAGAATATCCGATTATAGATCTTCGAAACATTTCCATTAAGACGTTTTGGAGACATTCCTATAACAACGTCTCTTGCGAAACGTTGAGACATCTAAACTCAATCTACTCTGCAGTTAGAAGCTGAAAAATTCCCGCGACTGTCGAACTGAAGGAAATCGGTGTGAACCCATCTCCGTCGACTCTCAGGGCGGTCATCAATCATTCGCGTCGTAATATTGAAGTAAAAATCGTAGCAATTCTCTCTGTTGCATTCTAATACATCGTAGGCATTGACTTCGTTATAGTAAGGCTTCCTTTCTCCTTCATATCGATTCAATCGACGAACTAGCTCGTGGCATGTTTGTTTCATTAACGTCTCTCTCGAGTTTCCATAGGTTGATTTTGTCCTCGCGGCGGTGTCAAGCACCGATGTCAGTTAGGAACTTTAATTGCGCCGCAAACATCAATCACGGGCCGGCGTTTTTGCCGAGTTATGAAGGCAAAGGTTGCCGTGCTTGGAAGCAATCACATTGGCTGTAAGCTCCTCGGCCGACTTCCTCGGCCCTCGTAAACAGAACGCGTTTAAATGAGTTGCTCAACCTCAATTATAGATTACCTTCACAGGTTTCCACGATTCCGAATAGCCTTCGGCAGGTATTTCGCGGTGTCATCCAGAAAAGAAATTGGTGAAAATGTCAAGAATTTAGCTATTATAGTTTGTACGGCGGGCGGACAGAATTTTTTATATTGGATATTCGGATTCTACATGCCTTGAAACGTAAAACATCAAATTTTGAGGGGGTTAGAAATTTTTTTTCTTGGTCAATTACAATGGTTTATTATTGAATAATAAACCAAAATTCGAAACATCGAAGAGGCTAATGTGAAAGTTTACGCAATGAAATCCCTGTATTTAGATACTCTATGTTCAAACCCGTAATATATCCGTATATTTTACCCGGGCCTACCACTTGTATATTCGTGTGTGATTCGTTATAAAACGAATATCCAATTTTAAAAAAATCTGTCCGTCCGCCGTCAACACTTTTCTGACGAAGCTATAAAAGCTAATAATTCTTGAAATTTTCTCCAAAAATAAATCCTAGTCTGATATTGGCTCAATTCTTTAGCGAAATCGCTGCCTCAATTTTAATGGTATTTTTGATGGGGAGAAAATTCGTATTTTCCAACGTTTTCCAGAAAATGGTGTATATTTGGTATCAATTTCGAGGAAATAATGTGAATCCACGACCCCGAATTTTGCTGACCACTAGAAGTACCATTAAAAAAACCATAGAATAGAATAGAATAGAATGCAATGCAATTAGAATAGAATAGAATGCAGAATAGAATGCAATAGAATAGAATAGAATAGAATAGAATGCAATTTTATTTCCATAAATAACAACAACAACACAAGAAGAAATAGAATAATCGATGGCTGGAAATTCCTCCCTCATAGATCAATGATCTGTGCTAAGGGAGGGAGCCGCTTATCAGCCTACACACGCACAGTTCGAGCTCCGATCGACAACAAAACAAACTTATATTTATAATATGTATGTATATGTACTCATCTATCATCACATAAAAGAAGAAGAAAAAAAATACATATATATATAACACATACACCCAGAAAGAACGACTTAGTTGCTTACATTTTGTAAACACTGGTCGCGATGCTCTCGCAGACCATAATTCTTACGTTTAAGTTTCAAAAAAAAAAAAAAAAAAAAAACTCAGCATTATAATCCGGTATATTCGTATTTGAGATAAATGCATACAGTAGAGTGGGCATTGTAATGTTGAAATGCACTGGGCTTAAATATTTTATAAAATAGAGCGGTATTTCTCGAAAGGTAATTATGGCGCGAATGATAAGGCAAAATATTTTTCACACTTGAGAATCAACCATATTTGATTACAGACAAAATTAAAAAAAATTTTTGCCGTTTTTACCCAATTGGAAAAATTACGAAAAAAGCCGAACGGCGATGCAAATATTTTCGATTTTCTGTTCGATGTCAGAGCAATATTCGCCGTAATTGGGAATAGTTTGTCAAACGCTATTTAATCCTCGAGAAAAATGGTCCAGTTACTTTGATCCGAATATTCCCCAGCATTTGAACAGCTTCGTTCAAATTCATTACGGGCCGTTATCCGATCGCCGAATTCAATTTACGTGGGATGAAAAAAGGTGGGAAAGGTGGTTCAGAAATTGAAACGAACGGCTGGACTTCGTCAGTTTTAGAACCAGCGAATTTTAAACAGGCGAGATTGTTGATTTCGCGAGCGTTTATTAGAACGGGGGTGGAATGAATCCGAGCAGACAAATACTTGGCTTCCTGATGTTGCCAGATTTTCGTTCGAATTGATTTAAAAATTTTTTATTGCCAATGCTAAGCTGTATGACAATAACGACGTACTCATCAAGCTGATCGTTCGCTAATCAGTTTTGGAAAACGCTGCAAATGATTGTACAGTGGTTTATTATTCCTTCGCTCCAATAATGATTTAAGAAGACTATCCATTTCTGATAATAATTGTTCCGAACATTTGTGAACGTTCCCACCTAAAAACAGATGGTAACTATAAGGAAAACTCGGTAGCAACTATTGTAATTTTAATCATTTTTAGTAAGTTTTATTAATTTATTAAAATCTGAATTTTTCGTCTTACGTTATACTTAGTTAAAGAGAGAGTTTGACGAGCATTAAAACGAGTATAGAACGTTTATTATAGCTCCAAGAACTCATGAGTTATTTCGAATTTCTGAAAATCTCCCGAATTCGGCACAAAAGCTGCGATAACTCGAGAACCAATAAAGCTACCGACCCCGCGATGGTCTCATTCGATTCAGCGTCCAAAAATCTATATAATTTCATACCAAATACACATTTTTTTTCAAAACCGTGAAAATATGAATTTTCTCTCCCTCAAAACCCCCCGAAAATGCCCTTAAAACTGAGCTAGCAATGTGGTTCAAGAATTGGGCCGTCGTAGGACCGAAATTGATTTTTGGTAAAAATGTCAAGAATTTACTATTATATTATAAAGATAAGCTAATTTATTTATAAGCTATTATTAGCTTATTAGCTTAATAGCATATTTATAAGCTAATTTCAAGAATTTAGCTATTATAGTTTGGCCGGAAAACGGCTAACGGCGTACGGCGGACAGACAGAATTTTTTTTTATTGGACCTTCGGATTCTACATGCCTTGAAACGTAAAACATCAAATTTTGAGGGGGGTTAGACATTTTTTTCCTTGGGCGATCACAATGGTTTATTATTGAATAATAAACCAAAATGGAGAGTTTTAGTACATTTCGCATTTTTTGAAAACTGAAGCGTAGGATTGTCGTGACCATTAGAGACCTTAGATTTAACAAAGTAACCACAACTCTCACGTTAAAATTTTCAAAAAAACTCGAAATACACTGAAACTCTCCAATGTTGATTTCGAGGCTTGTATTGTGCCCTACTGGTCATGATTATAAACCCAATCGATTCTCTCCGGTCTCGAATGCTAACTCGGCTATGACGTATCGGACGGATCCGATTTGACTACAAGTAAATCGGATAGGATCAGCTGCACTGCGCGTTGGACGCTACGTCGGCCCATAACTCACGGCCGGAATCCCCGGCCCATCGTCCATCATTCGCCGTACACCGGCGCAGTAAATCAAAATATGTCAGCGTCCGTTGGCGATGAAAAAAGCGACGTGACGGTTAGCTCGAAGATAACTCGCACAATGGTAAATAATAGCGCTTTGAATACCCCAAAGGCTGATTGCCATTTATTTGACGGATTGATTCGAGAAATCGTTAAAAAGAAGAAAACCTGAGAGAGAAATGTTCGTTGTGAAAAGTTCACCAACTCCATCAGCTCGCTCACACGACTTTCGGAATTCAATTCGTTTCAATATTGTTTGTAAACGATGGAGGCTGATAAAAGGTGCAACCGATGATGAAACAAGATGTGGACTACAACAACTATCCTCTCGACAACAATATAAAAAGTCAACTATCGCTCGACTGATAAAATTGGTATACGAGCTTATTGATTTATTCTTCAAATGGATTTATGTATAATTTATTTCAAATTTTAATTTTTTCAATAGAAAATTTCTCTGTTCCAATAATGCACAGTGACATAGCAAGAAACTCTTTTCCAACAATAGATTCTTTGCCTAAGGTTGGACAATTATATATTGCCAATGATTTTTCTTTGATAATTGGACAATTCTTGAAAATAGAAATTTAAAAAAAATCAGACTTGAGTTGACGTTGACATAAGACATTATTACCAATCCTATTGCCTGAGTAATTTACTCAAACTTAACTTGTGAAAGCATTTATATGCGAGTTTACCAGTTAAAATAAAATAATTCATCAAACTAGTTGGCCTAGGTAAGGTTGTTGATCGATTCAACATGCTGACCTGTCTGAGTTATGTCATTTTTTGGTTTATTATTCAATAATAAACCATTGTAATCGCCCAAGAAAAAAAATTTTCTAACCCCCCTCAAAATTTGATGTTTTACGTTTCAAGGCATGTAGAATCCGAATATCCAATAAAAAAAATTCTGTCCGTCCGCCGTACGCCGTCAGCCGTCCGCCGTCCGCCGTCCGCCGTCCGCCGTCCGCCGTCCGCCGTCCGCCGTCCGCCGTCCGCCGTTAGCAGTTTTCCGGCCAAACTGTAAGAGCTAAAAATTTGAAATTTTCACCAAAAATCAATCTCGGCCCAAGGACGGCCCAATTCTTGAACCAACTTGCTAGCTCAATTTTAAGGGTATTTTTGGGGGGTTTTGAGGGGGAGAAAATTCATATTTTCCAAGGTTTTTCAGAAAAATGTGTACGTGGTATCAAATTATATAGATTTTTGGACGCTGAATCGAATGAGACCATCGCCGGGTCGATAGCTTTATTGGTTCTCGAGTTATCTCAGCTTTTGTGAAAAATTTGGGAGATTTTCAGAAATTTGACACGAGGGTATAACTCGAGAGTTCTTGGAGCTATAAAAATCGTTCTATACTCATTGGAATGGTCGTTAAACACTCTCTCCAGCTGTATCGTTAGGCAACAGGTTTAGTTTTTAATTAGGAAATTAAGAAAAATAAAAATTATTAAAATTACAATAGTTGCTACGGAGTTTTCCCCTATAGTTACCATCTGTTTTTCGGTGGGAACGTTCACAAATTTTCGGAATATTTAAAATGACAAATGGATGGTCTTCTTAAATCAATATTGAAGCGAAATAATAATAAACCACTGTACAATCATTTTTTTTCAATTCTGTTACTCGTTGACTTAGTTATACTAGATGATCTACTTTTGCTGGTTGGCACAACCGTGGATTTTGAGTCGACCGATATAACCCGAACGAATTTTTCCCCTCTTGTAGAAACTCGGCGTTGATCCAAAATCATTTTTCTGAACTTTGACTTCATTAAATTTTTCTATAGCCTTTTCTTATTCACGTTCCATTGGAAATTCTTCAAGTTGCTTAATTCACAGTCAATCTGCAGAGTTTTTGGTAAAATATTGTCTGTAACATTGCTCTCGAATAGTCGCCAAGATTTTTTTCTTCAAGTTCACAAAAGAAAATGTGATCCAGGCTCCGGCTCCTTTTTATGATCGTCAAGGGAAATCAGTTGAGTGTGGTCTACCTTCCACCTGCCAAGAGTGTGCTATTTTTCTAAAGCGCCTGCATATTCGCATCCCAAGTTGCTAATGTGCCATAAAATGTATTCTCCGTTTGGATTATTGTGGATCTTCCGTAGATAAAAATAAGTTCGGGGATCAGAAATGCAATTTTCGTCTCGACTGGAAAATATCCTCGAAAGTGGTAGTTTAAATCCTTTAGCAATTATGGTATTTTCTTAACCTCACCCTAGAAATTATCTAATGAGATCAATTCTCTTTACACATCGAGTTCGAAAAATGCTTACCATTGTCACGAAAATAGTGGTTCTCATCGAACTTATTAATTTTATGCGAACAGCGTAGATCGAAATTGCGTGTCATACTGAGCTATGGCGATGACGTAGCACATCATTAAATCAGCTTTTGTGGTATATGGAGACGCCGATAAAAACGCCAGATTAATCAATGCAGCTCATGTCCGGTCTTATCTTAATCTCAAAAATGCCGCTTGTAAGCCGTCATTAAACGGCTGATAAACAATTCGCTAATTAGCATAATATTGTTTCTTCCACGAAGAAAATGTAATTAACCGGGGTTTGATCGTATCGGCTTTATAATGCTGGTTTCATAATAATCGGTAGACGGGTGAATTCCGCTGAGAGCAACGTTCGATTTGATTTACTGAAAATTTGAGCCAAAAATGTTATGAACTAATTTGTAATTCTCTGTCACTTTTCCGCTCAACATTTTAATTTTGTTAATATTTTTTTTTGTTCCCTGAATTGTTAATACTGTTTTTAAATTTAATTTATTATTCATTTGTATCACCCTCTGCCCCCGTAAATTTAAAATTGAATATAGTGTGAGGTAGAATAATACGTACAATGGAAACAATAGCAAACGTTTTAGCACACTCTTCGACAGTGTATTGAACTTGCAGAATTATCAATCTAATTTTGGAAGCAGAGGAGTATCGAAAATCCGACGATTCAGCGATACCTAATGTGCTATAATTCCTAAACGCCGTTTATTTGTAGTTTCTTGAACGAAAAATGAGCAATCACTTCTACTGAATGTAAATATTATCATTAAGCCGCGGTCAAAGTTCTGTTTGTAACCGTCGAATTATCGAATAGCTGTTTCCCGTTTCCAAATATTTTTCATCTCTCGTCTGACAAGGTCGATTGGTTTCCCTTAATCCAGCAAGAGCTCCTCCCTTCAATGTAATTTCGTTTTATTAATCTCGTTACCATCAGTGCCGTTTGGACAAGAGGGCGCTTTGGCTTGAGCTCATCACGCTCTCAAATAACAGAGAGGAAACAGGGCCGGTCAAAGTTGGCAATTAGGCTAGTTCGAAGCTAACATTTTTTTTTGCAAATTTTTTTCTCCGTCAGTATTGCAAGCGCTATTTGAAGCGTTGATTGATGCCATTTGAATCAGTTATTTTCTCTATGAAATTCTTTTCCAAATACGAGTGTATTTAATAATAACTCTGTTGCAGTAAACCGCCCCTTTGACAATTTTATATTTGAATTACGAAAAACGCTGCTAATGAGTCTACAGTGATTTATTATTCATTTTTGCTTCAACTATAATTTAAGAAATTGATATCAAATACACCTTTTTCTGAAAAACCTTGGAAAATATAAATTTTCTCCCCATCAAGACCCTCTAAAATACCCTTAAAATTGAGCTAGCGATGTGATTCATTATTAGCGCCGGGATTAATTGTCGATGAAAATTTCAAGAATGTATCTATTATAGTTTGGCTGAAAAACGGCGTACGGCGTGTGGACAGAATTTTTTTTTTTATTGGATATTCGCATTCTACATGTCTTGAAACGTAAAACATCAAATTGTAGGGGGGGGGGTTAGAACATTTTTTTCTTGGGCGATTACAACTGCTTATTATTGAATAATAGACCAAAATAAACGGCAACTTCGATTTTCTCTTATTTGGTTGGATGTAGTTGATGGAAAGTAAATAATATATTCGCGTTTCTCTTATTTCATTCTTATTTATGGCTCGAAAATACATATTTGAAAACGATTAAAAGTATTATTTACTTTAGTTTATGTGGAAACGATCCCAACTTCCCCTAATTATTATTAAATAATTATTATTATCTATACAGTACGACACCGCATCAAAGCTTGCCCTCGGTAAATGACACGGAGATGACCATAACGCCCTTTTCCAAGTCAAAGCGTGAAGTCAAGCAGGTTGGCGTGATCGGAATACAATTTCGACAAAACTCCGGCGATGGTTAGACTTCGGATTTCGGCGAAGGTTCGGTAACTTCGCTAATTAAGGTAGTTAACGTACTCTGTCGAACGAAAGGCGGGCGAAACCGGGTGTAAGAGAGAAGCATCGTCGGCGGTAAAAAGACAGAAAATGAGCAAGCTCCAAGAGTCGAATGAGCGGCGGGAAATTCCTTCGGAAAAGGTTGGACAACCTGCTGATGGCTTCGTGCTTCGGGTCTACAAAACCCGATGGCATCGTTTGATAATGAAGCAAATTAATTGATACGCTAAAAGCTTCTCAACATCTCACGAAAACTTGGGACGCTCGGGGGGGCGCCTTTTGCCATTTTCTTTTATCCTCGACTTTTTAACGCCGGAGTATCGAATTCGGCGAGACGGAAAACCGCTTAAACGTGACCGGATACTCATTTCAGATGGAAATGATTCGACTGTGGTCGAGAAAGTCATCACTAGATATTTCCGTTCGAGTTTTCTCTCCTTGAGAAAGTTTATTTTCGACTACGGTATAGTTGCTAGTATAAATGATTCAAAACTAGATTAAACTAAGCGCTGCGAATGAATCTTGACTTTTTCTAGCGCGATTTGATTTTGGTTTGTTATTCTAAGTTGGTTTATTATTCAGTAATATTCTTTTACTATTCACTAATAAACCATTGTAATCGCAAAAAAATTTTTTTTTCTAACCCCCCTCAAAATTTGATGTTTTACGTTTCAAGGCATGTAGAATCCGAACATCCAATAAAAAAATTTTGTCTGTCCGCCGTACGCCGTCAACACTTTTCCAGCCAAACTATAATAGCTACATTCTTGAAATTTTCATCAAAAATCAATCTCGGTCCTACGAAGGCCCAATTTCTGAACCATATTGCTAGCTCAAGTTTAAGGATATTTTTGGGGGGTTTTGAGGGGGAGAAAATTCATATTTTCCAAGGTTTTTCAGAAAAATGTGTATTTGGTATCAATTTCTATAGATTTATGGATTTTCAGAAATTTGACATGAGGGTATAACTCGAGAGTTCTTGGAGCTATAAAAATCGTTCTATACTCATTGGAATGGTCAACAAACACTCTCTCCAGCTGTACTGTTAGGCAAAAAATTTAGTTTTTAATTAGGAACTTGAGAAAAATAAAATTAATTAAAATTACAATAGTTGCTACGGAATTTTCCCGATAGTTACCGATCTGTTTTTCCGTGGGAACATTCTGACATCTGACATCCTCCAACAATTTTACTCGAAAAAAAATCAGTTCTTAGGAAAAACGGATTTATTCGAACTGTTATATAATATTTTCAAGGCAAATACAAAATTTTCCAACAGCAAATCGACGTTATTCAATTAGTTAGTGACGTTCTTGAAATATTCTTTAATAAAAAATAAATAAATAAGATTGACAATTTATTATAGTTAAAGGAAGAACCACCTTACAGTGTTTCAAGTGAGAGTTGCATAAACTATTTTACCTTTATGGTCTCAGCTCATATTATTCAAATTGGGACTGCTGTAATTATATCGGAAAGATAAATGACAGCAAAAACGCTGTCGACATTATAGCGACGATCGCTTCCCTCGGCTGAAATCCTCTGAATTATAAGAGCCTCTGGTGAGGGCGGTTTCGTGACTTGGGAGTCTCCGTGTCACGAAAGTCATGCATGTCATGTGCCAAATCATTTGTTTCCTCGCTGCCTCACCTCCGTTAACCACTTCCTCTTCCTAAGCGGATTTCTTTACTCTGCTCCGCCCTTTTTCCCATTTCCTTTTCCCGTTTTCTTTAATTTAAAAATAATGGCATTTTCATGCCCTCCCAGTTCCAAGGGGAAAATCGAGTTTTTTTTTTTTTTTGGGGGACGAAATCTTTTTTAAATTCGACATGGGGTTGAGGTAGAGACACTGAATGCGACGTTATCTCATATTTTGTTTTTATATTTCTTCTAGCGCTTTCGCCGCTCTGGGCCTCTTCAGGAAACATTGGGAATACTTTTAGAACACTTTCGCTTTTTAAACCTAGAGTCTAATAAATTAAAATAAATACCTAGGGTACTCTTTTTTAAAGGCGTGCATTTCGCAGAGATAACGTTCTGCTCGATTATAGTGTTCCAAATGATCGATAGATTGAGCACTTGTCTATTAGCGACGTGCAAAGGTCCAATTAGCCGAATAGGGATTTGGTCGAGCGCTAATGGATCCTGATCCACTCATCGTCATCGGCCGTGCAGTGTTAACTACTGTATTGAAAACCGTCATTTCGAAAATCGTCTCTGCATACACTCGAGTAGCATGCATTAGAAATTTTACCCACACGAGCTCTTGGCGTAATAGATTACACATTCAATGAATGAGAATTTTCCAATATCTCGCTGCTACTTAGAATTACGGAGGGAAATGTAAAACATATAAATGGGAATAATATATACGATGAATCATTAAACCTTTGCTACATTGTTAACTAGATTGATTATTACTTCCATGTTTACGTTGTAAATGGATGTATTTCAATCGTCTGAAAAGCCGAATACGGAACAGAGATGAATTTGGAAGAAATTTTCACAGTACTAAACTCAGAAACGCTCTCTATTCACGTGTCTTTATGTCTGTGGTAAAAAATGACATAGATTGTCATATCTTCGTGAAAAATGTCCAAGTAAATCTGCAAAATAAGCCAATTCCGGATTTCGGATAACACACAGTACTTCCAAGATAAAACCGTTCAAAGTTTTTTCTGTTTTGATTTTTACAGGATATAGTAACTCTAGTGTACTCCATAGTAACTATAGTCATTTTAATAGTTTTTATTTTTCTTATATTATTTATTTATCAATTTATTTTTTATTTTTCTTATATTATTTATTTATCTTATCTATTTAAAATTTTAATTATTCGCCTAACGATAAAGCTTAAGAGAGTGTTTGACGAGCATTGCAACGAGTACAGAACGGTTTTTATTGCTCTATAAAGTCTCTAGATCAGCCATCTTGCCAAATTTCTCAAAATCTTGAACTTGCCACGTAAAAGATGCAATAATTTGAGAACTTTTAAACCTATCGACTTTGTTGTGGCCTCATTCGATTCAGCGTCCGGAAATCTGTCGATTTTGATACACACCTCTGTCCTAAAAATTTCAAAATTAAATAATTATATTCCCTCCCTTAAAACTCCCCAAAAATAACCTTAACATTAAGATACCGTTTTGGCTAAAGAATTCGACCAGTGTCTGGCTAAGATTGATATTTGGCGAAACTTTCAATCAAGTTTTATAGCTTTGTCAGAAAACGGGCGGAATTTGTTTTTATTCTATTTTTGGATTCTACGTACCTTGAAACGTGAAATATAAAATTCTTAGAGGAGTGTAGACATTTTTTTCGTTAGCGATTACAATGGCTTAGTATTGAATAATAAACTAAAAAGGTAAATTGGTAAACAGGGAAAACTCGAGTTGATTTGAAGAACATATCGTAGCATTTGTGGGCTGAATATTGATGAAGTCGCCAAGTTGAAGTAAACATGGCTCCCGAACATTTCTGTTGTATAGCTTGTTAATTTCGACCTTGTCACGCTATATTCAAGTCTATCAACAGTCGAAACGAGGAAGCTAATTCAGTTATTCGGAACCGAATATTGCGTACGCCGAATCGTCAACTGTCGTCATTTCTGTTGTGGACTGCTTCTATTTTTCTACGAACGTTTCCACGGCGAGAGAAATAAAAAAGTTATATCGACTATATTTTTAGCCGATTTAATGGTTAATGGGATTGATAAAAAATCATAAATATTTTCAAAAATTGATCGAATTTTGGAAATGGTTGTTGTTAAGGTGAACTTCGATTTCATCATTCTCGAGACGGAAACCGCTTCACCATCGTTAGCTGGAACGTCCTTTGAACTCGCGATCAAGGCGATTCTGACATCAAAGGCTACAGTTAGCCAGAGGTCAATAATAGTTGTACATGAGAGCGTGCACTTCGTCGAACTTGTGTACGATTATTATAATCCTTGCCGTATGTTACAAAGGTGCATTAGCAATGCAAATTTTGGTTGAATTATACGAACAATTTCATAAAAGAGTGCTAAAAGTATTAATTATTTTAATTTCCATTTTCTCGTAACAAATGGAAGTGTTGTAATCTTCTGAAAAGTCGAAAGCGAATTTGGAAGACATTTGTATGGTACTATAATTCAGAAACAGTTCCTGAACAAGTGGTTGTCTGTCCGTGGTCAGAAAGTTAGAGTATCTTCTTGCATAATGAATAAAACTCAATAAAATTTTCAAGCATGTTCTCCCGGAGAATGTGCAAAATTACCCTTTTCCGGATTTTAGAAAACACTCAGTACTTCCGAAATATAACCGTTGTTTCTGTTCTGATTTTTACAGGCTATTGCAGTAATTATTATTTAGAGTCTCGAAATGTTCGTTATGACAAGCTGAAAACCCTGGAACTTTTATTTATTGGCCCACACACCTTACTTCAAAGGTATGAGGTTTTTTCTCGATATTTCACTAGTATGTATTTTGTATTTTGATTTTTACTAGCCGCAAAAGTCGATATATTTGGACAGCAAGGTCTTTAAATGTTTAGGACTGCGATTATTTGATGACAGATTTTCATCGCGATGGTCACACACCGTACTTTCTCGTAAATCGCTAGTTAGGTTATTTTATTCGAGCCCTTTGAATCTTTTGGTCAACTTGCTATTAAAACGACCCCGTTTCACAAAAAAAAAAAATCGTATCGTTTGGATCACACACAGTATTTCTACTTTGTGCTGTTTTTCGCTATTTAAATTTTTACAGGCCGGAAAAATTAATATATTCGACACTGATCTATAAATTTTTGTAATGGTAAGTGAATGGCGCCCGATAGGTAGGTTCACATACTGTACTTCCGCATTATTAATCCAATTCCTGCGCTCAGTAACAGCCGTAATGTATCTGCGTGGCGGGTTTTGAATGATTTTCTTGATTTTATAACTTGCTATACCTGTTACCGACTCAAAGATAGAATTACTGTGTGATCTATGCACACTACTGGTTTTGTGTTCATAAAAAGGCGAACTTCGCCAAATAAATATTTAAAAAGATTTTTTTTTCATTCGCAGAGAAAAAAAAATTAAATTCTGTAGTGAACTCTGGTTGAAATTCAGAGCTTCAAGAAGGGAGGAGTTGGTAAATACGTATCCGTAATTGAGTTTTGGAAGTGCGACTTTTGATGTTTAAATTCAACATACATAGATAGATATATAGATAGATACATTTCAGACGCATTGTTTGAAATACAGAAAGAAGATTATTCTTTTTTCGAGGTGAAATAATACGTTTTAAGAATTCTCTCACCGCTGGAATATTATTCTAGTTCGCTTTTCAGACTGTATTCAACTCGGGATTGCTTTATAGATTCTTTTGATTCACGTCGCCGGTGTGGAACTATTATCTACCTGATAGTGAAACGGCCTTAAACGGAAAATATAACCGTCGATTTAGAGCGCGGTAGAAAAAATTGAGAGGGAAATGGGCGATGAAAAATATGCGGGAAATCGCTCTCAGGAATGTACCTCAGGGGACGTTTGGGTTTCGCATTTCTATTCACAAAGGGAATCAATCTAGTTTCGTTTAGGAATAGCTTCGATTCGAGCGCCCAAGAATCCTTTCTAAAAGTTTCGAGATCCGTCGAAACAAACGTTTTTCTGCCTTCGATTTCCTTCCCCAAAAAAAACTTCAATGCGATATTTTCGGCTAGTGCGCGCCGAAATATGAGCTTCTGTTGCTGGACGGGAGGCAAAAAAAGGCGAAAAAACCTCTCGATGAAATCTGATTTCCACGTCGCTCATCTAGTTTCCGAAGCCGTTTCGACTCAAATTCGCCTTCTTGAACGCCCAGAGCTTTCGGGAACGAGCAGAAAAGACGGTATATTGAGTTATTTGAAACGTTTGGGATACAAAAGAACACCAGATTGCCTCTCTACTGGTGCCCGACGTTAAAGGGCTAGAATAACATCCGAAGAGGTCTTCTCCCTTCCTTTGTGTAGTCCTGAAGACCTTCCTACGTCGACGTGACGCTTTTATGTGTCACCATAAATAGAATTTTCCACGTTGTCACCGCCTCCACGCGCTTCTCTATTTTGTAGCCGTAACATTTTCCATAATATTCCCATGTTTCTTCGATACGCTCAGATGTTATTTTTAGAGCAAAGAACCGCGGATATTGTACGTTGTAAAAGTATTAGAACTTGTGTTTTTTTTCCTCAAAATTATTAACGCTAACTCAGTCTTTATAACAAAAATAATAATAATAATAATACAATAAAAAAATAAATAAAAATAAAAATAAATAGATAAATACCTAAAAATAAAATGAAATAAAATAAAACTACCAAGCGGCTGTGCAAGTATTTCTACACCACCATCCCCCAGGATAAAAATAATGAAATTTCGAATTTCACAGAGGGTAAAAATATTAGCTAATCCGCTTAATCACTGAAAAATTTACGAAACTACCGTGGACGAAGAATGCAGATGGATCAACAAACTTGCGCGTGGCATGCTAATGATCTACCGTGAGAAAAGCGCTGCATGGAATCACCTTGCCGTGACACTGATATTCACGAAACGCAACGATCTTACGAAGGCAACACGCTAAATCTTCCAAATCGTTCATTGAACGGCGGTCGAGATGGAAAGATCGGCCGCCCAGTAGACCTATACTTAGGGTTCAATCTTTTGTACAAAGATAACTCAATTTTCGACAGAACAGCGAGGCCTAGCAAGGAAAACATTTTCCCTCATCCGTACGATATCGGGCGAGCCGGGAGTAATTTGATATCTGTGGTTCGAGGGATACAATGTCGTAAACAGATGGAAAACCATTCCATGTTTATCTTAGCAGCTTTGAACGTACATCAGGGTTGAAGGCTTGGGGTTCATAAATAGGAACTCGCTTCCCTAAAATTCTTGCTTCTCTTCGAGCGCTTCAGCTAGGGCTGCCGTTTCTGTCTAATCACAATACATTACCTTTGAATAAGCAGTGCCTCGAATAACAAAATCAAAGATCAGGGATTGTCGCCGAGCTTCCGAAAAATATTATTTCCTCATCAGAGCTTGGACCGTATGACACTGTTCAAAACCCTGACGAAGGAAAAAATATAATGTATTACCTTAACAATATTTTCATTGGGAAATATTATTTTTCCAAAAGCATGGCAAAGGAATAACGAACACCCACATCACCCAATTTCTGAATATATTTCGGTGGGTCGATCAATGACCAATTCTGTTGAACGTAAGAGTAATTGAATAAGAAGAGGAACGAGAACAAGGATAGGAGACGAAGATATAGTCACGATTCCAATAATTTTTAAATAATTTATATTGTTATATCGAGTTCGGCGTTCATGCCATCTTCAGTTGCAATCTTACAGCATCGTAAGTCGTTAATCAATAATCTTAGGCGCCTTAGGTACCTTTTGTAATATTGTTACTGGTCAACTATTGTAATTTTTATTTTTCTTAATTTCCAAATTAAAAGCGAAAATTTTCGCCTAACGGTGCAGTTGAAGAGAGTGTTTGACGACCATTCTTATAGAACGATTTTTATAGCTCCAAGAACTCACGAGTTATACCCTCACGCCAAATTTCTGAAAATCCCATAAACTCAACACAAAAGCTGCGATAACTCCAGTAACAATAAACCTATCGACCTCGCGATGGTCTCATTCGATTCAGCGTCCAAAACCTATAGAAATTGGTACCAAATACACCTTTTTTTGAAAAGCTTCAGAAAACACGAATTTTCTCTCCCTCAAAACCCTTAATTTGGGGTAGAGATTTCGTTAAAAAAAAAGAGTTGTTGTCTGGCCAAGATTGATTGTTGGTGACAATTTCAAGAATTTAGCTTTTATAGTTTCGTCAGAAAAGTGTTGACGGCGCGCGGACAGAATTTTTGTTATTGTATATTCTCCAGGCGTTGAAACATAAAACATCACATTTTGAGGGGTTAATTTTTTTTCTAGGGCGATTACAATATTTATTGAATTGGTAAGAGAAGAGTAATAAGTGGTTAATATAAAAGATAAATCTAAATCTAAATAAATAAAATAATAATAAATAATATAATAATAATAATAAATCTAAATTAAATAATAATTGCAACGAGCTCAAGAGAAAAATTCAAATACGTTCAACTTCTGTTAGCTAATTAGCTCCAAGATCATTCAGTCGTCTACAGAATACCTGTATTTTCAACACAATTGACAAACGGCGCAATTGACATTTATCATGTTCTTCGAACTGGCAAACGTGGTGATAAATGATGAATGAGGTGTTTATTCGAAGCTATACACGCTCATCAGCCGTAGCGCAACTCTGAAACAAAGCGTACACTGAGCTTCCTCGCTTTACAAGTCCTCTCTTAGCTTTAGGAAACCAAGCAATTAACTCGTTAGTCTAATCCTACTATGATCTGGCTCAGACCCGTTCTCAACCGTCTAAATCGTATTTGATATCATAAGCCTCTACGATCCGGATCTTAATTGGCTTGATGACTTGCGGAATCACTGCGAAGGATGAACGTACAGTTTCCGGAAACGCAATAAAATGTCCTCGATTACTCCAATAAAACGTCTTCAATGATCGAATCGATCTAATTGGCAGAATCGTAAGGGAATGGAAATTCAAAATACGCAGTCCACCGTACGCCTTCAACACTATTTTGACAAATCTATAAAAGCTAAATTCTTGAAATTTTCATCAAAAATCAATCTCGGCCTGACACTGGTCGAATTCTTTAGCCAAAACGCTATCTTAATGTTAAGGTTATTTTTGGGGAGTTTTAAGGGAGGGGATAAATATGTAATTTCGAAATTTTTGGACAGAGGTAAGTATCAAAATCGACAGATTCCCGGATGCTGAATCGAATGTGGCCATAACTGAGTAGATTCTTTATCCAAATCGCTAACTCAATTTTAAAGGTATTTTTGAGGGGTTTTGAGGGGGCGAAAATTCGTAATCGCCAATATTTTCCAGAAAAAGGTGTATTTGGTATCCATTTCTATAGTTTTTTTGGACGCTGAATTGAATGAGACCATCGCGAGGTCGACAGCTTAATTGGTTTTCGAGTCATCGCAGCTTTTGTGTCGAATTTGGGAGATTTTCAGAATTTTGACATGAGGATATAACTCGAGAGTTCTTGGAGCTATAAAAATCGCTCTTACTCGTTGGAATGGTCGTCATCACTCTCTTCAACAGTACCGTTAGGCGAAAAACTTAGCTTTTAATTTTGAAATTTATTAAGAAAATTAAAAATGATTAAAATTACAATGGTCGCTAATTCGGAGTTTTCCCCTATAGTTACCAATCTGTTTTTCGGTTGGAATCATGTGCAGAATTTTTCACATAATCACATAATATCTAATCGGTTTGTTTACGTTTCCGATAAGTGATTGGTGGTTACGATTTTTTCCGAACCGCTGGAACTTGGAGGCTATTTTTGAATACCTTGAAGTGATCTGTAGCTTACGGCGATAAGCCAGATAGTTGCACCTTTCCAAAATGAACACAATGGTTTAAATAACTCGGTATCGCGAAAAATGGCACTTACGACATTATCCCTTTCAGGGGACGGTGTAATAAAAAATTCACTACCGCGGAACTTCATCAAGTATTCAATATCGACGAAAAATGAGAAGCCGAATAATGAAATAGCAACGCTGGCGGTTGTTGACTTTATGGTTGACAAAATCTTGAAATCCTCTTTACGAAGAAGGTCGAAATTCAGTCTGCCTGTGTCCCGAAATGTGTTCCGAAAATATTCCATTATATATCACTCGGTCCTGTATAAATTCGGAAACCCTTTAACCTCTGTCAGACCCTTTCCGTCGTTCGGAGAGGATTAGGTCGGCCCCTTCATTCGGGATTAGTAGTTCCTGTGTTAACAAGGGCAAGTCTACAGATTCCCCGTCCTGAATCCGCCCATCTCCACTTCCTCACCGCCAATCAACTCCGCTGGATCTGCTCTGTCTTATCTTTCCACCCATCTAGCGAGCCATCGTTTCGTAGATTTCGGTTTTTATTCTTCCCAAAGCCGTTTCCCAATCTATTTCTATCGCTTTGGGAAATCAAAATACCTTTGATGATACACAAACGCATCTAGAGAGACTCCCAGAATTAAGACTCCGACAAATAACATTGGAAACAGAAAACTACAACTGTTCAGAAGTTTTTTCCCTTCATAAAGTAATTACCCTGTGTGAATTTTCTTCAATGGAAAAAAAGAAAAAATACCAGGGGTGCGCATAACACACAGTACTTCCATGTTTAAGTCGGTAAAAGGTATAACCAATTACAAAGTCAAGAGAGCACATTCTAAGGCCGCAACGTTTCCACTGCTGTTATTGACAAAGGAGCTAGGAGACATAAAAATAGAAAATGCACTATTGAAATTCATGATGTGGAAGCGAGTATGTGAGCTCAACGATAGCAGCCAAGCTGATTTAAATCGAACAATTTTTTTTACCAAGGATACCCAAAAGCGTATAACGCCCTCCGAATGAGTTTTTAAATCATCATAATTTCAATCATTATTATTTTTCTTAATTTCCACAAGCGTTTGACGACCATTCCATCGAGTATAGAACGAATTTTATAGCTCCAAGAACTCTCAAGTTATACCCTCAATCCAAATTTCTGAAAATCCAACAAATTCAACACAAAAGCTGCGATATCTCGAGAACCAATGAAGCTATCGACCCCGCGATGGTCTCATTCGATTCAGCGTCCAAAAATCTATAGAAACTGATACTAAATACACCTTTTTCTGAAAAACGTTGGATAATACGAATTTTCTACCCGTCTTAACGTCCCAAAAATACCTTTGAAATCGAGGTGGCGATTTGGTTAAGAATTGAGCCAATGTGAGGCCAAGATTGATTTTTGGTGAAAATATCAAGAATGTAGGTAGCGCTAGTTTGACCAAAAAAGTATTGACGGCGTTCGGCGGGCGGCGTAAGGACAGAATTTTTAAAAATTAAATATTCGGATTCTACATGACTTGGAATGTAAGAATCCAATTCTGAGGGGCTTAGAAAATTCTTTTTCTCGGGCGACTACAATGGTAAAGTAATTCAGTAAATTCACTAGCCATAGGAGAAAATTTCCCCCAGCGATCGAATTCATTTTCGCTGTCTGTGAAAATCAAGATACTTATTGGAAATAGCGAATAACGCGGTAGTACGGAGTGTGAACCAATCGATAAAATCAGGCGACATATTATCGCCCTACCAAACATTCAAGACCTTGTGCTTTCAATCAAAATACAAAATAAGCGCAAGGGAAATCGTTAAAAAAGCTCATAACGTGGAAGTACGGTGTGTGAGCAAATAGATGAAAAATCACTGGTCATCTGCTCGCCATAACAAACATTTTAAAAACGTTTAAAAATATTGAATCTTATTGACTGTAAAAATCAAAAGAGTAAAAGTTCGAAGAGTTATGTCTCGGAAGTACGGTGTGTCATCAAAAATCTGGAAACGGCTAATTTTGCACATCCACTGGGAGAAAATTTTCCGACTCATTTCATTGAATTTCCTTCATTTTTCACAATGATACGACGATTTTAGACACTTTTTGACGGCCAACAACGGCCACACAGATACAGAAAATGTTTCTGAGGATAGTAAAATGAAAATATCTCCCAAATGCACCTCTCTTCGGAATTCGATTTCTCGGACGTTAACATTTACAACGTGAACATGGAAATAGGCTTGCTGAGGAAAAATGCTCCCCTTTAGAATCGGAGTAATTTGAAGGCATTTATCAAATTACTCGGACGTCTCCCAAATTACGGTCGCGTTATCATTTACCACATTCCGAGGGTCAACCGAGATCTATAATGTGCTGGAGCTGCTTCAGCCGCCCGTTTCACTGTGTAGGAGCCGAGAAACGCACACTGACCTTCTCGCATTTGATATTCATTACCACCAGCCGTTAGCGATGGTTCGCCTATCTCTAGCCCTTGGGCCTCGGAACCCGACAATGTTACAACCACGGCAACGTGTAACGTACATCGTCCAACTCGGCCTTTCTCCCTCCTCTTTCTAATATATTGACTGATTCGCTATCTCTTGCTGTAACACTTCTCCCGCACTTGGCCCTTTCGTTTCTATACTACGATGCGCCATCAGACTCATGGACTTCCAACTCGTGTCCAATTTACCGAAACGCTATCGGCGGGAAAACCGACGCTATTTTTTCCCTGAATACAATTTCCGTGCGGATTCGCATTGTCAGATATGAAAACCCGTCGGAAGACTGCAGTTCGAGATAAAATTGATTTCCCGAAGACCGTCGGAGTTCAAAGAGAACAATTAACAATGCGCAGGGTCTGTAAACAACGTTTGTAGCTTCACAACTCAAGAAGGCTGAATCATAACTGAACGTGGAATACTTAATTTCCATGCTCGAAGTTGCTTCTACGGTATTAAACTTCGAGCCATAGGCCTTGAGAGTAACTTTGTACGGTTAGAATAGTGACAATGCGGGAAGGAGAGAGTTGAATTAGAAAATGGAAGCAAAGCCCGAGTTTCGGAGAGTTAAATATTTGGAATCGCTTCGAACACTGAACATCTAGCGACAGCCGCTTGATTAGAATTTCGCCTAATTAACAATATGAATATCGGTATAGAATGATCGCAACATCAATTGAATTTGAAAAAAAAATCAGACATGATCATTCGTTTCGAGAGTATGAACGTTCCTTACCAGAAACGTTTATTCTTCTCGTAGAGTGTCAATATTTTCTTCAGCAATTTAAATCTCGGGCGCTCTGGTAAAAAGAAATCAATAGAATGAAATAACGCTTGAATTTTTGGTTTATTATTCAATAATAACCATAGTAATCGCCCAAAAAAATGTTTTTCTAACTCACCTCAAAATTTGATGAATTTTGAATGTAGAATCCGAATATCCAATAACAAAAATTCTGTCCGTGAGCCGTCAACAGAGGAAACTATAATAGCTAAATTTTTGAAATGTTAACCAAAAATCAACCATGGTCTAACAGAAGCTCAATTCTTTAGCCAAAGTGCTACCTCAATTTTAAGGGTTTTTTATGGGTTTTGAGGGGGAGAAAATTCCTATTTTCCAACATTTTCCCGAAAAATGTGTATTTGGTATCAATTTCTTTAGATTTTTGGACACTGAATCGAATCATATCATCGCGGGGTCGATAGCTTTATTGACTCTAAAGTCATTGTAGCTTTTGCGTTGAGTCTGGGGGATTTTCAGAAATTTGGCTCGAGAGTTCTTGGATTGAATGGTCACCAAACACACTCTTCAAATTGATGGAATTAATTATTTTTGTGAAGTATTTACTAATAAATTTAAGCCATGATTCAACCCCCATGAGTTATTGAGGAATATGCTATAATTTTCCGTATGGAAGTTTGGTTTAACCCTATTCACTTCACCGTTGGGCGAAAAAAATTAGCTTTTAATTTGGAAATTGAGAAAAATAATTAGAATTACAATAGTTGCTACGGAGTTTTTCCCTATAGTTACCGATCTGTTTTTCGGTGGGAACGTTCACAAATGTTCGGAATTATTTCTATCGCAAATGGATAGTCTTCTCAAATCAGTACTGAAGTAAATAATAAATAATATTAATATTAGTATTAATAATTAATATTAAATAATATTATTGATAATAAACCGCTGTGCAATCATTTGCAGTGTTATTTCTTAATTTTCAAATTAAAAGCCCTATTTTTCGCCTAACGGTACAGTTGAAGAGAGCATGCGATTCCAACGAGTGTAGTTCCAAGAATTCTCAAGTTATTGAGTTCTCGACAAATTTTTGCAAATCTCCAAAATTTTACACAAAAGCTGCGATAGCTCGAGCACCAGTAAATCTCTCGACCCCGCGATGGTCCCATTCGATTCGGCGTACGAAAAATCGTTACCCGTAGAATCGTGGAAATCGTTACCCAATACACCTTTTTTCTGAAAAACTTGTTTTTCGGTGAAACCGTTCACAAATGATCGAAATAATTATTATCACCAATTGATAGACTTTTTAAATCATTATTGAAGCGAAGGAATAATAAACCGCCGTACAATCTTTTGCAGCGTTTTTCTTATAATTTCGAAGAATTCGCTGCATTTCCCACTTGAAAATCGATGCTCTAAAGCTCCTCTGCGAACCGTTGACGCGTCGCATCGCATCAGTCGAGACTGATTTGTAGCTGGAACATACCCCTCCAAACAAACCGAATGGAGTGAGATCGGTTGGAGAAAATATACGGCTC
This sequence comes from Tupiocoris notatus, assembly GCA_037159825.1. Classification (NCBI taxonomy): domain Eukaryota; kingdom Metazoa; phylum Arthropoda; class Insecta; order Hemiptera; family Miridae; genus Tupiocoris; species Tupiocoris notatus. The sequence goes on from JASJUZ010000054.1 coordinate 497,938, forward strand.
CATCGCCTCACCGAACTCAAAGTGGAGTAATGGCCGCGCCCGACTGTGTCAGTGTTTCGTCCGTTGCGATCTCCGACCGAGTAAATGATCCGGAAATCCGTTAATGGCTTGTCCAGCAGTGCTGAATCCTTGTCGCACAAACTGAGCAGGTCATCCAATGTGACGTTCGCTATTACTGTTGTTACATCGAATAGAACCCAACATCTGATAATCTTTTCTTGTTTCTGCGTCTGTCATTTCAAAGATGCTTCTTTGAAATAAAGTTTCATATTTCAATTGTCTTTTATTAATTTCATTCGTTCAATTTAATGTTGATTTTCGTTTATTATTCAATAATAATCTATTGTAATCGCCCAAGAAAAACTTTTTTCTAACCCCCCTCAAAATATGATGTTTTACGTTTCAAGGCATGTAGAATACGAATATCCAATAAAAAAATTCTGTCTGTCCGCCGTACGCCGTCAACACTTTTCTGACCAAACTATGATAGCTAAATTCTTGATATTTCACCAAAAATCAATCTCGGTCCTACGACGGCCCAATTCTTGAACCAACTTGCTAGCTCGATTTTAAGAGTATTTTTGAAGGGGGAGAAAATTCATGTTTTACTGGGTTTTTCAGAAAAATGTGTATTTTCGGTTGTCGAGTTATAGACTTTTGGGAGATTTTCAAAAATATGACATGAGAGTATAACTCGTGAGTTCTTGGAGCTATAAAAATCGTTCTATACTCATTGGAATGGTCGTCAAACACTCTCTCCAGCTGTATCGTTAGGCAATAAGTTTAGCTTCTAATCAGGAAATTAAGAAAAATAGAAACGATTAAAATTACAATAGTTGCTATGGAGTTTTCTCCTATAGTTTTTTTCCCGATCTGTTTTTCGGTGGGAACGTTCACAAATGTTCAGAATTATTATCATCAGAAACGGATAGTCTTCTTAAATCATTATTGAAGCGAAGGAATAACAAACCACTGTACAATTATTTGCAGCGTTTTTCAAGTAGTTTCTAACCTATTGAGTTGAATAAATAGTTTATTCAGCCATCAGAGGTGATTAGGGCTAGAGAGCCCTCTTTTCCACCACCCGTGAAAATGTCAACTTATGGTACATTCCTCTTACATTCAATCACATGAAAGAATCACGAAAGAACAAAATAAATAATACATTCTAGAGTACAATTGAATAGAATATAATATTCTAGAATATAGTAAAGAGAGAATGAATGATTTATTTATTGATCTGCAAATTTTTGGGCTTATAGCGGCCCACTCTTACAAATACACAAAAAATTAAGGCGTATTATATTTAAACATAATGTCAGGGTTTCAATACTAAATTAAATCTCCAATGTTCATAAAATAAACATGACATTTTCTCTTCTACTATCGCATAACATTACAACCTTCGTTTTTGCAACTCCAGTTTATACACTTTCTTAAACATTTTCACATTTTCGGCTATTATGATAAATCGGACGATTTTTATTTTTATTGAACGTACGGGAGAGAGAGAAAACCAGTTTTTCTATACATTTGGCTGATTTTTTTTCCCCCCGAAGAACGTGGTAAAGTATTCTCTGGGCCATAGAGACGCGGAAAACTTCTTCCTCCAAGTAGTTGAGAAACTCGTGACATGTTCGGCATTGAACTTCTGTAAATCCAATTTGAGAAGTAGGTATGAGCTTGTCACTTCTTCGTTCAAAAGTTGAATTATTTCTTCACCGATCGTCAACTATTTTCCAATTTATTATAATCAATTGGCTCAACTGTGATGAGAATTTCGAGAAATGTAAATACAAACGAACTCGTTTCTTTCAAGTAGCGAAGAAATTTTCTTTTCTAAGATATTATATTGTATAAGGAAGACGACGCAAATGAGATAGCGAAAAGGGATAGAAATAATTCTATGTTGTGGCTTTGTCACTTTTTCGTTCTTCGTTGTTGGGGTTGAGGGGGAGAAAACCACGGCGACCTGTTCTCCTGTTTTTTATTGTTGGCCTGCCAAGCACTTTCGCCCATTCGGGCATCATCAGGGCTTCCTATATAAACAATTCATCTTGATACTTTCAAATACATCATGGAGGTACTAAGTTACATATCCGATAGTCTAATCCTTGGATACCTTGTGGATACCTTGTCATGGTGCTACGTAAGTTAGACTATCGGATATGTAACTTAGTACCTCCATGATGTATTTGAAAGTATCAAGATGAATTGTTTATATAGGAAGCCCTGATGATGCCTGAATGGGCGAAAGTGCTTGGCAGGCGAACAATAAAAAAACAGGAGAACAGGTCTCCGTGGTTTTCTCCCCCTCAACCCTAACAACGAAGAAGGAAATAATTCTAGTGATAACAATAAAAGCGAAGATATTTAGCCATTTAGTGACTCTAGCAGAGCGATTCAGTTAAAGAAATGAGAGAAAATCCCTTCAAACGATAGACGTTGTGTGGTTGAAGAACATTCGAGCAACAGAATAGAAAACGGTACGTGCCAAAGAATAAAACGTAGCCGTAGAAAAACATTAACTGAAAAGCTGGAAACTGAATGATTCCATTTCCTGAATGCGCTACCGCTCTAAGACTTCCTTATACCGCTTCGCACTTCTTTTGAGACTTCGAAATGATTTCTTCCTTTATAAAGAAGAAGCGCCTAGTCACGGCATGCGAGCACTAGCGAAGATGATGGAAAGATGCCAATCTTGAGGGAAGTGCTGGGCTGAGACTCCTCGCCGATTCGGTAACTCGAGCTGAACGGAGCCAATAGGAAAAGTTGATACTTCAACTAACTTGTCCGATTTGGAGACAGTGAGCTATGACGAACAGTCGATCCCCGTTTCTGTTTGAAAACGAGCCGGAGACGAAGGCGAAAGTGAACTTGCCAGTGACAAATTGTCCCAAATGAGACCTTAACGTCCGCTACCCACTTTTCAGCTCTAAAATATGCGATCGCCTTCTAACTGTTGGAAAAGCTGTATTAATCATTCAACACCCCCGGGTTTCAAGGCCTTTTCTTTCAATTAGATCGATAATAGGAATTTGAAATGTGATCAGGTCACCTTTTTCGGCAGTTCAACTGGGGGAATACTGTTCCAATTCGCATTTCGAGATGATTCCAAACGGATTAATAATGAATCAGTTTGAAGTCAAAATTTAAAAAAACGTTCATCTATAAATTTATAGTGAGAATGACTGTTTCGAAGGCTAAGCGACTCTTTCTCCTTAATTTCACTTCTCAATAATATGTAGTCGCAAAATATTAAATATTGAAAAAATATTTAAAACACTGCAAATGAGTGTACAGTGGTTTATTATTCAATTTTTTCAATTTGATTGAAGAAGACCTTTCCACCTACCAACAGATTGATAAGTATGAGGGGAAACTCCTTAGCTACTACCATAATTTTAATTAATTTTATTTTAACTTAGAGTATACATTTTTACAGCCAAATCCAATTTCAAACAAATTTTCAGCTAATTTTCATCGTTATAATGATAATGTAGCCCATTGTTTCTTAAATATACCTAAACCTTGACCTAGCATAAGGAGTCCAATCTCTGCTACCATTTCCTATCGACGAACTTGCAAATAGTATAAGCGATACTATTAACCTAATGGGCCCATAACCTAATGTGGTGTGTTTGAAACGCAATATTCAAATATAATTCAAAAATGATTTTATGAAAACCTTGGAGTCACTAAATTGTATGAATGGTTTTGGATTTCGTCAACAATGATGAACGTTTAGATGCTCAAACATTCATGACGTGAGCCCAGTCTAGTCTCCACTTCTTTTCCTGCCTCGTACAAGGCACAGGGAAGATGCTGTCTCCGATATACACATGATATTTCAACGAATTCGTAGCCTCTTTTGACACGGATAACTTTAGGCACAAATTATATGGCTAGTTTGAAAAATCTATTTTGACATGGATAAATGTAGACACCGATATGCACACCCGTAGTATATACGTAGAGTGGGGCGATTAGGGATCTCTGCATTATTTTCCACAGTAGTTTCCCCTATTGATGAAAACACGACTTGACCTCAGCGAATATAGGCCTCAAACAATTTACGACGAAAGCTATTTCGACGACCATATCGCGATTAATCATTTCCACAATAACGATAAAGCCTCCTCGAAACCTGGAAGTCTTGTTTTCCCGAAGCCACTTTTATAACTGAAAAACCCCGTTATCAGCTTAAGAGTTCGGCTTCGCAGACCAGCAGGAACTGGAGCACAATCCTTTTCAACGCGAGTCTAAGACCTTTTGTCATCTTGGTGGCCATTAAGTTACCAGCTTCCATCTCTTCGCGATGAGGCAGCTTCTATCGCCCCAAAGAGCTGTCGCATTCGACCCGAGAACATTTCGTCGACAAACTTTACCCCTTTTCGCAGTCCTTTACCATCTCGTGGTTCCCGGCTGGGTTTTCGTGCTCTCCTCATCTTATATATCCTACCGTTCTCATTCCTCTCTTTCATTTCGCAACAATTACTTATCAACGCCTTTTCTCTTGCTTTTTTCACACGGAAGACGTCTTCTTTCTAGCGAGTATTACTTCCCTTCAAAAATAACCGCCCGGCCCTCTTCTCGGAAACATCCTCCTCCGACTTCACCTTCCGTTTCATTCGCATTCGCGATTACCCCATTCTTTTTTCGAAAAGCTTTTCTCCTCAGCAGTTAAAACAATTTCTCCTCTTTTCGGAAACGAAAGCTCTGGGGGGGGGGGCTTTTTATTTCACTCTCTAGCCTTTTTCCCAATGTAATGTCGACTTTTCATATTATTCTCTCTTTCCCTACTTTCCTTTTGCTTTCATCTCTTTCAAGTCGCCGAGATGAAGCTGTATTATATCGGCCAGATGTTTCGTCTAAGTCGGGATAAGCTGTGAACGACTGGTAACAGTTTTTGTTTGAAAAACGCTCAAATGATAAGTGGTGTTATGTGAGTAATTAATTAGGAATTATTGATGGTAATTCCTGAAAAAACTAGTATTCAAACGTCCTTTGGTCTGTACATAATACGATCTCTTTTCTATGTTCGGCATATAAATGGAGGAGGGAAAAAATCAAAGGCACAGCTTAGTATGAAATTGTCCAAATATTTTTCTGAACTTTACATTCGGATTCAGGACTCTTTGAACACGGATCCCAATTTTAATAATAAAATTACTGTTGAGCCGAAAATTGTAATCGAATACTTAAATGAGATGTATTTAGGATGGCTGAAGGTACATTATTTAATTTATTAGTTCATTTATTAATTATTTATTAGTTCTCGAGTTACTTGTCAAACACTCTCTTCGACTATAACGAAAGGCGAAAAATTCCGATTTTTATTAGGAAATTAAGAAAAATTAAAATTAATTAAAATTACAATAGTTGCTTCGGAGGTTTTCCTTATAGTTAACTACCATCTGTTTTTCGGTGGGAACGTTCACAAATGTTCGGAATAATTACTATCACAAATATTGAACCACTGTACAACTGCACAATCATTATTGAAGCGAAGGAATACACAATCACCACTGTACAATCATTTGCAGCTTTTTTTTTTTTTTTTTTTTTTTGAAAAGTAAAACATCAAATTTTGAGGGGGTTAGAAAATTTTTTTCTTGGGCGGTTGCAATGGTTTATTATTGAATAAAGTACCAAAATGATATCTTTCGCTTCCAGTATCGATATTAACTCAAACAAGTTCAAGTAGTAACAAGTTAAACTAGCGCCAATTTTTCTTTTCAACGCTTTCAGGAAACTGAAATCAATGTAGAGTTGAAATTTTAATAGAACCTACAGTTTCTATCATGCGACGTCGAGCCGGTTTGCGTGCTGAGCCGTCGTCAAGCCAAGTAAAGAGGAAGCTCACCGCCGGCAAGTACACTCTACGGTGTTTGTTGTATACTCAGTCCGTTGATTAAGGGAAAACACGCGCAACCGTTTTAATTGCCGATAATAATTTCGTGGATTTCCTCGATGATGAAACGGTATACTTGATTATCAAAACGGAGCGCGAGGTTAACATGAATAATCCTAGGGAAATTTTTTTTTTTTTAGAGAAATTTATAAACATACATTTACACTTTACGAAACAAGGAAAAATGCAACCCTTCGCTTTAAGTCATAGACTTGTGCTCTCATATTTCGTTTTTATATTTATTTTTCCAATATGAGAATCGAAATATGAGATAACGTCGCAATCAATGTCTCTACCTCAACCCCATGTCGAATCTAATGGATACGCGACTAACCACAACGAGAACGATTTTTGGTAAAAATTTGAGGAATTTTTTTTTGCGATTACAATATGGTTTACTATTTTTTTTTTTTTTTTTTTTTGAATAATGAACCAATATTATTGAATATTACCAGAATCGACACTTATTATTTTTATTCCTAATACCGATGTCAGTCAGTTCAATTCTCGATGCTCTGTGATTCAATCTTACATTGCTCTGTTCGTAAAGCCCTTTCCGAGGTGTAGACTCTTTCCGACAAAAGCTGCTCACAATGTCAGCTGAAATGAACTATTCGGCCGGGCTGTTCTCGAGAGCTTTTCGCGAAAGAGCGGCCACCTTTAAATCAAAACGCAACCCCCTTCCTCTAACTCAGGATAGCCCGGATAACTGGGACAACAGTGATCGCCGAAAGGGCCGACGTCGAGGCTGATATTGATTGCTCCTAATCTGAGCTGGGTCGCTTGCGGTCGTAAATTCGACAGCCGAAGCCTCTGTTGGACCGAGTGACTTCGAACTCGTGTACCTCCATGAAACCCTCGGTTCCAACATACCAATACTCGCTCAAATCGCCAAGAGTCATATACCAAAAACTTAAACGACGCTTTAGCCATTCGTGGCCACGATTGTTCGACAAAGTCGCTTTCCAACTTTTCGGTTTGGGGAAGTAGTTCAATTGCATTTAGGTTTATTATTCAATAATAAACCATTGTAACCGCCCAAGAAAAAAAAATTCTAACCCCCCTCAAATTGATGTTTTACGTTTCAAGGCATGTAAAATCCGAATATCCAATTATCAACACTTCCAAGAATCAACACTTTTCCGGCCAAACTATGATAGCTACGTTCTTGAAATTTTCACCAAAAATCAATCTCGGTCCTACGACGGCCCAATTCTCGAACCACATTGCTAGCTCAATTTTTGAGGGCATTTTTGTTTTTTTTTTGGTCGTTCAAGGGGGAGAAAATTCATCTTTTTGAAAGGGGTTTCCAGAAAAATATGTATTTGGTATCAATTTCTATAGATTTGCGGACGCTGAATCGAATGACACCATCGCGGGGTCGACAGCTTCATTATTGGTTCTCGAGTTGAACAGCTTTTGTGTCGGCTTTGGGAGATTTTCAGAACTTTTGACAGGAGGGAATAACTCGAGAGTTCTTGGAGCTATAAAAATCGTTCTATACTCATTGGAATGGTCGTCGAACACTCTCTTCAATTATACCGTAAAGCGAAAAATTTATCTTTTAATTAGGAAATTGAGAAAAATAAAAATGATTAAAATTACAATAGTTGCTACGGAATTTTCCCCGATTGTCGTGTAATTCGTCGAAATAAGCAGCTCCAGTTTATTTTTGAAAATTATAATTTCGGTTGTCAGCTTGCGGTAACAATTCGAACATGATTGTGTTCCGCGTAAGAAATATGAAATTTAAATTTAAATAAAATTCACTGTTCGTTCAGCGTTGGTTAATTCAAATGTTTTCTTTTGAAATTAATTAGGTAGGTATCTAGAAAGTTTGTCGCTGTAGAATTTCCTAGGAAGATATTTTATTCGAAACCGATAGTTACCGATTTTTTTTCGGTTGGAAAGTTCACAAATGTTCTGAATAATTACTATCAGAGATGCATACCTAGTCTTCTTGAATTATTATTGAAGCGAAGAATAATAAACCACTGTACAATCATTTGCGCTTTTTTTTTTTACCATAGACACCTACAGACGGACACACAGACATATTTCGGAAATTGTTTCCAGGTACTACAGTACTATGAAAATTTCTTCCAATTCGACTTTTTCTTTCCGTTCCGACTTTGACTTTTCAGACGATCACAATACTTCCATTTACAGCGTAAACTTGGAAGTAAAAATCGGACCAAGGCAGTGGATACCTTGTAATGGTGCTACCAAGCCCTGATGATGCCCGAAGGGGCGAAAGTGCTTGGCAAGCTATAAAAAACAGGAGAACAAGTCGCCACATTTATCTCCCCCTCAATCTCAATAGCAAAGAATGGTCGATGCGACAAAACAACAGCGAAAAAATAAAAATATTAGTTTTCTTCCTTTTTTTCAACTCGAGCCTTTTCCAGTGTTGTATTATTTGTTCTAGCTATAGAATCGATTAAATTCTTCCGCAATCTAAGATTAAGATGGCAACAAGTCCAACTAGAGATGGATTTTGATCCAATTTCGAACCAACAATCGCTTGGTGTTACAAATCGGATAACAAAAGGGCGAAGGGTTTCTGCAATCGCTCTCAGTACCTTCAGATTTCAGCCACTGAGATCTACATTCCATTCGGTCGAGATTTACATTAATTGGATTTCCTGCCGATTTGGGAAAGTCCGCTTCTCCAGTTTGTAATTGACCTCTCAAACAGACTCGGTTTCAGCGTTTCGACGGTTTCGACCTAATTAAATCAAACTTTAACCTCGCTTGCAAAGTTTTGCTTGCCGGCGCTTTTCGGTTTCGAGACTGAATTTATTCAACTTTACTTCACCGTTACGCTACGATTTACATTCGACCGCGCTTCGCCAGATCCGTTTCCATAATGATAGAATGAAACTTGTGAAAGAAAAAAGTGAAAATATAACTATTTTTTGTCACCTACCTCAACGAAAAAACTGCGAATCGTCAAAGAAAAAATATTTCCAGTACCCCGTCCCCAAATTTAGTAGTTACCGCGGTAATTACAGATTTTAAATACCGAATAATTATCAAGTTTCATGTATAATGGGTAAAATATCGATTTTAAGTTAGGAATTTCTGCAGGAATATACAGGGAAAAGGTGGCGGATATTTTGGCACTTGACTTTATAAAGAAGCCGAGTTTCCGTCAGAATTCGCGTTTATAAATTGAAATTAGGTTGCTAGACAAGAGACTGCCACCCGTGTGGAAAAACGTCGATACCCGTTTCAATCAAGTTGCTTCTCGTGTACAAGAGCCGAAGCGGTATTCTCTCTTTTGGCGTCACAACCCGTCAAGTTCGGCTGGCCGGTAAAAAAACGAAAAAATGTAGAGAGGCACTTTCGAAATTAAAAAGCTGAGTGAAGATGCTTTTAATGAATGGATTTTTCTAAAACCGTCCAGTTTCGTGGTATTTTACTTGAGCAATGCAGTCCAAACAATGTAACCGAATAATTGTACTATTTTAATAATTACTCGTTGAGATTATGGAAATGAGGGCGTTTGAAATTTTTCCGAGAGCAATTCCAGGAACAGAGCTTCCATTTTAATTAATAGTTGGAGCAATGAATTATAATATTAAATCTGCGTACTATTTAATTAGAGAATTTAAAAAATTGGAAAATCTGCAAATAAATGGTATTGTAAATTTATTTGCTGATTTTTAGGTTAATTAGTACTAAACCATTTGGACAGCTCACGGAATAATAAATTTTCTAACCCTCTCTCAAAATTTGATGATAAACGTTTAAGGTACCTAGGTACGTAAAATCCGAAAATTTCATATTTGCCAATTTTTTTTTGTACGGTGTGTTTAGAAGCAATTTCTTATGATTTTTGGATACTGAGTCGATTCAGACCCGAATGGAGTCGTAGCTTTAATTGTTCTTACGGTAACACAGCTTCTGTGTGGCATTATCGAAATTTTGAGAAATTGGCAGGGTGGTATAACTTGAGATTTTCAAGAGCAATAAAAAAACGGTCTATACTCGTTGGAATGCTCTCTTGAGCTGTTTCGTTAGGTGAATAATTCAACTTTCAGCCGCTGTACAATCATGAGCAACGTTTTTGGTTTATTATTCAATTATAAAACATTGCAATCACTCACTAAAAAAATTCTAACCCTAAAAGTTGATATTTTACATTTTAAGAAATGTACAATTCGAATATACACTTTTTAAAAAAAAAGTTGTGCATCCGCCGTCAGCCATTCAGGAAACTTTTCTTTGGAAAATATTTTAAATAATATTTTAAATGTATAAAAACGATAGATATTTAAAATGTTCACCAAAAATCATTCTTGCTCTGATAATGGCTCAATTCTTTAGGCTAGCCGCTACCTCAATTTTATAGGTATTTTCGAGCGGTTTCAAGAGAGGAAAATTCGTATTTTTTTAAAGGTTTTTCAAGCATAGGTGTGTTTGATATGAATTTATATAAATTGTTGACGCTGATCTGAATTAAAACATAACGGAGTCGATGGCTTAAATTTTTCTCTAGTTATTGCAGCTTTTATGTGAAAAGTTCATGATTTTGAGACATGTTGCATAATGTATATAATTTTTCAATCATTTGTGGAGCTATAAAAATCGTTCTGCATTCGTTGGAAAGCTCACTTAACTTTCTCGTCAATTGTATCGTTTGGAAATTTTACTTTAAATGAAGTGATTGAGAAATTTTTTTTAATGACGACTGTTGCCAAGGATTTCGTCCCTAGTTACCAATATATTTAGAAAATATATTGTAATATTAATATAAAAATATATTGTAATAATACCTAAATAAATTTAGGTAGAAAATTCAACAAAAGCAATGGATTAGGTACAATGAATAGTGAGCGGCCTTTCCAAATCATGATTGAAGCAAAAGAATAATTTTTTTTAAAATCATTTTGCAATAATGTGCAGTGTTTTTTAAGTCTTCTTATCTACTTAGAGATATTTCAAAATTTTATCTACATTATCACCTCTGTCATAAACTGGAATGAACTAAGTACTGGATGGAAAATAGACTAATTAACAACTCACGCAATTAAAATAATATCGTACTACGATTAGAATTAGCGCTCATAACCGGCGGATTTAATGTTCGGAGAATACTTCCTGAAAATTACTCCGCAGCAGCGAACATTTTCGTTGAAAAAGAGGGAATTACCTACTTAAGTACCTAGAATATCAAGCGTATAAGCGCCAAGTTTCGTTCGCTCAGATTTGTTTCGTCGGCGAACTAATTCAACATCAGCGCAGGAGAAGAGAGCGAAGAAATTATATTAAAACGGACGCTATTGAAAGAGGATCGGATTACGCCGGGAAAACAATGGGACTATTTAAAAGAGATAATAAAACTTGCAACGAACGAAAATGCGATTCGAGTTCTAAAAGACTGTTTCTGTAATTTCATTTGAACATTGGACCGTTTCTCTTTGAAGATCGTACTGAATTTCGCATGCAAAAGATAATCGAGTAAATCAAGATCTGTTTGACGTTATTATTATTACGTTTGACTTTTTTCCGCGGTATAAACAAAGCGGGAAACAATTATACCTACCATCATTGTTTCATTCTGGAACCAGTTAAAATTCAATGTCACCGATATTTTCGCCACTGTCAGATTTTGAACTTTTAAATCAACGGGGCTATCGTGACAGATCAGTAAGTGAACGTTTGACTAAATTAATTTGAGGAATTTTGAGAAGTTTAGAATCTTTAAAGTTGCAACAGAGCTAAGGATTTTTGAGCTCATATCCCTGACCCTTTTAATTTATTCCCGGCGATTTTCATTACGCCAAAGTTAATTATTATGTAATTTTCTAAGTTGAACGACGTTGCTATGACAATTTATCAATCCAAAAACCGTAAATGTCTATCCATTGACATTTCATAGCTGATCAAAGAAAATAAACACCAGTGAAGCACATAGATTACTAAATACTTCCATGTTTTAGTCATTATCAGGTATAACCAAATACAAAACCACGAAACTCATTAACCCTTAATGTTTCTTTTGGGAACCTCGACTTTTTCAACCTCCGAAATTGTCGGAATCGATTTTTTTATATCGACATTGTTGTTGTTTCTGGAAACAACAACTTGATTTTTGCGAAAAAACCAACTCCTGAATTTTTAGATGTTCTAATTTAAAAAAAAAAACTCGATTTTATCATTTCTGCAGTTGTTTCTTTCTTAATCTACTAGTAATCTCCAAACTGCCTGGCTCAACTTCGCGTTCCAATTTTTTAGATCGCGTGTAGATGAACAGTAAGAATTTTTCTCGGGCGATTTCAATGGTTTGTTATCGAGTAATAAACCAAAAGTATACTTATGAAAGAATCTACTTTTGAAAAACCCGAAGAGATATAATAAAACCTCTATCTTCCATTCGACAAAATTAGACTTACTTGAAACTCGCTACTACATAATATATAATATTGCTCTCAATTCTTCGATTTACGACGTCTTGTTTCACCTCACTGCGTTTCGTTTCTTCAGAATGAAAATTTACCGACTCGCGTCGTATCTAAATGAAGACACTGTTAATAGGCACTGCTGAAATAGTGATCTTCTCATTTCACTCCCCGTTCCTGAGCGTAGCACTGGGAGAACTTCATTTCTCAGTCACAACGGTGCATTTACTCCTACAGGACTAATGGTGCTAAGAATAGACGTCATTGCGTTCTATTGTCTCTACTGAGACGTTCAATTGTTACGACCCTTCAAAGACGAGATGATTAGTAAGACGTCGTAAACAAGAGCCAAGAGTTTTTCTAACCTTGAGCGACATCGTTTTTGTCTACTTTTAAATATTGACCCTTCTGCTTAAATTATGGGCGGATAGGAAAAATTAATAGAAAAACGCTGCCAATTATTCTACATTGGCTTGTTATTCCTTCGCTTCAATAATGATTTAAGAAGATTATTCATTTCTGATAGTAATTATTACGACCATTAATTTGTGAACGTTCTCATCGAAAAACAGCTTGGTAACAATAGGGGAAAACTCCGTTGCAATTATTGTAATTTTAATAATAATTTTTATTGTTCTTAATTTCCAAATTGAAATCGGAATTTTTCTCCTTACGGTATAGTTGATGAGTGTTCGACGAGCGTTCTAACAAGTATAGAACGATTTTTATAGCTCCAGGAACTCTCGAGTTATAACCTCAGGCCAAATTTCTAAAAATCTCCCAAATTCTATACGAAAGCTGCGATAACTCGAGAGTTCTTGGAGCTATAAAAATCGTTCTATACCCAATACACCTTTTTCTGAAAAACGTTGGAAAATACAAATTTTCTCCCCCTTAAAATACCCTTAAAATTGTGGTAGCGATTAGGCTAAGGAATTGAGTCGTTTTCAGACCAAGATTGATTTTTGGTGAAAATGTCAAGAATTTAGCTTTTATAGTTTTGGGAGAAAAGTGTTGACGGCTGACGGACAGAATTGTTTTTATTGGATATTCGGATTCTACATGCCTTGAAACGTAAAACATCAAAATTTCGAGGGGGTTAAACAAATTTTCTGATTTTTTTCTTATATCAAAATCTTCTTTCTCGCGACGGTCTAATTTGATTCAGCGTCCAAAAATCTACAGGAATTGTTACCAAATACACTTTTTTTTGAAAAACCGTGGAAAATACGATTTTTATCCCCCTCTAAACCCCCAAAAATACTCTTGAAATTGAGCTAGCAGTGTGATTCAAGAATTGGGCCGTTGTGAGACCGAGATTGATTTTTGATGAACATTTCAAGAATTTAAATTCAGATTGATGAACTTTATTCAGAAATGGTAGCTATTATAGTTTGGCCGGAAAACTGTAGACGGCGTAAAGACAGAATTTTTTTCACTTGGATTTTCGGATTTTATATGCTTCGCAACGTAAAACAACAAATTTTGAGGGGGTTAGGAAAAAAATTTTCTTGGGCGATTACAATTATGGTTTATTATTGAATAATAAACCAAAAAATAATAGAAAGGATTAGAATAGGAAAAAAATTGATTTTTATTTCATTTTCATGGAGAAAAATCACTATCTGAGAATTGTTGATTAGCTGTTGGCATGATAAAATATATAATAATGAAATATTTCGATAGACGCAGCAGAGCGATATTAAGTACTATCAGTATACTCCCTTCACTTCAATGTAATTTGCTTCGCCAATTTCCTTTGACGATTAAATATTGTTGACAGTAACTGGAAACTGAACTCATCTCGAAAAGTGAAATCTCCTCCTTTGCCTTTGCTCGAAAAAAATTGTTATACGTCCATTTGGAGTTGCGATAACGAACCTCGCGTCAAATATACTCCACCTCGCAACCGTATATTTCAACCTCTGCACTCCACTGAAAGGCGGCCCCTTTTGAATCAGAAATTGTTTACTGCGGCCCGAGTAAATGGCGGGCGGTAACATTAATTTTCACTCATCCCGACCGAAAAGCATCTGCGAGATAACAACGAGAAATATGAGGAGCTGCGGCCAGCGGGCACTACGACCGACTACCATTCCATTTCATCTACCTTCATCATCAATTACCATTATCGCCATTGGATTAATTGCTTACCAGCTACCTATTGGCTCCTTCCCGCAGCACGAATGTTTTTTCCATGCGAGATTGAACCTTTGCCGGTGCCAATTAGGCACCTGTGGTACTCAAATGTTTTCAACCGAATCAAACGGCGAAATTATTATAATTTAAAATTAATATTAATTAATTAAAAACGAAATTAATATTTATAAAAACCAAACATTACAATCTCTCAACACATATAGCCAACACTAGATTCGAAACCGATTTTAAAATTGAGCTTCCGCTTTTCCACACCTCATTTGCACAAAAATCATATAAATATACAGGACTGCAAGCTTTCAATAACTTTCCAACCACTCTGCGAAAAAAACTTTTATATAAAAAATTTACCGGATCAATTAAAGGGCAGCTGACGGAGTTCCTTCTTAGTGAAATTTAATTACTGAATATATTATGGAGAGCAAGACGATGAAAGCACTGACTTGGAATTAAGAAAGAATAGCAGGCTGTTGAACAAACTCATCTTCCGACACGAGCTACGTCTCATATGGAAGATTATTTCCTTTGAAATTGAATATTATTGAGCCTATGTGGTAGATACAACTTTATTGTTAGCGGTGTTTAACGCCCAATTCAATGTATATGTAAAAATATTGTTTTTGTTTTTTGTATGGAAATAAATAAATTCTAATTCTAATTCAAAAACGCTATTCTTGCGGAAACTATTCTAGAAAAAATGAATCGTAAAGTTTTAAATAGTCGAAACTGATCGCAACCGAATATTGGAAGATTATTTCTTCAAAAATTGATTTTGGTTTTGTTATTATTTTATCGGATGGTTTTTTGATAGTAGTGGTTCGATTGTCATTGTCGAGTAAAACCAGCGGTGTGCAAAGAACCCGCGGAATGGTGTTTGATCCGGCAGACATTTATACAAATTATAAAATCTGGGAACTCTATGAAATTCCGCAACGTAAGTACAATACGATAATGAAAAACTAGCCAGGAGGCCCGAAAACTGAAAAATGCACGAATTAAGTAAATAATAACTTGGAGTTACTGTGTGTAAGCCTAACGTTACATTAAAGGTTTGGTGAAATGAATGATTTTTACAGCATGGGGACTCAAAAAGAAAAAAACCTAATAATAACGGATAACAATTTTTCCTTTTTTTTTGTTTTAAATAAAACAAACTTCAAAATTATTTGCCCAAAAAAAAAACTGAAAGGAAAAAATAAAAATTGTCCCGATTAGTAAAATTATATTAATAAAGTCTCACATAGTTATCATCATAATAGTGAGTCTTTAAAATGTGTTGTTGAAGATAGAGCCGTGTTTTTGTTTTTGTTCGTATGTTTTTTACCTCATCACAAAAAATATGATAATGACTTAAATCGTGAAAAAACTCATTGACCAATTTCCGGGATCAGTTTTTAATCAAGCTTCTGTTCAAAAATATTCTCCCTTCGGATGTTGCAAAGCCGATCAAATTGAACGAGCAGCTGTCTATTGGTGATATTTTCCCGGCTCTGTCACCATTTTTGGTTATCTCGTCGAAAAAAATACCGCCCTATTTATTATTATATTCGTTATAAAACGGGCGCAGGGTTCCTAACAGAGCGAACCTGGATATAGCTGTCAAATAAAAGAGAAGTTCTCAAAAATTCACAACGTTTTTCATAATTAATCGCGACCGAGCGTCGGTTTTCCGCTTCGGTAGAAACCCCAATTTCATAATCTATACAAGTTGTTCGAAACATTTCAATAACTCGTCCGATATGTGAGCAGATTATTATTAAATCTGAACGCCACCCGCGCGTTTTCGGATTTATTTCGTCCGATAAGAATCGTCTATATAGAATGTCATCGAGTATAATTACCTGTAAAAAAATATCTCGAGTTTTTCGCCTCGTCAATTGACGGATAGATGGGACAATTTATTGAGCTACGCCTTTGCTTGGTCAATAGTGGAACTTTTTGCTTCCAGGATTCTCCAGTAGTGCACACATTTTCCCACTACGTTTCATGTATTGTTCAGTGGCTGCGACAGTTCAACGGGGCGAGAGTCGTACAAATCGACGAAGCTACGGGGCCAAGGTTAGGTAAATAGAAACCGAGTTTTCTTTCAATAAGACGGTTCGCAAGGTTCATAGACTGGTTTCTGTTTTCCAACGCTATCGGGATAGTCTCGAGATCTCGGAAACGCGGGAATGAAAACCTAATAGAACGGTTTGAGATAAACATTGCCAGTTCGTGATGCCTTTTCGGCGAATAAAGTAAAGAGAAAAATCCGAAATTGGTTTTATCCGGGCCTTGAGGTAGGCTTCTTTGTATTGGAAGAAAAGTTCACTCTCGTAAAAATATTACCTCACAATCGATCCTTTCTTGGTGCGTGACAATACGAACTTTTATTGTTTTCTAAAGCAATCGAAAAAATGCGAACGTTGAAAAGATCATAATTGGAGTAAGCGAATGAGGATTCTGATTTTTACTTTCATCGCGAACAGA
Organism: Tupiocoris notatus; assembly: GCA_037159825.1. NCBI lineage: Eukaryota > Metazoa > Arthropoda > Insecta > Hemiptera > Miridae > Tupiocoris > Tupiocoris notatus. The sequence continues at coordinate 514,888 of JASJUZ010000054.1, forward strand.
TGTACTGTGATCGTCCGAAAACTCGAATTCGGAACGGAGTTGAATTTTTGGAACAAATTTTCATATTTATTTTTTCGGTTTTTTTTTCAGTCATTTATTTTCTGATTTTCTGTTTCGTTATCTTCAAATGATTCAACTAAATCGGCAAGGCAGAAAAGTAAGAATAATTTTCAGATAGCACTGAGCAGAAAAAGAGCTGAAAATTGGAGAGAAGTAGAAAAGCCCGAATCGGCGCATCTTATAGGAATAATATTTCCGTCCTGTATGTATAAGCTCAGCCGTTTCCTAAGAAACATTCAAACCGTATACCTGAACGAAAGAAGGTTTTGAGGCCGAGATCAAGGCTATCCCGCTATTCTAAAAATTTCCTTCGTCGCGGCCGAAAACGAAGATGGGGATAAAATGAAGTGGTTGGGCATGGATCCAAATGGGCCCCGTATAGTACAACTCACAATATTTTAGCTCTGCTCTTGCCAAACGGCGTGACTGAGCTCGTTTTTGATCGAACCGTGAAATAGCTTTCATCGTTGTTGGCTTCATCGAGGGAAAAATGCGAAAAATCGCTCTTTTCAAGTAGACAGAAATATTTGGCAATCTAGCAAAAACCTAATCGCTGCTCATTTTTGATTTATGAACGAGATTGTACCAAAGCGTGTCGTGCTCGATGTTTTTTTCAATTTTTTTTTCGCGTAGGTAAATATTCAGCGTTTCGCATATTAGTGAGAAGTCGGTGAAGCCGATAACATTAGTGAAGATAAATTCGAACATTTCTTCGACCATAGGAAAGCATTGTTCTTATCTCTGCATCGGTTCGATAAGAAATCGTGTTTGCGATTTGAGGCCGCAAACATCCAGCGTGAGTAAAGTTGAAAATTATGTTCATTATGTCTATTAGTATGCCATTGATCCTAATCTTGAAAAATCATAACACAAGAATCACCACGGTGAAAAATACACGAGAGCTCTCTTATAAAAATGGCCTGAATTATCAATGGAGAAGTTAACAGGCGAGAATCGGTGATAAATAATTCAATTGATAATACAATATTAGGATGGAGAATAAGTCGCCTGGGATTTTTGGACGCTGAATCGAATGAGACCATTGCTGGGTCGATAGCTTTATTGCTTCTCGAGTTATCGTAGCTGTTGTGTCGAATTTGGGAGATTTTCTTAAATTTGAGATGAGGGTATAACTCAAGAGTTATTCAAGCTATAAAAATCGTTCTATACTCATTGGAATGGTCGTCAAACACTCTCTCCAGCTGTATCGTTAGGCAATAAGTTTAGCTTTTAATTAGGAAATTAAGAAAAATAAAAATGATTAAAATTACAATAGTTGCTACGGAGTTTTCCCCTATATAGTTACCATCTGTTTTTCGGTGGGAACGTTCACAAATGTTCGGAATATTTAAAATGTACAATCACCACTGTACAATCATTTGCAGCGTTTTTTCATCCAAATGCGGCAGCTTTTGTCACTTTTTGCCCGACAAATTTTGACGGACAAACTGACACGCAGACAGTTCTTTAAAAAGTGTTTCTCAGTATTCCACTATATGGAATTTCTCCCGAAATTCCCTATGTTCCGAACTCAACATTTCGGACGATTAAAATAAATCCATTTAACATTAATGTAAAATGAAATTTTACGAACTCCCAAAATAGCGTGCCATTTCTGGTGCACTGAATAAAAAATGGAGTTTCTCATCAAGCTGTGCACTTTGAACGGTAAATTTAGATGAATATAGTGTAACAATGCTCGCTGTTCAATATTCTGATAAATAATTCACTTTTGTTTCAGGTGAGACACCGTTTCGCATCGTTCATTGGTTCCGTAAGTAAATGCAATTGGTTACTCCGTTCGATTAACATTGCGTATTCACAAACTTCCAACGCTCCTTGGTGGCTCGAGTTTCTTCTTCCTGAATCGTTACACGTTTCATCTCCGATTGCTATTCGAAGCTGTTGCAATACTGTCTCCCTATGTTTCCATTCAGAAATCGTTAAACCACAACGTGATAGGATTGACCGAGGAATGAACGAGGCTTTCTGATGGTCAGTTGACATGAAGGCGTCGCATATTGGCATGATTACACGCTGGCCACGTCCTCGCCGAGGATTCAAGCTTGGTAATGATGTTTAACATGGTGCCATTCCTCATTACCGAATCATAACCGCTTGTTTACGAACCAATCGCATAGGATTCGATCGTCCAATTTCATGCCTGCCCGCGTTCGGTTATTTACCCATTAATTTACGTTTGTTTAGTGTGGCGCGAAGGTGTTACCTCGCATTTTGTTTACGTCGGACGAATTTCTCGCACCGGTCGGTCGTATTTTATAATGGAACTGGCAAAATATATAAATTGCAATCAACGAACACGTTGAGTCGTTTTTCGAATCCTTTCGATCATGTGAAAGAACCAACACGAGAGTATGTAAAGCAAACGTTTGCAAGTAGTTTAAAAAAAAAAAAAAAAACAGATTGTTATTTATAAGGGAAAACTTCGTAAACACAAGTAATAATTGCAATTTTTATATTATTCAATAAATGCAATTAAAAAAAAAAAAAAATTAAGCGCTCTTCCACCAAAAAAACCCAGCGAGCGACCTAATAACCCAACCACTTCTTGAAAACGTTGGTACTAATAACGTCTATTTACTAAGTGTGGTGTACTTTAAATTTGTGTACAATAAAGTTATTTTTGAAAAAAATATTATTTTAATTTTAAAATCATTGTTAGTTTTTTAATTTCCAAATCAAAAGTTGAATTGTTTGCCCAACGGTACAGCTGAAGAAAGTGTTTGATGGCCATTCCAACGAGTATAGAACGATTTTTATGGCTCCAAGAACTGTCGAATTATTGTGCCAAAATTGTGAAAATTTCCCAAATTCAACACAAAAGCTGTGATAGCTTGAGAACCGATAAAATTATCGACCTCGCGATGGTCTCATTCGTTTCAGCGTCCGAAAATACATAGAAATTGATACCAAGTACACCTTTCTGAAAAACGTTAGAAAATAAGAATTGTCTGCCCCTTACCTAAAATCCTTCCAAAAATACCCTTGAAATTGAGTTAGCGATTTGGCTGAAGAATTAAGCCATTGTCAGACCAAGATTGATTTTTGGTGAAAATTCCAAGAGTTTCTCTGTCATAATTTCATCAGAAAAGTGTCGACGGGGGACGGAGAGAGTTTTTTCATTGGATAATCGGATTCTACATGCTTAGAACTTAAAACATCAAATTTTGAGGGGGTTAGAACATTTTTTTCTATTGAAATTTCAATGGTTCATTAATGAATAATCAACCTAAATCATGCGAAGTTTTGAATTTAGGAGCAAGATAGAAAATTAAATTGTATTTACGTATGTACCTAGTTTAACTATGTGCCCGTAACAGGTTTTGACGTTATCATAAAACACGTTATTCTTGCAATTTCAAATGTCCGAAAGATAACGCAAAAAAAAAATTGGAAATAATATACAATGGTTTATTATACCTTTGCTTCAATCGTGATTTAAGAAGACCATGCCATTTTCCATGTCATTTTCCCAGTTTCAAACACAATTATATACATTTTTCCGAGAAAAAATATATTATTAGTGACAAAAGCGGTGAAAATTTGGCGGAAATGAAACAGCGCACTTTTCGAATACATTTTCAATACAGGTAAATTCGCACGTCATTTATGCGAGCGAATAATTAATGAAGCTGTTGGGAAAAAAAGTTTTGTCGAAGTTCCCAAAAACCTACTTCGCTGTATTCCCTGATAAACCAAGACATTTCACACTCGGGGGACGGAAAGATGAAGATTCGGACAAGTTATACGAGCGTAGAAAGGTGGAAGTAAGGAGAAGATATGAAGGCAAACTACGCTGGAGACGGAGTAGATAGGATGCTCCTATCCCGTAGTTCGCGCACCAGTAGTCAGCCTGGGCAAAGTCGCCGGAGAACTTGCTAAAAGCAAAAAAGAATGAGATGGAACATATCTTTTGGCTACAAATCACCCGCGTGGGACGACACCGCTCGCGCCCTTGAGTGGAATACACGTGACACCGGATGATGAACTGAAAATAAGCAAAACGTATTTTTTTTTTTTTTGTCGGAAAAAAGAGAGATTTGAAGTAAGGTTGAGCCGAGAATTTTCGATTCGACAATACGACGAATCGTTTGCAGATAAGGGGATTTGGAATTTCTTGGTTGTTTCTGTCGTAGATAAGTCACAAACTCAAAGAAATTTCGTTCTTCGATCAAATTGTTAAAGGTTTCGATAAAAAATTGGAATAACATCAGTAGGAGAAGTAGCAAAGAAATTGTTAATATTATTCGGGTTTCGAGCGTACCGATTTTTGCTATAGTCCGAATTTCTGAAACAGCTCTGCTCGATAAACCCCTACCCCCGCAAAAATAAATATAAATAAAAACGCTGCAAATGATTGTACAGTGGTTTATTATTATTTCGCTTCAATATTGATTTAGGAAGACTATCCATTTGTCATTTTAAATATTCCGAACATTGGTGAACGTCCCCACCGAAAAACAGATGGTAACTATAGGGGAAAACTCCGTAGCAACTATTGTGATTTTAATCAATCTTATTTTTCTTAATTTCCTAATTAAAAGCTAAATTTCTTGCCTTACCCTACAGCTGGAGAGAGTGTTTGACGACCATTCCAATGAGTACCTATAGAACGATTTTTATAGCTTGAATAACTCTCGAGTTATACCCTCATGTCAAATTTCTGAAAATCTCCCAAATTTGGCACAAAAGCTGCGATAACTCGAGAACCAATAAAGCTATCGACCCGGCGATGGTCTCATTTGATTCAGCGTCCAAAAATCTATACAAATTGATACCACGTATATATTTTCCTGAAAAACCTTGAAAATTATTAATTTTCTCCCCCTCAAAACCCCCCAAAAATACCCTTAAAAATGAGCTAGCAAGTTGGTCCAAGAATTGGGCCGTCGTAGGACCGAGATTGATTTTTGGTGAAAATTTCAAATTTTTAGCTCCTACAGTTTGGCCGGAAAACTGTTAACGGCGGACGGCGGACGGCGTACGGCAGACGGACAGAATTTTTTTTATTGGATATTCGGATTCTACATGCCTTGAAACGTAAAACATCACATTTTGAGGGGGGGGGTTAGAAATTTTTTTTTTCTTGGGCGATTACAATGGTTTATTATTGAATAATAAACCAAAAAAGATTCGAAACTACTTAACGTATTTGTGCGGTTTGGAACTGAACAAATATAAATTTAATTTTAAAATAACACTACTCTTCCATAAAGTCACTTGTTCCAAATACAGATCTCTTGCTTTATCACACCGTTCTTTCAATCAGTAGGTACGAGTCGAAAGTGGAATCGTTTAAAAAACGCGATTGTAAGGTAGAACATTCCGTGAACAATATGAAATTTATGTGAAACGCTCATCGGATTATTTCACCTTTGACGCGCTGATGTTATTTTTTTTTTTTTTTTTTTTTTTTGCCGGCTTAAAAATGGAACAGCGAGAATGAAATTGTTCTCCCAACATTGCGGGCGAGTTTGATTTTGCCTCCTCGTCGAGACGAAACATGGATTTATAACGAGGTGCCGGCAATGGGAGCTTTTATTATTTGCGGGCTGTTGCCTCGCCTTTGCGGCTTACTGCCGTTCAACTTGCAAACAATTCATGAACAAGTCTTTTCTTCCGTATTGCTCTTCGGCGTTGTAGCAGGGCTTAGCACGGCGGCTCGAACCTGAACAATGAATTAGTTAGATACTTGTTCGTGGATTGAGCTTCGCGGTAAACTAGTCAGACCACGATGTTATCGGATAATTTCTGTAGTTTTCAGAGCAGGTACGTGTAACAGACCTTCCTCTCGACTCGAAACCCCTTGAACACGGGAGTAAGCCCTAATGCTTTGCATAATTCCCTGCGTTTCAGCATTCGTTACGATCCTTGCACATGGCGGAGGTTGAACCGGCTCATAAAACCTGCAAACTGTGATTCAGGAAGCGATAATGCAACAATTTGTTCCTTGTTGAATTGGATGTTTTCAATTAATTGATATATAGAACGAAAATTGAAATGATTTTCTTCGAAGAAAAATGTGATAAGATGAAATTCACTGCGAGACATGTCAAAATAATGGTCGGACGATAGTGAGAATGATTTTTGGTGTATTATTCAATAATTAACCATTGTAATCGCCCAAGACAAAAAAATGTCTAACCCTCTCAAAATTTGATGTTTTACGTTTCAAGGCATGTAGAATCCGAATATCCAAAAAAAAAAAAACTCTGTCCGTCCGCCGTACAGAATTAATCTCGGTCTTACGATGGCCCAATTCTTGAACCAACTTGCTAGCTCAATTTTAAGTGTATTTTAGAGGGTTTTGATGGGGAGAAAATTCATATTTTCCAAGGTTTTTCAGAAAAATGTGTATTTGGTATCAAATTATATTGATTTTTGGACGCTGAATCGAATGAGACCATTGCGGGGTCGATAGCTTTATTGGTTCTTGAGTTATCGCAGCTTTTGTGTCGATTTAACAAAAAATCTAGCTTTTGATTAGGAAATTAAGAAGAATAAAAATGATTTAAATTACAATAGTCTTTTTCTTCTCCAGGTGGTCGCATTACTTCTTTTTGTAGGTTGAGGGGGAGAAAAACGAGGCGACCTCTTCTCCATTCTTTTTATTATCCAGCCGAGTACTTTCGCCCGTTCGGGCTTCTTCAGGGCATTCTATCACAGATTTTAAACAACTGTTAGGGAGGTACAGGTTCGAACATTATTTTGATCATTTTATATTTAACACTTACATAGGACCAAGGGTACCTATGGCCGAGCCTGGCGTTCGCTGGTTTACGTTTCCTTCACAGTCCTGTTAGGATCACAGTCAGGTTGATAAGTCAGGTACTACATAACACATACTTAAGCCTATTGACATTTTTACTTACATTTATCTTGATGGGTTACCTATTCCTAATATTTCTATAGTCGAATAATAATAAATAATATGCATTTTAAGTCTAACAATTAATAAAATATGAAAAAATAGAAAATTTTAGGGGTAACAGTATAATAGGAACTTGGTTGTTTGACTAGATAATGATAATGTGTTATGAACTAGGATGGTAACAGTTAGGAACAGCCAGGTTGCCTCGGTCTTTTTTCTTTACATGGTGGTAGACATGATACATATTTAAAGCTGCTATTTGGACATAGGTGTAATTAAAAGAACAAAGTACACGAATATTTAGGCCTAATATCACAGTGGTTTTGGTAAGTATTTAGTTAATGATTTTACAGGTTTATAATTTAATTTTAACAGGTAAGCGTATAATAGAATTTAGTTTAATGTATTTTAAGTTATATGTTTAACATGATTATAATTTAATAATTTAACAGGTAAGTACATATTTTAGGATAATTTGTGGTTAAAAATAATATTATTAAAATAGAAAAATAGATATATATATTTGTGACTAGTTTGTATCGTCTACTTCCGATTTTCATAAAATAGGGGCCGGAATTGCTCACCTAGATGTGTAATTTCATTTTTCTTGTTCATCGCTGTTTTACTATTTTTAATTATGTGTATATTCTCCAGGATTTTCCGGCTTATGGTGCGGCGATGTTTTCCGATTGACGTCACATTGTCAAAGTCTGGTTTATGGTTGTTCTCAAACATATGTTTGTCCAGCGCTGTTTTTTGTTCCTTGCTAGTGACGTTTCGGTCGTGCTGTTTGAGCCTCTTGCGCAGATTTTGTAGGCTTTCGCCTACGTAGACCTTGTCGCAGTTACCGCACGGTATCTTGTACACATTGTAGCGAGAGTCCAGGAGGGGTTCTTTATCTTTTATTCGTGGGTAGATGCTCTTTATTTTGTTACTGTAGGTCCAACTTATTTTTACAGGGTATTTTTTGAAGGTGTTTTTAATTGCTGATCCCCATTTCTTGTTGTATGGTACTGTTACATATTGATTTTGTGGGGGGTTTTGGGTTGGGGTTCCACTAGTTGTAGATGCATCTATTTGAGGTTGGATGTTGGGGTTGGGGGGAGCATTACTATTGGTTTTAGGGGTCAGGGTTGCGGGTTTATATAGTATTGATTTTTCGGCCTTCTTTATTTCATTATTGTAGATGTGGGGGGGGTAATTATTTAATGAGAAAATGTGCTGGAGTTTACTTTTAATGGTACAACAATATTCTAAAACCCTTCACCCTCAATAATCCATACGATATTAACAACTCCCAAAAACTAATCCAAAACCTTAAAAGCAAAATAATTAAAGACCCCTATATGATGGTTAGCTTCGACGTGAAGGATTTATATCCTAGCGTGAGAACAGAGGACGCCGTCGATATAATCAGGAAAAATTGGACAAAAATAGCTGTAAATTCCCCTATCAAAGACTTGGAAACATTCATAGAAGGATTCACACTATGCTGCAATAATGGTTACTTTAAATTCAATAATAACTACTATAAGCAATTAACCGGCCAACAAATGGGAGGATCTTTATCCTCCACAGTAGGGAAAATAGTACTAAATGACATGCTAGACCAAATCTGGAACAACAACGATAACAAGCCCCTGTTCATATTTAAATATGAAGACGACCTTCTCCTGGCTGTCAAAGAACAGGAGGTAGATACTCTTCATAGATCACTAAATAACATTAACCAAAGTATTCAATTCACCGTCGAAAAAGAAAATAACAGACAAATCTCCTATCTTAACTGTACCATCATACGTAAACCCGAAGGAGAACTATCGTTTAAATGGTTCCACAAGCCCACAAATACCTTCAAGCTGATCAACTATCACTCTGACCACCCCGAACAGTTCAAAAGAAACCTCATATATAACTACGCCTACGCAGCACTAAATTTGACATCAACAGAATTCCTTGATATAATTAAAAGTAAACTCCAGCACATTTTCTCATTAAATAATTACCCCCCCCACATCTACAATAATGAAATAAAGAAGGCCGAAAAATCAATACTATATAAACCCGCAACCCTGACCCCTAAAACCAATAGTAATGCTCCCCCCAACCCCAACATCCAACCTCAAATAGATGCATCTACAACTAGTGGAACCCCAACCCAAAACCCCCCACAAAATCAATATGTAACAGTACCATACAACAAGAAATGGGGATCAGCAATTAAAAACACCTTCAAAAAATACCCTGTAAAAATAAGTTGGACCTACAGTAACAAAATAAAGAGCATCTACCCACGAATAAAAGATAAAGAACCCCTCCTGGACTCTCGCTACAATGTGTACAAGATACCGTGCGGTAACTGCGACAAGGTCTACGTAGGCGAAAGCCTACAAAATCTGCGCAAGAGGCTCAAACAGCACGACCGAAACGTCACTAGCAAGGAACAAAAAACAGCGCTGGACAAACATATGTTTGAGAACAACCATAAACCAGACTTTGACAATGTGACGTCAATCGGAAAACATCGCCGCACCATAAGCCGGAAAATCCTGGAGAATATACACATAATTAAAAATAGTAAAACAGCGATGAACAAGAAAAATGAAATTACACATCTAGGTGAGCAATTCCGGCCCCTATTTTATGAAAATCGGAAGTAGACGATACAAACTAGTCACAAATATATATATCTATTTTTCTATTTTAATAATATTATTTTTAACCACAAATTATCCTAAAATATGTACTTACCTGTTAAATTATTAAATTATAATCATGTTAAACATATAACTTAAAATACATTAAACTAAATTCTATTATACGCTTACCTGTTAAAATTAAATTATAAACCTGTAAAATCATTAACTAAATACTTACCAAAACCACTGTGATATTAGGCCTAAATATTCGTGTACTTTGTTCTTTTAATTACACCTATGTCCAAATAGCAGCTTTAAATATGTATCATGTCTACCACCATGTAAAGAAAAAAGACCGAGGCAACCTGGCTGTTCCTAACTGTTACCATCCTAGTTCATAACACATTATCATTATCTAGTCAAACAACCAAGTTCCTATTATACTGTTACCCCTAAAATTTTCTATTTTTTCATATTTTATTAATTGTTAGACTTAAAATGCATATTATTTATTATTATTCGACTATAGAAATATTAGGAATAGGTAACCCATCAAGATAAATGTAAGTAAAAATGTCAATAGGCTTAAGTATGTGTTATGTAGTACCTGACTTATCAACCTGACTGTGATCCTAACAGGACTGTGAAGGAAACGTAAACCAGCGAACGCCAGGCTCGGCCATAGGTACCCTTGGTCCTATGTAAGTGTTAAATATAAAATGATCAAAATAATGTTCGAACCTGTACCTCCCTAACAGTTGTTTAAAATCTGTGATAGAATGCCCTGAAGAAGCCCGAACGGGCGAAAGTACTCGGCTGGATAATAAAAAGAATGGAGAAGAGGTCGCCTCGTTTTTCTCCCCCTCAACCTACAAAAAAAAATTACAATAGTCGCTACGGAGTTTTCCCTTGTAGTTACCAATCTGTCTTCTTGAATCATTATTGAAGCGAAGGAATAATAAACCACTGAACAATCATTTGCAGCGTTTTTTTTTTTTTTTTTTTTTTTTTTTTTTTTACACTTGAGGTGAAGTTACTCATTTCTTGCATGGTCTCACGTCCTTGTTTACTTAGTAAATGGAAATAGGCGAATTCGGAAAAAATGTTTAAAACACTATACTCAGAAAAACGTTTTGAACAAATGTCTGTACGTCCGTTTGTCAGTGGTTAAACAGTGATGAAGTTGCCATATCTCTGTTTGAATTAATGAAATTCAATGCAATTATCTCCAAGTGAATGTGCGAAAGTAGCCGTTCCAGGATAATGATATCACACAGTACTTCCGAGAAATAAGCGTCAGAAGTTTTTTATTTTTATTTCTACAGGTCATAGAGCCACTCTTTTGCGGACAGTTCTGGTCTGAAATTGGTCTGTTTTTCTAACCCCCCTCAAAAATAATGTTTTACGTTTTAAGGGATGTAGATTCCGATTATCCAAATTAAAAAATTCTGCCCGTGTGCCGTCCGCCGTCAACACTTTTCCGACAAATCTATGAAAGCTAAATGTCTGACTTTTGCACCATTTTTATTGGATATTCGGATCTTACATGCCTTGGAACGTAAAATGTTTTGTAAAATTTGTAGAATAAATCATAAATTAAATAATATTATAAAAATTTTGTACATTTTGTGGAATTGTAAAATTTTGAGGGCGTTAGAAAAAATTGTTCTAGGGTAATTACAATTTTTTATTATGAATTATAAAATTTAAAAAAAAATCCCATTGTCCCATTTTTCTAACCGAGGGTTACGCTAATTTCCGCTTGAGACCTGGCAACACTGTTTAGATAGCATTGCTCCAAGTTCATTAAACCAGGGTTGAGATAAATGCGATTCTTCAATCCAAAGACGGTTGCACTTCGTAGACGTCTTCCGCTTCTTTCTTTGCTATTTATTGGTATCACCTGGAAGACAGGAGATCTCAAATAGAGACACGTCTAATGTCCAAGTAATATTGATCCTATTTTTATATCACTCAAGTCGTTTGCTTGTAGCTAGTTCACGTACATCGTATCTTTATCCCGCCGAGAAGGTGCTAAATGCTCGTCTTGTTTATTTCTTCGGAAGACTTTTCCTATATAAAGGCTCTGTTTACCGATCGGATTTTCCCCGGGAAAGGTAACGCACATGAGATGGAAGATTTATAAAGTCTGCTATCCAAGGCTTTACTTTTCCGGTCACGATATTGGCTCTGTAATGCCGGCACAGACGGATCAGGTTCATAGACAGGCGTTGTACTGACGTTGAGCGATAACCGTCTGCGAGTCTACGTTTGGAGAGCTTTACTAACTTTGACGGGGGCTTATTCGTTATGACTTATGCAGTAGAATGGATCTTTGAACGCTCGCACTGGCCGACTGACACGTACTCGCTGTTGAACCTCCTACACAGGAGCAATTAGTTTGCTTGGAAGTAGGAATCGAGCGGTCTCGAAAATAACAGTTTCAAAAACGAGAACGCTAAGTCATTTTTTTTGCAAGGCCTTCGCAGGATTATGAGCTATTGCTGAAATTGGAAAAACGCTGCAAATTATTGTGCATTGGTTTATTATTCCTTCGCTTCAATAATGATTTAGAAGGATTTTTAGTTTTATTCATTTCCAAATTAAAATCTGAATTTTTCGTATTACGTTTAGTTAAAGAGAGAGTTTGACGAGCATTCCAACGAGTATAAAACGATTTTTATAGCTCCAAGAAGTCCTGAGTTATACCCTCATGGCAAATATGTGAAAATCTCCTAAATTCTACACAAAAGCTACGATAATTCGAGAACCAATGAAGCTATCGACCCCGCGCAAGGTCTCATCCGATTTAGCGTCCAAAAATCTATAGAAAATCTATAGAAATCTATAGAAAATCTATAGAGAATCTATTGGAAATTGATACCAAATACATCTTTTTCTGAGAAACCTTGAAAATTATTAATTTTCTCCCACTCAAAACCCCCCAAAAATACCCTTAAAAAAGAGCTAGAAATAATGTGATTCAAGAATTGGGCCGTTGTGAAACCAAGATTGAATTTGATGAAAATTTCAAGATCTTAGCTATTATAGTTTGGCCGGAAAAGTGTTGACGGCGGAAGGATAGAATTTTTTATTGGATAGTCGGATTGTACGTGCCTTGAAATGTAAAACATCAAATTTTGAGGGATTAGAACCCTTTATTCTTGAATAATAAACCAAAATCGTGTCTAATTTGGGCCCAAAATTGAATTTTTTCTCGCATGTTCCTCAATTTTCTACTTATACGTGATATTGAAGATTAAATTTTGATGAAGGACATTATCGCGAATTTTCGCTGAAGTGATGCCATTTGGCTTCTGAGTTATTTCAGGCTTTATGACAATTTAAGAGTTTTAGTACATTCTGGTGGTTCTTGAGCATTTATGAGCCTATATAATTTTTTCTACATTCATTATAATATTTTCCGAACATTCCCCTCTATAATACGCTTCAAAAATCCTCGTAAAGCATGCCTGGAACTTTTCGATTCCAATTTCACTCGTTTTAGGCCTACGTGGCAGGTATATTGGAGAGTTTTAGTGCATTTCGCATTTTTTGAAAACGGAAACGTATGAGTATTGGATACTTCATTAAATCATACGTTTCTTACGGCGGATTATTGTGACCATTAGTGACGTATGATTTAACAAAGCAACCAAACTCCTACGTTTAAGTTTTCAAAAAAACGCGAAATTAACTGAAACTCTCGATTTATTCGATGCTGCGCCGTAAAAAGTACCTACAACTTCTTTTAAACCCGTCGCTCAGGCGAGGACCGGAGACAAATAGAAATCAACAGTTTTATACTGGTGTAGCGTCTATTTACCGACGACTCGATTGGTTCGGAATAGTTTCCACTCTTCTTTGTAACACTTGGTTCCATCGCAATATTGCAAGCGAACGACTGAGCTGAAGGGAAGCGGCCTGCTAGTCGTCGCTCAAACGTTTTACTATTGTATGGGACGAGTAATAACATTTTTTATTTTCCCGATAACGATACAAAGAGATTCACTTCATCTTCGCTGTATTCGGAAGAAAAATAATATCGAGGAAATTTTCGTTTTTTAGTAAGAATTTTTTTATCAAGTGATGGTGGAGAACTTTATGCATACAATATCGTCGAACTGTTTCTCATATTGAAAACATGATTGTACCAATATGATGAGGTCGTATATTTAATAATTGTGAGTTTGATGTGGAGACATAAAACGCGACAAGTTCTCCTTATAATTCCTATTCATTCGAGCGCTTTCGCCCTCACCGGCCTCTTCAGGAAACATCTTAGAAATTAGTATGTCAAGTTTTTTAAAAAAGGTCACCCGTTAAGAGGGTTCGTCTTGAGATGAGGAGTTATCACAGTTGCATACCTAATCTAGTTTTAAAAAGCGTGAAAATATAATTATAAACGAAGAAGACTAGAAGATGCAAGTGAGTAGAACATAGAGACTAATAAATTACTAGGAGCAATAAACATTGAAAACATTTTTTTACAATTATGTATCAGCGACAACAACCAATGATGTATATTTAATATGGCACCGTTTTTCGTTATTTAGCTCGTATAATTTTCTACGATATTGTACTTCTCAAATATAGATAAAATTCATTTCATAATTCCAGATCAAAATAATAAAATTTAGGTTTTTGGTGACCTTTACCTATAACCATCACCTTCCCTTTAAATTAATCGCGCTCAGTTTACCGTTTCGCTGAGCTCAAAAATTCACCCGAGCTGCTGAAGGATTTCACTGCTCGAAAAAGTTCCTCGGCTTCGTCCAAGAATAGAGCTCAGATAATCAGCCTTGGAACTTTCTTTAATTCGATGGCATAATGCATCAGCTGAGCATGAATAACCTACAAGTGTTTAAGGCCGATCTAAAAGCCGATTTCGCGAACTCCGCAGCGGCGAGGCTTAGAAAAGTAAGAAAGGTTGTTCCGAAGAAGTCTCGAAGTGTATAAGCGTGATAGAAAGACTAGGCACGGTATATTGCCCGAGGGGATGCTTATTGAAAAATCTTCCTCAAGAAAAGCGGCGCTGAGCCGAGTGAAAAGCCAAGATCAACCAAGAATAACTGGACAAAGTTCCGAGGGACGGCGGAAAGTACGAAAAATCGTATAGTTTATGGTTTTTTAAGTTACAAGAAGATAAGCCGATCTGTGCGTTAGGGGGAACATTTTTAAACGCCGATGCGACGTAGCTGAGCGAGAAAAGAATGAAAATTACTCCATTAGAGAATCAAAATTACAACCATTCGCTTCTCCAGCTTATGGTCAAAATGAGAGCGAACGAGTTGGTTCTGTTCCCGTTCGACATTTTAAGAATATTCATTGGTAAAATAACAAAAATACTGTTCAATCAAAACTCTAACATCTCTACGTTTCAATTTTTCCTGAATCACTGATCTATTTGGGTTACTGATTCATTAAAAACCATTAGAAACGCTCATGAAAAATTATTTCAAGCGAGAAATTTAAGAGACAGATTTATGTTAGAAAATTTAACTATTTTTAGGTTTAGGTTTACGTTTGGAGACAATAAAATAGAAAAATTATCAGCTTAAAAAAATTAATAAAAAAATCTTATTGTCAAACAATTAATTGAAAAAGTTATTAAGAAATATCAACACTTCATTAAAAATTATTGAAAATGATTTTAACATTTAAAAAATTACTAATCTAGCTCTTTATTATTATTTATTCCTCTTTTTTACTTAAGAGGAAATTATCCAAAGTTGTTACAATTTTATTTTATCATTGATGTATGATAATTGATCAGCAATAATTGACTTATTTTATTTTTGAAAAAATATACAGTTATAAAATTAGAAAAAATAAAAAATTAGAAATAAGATCGATTTTTCAGATTATAAAATTAGAAAAAATTTAAAGAAAAGAAGAAGAAATGGAATAAAAGTTATAAAATATAAGTTGAATAGGTATAAAATTATTATAATAAATGATCACGTAAGAAAAACCATATTCTATTTAAATGCTTATAGAAAAATTATTAGATCGAAATTCGTCATTTTTCCGTTATATCGCATGTAGAATCACAATAATGAAAAATTTTATCCACCGACGATTAATTTTTTTTTTTCTGAAAAACTGCTTGTGCTACACTAATAAGAAATTTACGCCAAATAATTTTTAGACGGCCCGATTCTGTTGGCTGAATTGATTATGTGGATGTATTTTGCAAATGTTTAAATGCCCAATTGATATTTTCTATGATGTTGCGACATAGTCATAATATGCTACTTTCGAAAGCTGAATCGAATGAGCCCACCAAAACATCGATTGCTATTATAGGCTTTAGAATTCAATTTTTTACGTTTGAAAAATACGACGAAGCAAGTAAAATCAATCTATTCAACTTCGAATACCCGGCAAATACTCTCTCCTGGTAATTGATTTGATATCAATCTGACTATGAAATTAGTCAATTTTGTCTCGTTAGTCGTTCGGTCAATTGGGAGAAGAATAGAAGTAATTAAAAAATGCAATACTGCTAAAATATATGTATAAGTACTTGGTTTATAGTAACCAAAAAAAAACAGATACAATCAGTTGAAGATTTTTTCAAATCAATTTTCATTTCAAGAGGTCGCAATAAATTGACGTCACGGGACGATTCATAGGTTCGATCCGTTTCCGACAAATAGCAACAAAAACGCACGATTCGAAGGCATCTCTGAAAATGGCCTCGTCGGGAATATATTTTACGCAGAGTTGCCGTAAGTGTTCATTACACTAACGAAGGTCTGCGGTTTCGTAAGCCGGTCTCGTATTCCATCGACCTCGCAAAAATCATTATTATCGTTATAACTTTCTCGGCGCCCTGTGTTCTCCTTTTATAAACGAAGTGCCCCGATGAAATCAACCTACTCCGATGGTGGTGAAAATTTTGGATCGGGCGATGGAATCTAAAAATTATAATTGTTAACCGCGTGCTGCAGTTGTTTCAAGTATAGCATTTATTAACATCCGGCCGGCTTTTCAAGTACTCGAGTAAACTTTGAGGGCTGTTGAATTCATATTTACCTTAAATAATGTAAATACCCGAGATGGCTGAAACTATTTTCGTTCCGCTCGAATTCCGTTGGAAAAATGTTTCGAATAGACACGGGACTATTAAATTTCCTCTTATTCTTTGGCCGAATCTTTCATAGAAATCTTACTATACTCGAGTTCCTTCGCGAGCTTATCCGCTTCCGTGTATAAATATTAAAGTATATCGGAGATATCATAGATCGGGCATTGTTTTCTAAAACGGTTTTAAGAAATAATGTTGTACGATTCGTACTTGAATAAATTACAGCATTTAATAAATTATCATTCATGATAATTTAACCTTCGACAAGGAATACCAACCGAATTTTTGACGATTTCCAGGAGTTTTATGTTTTTCTTTTAAATAATTTTGATCTTCTGGTTCTTCAATCTATTTTTTTATTTAAAATTTTCGTCTCGTAAACGATATAATGTAATATGTCCTTTGTAGCCGCTTCAATAAATAATTGATAACCACTCACGCTAGTCAATGAACTTTTCGTCTTTTGAATATTCGGAACAAAGCTTTGGGAAATTAGTGCTTTGTAATTCATTCATTTTCGTACAGAATACGTTTGCGTTCCGCTGTATCCAGCGTAATAAGGCGCAATCGATTGATGTGATAGGTTCGTAATGGAACAACATCGTTAGTTCGCTTGATTATCTTGCCAATCGAGCGTGGAAACGAGATCCTGTGTTTATTGTTGCTCCACTTCGTTCGCTGAAGCTAATTAAATTTTCGCTCGCCACGTTCGGTATCTATTGGAATTCGCAGTTTGTTGTGGATTAATTGCCAGTGAAAACAATTTGGACAAAGTCGAAAGTCCGAACGGGTTTCGAAATATTTAGATACAATTTCTTACACGGTAAGTATATTTACGTATTTTCTTTTCTTTTTTTAAACTCGTGTTTTTTTTTTTTTTTGTTTTTTGTTTTTTTTTTAAGGGAAAATGAGCTCAGTTTTTTCCACCTCTAATAGCCCCTAAAAATTATTCAGGGGAAAATGAATTGAAAATTAAAATTGAAAATTAATAGCGCAACTTTTCAGTAAATAAATATTTTAGGTGCCTCACCTACTATAAGATGATAATTTGAAGGAAAAAAATCTTCGTTCAGTTTTCACGTTTTTCACTGCCGTTTGCATAATATTTCACTATTACGGTTTTTATAGATAACCCCTGTCTCGCTTCTTGGATGTCCAATATATTCCAGCAGTAGTGCAAACTCAGCTGGGCCTCTTCCAATATCTCGCTGAGGTTAAAACGATAAAGGAAATGCCTTCTAGAGAACGGGATGGGAAGTATCGAATACCCTTTTCGGATTTATGCCATCAACTTATCCGGATTTCTTTCAGTCGCATTAGCTCGATCGACCACCTTCCTCATGATCAGCCTATTGATATTTACCGACCGATTTTACTTTTCGCCTCGAATCGAAGGAAGGTGGAGTTTTCCGGCAAAATTGCCGGCTGAGGTCCGTCGGAATAATAGCTCGGCGAGATCGGATTTCACTGCGGTCCATTTTCTCGGTACACTTCCATAGACGACTGAAGCTTCTCTCTTCTTCGGGTCCACGAAATTCCTCTCTTTAAGACCTCGAAGGGTTTCCAGTTAGGCAAACGCGTAATTTATTCAGAAGGCGGAGAGAGTGTAGGAGAAACTTGTCGATGCTCCACGTCGGCCTTGCAGGCTGGGGATGGGCCCTAAATAGCCTTCTTGAGAGAGATACTACTGAGAGGGTTCCTAGGAAAACCGGGAAGAAGGTGCTTCGGCTGCCCCGGGAGGCAACGAAAGATTTCACTGTCTTGAATTCAAAATTATTTAAAGAAACCTTCCCTTTTAGAAATAAGCATCTCTGCAGAAAGTCAAGGCGAGGTTAAATTAATGACCGAGTTTCGAGCTGATCCAGAGGTCTCCTCTGATGTACGCTGTGTTTGATCCCTGTGATGCGCTATGAATATATTTTCCTTACGTAGAGACATTCATTTCGACGCGTTAAAGAAAATATCCGAAACGAAGCTACATATTCGGGAGAAAAGTGATTTAGGGAATACCATCTTCGTCGAGCATTTTGAAATCATTGATGGTTAAAAAAATATTTTTTTAAATCACAATTTCATTTACGATAGTTTCCCAGTTTTCTCCTGATAATTTTATTGAAATTTAAAGTAGATAGCTGGTAGATAATATTTTATTTTGTCTATTTGAACTCTGCATGATTTGAAATGTAAAAAATATTTGATTTTGAGAGGAGTCTGTGATTGGAAATCGTGTTGACGTACAGTAAAAGAATCGTTCAGTACAAAGTACATGAACATTCTACGAAGATCTCATTGAAATCGTCGTACGATTCGAATTAGGAACAGATGTGAGTCTAAAGCATGTGAGTCTTAAACATTAAAATATATTGGCTTTTGAGGACTGTGAAGATTTCCAAAAACGAAAAATAAGCTAATAGTTCGAATGTACAGTTTGTGACCCTGGCGTTGAAAATCAGTCGTCATTCATTCGCCATTGTAAACATTTAAAGACCTCAAGCGTCGAATATATTGATTTTTGCAGTCTGTAAAAATGGAAATAGTGAAAAGCGCATAAGGTGTAAGGTACGATGTGTGACATCAATAATTATAATCAAGCGTCACTCAAATCAAGTCGTCCAGCGTTCGAATATATCCATTTTCAAGGTCAGTAAAAATCAAAATGTAGTCAATATGTGATAATAACGCGAAAATATGGTTTTTTGACCCAAGCGATAAAAACGGCGTCATTCCATCGCCCTCAGAAACATTTAGAGCGTTCAAATTTATTGATTTTGTGACATGTAAAATCGATATACAAGAGACGCACTCGTGAAATAGTGAAATATTGATACCGTGGAAGTAAGGCGTTTAGTCTAATAGATAAACAATGAAGGGTTATTTGCTTGCCATAACGGACATCTTAAGACCTCGACCGTTCCAAAATCTCAACTCGTATGGCCTGTACAAATCAAAATTGAACGCGTATATAGGTATCTCGGAAGTACTGTGCCCTATCCAAAAACGGAAAAAAGCTCGATTGGCACATTCATTTGGAGAACAATTCTGAAAAAAATATATATACTTAGTGTCGAACGTTCCTGTGAAAACCGAATGGAAATTCATTCAGTGTTCACAGGAATAACAACCTTCGACACTTTTTAACAACAGACCGACGGACAGATGGACGCACTGGCTCATGACAAAAAGTGTATTTGAGTAGTACTATGAACGTTTCTTCCGAATTCGACCGTCGGTCACAATACTTCATTTTTGATAAAACACTGAAGTAAAAATCTGTTTGACATTCACATTCTCGTAAATAATATCCGAATAAAAAATAAACTGTCGCCGAAAAAAAAACTCAAAAAAAACTCAAAAACATTTCCGCCAAATTCAAGTTTTTTTCATAATTGAAAAAAAATATTGTTTAAAAAAACTCTGCCATCGTTCTATTTAGATTACACGAATTACTTACTTTTTGTATGAGTTCTACTTTTTTCTGTTCATTCATCATCTGGCAATTTAAACTCAATATTTAAACTCAATATATAACTCTATATTCCTCGAAAAGCTGGATTTGATTTGTCATTCCGATAAGTCGTAATATTTATTTAAAACTCCTCGAACGCACTCGATTCGAAGGCAATAGCAATTGGTGGTTACAGTTTAATAAATTTCTGTAAAACTGAACACATCAAATCACATCTAATTCGTTAGCTTTCCGACGACGATTGAAAATTGACTTCTCCAGCCGGCATTTTCCACGATTGTTTTCAAATTCTCGGAACCATCTATTGGATTCGATGCGGTCGGAAAAAGCTGTTCACTTCTGGCGATTTTATTCCTTCCTCAGATTTATATAATGTTCATCTCGACGTACTAGCGTGAGGAGTGATGGATCTCCTAGGGTCGAGTCTCCGTATGGAGGTTATGGCTCGGGCTGAT
This sequence comes from Tupiocoris notatus, assembly GCA_037159825.1. Lineage (NCBI taxonomy): Eukaryota > Metazoa > Arthropoda > Insecta > Hemiptera > Miridae > Tupiocoris > Tupiocoris notatus. Next base: position 535,493 of record JASJUZ010000054.1, read on the forward strand.
GGATGGTCCAAGATAATGGACGGTTTTCTACTCAAGGTCCGAAAAATCATACATCATGAACTACAAGCACGAGCGATCTCCCCAGAGGTGTTGCCGCTTCACTTGCGTACTAAAATTTGCCCGAGCATGTCTTTTCCCTCGGCTGTAAAAACTCGCGACAACTTTGATTTTCGAATTGAGCAGACTCGCAATTATCCCTCTTTGGCGCTGAGCTTTGATCCGGTGTAAAACACGATTTCCGTCGAAAAAGAGAGCATCAAAGTGTCTTCTGGAGAATCGGGTGAATGTAGGTTACGAGCTGACGGCGAATCGATAGATTACCTGCCGCTCCTTCATTTTCCCTCCGGTTTATCCGTCTTCCAAATGTCAATGGTCTTAGCCGCTCTTTTAGCTCACTATATCAAAGCGTCGTTATCCTTGACCAGTATCCGAGCTACAGACTCCTAAATATCACATGATGTTGGTTTAATGTGCGGCTTTCCTCTCTGAGCCGACCTTACGACCGAGGAGGAAAGTTCGTAAAAACAAAATTGGCAAAGATTTCATACGGATGAATTGAGATGTGTGTGTATATTATCGTGATGTTGAACTGATGACGATCTCTATATTAGAACTAGTTCCTCTCGGGCCTTACATATTCTTCGGGTGGGGTGTTGTCCTTTTCACTACTATATAATAGTAAGTACTATATAGTATAGTATATAGTATAGCATATAGTATAGTATATAATATAGTATATAGTATAGTATATAGTATAGTATATAGTATAGTATATAGTATAGTATATAGTATAGTATATAGTATAGTATATAGTATAGTATATAGTATAGTATATAGTATAGTATATAGTACAGTATATAGTATAGTATATAGTATAGTATATAGTATAGTATATAGTATAGTATATAGTATAGTATATAGTATAGTATATAGTATAGTATATAGTATAGTATATAGTATAGTATATAGTATAGTATATAGTATAGGTATAGGTATGGGTAGGTAGTAGTAGTTTATTATTTGTGTATGGAGAGTGGGAATATATAGTTGTTATTACAGTCGGTAGTACTTAGTAGTTGCTATAATTTGGTATGTAGTTGGTGGAGATTGTATCGTACTTAGTATCATAAAGTATTGTGTTTTTCAACTGGAGCAAAGTAGGAGCAAAATTATACATAACAACTGTAAGTTTTCCAAGATTTGTAACTTGCACAGTGGATAACTCAAACAAAAAGTCGTCAATTCAGATATTTGAATATACCAAAAGATAGGTAATTTAATTGTCCACATTTTCCCAATGTAATGTACCTATCAATTTTTCAACCGTTTTTGCGTTATTCAACAATAATAGTGGACTATACACGAAAAAATCACTTTTTTCAACTTTAAACGTTCTTTTCATCTATTTAGTGCGAAAGAAACAAAGAATGAACCATATATTATTGATATACACATCATCAACTATCATTATGCTGAATTTGAGCGAAATCTATTTCAAAAAATTGTTCGCGAAAAATCCAAGGGGTACCCCTGCGATTTTTTTCAACCGAACAGTTAACGATTTTTTACTCCTCTCTCAATACAGATAAAAATCTGAAATTTTTAGGAAAGTTGTGTCTTACCAAGATGTATTTTTGTAATTTTTTTTTATTTCTCGGAAAAATCTGCAAGTGGTCCAAAAAATTCGGTTTTTGAAAGCTCAAAAATTGACCTTTAACCGTGATTTTCGGGGTCAAAATAAATGCGAATCAATTGTTTTATTATGCAGGAGTCTTCATTTGAACGCCTTACACACGTACATAGCAAAAAATTTGGTGAAAAAAATTTATACAGAGCCAGAGAAATTATTTTCCGTAAATCGAGGTTTTCGCTGGCCGAGCTCCGCTGGCATCGGTAATAGTGAAAAATTAAATTTTCGTTATAAAGCGATTTTGAAAGCTATTCTTATAGGAAATTTAACGCTGAATCCGAATATGACGTCAAAACGGCGGAAATTTCACGACAACGATCAGTATTTCCAGGTTTAGTACTACGCGGTTTCATGTTTTTCAACTTTGAAAATCCGTTGCAAATACTTATAGTACTGTTCAAATTTGATTATTTAATGATTCCTACAGGAAATTAGACGTAGAATTCGAATTTAAAGTGAAAATAATCGAATTCGAACGAATAATAATATTTTTTGCATTTTTTTCGATTTTCATACTTTCGAAATTTCAACTTTGGGATTTTTTTGTCACGTTCCCGAAATGGGAACGATTAGGTGCTGTGGAAGAAAATGAAGGAAATTTAATGTAGAATCCATTAACGTGTCATGTTTTATTCACAGATCGTAAGTACGCAATTATAACGTCATGTGTTACAAAACGGATCGCCGACTTCGTCGCCCCGTTCAATCCGATTTGGGACCTTTGGTAATGATGTAGGTTCTGTGATAATTACTCGCTTCCCTCGAGTATAGTCCGAATTTCCACCATCTTGCCTCGAGCTGGTCATGAGGACAGGCATGGCGTTCTATAATATGTCAACATAATATGTTTTCATAACAATCAGTTGAAAACCGAATAATTCGGAGACGAACGAGTTGAAAATATCTTTACTGCTAGCGTTTGTGATTTTCTAGAAGTTCATTTATGCAGCTTAACTATCCCAAGCGTGGTGATTCAAATAATTGATGAGATTGACGATTTGTGAGCGGACTGTATTTCCCGAGTTAGCAGTATCTAAATGAATGCACATGATCAACGCGCGATCGCCAACGCTTACACGAAATTCGACTTTTGGGCTAGGGGCGATAATCAGGCTTTATCGTTTGCTGGCTCGCAACGAAGAGGAAGCGATCTATCTCCATTTCCATTTTATTTATTGATCTACGTCCGGCTCACGCAACTTCCACATTCCTCTCGGCACCTTTCTCATTTCGTTTACTTTTCTCTCCGCATTCGCAGCGCGTCCCTAACAATCGCTTTCGATGCGAACAAATACAAGAATAATTTGCAAATGGCTTACATGATGGACGTGTCCAATCCTGTAGAAGCGATTTCCAGAAAAAAACGCTGCAAATGATTGTACAGTGGTTTGTTATTCCTTCGTTTCAATAATGATTTAAGAAGACTATCCATTTTTGTGATTTTAATCATTCCGAACATTTGTGAACGTTCCCACCGAAAACAGATGGCAACTATAAGGGAAAACTCCTTAGCAACTATTGTAATTTTAATCATTTTTATTTTTCTTAATTTCCTAATTAAAAACTAAATTGTTTGCCTAACGATACAGCTGGAAAGTGTTTGGCAACCATTCCAATGAATATGGAACGATTTTTATTGCTCCAAGAACTCTCGAGTTATATCCTCATGTCAAATTTCTGAAAATCTCCCAAATTCGGCACAAAAGCTGCGATAACTCGAGAACCAATAAAGCTATCGACTCCGCGATGGTCTCATTCGATTCAGCGTCCAAAAATCTATACAATTGATACCATGTACACATTTTTCTGAAAAACCTTGGAAAATATGAATTTTCTCCCCTTCAAAACCCCCCAAAAATACCCTTAAAATTGAGCTAGCAAGTTGGTTCAAGAATTGGGCCGTCGTAGGACCGAGATTGATTTTTGGTGAAAATTTCAAGAATTTAGTTTGGCCGGAAAAGTGCTAACGGCGTACGGCGGACACAGAATTTTTTTTTATTGGATATTCGGATTCTACATGCCTTGAAACGTAAAACATCATATTGAGGGGGTTAGAAAATTTTTTTCTTGGACGATTACAATGGTTTATTATTGAATAATGAACCAAAATTTATCTTCGAGGGCGGACAATCATTGCACACACTCAAATCGCATTAAGAAACGGTTTCTGAGTGTTATAAAAAAAAAAAAAATGCGCCGTTTTATTCTGAGTTTGTCAAATCGAGGAGGTCAGTTTGTGTCTGAAAAAATCAAATCATCATGATTACCTCTTAAGGATCTTACGTTTAAATGACGTAAATTTGCAAGAGGACTTTTTTTTTGTAATTAGTTCAGACGATGTAACCACATTTGCTTGCCCTTGTGTGATTGGAGGTTTTACCTCGTCTATCAATTCCATTATCGTTCATTATGGTGTTTAAAATGCACCATTCTTTCTCTACCATTCTTTCATCTTTCAATTCTTTACATTGTAGTACCTTCTGGTCAAAGCTGATCCAATCTTCTCGATTCGACCGTCCTCCTATCTCTGGCCATTTCTGTTGAACTCTAGCTCTGACAACTGCCAAAGGAAACATCTTCGCTAGGCACCGTTGTTTTCCGTAATGACCAATGGAGCTTATTCGACAAACAGGAAATTAAGGCCGAACTCAGGCCAGCCCTCGACTTGGGGCCGGTAAAAGCGTTAAGAGGCTCAGATTCGACGTGTTCAGTTAGTTGGAGTAGATGGGCTTCCCTTGAGCGGGCAAGATAGGTCGGTAGAATAGTACGAAGTAGATGCAGTATCTGCGTGGAAGCTTGAATTGGAAGATGGCGCAGGATGAGCAGGTGAAGGTCGGAGTGTTACATTTAAATTGAACTAGGGACCACGCGGCGGTTACCTCCATATATTTCAACTAACTTTGCCGGCTACGTTCTATTTATCTCCATGCGGCCGGCCGTTACTCCGCTGAAGGACTGCGAATTTCCCGAGTGACGAAGGCTCCTTTATTCGAATGACCGGAATAAAAAAATCTCATTCGCGCAATATAACTTTTCTAGCTCGCCCGCTTTTTTCCAGCCGTTTTAACGCTAACAAGTTTTCAATAATTTTTTTAAAATAAATACCTACCTTTAAAATACCAGTTTTTAAGAAATAATTATCCTTCTGCCGATTGAGTTGGCATTTTTATTACCTATCACTGCAATATTAGTTAGTTCGATTATATATTTGGAATATCGATGCAATTATGTTAGCATGGTTGAATAACTTCAAGCCACCATAATTACCCAACTGTTATGAATATCGACTTCCTTTTCTCCATATTCCAATAAATTGTCGTGGCCAACTCCAAGCACCAGCGACGTAGATAAAAACAGTCGTTACAGGGGTTGTTTTCCATCGATTTTACCATTTATTCTCCGAATAGAGGATAATCATATTAACGATCGGTAATTTGTTCTGAAACATGTGATCATTTTAACGCTCGCGATTTTATCAGTTACGATTAAATTGCGCTTAGCTATAGAAAATAGACATAAATACTTTATAGGCGCTCACTAGTTCTAGTTTTGTACCATATAGTTGATCAGAATGGAACAAAAGCGCGAAATAGGAATAAAAACGAAATAAAAACTTTTTTTTGTAACTTAGTGTGTTACCGAGGCATTTGAAATAATTGTATTCAAATGAAATAATACTGATGATGATAATGATGATGAATGAAATGTGAGTAGGTTTTACTTACAGCTATCTTCTCCAGGATTGTTAGTAATTTTTACTCACACCTACCTTTACATGACCTATGAACCTGTTCATTTTTATTAGAACAATAAGCATAGATGAGTTGGTAGGTATTCCATCGATTGTTCAGTCATAAACGACTTCTCAAGAGGATAATTTTTTATATTAATTTCCATTTTATTGTCTATTTACAATTTCTGTTATTTCCGTACTTTTTTTTCAATGGCTGAGCGAAGTAGTCAGTGTAATATAAATCAGAAACAAATAACCTGATAGTGAAAGACTGAGCAGTGTGATTATATTTTAATTATATTAAGATAGAACCCACAGAGTATATATGTTCATTTTCGGCTGTTTTCGAATTATATTCTATTTTTTTTTCTTCAGATAAAAGGCGTCTAAGTATATGCGCTTGTGTTAACTTGTCTCCACTTGTTCAATACTATTAAGTAAATAGTGTTATTAAGTATTAGAAACTTAATTAACTACATTAGTTTGAAACTAATTATAAATATTAACAATAATAGATTTAATTATTTATTGTAGTTTGAAACGACTGTACTTAGTCACTCATTAAAATAGGTGAAAACGTTTTGATCAGTGAATTCGTGCTCTGTGAGAGCTAGTGGATATTATCAGTTTAATAATAATTATTTAGAATGATATTATTAATAATTGTTATTATTATACAAATTTACACTAAATGATAATTCTTATCTATAAATATTAATAATAGTATATATTTTTTCAATAATACTATAATACTACTACTACACTATTATCATAATAATAATTAATATTAATCATAATATCATTATTAGTTAAGAGTTGTTGTATTAATAATACTTATCATTATTCTACTGATAATATCCACTAGCTCCCATAGAACACAAATTCGTCAAAAACGTTTAGCTCGTCGAGTATTTTAATGAGTAACCTAATTAACAACATTCTTCTGAAACTGTAGTACTTTGCACTTCCTTTTCGAAGGGATCCTATCAGGGAAGCAGGCTACAAAACAGCTCGCAAGGTCCAAGATAGCCTGGCCAGCTTTCAGAGAACGAAGTAAGGGATTAAGTATCAAAAAGCCCATAAAACGAGGAGGTTAAGGCCGAGAACTGCGCTTGCTGTCATAAAAACTGCGGAAACCTCTTGCGATATTGCACGGCGAAAGAATAAATAAGACCAACGCCCGACGGGTTTATTCATCCGACTACGGAGAGCGATTTTCTTTTTTTTTTTTTATAGAAGATTTAAATGATAATTTCACGCGAAAAAGAAAAAAAACCAACTTGATGAAACGCGATATTGTAAGGGCGAAAAATTCACTCCTAGGAATTTCTTTTGTAAATGCGATTCCATAATATAACGATCCATTATTTCGCAATAAATTCATTCTACGATTTGTTGTAAATTCCAAATGCGCTATCGAAGGGTAGAATTTTCACAAATTTTTGCTCATAGTTCTGTCAGTTTTCTCGAAATAATACTGCAACGTGTGAAGAAGCGTATATATTTTTTATTTACGCAAGCCTGAACACTTGAGATAGGATAATATTCGAGGAGAGAATTTATTCTGAGCGATTTCGATGGAACGTGAGTTTTAATGGAATTTTAGGGAATAATAAAGCAACCGAGTTTGGAAAAGTCTCAAAAATATTTCTTCTATGATGAACAGTTTGTTGAAAAGAACTTCTTCTCTGCAGCAGGATCAGTCAGTTTTCTATTACCTATTCACGGGACGTGCAGCATTTGACAGCACAACGTGAAATTGTTTATGCATATTTCATATTTTATTCTTCACTATAAAAATACACTTCAATTTTCACCCGGAAAGGACGATTTCGGGGAAATATTTTTTTAGTCGTCGTAGGCGTTGTTGAAATAATACTTTGACTCGAAAAATGTCTCACGTTCAAAACTAATTGAAATTGAAAGGTGACCCTAGATAAACGGTACATAATGCAATATTCTCAGGGCTTCATCGAACGCCTGTCGAGGTAGCTGTCTCTGGAGCTTAGTTAATTTTGCCTTCAGTGAGCTGACTCGTTGAATAATAAGGGATTCCGTCTAATAAAGCATTGACGTCACAGTCAAGGGGAAATATTGTTCCATTGATTCGTAGGCGCCTTTCACAAGGAAATTTAAATGAGGCATCTGCAATGAAGTCATTCAAAGGTATAGAGCCCGACAGCTTGGCGGAGCTTCAAAAGAATAATTACATCATTTGGCGAAGAATTGAATGTTTTCACTTCCATGTTTACGTAGTGAATGGCGATCGTCCGAAAAGTCGAATTCAGATCGGAGGTTAGTTCGGAATACGTTTTCAAAGTCCTCCAAATATTATGAGAAAACTTCTGAAAAGTGTCTGAGTGAATGGTTAAGATCAAAATGTGACCAGATATTCCGTATTTCCGTGGAAAAATGACGAGATGACGAAAATATTCTCCCAGCGAATGTGCAAAATTAGCTTGTAAGTATGTTATCCATTTTCAGCATGTATAAGTTGACTGTCTTCTTGATACGACTGTCTCCTTGATATGAGGTAGAGCTCGTAATTAAAATTACCTTTATGATATTTTCTAACATTTTTTCCCATTGCTAAAATGTGAAATACATCTGTTTTGAAGTTTTTTTAATAACGCCTAATAAAGTATTGAATTTTTAAAAACGCTGCAAATGATTGTACAGAGGTTTATTATTCATTCGCTTCAACTATGATTTAGGAGCATCATCTATTTGTGATAGTAACTATTTCGAATGTTAGAAATGTTTTTATTTTGTAGCCATCAATCAGGGTTAGGGTCTAAAGAAATTGAAAACGTCTCTTTCGCCATCTTCAGGGCTTAGAAACTGGTTTACATTATCTGGTTTTTTGAATAGCAATGTAAACCAGTTTCTCAGCTCTCGAGAAGGATTTATAATATTCGAAAGATCGGCTAAAGAAACGTTTCGATTTCGTTAAAAATTAACCCTTATTGCCCCTCAATAACCCTTATTATTCTAACCCTTATTGACGGTTACAAAAGGAAAAATAAATAAAATAGCAACAGATTGGTACGTATGAAACTCCGTACCAAATATTGTAATTTTAATGATTTATTCGCAGCTTTTGAATTAAAAATTAAATTATTTTCCCAACGATATAACTTAAGAGAGTGTTTGAGAGCATTCCAGTGAATGTAGAGCGATTTTTCTAACTCCGAAAATTCTCGAGGTATACCTCGGTGCCAATTTTTTAGAAAATCTCGAAAATTTTACATGAAAGCGAAAGGTCTCATTCGATTAAAAGAATATAGAAATAGATCAAAAATACCTTCGTGTAAAAAGCGTTAAATATTATGAATTTTCTTCTCCTTAAAATTCTACAAAATACCATTAAAATTGGGATAGCTATTTGTACCGAAAATTGAACCATTGTCTGACCAAGTTAGAGTTGAGAGTTTCACTGGAATGCTCTCAAACACACTCTCAAGATATATTGTTTGAAAAATAATATAATTTTCAATTCAAAAGCCGAGAAAAAAATTGATTGAAAAACAATTATTTTGGTGACAATTTCAAAAATTTAGCGTCTGTGGTTTCGTCAGAAAAGTGTTGACGGCGGACGCAAGGGACGTTTTTTTATGGAAAATTTGGATTCTATATGAATTGAAAAGTAAAATATCGTGATTTTGACGGGGGTTTAAAAAAAAATCTTGGCCGATTACAATGGTTTCGTATTGAATAATAAACCAAAAACAGCGATCACTAGCTAAGTACATCTCAGGAGTATCAATTCGTTGAAGGAGAGTCCTACTAAAAGTACGATCCTGCTAAAGTGACAAGATGGAAGCGGTTATCAGTTCCAGAAAGGTTGAACATTTAGCAGTTGAAAGGTGATTTATTATCTCACTCTGCGGCAGATTGCGAAGAGCTGTGCATCGGGATGGGACGGTAAAAGGTTTGCTAATTCAGTGGTTGAGAAGTGTTATTCAATAGATGATGGCGAACCATCAATAACCGTGAAAGCGGTTGGCATAAGGCGACGATGTTGGGCGAAATGAAGAAGGTCGGATTGACTGGTGGTTTTGGAAGGAGCAGCGGAAGATCTCTTGGGAACCTTCAGTGCACAGCCTAGCCAAGATTGATGGGAAGAAGAGAAGCTGTGCGAATGGAGAAATCCGTTTAAGAAAATGTAAATCCTCACAATACAATGCGACGATACGATTTTCCCGTTACGGATAAGCAATCGCTGAACAGGTAGCCTCCACATGGGTTAAGATTGTTGTGATGGGCTCGTTTATCGATAAATCAATTGCTTTTCAAAACGTGTATTTTTGAACTTGTACTGAGACAAATCGAAATTATCGAACGGATATGAAATCTTGCAAAAAAATATTTATGATCATCAATTACCTGTTTTCAAAATTGAACAAGAAATATTTGACATCGGAATTTCAATTTGACTTCAAAATTCAGTTGAGTTTCATCAAAAATCGTCAGCCGAATCTGAGAAGACTCGCGAATTTTCATCTTCGTCTTGTCAAAGATTTCAATCATTTTTCCATTTTATGAGTCAACTGCAAATAATATTTCTATCAATGACGACTAGTTATATGACTTCGATATTTTCTTATTTGAACTACTCTACTTAGCTCGACGTTTTGAAAATATAAAATTAATAAAATGAATAAAATATTCGGGTCATTCTCCCATTTCATCGGAAATCGTGTTTTGAGCGGACTGTGGCTTCCTAGAAAAAATTCTTGAAATTTTTTTTAAGTGAGTGGCTTCAGGACACTATTACCTAGCTTTTCAGTCAAATTTGGGATGGATTGTACTTTTAATTCATACCCGAAAATTGGTTCAAAATGTCAAAACCTAATTCCCTCACCTGTCCATCAACCAAAATTGTCATCTTTGCAAGTGAATAAAACCTATACTAAAGCTCAAACTGTTTTGATTTTTTTTTTAGTGGTGTACTCATGTTCTCGAGTAACAATCTGTACCATAGGTGACGTTTCAAAATGTCAACCAAAACGTGTACAGCCTTTCAAACATGTGTCCATCAGGTTTTCCCTAATTCCCTCACCTTTTTTCGAACTTGGCGCCTGCTCTTCCCAGAGCATGTTTTAGACGTTTTGGACTGTTGGCAATATTGGTCAAGTTCCCGCCAAACTCAGGAGAACCTGTTGCATCGAAAATTCTGTCCTTCTCAGTTTGTGTGATAACGTGTAGAGTGAAATCGCTCTCCGTTCGGTCAAAGGCCTAATTACCTCACCCGCCGATATTCTGACTCAGGTGAATTAAATTCATTTTATTTTTGCGTTAATTGAAGTGTTTGCGAATGTAGAAAAGAGTTCCATTGTTATTTTTATTCTTCTCAAATCATGGGGAGGGGTGCACCTCCGAAAATCCTCCAAAACCTAATTCCCTCATCCCTAATTCCCTCACTTTATCTCACTTTATCTGTATCCCTCACCACAGTGATTTCAATCATAATCATGTATCTCCTAAAGAAAAATTTTCTATGATTCAATTTTTCATAAGCAAAATCAGTGGACCATTCAAAAGGGATCCACGAAAAGAAAAAAAACATTTTCTTAATTTTCATTTCGTGGAAAAATAAATCCCAATTTCGAATGAAATGGGAGAATGACCCATTCATATTATTTGGATCAACACATTTCGTTAAGAATGCGAACAAGGCTTAAATGCTAAAATGGACGGTTCGGTAATAACTGAACCAAACAGGTGAGACCGCGTTCGCCTAATCCCATGCACCAACGAACGAGATTTAATGACAGTTAATGAATCATGCCGATCTTGACATGTCGGTCGCTAATTTCGAAATAATAAACGGTCGCCGCGGTGAGCTTCGTTTAATCGCGGCAAAGTTTAGAAGCGAACGAGCTGGCCCAACGAGATATATCTTCCAACTTGACGTTGAAGCCGGGCGATAATGATGCGGTTCACTCATGCGAAATGGTCACGTGCGGACAGAGACAGAATAAGCGGCAGAATGGAAAACGTTGAGCACTCGGGAGATTATTAAAACAGGTGGTCGACGGAGGTGGAAATGTTTTTCGCATAATTCGGCTCCGTTATTCTTGTTATAATTCGATTTGCCGCGGTATTTTCACCGGTGGAATCGCAGGGAATTCATTACGATTGAAAATTCTTTTCACGATTAAGCCGTGAATTCCGGCGGGAATTCCGTTGGAATATCGCCAGCGAATTTTTTTGCGATTATTTTATTATATTTTTGTGCGATTTGACGATAGAAACGAGATCATTTTAATTATTCTTTCGCTCAGTGGTGAAAATTATTTACAAAGTAAGTAACCTCGTTTTTGGTTTATTATTCAATAATTAACCATTGGAATCGCTCAAGAAAAAAAAAAAGATTTCATTACCCCCTGAAAATGAGATAATTACGTTTCAAGCCATCTAGATCCGAATATTCAATTTAAAAAAAAAATCATAATAACAATAAATAATAATAACTATTAATAATTATAATGGTAATAATATTATTAATGATAATAATTATGATATTTATGATAATAACAATGATAATAATAATAATAATAAATGAATAAAACCAGCGGTGTGCATAGATCACACAGTACTTCCATAGTTGAGTCGGTAGCAGGTATAACTAATTACATTCTCATGAAGCTCATACTCGTACTAAGGCCGCAACTTGGTAACCATTCACAGAGTCTTTACTGTAGCGTTAGGTTCACACACCGTAACTCCGCACAATAACCTCATTCGTGCATCTTCTTCTATTTTTTTTTTTTTTTTTTTTTTTTTTTTTTGTCTCCTGGCTAGTTTCTAGAAATAGTATTGTATTGTAAGAACGTCGCTGCCTGCAAATAAATTTCTTGATTTTATAGTTGGTCGAGTCTATCTGCCGACTCAAACATGGGAGTATTGTATTATCTCTCCACTGGTCTCATTTTCGTGGAGTTAAGGGTATTCCTTTTAAACTTCCTTGAAAAAATCTCTTACAGCTGTGCAAAGTATGAGGTTAAATATTGTGCGCCGAAGTTGTTTCAGAAATAATTTTTTTATTGAACATTATTTTTCATTAATGAAGCTCCAATTATATTTTCGGATTGTATTTACTCTGTAATCGTGCAACGTAGGCATTGCTATGTCGTTCGATAACAAACGATTCATTTTTCAATATTACCTCTTCGCTTCAAATAATATTTGAAGAAAATTTCAGCAGATAATAATCCGGCTTTGTATTGATTTAACGCGAACTGCTTTCATAATTAATATAACGGCGTTTGAATTTAAACACGGAACTGGGGCACGTGCGCTGAAAACATGAAACGGACAGTATAAATATGTTTTTCTTGTCCTCTCTCGACCGTGTATACAATTGCGACGCAAGAGGAGAACGGTCGCAGATCGTATTGCGAGTTCTGCTGACACATGGCGCCGTGTGAATTCACCCAAAAACCCATTTCTCTCTTGCAAATAAGGGAAAAGAACCGTAAGCGAAAAGAGAGACGGTATTTGGAATACTGAAGGATCGTTGGCTCAACTCAAATAGGTAAGTCGGATACCGCACGAGGTCTTTCGCCCATCGGAATATTCTGCCGGAGCAACAGAAAACACAAGCGATGATTAGACGAATTTCTGATCGGACAAAACATTAGAAATGTGAAGGTAAGCTTAAGATGCATTAAAATGTGGGCTTTCTGAAGCAATTATCCAATCTATTTCAGCGCATGAATTTCAGAGATCGAGGTTCGACTGCGAAAAACGTGTTTTTTTTCGGCTAAATCATGGGCTCTTAATGGATAATTTAATCTATGATTACAAGTGAGTTTGGACTAATCTCCTAGGTAATTTTTCACGCGTAGTCGAATGTTGACACTCGTTCGATAATTATTATTTCAAGTAAAAACATGACAACTCTGCTCTTAATAATTAATAAAGCCTTATTTAATTATAACAAAACCGTATATTTCGCTCTCCGTTACTATTGTGAATAACAGTCCGTTTTTCCCCAAATATCGCATTAAAATAAATATGTGCGATATAAGTATTCTTGTGTTGGTAAAAAAGTGGTCCCTTCTTTTAGGAAATGTAGAAAATGGAGAAAGAAATGGTAATCATTTGATTTTCACGGAGTATTTCGAGTATAATGATTCAGAGTAAAAATGTTCGAGCTTTTAATGGTTCTCAAGCTAACGCTTTCGACCTTATCATAGATTCATTCGATTCAGCGTCCGAAAATCCATAAAAATACCAAATAGGTAAATTTCTTTCTGTAAAACGTTGGAATATACGATTTTTCTCTCCCTCCAAATAAAATCCCCAAATGTACGATTGATATTGAGGAAGCAAGCTTTGGTTTATTATTCAATAATATTGGTTTATTATTCAATAATAAACCATTGTCATCGCCCAAGAAAAAAATTTTCTAACCCCCCTCACAGTTTGATGTTTTACGTTTCAAGACATTTACAATCCGAATATCCGTAGTCTGTCATCACTTTTCCGGCAAAACTATAACAGCTACATTCATGAAATTTTCATCAGAAATCCATCTCGGTCCCACCACGGCCCATTCTTGAACCAACTTGCTAGCTCAATTTTAAGGGTATTTTTGGGGGGTTTTAAGGGGGAGAAAATTCATATTTTCCAAGGTTTTTCAGAAAAAGGTATATTTGGTATCGATTTCTGTAGATTTTTGGACGCCGAATCGGATGAGACCATCGCGAGGTCGATAGCTTTATTAGATCTCGAGTTATCGCAGCTTTTGGGAGATTTTCAGAAATTTGACATGAATATATAACTCGAGAGTTCTTGGAGTTATAAAAATCGTTCTGTACTCATTGGAACGGTCGTCAAACACTCCCTCTAGCTGTACCGTTAGGCAAAAAATTTAGCTTATAATTAGGAAATTAAGAAAAATAGAAATTATTAAAATTACAATATTTGCTGCGGATTTTTCCCCGATAGTTACCAATCTCTTTTCGTGAGGATCGTTCACAGATGTTCGGAACAATTACAATCACAAATAGATAGTATTCTTTAATCATTATTGAAGCGAAGAATAATAAACCACTGTACGATCATTTGCAGCGTTTTTATCGGATGTTCAGATTCTACGTGCCATGAAACGTGAAACATCAAATTTGGAGGGTGTTTTGAGACATTTTTCTTGCTCGATTTCAGCGGTTGATTATTGAATAATGGACCGAAAACTCCCGACTCGTATTTTTGCCAACCTTTCGATTAAACAGCTCTGGGTCACGGCGTAGTTTGAGGCGCAAACTCGACCTATGCGTTTGACAGCAACTTCCAAGTTATAACAGCGTGCCCGAGGTATAAAACAGCTTACGCCCACAGCAGTATTATACATAGCTGAAATTGAACTCAAAGGACAATACCAAGATGAACTTTTTTGGCGTCGAAACTTAGGGCTTGGCTATTTATAGCGTTATAAATTATCCTCAGCATCACTTCGACGTTAGAGCTTCGCCCGCTTGACAAATTATGATGTTCACTCGATCTACTCAAAATGGCCACATTCGACGTCCGTTTGAAGGATTAAAATGCGTTAGCTGCGAAATATTTTTCAGAAGTCCGACCTTCGTTATTTAAAAGCACCGACTCCTTTTCCTAACAAATTAACAGTCCAACGGCGAGAAAAACCTCGGTGAAAAGTTTCAACATGAAAGTGGTGTTTCAAGCATTCGCTCCACTTTAAAACATTAAATTCAAGCGAGGACTTGAAAAGGAATTTTTAGTCTTTCTTTGATGGCGGCTGAATAAAAAGTGCGAACCTCTTTTGTGTCAAGCTCGGGTAAAACGTTTTAGAATCGCACTACCAACGAAGGATGCGAGAAAATAATTTTCCTCCGAAAATTCGAACCGATTTTTCGTTGAATAAGAAATAATTATCAAAAGAAATTCTTATATGAAAAAAAAACGCATTCAAGCGCTTGAATACTTCTAGCAATATTTTTGAACCAAATAATACGATTTTACTTGAAGAATAAATTCCCTTCGCGTTTCTTCGCTCGATAAAGCACAAGAGCTCGGTCGATATTCGGCAGTAATATCGGTAGATTCGCAAGCCCAGATTGTCTCTTTCGTGTGTCGACAAACGAAGTGAATTGGTTCGAGATAGTTGGAATGTTCAACGATAAGAAAATAGAACAGCGAGATAAACGTTCGCTACGGCAAACTCTGCGCGAACATTTGTTCGAAGGATATATTTACCAAGGGCGAATTCGGTTCCATTTGTTTATATTTGGTGGCTTTTAGCACAGGTGTGGTTTTTCCGAAAAGGTTTTTGGTTATTAGGAGCGGTGCGATCAATCTAAATGGAAGATTCGTTGTGACAAGAAAAAATAAATTGAAAGTTACTATAGAAATAAACGAAAATTATGTTTAGGTTCGATTAACCTTCGATTAAAAACAATTTACCGCACAATCCATTTGAGCTCGAAAACGTATGTAGTTCATTGGAGAGTTTGAGGATAGGAAGAACTCAAATATTTTTTCTACTTCATAATATGCGAAATCGTTGAAAATTAGACGTTTCAAAATGCAACTAAACGCTCGGAAAATTTCCAAAATATGACCTCGATGGCAATTAAGAAAGTAGGTACGCGGTATTTCGAAAATAATGATCCCATTCACCGTTACCCCAACAGCCATTCTTATAAGTCTACTTAAAGCTTGTCGTTTGTAAATGCAATTAAAACAAAGGAAACACTCAAACCGTCCTTAATAGCCTCTGCCGTTGACAAAACGTTTTCTGGCGGTTAATTTTAATAAGGGTCTACTCGGAGCTCGGTCAACTGTAAACGTTATTTAAACAAGTCGGAACAAAGGAAATAAAATTATACGGGCTATTCTAATTTGACAGTTGAACAACGCAGTATTGGTAATGAAAGCTGAAGAAAAATTACGATTCAAAAATGATGAGAAAGAGAATGTCCACAATTAAAAAAAAAAGTAAAACAATAAAAATTGAAACGAAATCGAGAGGAGTTGAAACCTAAATCAAAATTGAAACGGTTGGTAATAGAAAGATAAAATTTGAAAACTGTTCCAGTATAAAAAAAGAAACGAAAATAGACATAGGAACAAAGAGTAATAAAAATCCAAAATTATTTTTTTTTTAAATTGACATGAAAAACGAAATTGGAACAATTTATAATGAGTAGAAATAAAGATTCAACATTATTACTAGTTGAAAACAATGGTGTGCAAGAAAACAGTACTTCGGTTACATTATGTACAACCAATTATTAAATCAAGAAACTCATTCAAAGATCGTAACGTTAGTAATATACAACTGTTATTGAAAAACTACCTAGGGGACCCAAAAACAGAACGATACTTGGACAACGCGGAAGTACGGTATGTGACCCTAACGTTAAAAACCAATCTTCACTCACCCGCCTGGAAATAATTTCAATACCTTATACGTTCAAATATATTATTGACTTTTGGGTACTGTGAGGATTTCTAGAAACAAAAAGTAAGCGAAAATCTCGGATGTAACGCGTGAGACGCTAGCGTTGAAATTCAGGAGTGAATTTGAGATTCACTCTTCATTGAAGACCTCAAGAGTCCTATATATTGGCCAGTAAAAATCGAAGTAGTAAAAAAGCGCGTGTGAACCATACGATACAAATAAGTTTTGTGAAATGGAGTCATTTTTATAGCGAGGAGACCAAAATATATAAAAGCGCTCGAATAAAAATATCTGAAAATGCGAATGACGAGGAAGTACCGTGTTTTACACCAATAGTAAAAATCGAACGACATTTTAAACATTAGAATTATACAAAAAATAACAACAAAAAAAACGAAATAAGATCCAATGTTCAATGGACAATGAAATGATAGAAAATAAATCCACCTCCATTCAAGGCAAAACGTCTTCGCCTAGTTGTCTTCGTTTATTATGTTGGATATGGCGATTTATGTCACTATTTGTCCACAGACGGTCACGCAGACAATTGTTCTGAAACTAATTCTGAATAAATAAAATAAAAAAAAAAAAAAATAAAAAAAAAAAAAAAAAAAAAAAAAAACAATGAAAATGTCTTTTAACAGGGCCTCCGTTCCAAATTCAACTTTTCAGACTGTCGCATTACTTTCATGGAAGTAAAAATTCAACTGTCAACTCAATTATCGCTTTTATGTCAAGACTGATTCGATGAAGACGTTCAAAAGAGGTCTCCATCTTTTACCGTCTTTCCAACATTTATCAGAGGTCAAGCCGCGCCGTTCTCCAAGTCCCACGAAGGTACGAGACCTGAATTAGCTGAGGCTGTTGTGAACGAAGTATTAACCCTAAGTTACGATGGTTCTTCGTTCAGCTAGTCCAATCAGAACACAGAAGGTTGGAATTCAAGGGGCAAAATACAAGTTGGAAAGGCCTTGGTCCCACATTGGGACTAGAAACCGCCGATCCCTATAGATCACGGCCGACTTCACTACCTAAAAGCCACAGTTTCACATTCCGTAGGCTGAACGGAGTAGGACAATGATCTGACTGGAATTTCGGTTATAAAATAAAATTTTCCCTGCTTCTCTCCGGCTATTTAAAATCCCAACGCCATTCATCTTCGAAGGTCTTATAGAATTTATTTCTGGTTCATATAGGATTTCTATCAGGTGGCTCGGTTCTCTGCAGAGCCTACATTTAAAGCTACATTTATATTTTACTCGAAGGGGAAAGGAGCAGTCACGTACTAGACAGCAGTTTTCATGCGCGCGGCGAGTTTCTTTGGTCTCGGCAGAAAAAAGGTCGCCTCACTTTGTAGCGGGTAAGGAAAATGCGCAACCGACAATTCGAGTATGAAGTCCACTTTTTATTAAATTTTGCTACAAGAAGAAATTTCAAGTCCGTCTTGAATCGTTTGACCTTTTTTTATTGTGACAATGAAGCAATTCAAAGGCACTCGTAGATATGAATAGAACTGAGAATAGCTGTGAAAGTAAAACAGTACATTTCTTTTGATTATACTTAATGTTGTGAAATATTATTGAAGTGAAACTATTTTATGAGTCGGACAATATTACTTGACGTTAAGTGGTCTAAACTTTGGAAACCTTTCGACGTGGCGAATATTTGAATAAATTAAATCCAACCAATCAATAATAGCAAATGTTTTTAAAATTACATTTAAGTCGAATTAGGTATATAAAGTGAATTTATTTAATGTTGAAACCCATTCGTTCAACGGGAGATAGTTCACATAAAACGCTCTGCCTCCAATTGTCCATTTTTTTTTTTTTTTTTGCAACTTTGTCCAAGAGTTTCGACGTATAAATGTTGACATTAATTTTATTCTAGGTTTTGCAAGCCACAATTGTCGAGGCAAGGGTATAATTTTTCAGACAATTTAAGCAAGCAATGAACAGCAAGAGCTGAAATCATAATCTTCAACTATCCGACTCTAGCAGCAGACTCATGGTTTCGCTATGTAAATACAGAGATTAGAGCCAGTTATCGTTCCGTTTGCGGCTTGAGGTTTTAAACCTACAATCTCTGAACCCTTGCGACCTGCTGACCTCGGATGGAATAACTTGCCTTCTACTGATATAGGAAAAACCTTAAGTGCGTGCGTGATATTGCTGGGATCAACGAATCGGTATTTTTTAAATCCTCCATAGGTTTACAAACTTTTATTTACTTTTGAAGAATAAAGTTATGATAATTAAGAGCAGGTGCTCGAGTAGTTGCAGCTTCTGCGGGCTTTTATCAAGTGTTGAAAAAATCTACATCATGGCGCTGTTAGCTTGAGCCTTTAACTAAGTTGTTTCACACTTCATTTTTGGTTTATTATTCGGTAATAAACCGTTTTAATCGCTCACGAAAAATGAATTTCTAAACTCCCTCCGAATTTGAAGTTTTACGAACGTTTTCCAGAAAAAGGTGCATTTTTGGTAGGTATAGATTTTTGGATGCTGAATCGAATGAGACCATTGTGGGGTCGATAGCTTTATTAGTTCTCGAGTCATCGCAGATTTTGTGTCGAATTTGGGAGATTTTATGAAATTTGGCACGAGGACATCTATGCTCGTTTGAATGCTTGTCGAACCCTCTCTTCAACTATACCGTAAAGCGAAAATTTTAGCTTTTAATTTGAATTTTAAGAAAAATAAAAATTATCAAAATGACAAAATTTGAAAGAAATTTTACAACTAGAAACATTTTCTGAACAAGGATCTGTGTGTCTGTCCGTGAAAAATGAGTGATACTCAAGTCACACAGCGATCTTCGACGTGAATCGCCGCGTTGTTAATTATTTCATTTTTTGTTTTTGGGTAATCATGAATTTTTCGATTTTAGGTCTCTTGAAAGTTCTTTAATAACAACATGTGTAGGTTGCGGCTTTTGCATAAATTTCTAGATTTTTTATCGGTTACACCTGTGTGCCGACTCAAATATGAAAGTACTGTGTAATCTACGCACACCGCATATTTATGTTTTTTTTTTTTTTTTTTTTTTTTTTTTAATGGCACAAAGAATCCGTTTCTAAGGAACAGAAATTAATGGTTCGCAGCAGATTTGATTTTCAATAACTCTCCAATGGAACAAAGAGTATTCGGTAGCTACAGCGTGACTTTCTTCAGCATCTGAATCTGAGTTTTTCGCCATTTCGATCATTAATGGAGCGATAGCTCAGTATAATTCGGAACAGCCTTCGTTTCTCGGTTTGATTTAGCGTCTTGACAACTGATCTAATAAGAAGGCAAACGTTCTCGCTTTCCAATGGAACAGCGAGGACTGTCCGCAACCCCTTCGAAAAAGCAGAACAGAAGTTTGCAAGTAGTTTGACCTACATCGACGCCGGCTATAAATTCCACGAGGGGGAAAAGTTTGAAGAGCTATTCTGCACCACGATTGGTGATCAGCATTCAATAAGCGCAACTGGAAGAAGTATTTGTTCGCTACGGGGAACGATCCGATAAATTCGAGATTTTGAGAGCGGACTGTATTATTAATAAAAACGGAAAAAGTTACTTGAATACGATAAGGAATGCACAAAAATGGAAAACTGTGTGTATCAATAGGCAACGCGAAAATGAACCAAGCGTCGAGAGGTCAGCTGTTGATCATTTTAACCGAGTAGCCGTCTACTTAGCAACGGTAACTCCACCAGCGTAGTTTCCGTTCGCGTCCAATTTGAAGCCAAAGAACAATACGACTCAACATAAGCCCCCCTCCTTGATAAGCTATACCTAGCTTTCAACTAGTTGACAAAACACTGCTGCGAATCAGCTGTTAGTTCTCATCTTGTGGAGTTTGGCTGTTGTTTTCGCTTGTGTTGTCTTGATCCTCTTGTTGGGGGAGTGTACACAATTTAACGATACGCCGCTTCAACAGTCCACGTGATGTCTTTACATCTGCGACACGAATAAGGCCATCCGCGCCTCGATACGTTTGCACGATTCTGCCGAGACTCCACTTTGCTGGCGGTAAGTTTTCTTCCTTGACCAGGACGAGCCGATTGAGCTGCAGATTAGGGGCTTGTCCCTTCCACTTTGCTCTTGATTGAAAAGATGACAGATACTCTTGTAACCACCTTTTCCGAAAAGGTTGGTACATTTTCTGCAGTCGTCGCCATCTGTTGAGAAGTCCACCTTGACGAACCGTCAACTCTTGTTCCACCAGAACAGTAAGTGCATCACCGATGAGGAAATGTCCGCGGGTAAGTGCGTTTAAATCAAGGGTATAGTTAGACAAGGGTTTGAGGGGACGGGAATTTAAGCACGCTTCAATCACAGCACAGAATGTGGCCATCTTCTCAAAAGTTAAGCTAGCATCACCCACAGTACGCTTCAGATGGTATTTAAGAGGTTTTATTGCCGACTCCCACAGTCCACCAAAGTGGGGCGCTCGAGGATGGATGAAATTCCATGTAATGGCCTGCCTTGAGATGTACTGTGTATACTTGAAAACGTCTCCTGTAGGATTACACCAGGTTCCAAGCGTTTTGATCGCAACCTGTTTTTCAGCTGTTAGTTCACACTTTGCCTCCCGTTCGCTTTCTGGTAACGAGTCCGATAGCTCTGGACGGTTTGCACACCATTTGTGTAATTGAAATTTCCCTGTTTGCAAAGTTTGAATGATTTCTCGTTGCATTAGTTTCACTTCATCCAGACTATCGGATCCAATGAAAAGATCATCTACGTTAAAATCGCACGCGATAGGAGCTGATCCCAATGGCTGGGCGTGCTGATATTCCAACGATAACTCCTGGAGACATCTTACAGGCATTTTATCCAACTTCCTTTCTAAATTCAAAAATCTTCGAAGAGCAATGTCCTTTGTTTCCCCGAGTTTAGGATAGTGCGAATTCGTGGGTAGATAGACTTCAAATCGCCCGCACTGGTCTCGCCTTGTGGTCTGCTCAAGTGTCAACTCACAGCCACGGTCATCAGGATTCATTCTGTGATGAGCCTCGACTTCTTCAAGTTCCCTGAATTGTTGCATTTTTTGTTCTAAGTTGAGATGGCATGTAACGATAACTCCACTGTGGTAATGTGTCTGAGATGTTGTTGACGTTATCTTTCCGGAGACGACCCACCCGAATGTAGATGAGCGCAGTGACGGAAGACCAGGTCCCAAAGACAGTTGGTTATTTCCAATGATGCTGAAGAACTCACCTGCACCCACTAAAATGTCGATCTGTGAAGCTTTGAAAAATGATGGATCGGCTAATTCAATGTGGGGAGGCATATTCCATGATGAAGTATCAATGTCTGCAGTTGGAAGATCGAGAGTAATTTTGGAAACGACCAAGCAGTCAAGGTTAGTCGAATATCGTCCATCTCTTGAAACAATGGCACAGATGAGACTCTTGTTGCCTTTCGTTTGTAGTCCACTGATTCCACTTATTGTTGAGGTCGTTTTATTACACTTAAGCCCGAGATATTGTGACATTCTCTCAGTAATGAGGTTGACTTGCGATCCACTGTCAAGGAGTACTCGGCATTTGACAAGCCTTCCATGTGCATCAACGACGTTCACCACCGCAGTGGATAGCAATACAGTGTACGCTGGCTCACTTGAATTTGTACTGTGATTTGTGACTCGCAAACTTGATGCCTCGGCATTATACTTGCTATCTGAAACTGCATGTAAACTCTTCCTCACCAGGGTATCTTCATGGAGTAGAGTATTATGCTTTGCCGAACATTTCCTGCAGTGTCCTCTAGGACATTGCTCGCTTGTGTGATCGATGTCTTGGTTTAAGCAGTTTGAGCATATTTCAGCCTTTGAGACTAAACCTTTTCTCTCCTCTATACTTGAAGCCAGGAATTTTCGGCAATTGAAAGCTTTGTGAGGTAAATCGCAAAATGGGCAACTGCACTGTACTGTATTATTTGGAGCCTCAGTATGCAAATAGGTTGCATGACTAACACGATTCCTTGAAGGAAGTTGGTTGTAAGTTCCCTTTGCATTTTTTTCACTTTCTAATGCTTCTAGTACCACGGCTCTAGTTTGAAGAAATTCGAGGAACGTTTTCAAAGTTGGAAGAGTGTTTTTGTCACACTGCCCTTCCCAATCACGAAGACTGTTCAAATCCAATTTTTGCGAGAGGTAGAAAACGAAGGGAACGTCCCATTGTTCAACAGGGAGCCCTAAGGATTCTAAAGCTCTCATATGCTTTGAAGTTGTATCGCACAGCGTACGAAGTTTTGAGGACGATTCCCGCTCAATCTTATCGCAGTCAAATATAGACTTGAGGTGGCGAGCTACAACCAAGCGCTTGTTGTCAAAACGTTGATTTAAAAGTTCCCATGCCTTTGCGTAGTTTTTAGCTGATGTTTCGAGCGCGGAAATGAACTCCAGCGCATCACCCTTGAGACAGGACTTGAGGTAGCAAAATTTTTGAATGCCATCTAAATCGCCTCTTTTGCCGATGAGCGATTCGAACTGGTCCTTGAATGACTGAAATTCTTCATAGTTACCGAAATACGTGGGCAAGGATATTTGTGGAAGCTTCACTAAATCATGATATTTAGTGACATCGTCGTGGTAAGAAACCGAGTCGTTTCGAGAGGTGCAATAATTATCGTCGTCAGTTACGTTCCTTGCAACGGATTTTTTAGACGCGATCAGTGTTTGCGCGCGTGTCGTTATCAAATAAAAGGAATTTTCAAACTGTTCTAATTCGGAAAAATCATCTGACTGTTCGAACTGATTTATATCAAATTGCGTGTTTTCGAATTCCCGAAGAGTTTCATGTATCCGTTCTAGACGGATAATGACTTCATCCACATTACAACCATCAGAATTCAAGTAATTACTGAATCGAGTTAATTGCCCCTTAATATGGGCACGTCGTCGTTTCAAACTTTTTATTTGCTCTTCGGACATGATTGGTCAATGATTTTTTGTAATAGCTGAAGCGTGCTATCGAACAAGTAGGACGGAACTAATAAGTTCGGCAAGGGAGTAGTTGGTATGGAAAAGATAAATGGAGATAATGGAGATTATTGTGGGCGGACGCAAGAGAAATGAAAGGGGAAATTACGCACTTACCCTAAGAACAATCCGATTTGTGAACGAAAATTGTGGCTGCCGTTTGTACTGACAGTTGCTTGTGAATCGATTTTAGATCGCTGATGAATATCCGTGCTCGCTAGGACCATATGTTCGCTACGGGGAACGATCCGATAAATTCGAGATTTTGAGAGCGGACTGTATTATTAATAAAAACGGAAAAAGTTACTTGAATACGATAAGGAATGCACAAAAATGGAAAACTGTGTGTATCAATAGGCAACGCGAAAATGAACCAAGCGTCGAGAGGTCAGCTGTTGATCATTTTAACCGAGTAGCCGTCTACTTAGCAACGGTAACTCCACCAGCGTAGTTTCCGTTCGCGTCCAATTTGAAGCCAAAGAACAATACGACTCAACAGTATTGCAATCCGAAGAAATGCTTTTTCGAATCATTTCTCGTATATTTTTAAACTTGTCACGAAAACCATTTATTTTACGAAAGATCGTCCATAAAAAAAAGGGACACATGTAAATGCTTACATGGAAAGGCAGGTCGATTTTGACTAGCGATTATATTTTTAATTCATTTCCAGCCTGTCGTATTTTTACGTTCGATGGTCATGTATGTTTTATTTGAATCGAGAGCAGCAATTTGAAAATATGAAAAATAAAAATTTTTCAAATTATTACATGCTCATCAATTAGAAAAAAAAAAAACACTGTACGATCGACACGGAGAGGCATATGGACGAACTAATGATGCTCAAGCGGTTCATGCTTGTCTGAACGTGACATTTGCCGAAAGGAGCTGCGAGGGACGAACACGTATCGAACCAAGACACGTAGTAAGCTTGGACCCGTAGGTAATCCAATTAAGAAGTTGAGCAATTCGATGATCGGAAAGGAGCGGAAAAGAGATAACTGCAATGTGATTGCTTCGGACTGATTAGATAAGCGTAATAGTACCGGATGAAGTTTGAAATGGTAGTAACACAATGCATGAGGGGAAACCTATTTCAAATTCGAATAAATTCTGTTTTTATTTTTATTTTTTTGTTGTTACTATTCAAAA
Source organism: Tupiocoris notatus (assembly GCA_037159825.1). Taxonomy (NCBI): domain Eukaryota; kingdom Metazoa; phylum Arthropoda; class Insecta; order Hemiptera; family Miridae; genus Tupiocoris; species Tupiocoris notatus. The sequence continues at coordinate 560,474 of JASJUZ010000054.1, forward strand.
TAAACCATTGTAATTGCCCCAATTGCCAAAAAAGAGTCAGCTCTTCCACCCACTGAAAATTTGATGTTTCACGCTTCTAGACAAGAAGAATCCGAATATCCAGTAAAAACCAGTGTCGTGCATAGATCACACAGTACTTCCATGTTAGGTGTAACTAACGGACCAACAGGTATATTTCAACATACAGTAATAGGTAAAATAATTAAAAAATTAAGGAACTCAGACAAAGGCCTTAACGTCAGCAAACTACAACTGTAATTGAACCCCTCATGAATCAGACACAGGCACGCGGACACAGGACGTTCAGAAAAGAGTTCAGAAAGTGTTCCTGAGCATAGTACTGGGTTCTGAACGTTTCTTCCGAACTCGAATTTTCAAGTGATCACAACGCTTCCATTTTTCTACGTAAACATGGAAGTAAAATCAAATGTCATTAACTTGCCATAATAAAAAAAAATATAATAATAATTGCTGACGACTCAAATTTGTTGATTTTGCGTCCTGTAAAAATCCACATAAAAAATACCCACCAGAGAAATAGCGAAAAGGTGGAAGTGTTGCGGACATTTTGTGCATCATGAGGAGCGCCCAGAAGTCGGTTCTCTCATCGTTTGAGGTTCGTTGTTCGCGAGATAACGCACCAGGACCGCGATTGTTTGTTTTAATTATTACAGTTACTGTTTTCGCTTAAAGAGAAAATATACAATTGTGAGGAACAGGAAGTACGGTGTGACCCAAAAATCAATAATAGATCAATAATATTTTTTCAATTTTTTATTATCAATAATAGACAAAAGATGAATAATATTTTTTCTCATCCCGTTTTCCCGTATTTTTTTTACGTCATTTTCTTACCTCATTTACTCTTTTTCGTACCTCATCTCTCCTCAAGGGATTACACTTCAAAACGTCAATGATGCAGTTGTCTGATGAATTTTCATCTAATCAGTTGTTGTTCAACCGTTACTTGAATCAGACGAGACCTTGTTGGTTTAGAAGCAACTGTCCGTGCAGACGATTCGAAGTAGCTCGAGTTAAATTAAAATGTAAATTAAGGGTGAAGCGGTCAAGTGACGAGGTTGCCATCAGCGAGTTTTCTCAAGTCTCTATTCCTGTTCTCTTCGATTGCGAATTCCCATTAACTCTTTCATCCAACTTGGAGAACAAGTTGGCGAACTTTATCTCACTTCAAGGTTCTTTTACATAACGAGTGCTCATTTCTCCGACAGTTTCAACCGAGTTGAGAGTCGTCTATCATTTTTGAACAACAATAATAAGAGGGAGACTGAATGATGCTCGATTCGAGAGGTTCTTTCTTCGCGTAAGGAGAAATACTTTCGTATTACCCCATAGTAAATAGTATTTGACCGAAAGAGACTAACGATCTGATCGTATTTTATTATCTAACGTAACATGGAAGGGAATGATATTCGGGGAATGGTTTTATATTATTCAGAGAGCTCTCGACCGTTATTTTTGCTGGTTTTATCGAGAGCACGAGTCGAGTAGACAAAAATATTTTGTTTACGACTACACTGATTTGTTGCAAGATAATAAGTTAGACTAGAAGTTTCGTCTGCGATCTCAAAATAATCTACAAAAAAGATAAATATTGAAAATCTTAAAAAATCATAAAATTGAAAAAAACCTTCAATTGAAATTCTATTTGATATTTCACTAGGTTACAAAGTCGCAGACATCGGTCCTATGATATTATGTTTTTTTTTTTTTTTGTTTTTTTTTTTTTTTTTTTTTTTTTTTTTTTTTTTTTTTTTTTTGTCGTCGAAGGGGAATTAAAGAAATATTCATTTTATATATTAATTTTTTATTTTTTCCTATCACCTTTAATATGTTTAGCTGCACTTTAAGCTCTGCTTATGATGTCATGTAGATAAATTTATCGGATCTTTTATCATTTTATTCTTAGCTTGTTCACATTGCATTAATCGTTTTTGGTTTATTATTTAATAATAAACCGCTGTAATCACCCGAGAAAAATAAATTGCTTACCCCCTCATAATGCAACTTCAAAGCATGTAAGATCCGAATATCCAACAAATGAAAATAAATAAAATATAAAAAATAAAAAATAAAATTTAAAAAAATAAATAAATAAAATTTTAAAATAAAAACGCTGCAAATTATTGTGCAGTTGTTTATTATTTCTTTGCTTCAATCAGATTTAAGAAGACCATCGACTTGTAATCGTAACCATTCCGTACATTAATTTGTGAATGTTTCCACCAAACAGATTTGAAAATATGAGGAAAAACTCCATGGCAGCTATCGCGAATTTAATTAGAATTATTTTTCTCTATCTTCAAATTGAAATTTAAATAATTCGCCTAACGGTACACCTGATGAGAATGTTTGACCTCCATTCGAATTACTATAGTTTCTACAGAGTTTTCGGAGTTTTTGTCTTCTTTGTTTTTCGCGGTGTACCAATCTATTGTTAGGTGGAAGCGTTCACTAATGTTCGCGATAGGTATTAACACAAGTACATGGTCTTTGTTAAATTGGAGCAAAGGAATAATAAACCACCGTTCAACCATTTGCAGCGTTTTATAGTATAGCGAAATTAGGCCCTCCATTTCTCACTTTAAGATGATTTTTTGCGGCGGCATTTGCCCACCTGCCTCTCTTGTCAGATAGGTTTTTCTCCTCGGATTTGCGCTTCTGATTTACGTTTGGGCTATTTTTTCGGAAACAACAGAATACGGCGAAACCCTGATGATAAATTCGTTTTAGCGAGTTCGGTTGCTTTTTACTTCAACGTCGAAGGGACAATTGTGGTCGAACCAAAATATAATCGAACTTGATCGTCGAGAGCTCTCTTCCAAAAATGTGAGCTGCTAGATAAATCTGAATTGCTTGTGGCGTTCCCTCGATTTCAAAACATCAATTTTCACAAGACCTTTCGAGAGTATCGAGTCAGAGAAAAATAACAATTTTGCTCTTTAAAGCTCCTGTATATTTCTTTTAGCTACTCAATCTGCTGAAATATATTTTTTCTATATTTACATTTATCTTTTCACAGAGTACGATTATCTTACGTATTTTTACCCCATTTACTGATCGCAATAATAGAGTTCAATTACTGTTTTCGAAAAACAGTTTATTTTTATCCGGAAGATTTTTTTCTTCTTTTTTCTGCTGTACTTTTTTTCAACTAGGAGAGATGATTTGGTTTTTGCCGCTTTATTTCTGGAATCTGCTCTAAAATCCTTTCATACTTTAATATTATAATTTCCATTTCGAAACCTCCTTGTACGGGTTGTGAACTATTTTCTTGCTCGATAAAACCCTAATATTTCTCGAGAAAATAATTGTTGCACTTGTTGAATATGGATAGTTACCGAAGTCATCATAGTTTTTTCAATATTTTTTAAAATTATTTTTTATTTATTTTTTTTTTTTGCAGAGCCGTTCAAAAAATTATTATATGTTTCAAAACTTAACCTAGTTCAATTTATCTTTAAACCTGCTCGTTCAATTTCTCAGTGCTGAAAATAGCATCCTGTAAATATGCAGTGGGCCGAATTTATGTTCGTCATGTGGCAAAATTCGACTCGGAAATCGTCGGTTGATACGTGGGTCGCCTGTAAAACCGCAGTATCCTCCCGACCAAACATTTCTCGTTTGCCCTCCCTTTTCTCCCACTCTGGACACGCATTTTTCCAGATTAGAGTTCCCGGGTCGCGGGCTACGATTGTGTTACCCTAATTTAATATTCAAGAAGCGCGTTACCAGTCGGCCACGATTCAACTTCAGCCCTTTCTCCTTTTTCGCTGTTCGTTCCGCCCTCCGTTATCACATAATCTCGCTTTCGAATCTACTCTCCTCTCCGTGCTCAAACGTCATAAAATAATACGAACCGTTAAAAAACGACTTCTCTTGTCCTTAATTCTACATGACAATTACTTAGCTGAAATTTTTTTTTATTTAGATAGGTAATGAAATTTTCCACGATCTAAATCATGATATTAAATTATCTAAATAAAATATTGTCCTTAATTCATTATATTAAATTATCTAAATAAAATACTGTCCTTAATTCTACATGACAATTACTTAGCTGAAATTATTATTAATTTAGATTAGTAATGAAATTTCCCATGATCTAAATCATGATATTAAATTATCTAAATAAAATATTGTCCTTAATTCATGATATTAAATTATCCAAATAAAATACTGTCCTTAGTTCATGATATTAAATTATCTAAATAAAATACTGTCCTTAATTCTACATGACAATCACTTAGCTGGAATTAATTTTAATTTAGATTAGTAATGAAATTTCCCGTGATCTAAATCATGATATTAAATTATCTAAATAAAATACTGTCCATAATTCTACATGACAATTACTTAGCTGAAATGATTTTTAATTTAGATTAGTAATGAAATTTCCCATGATCTACATTATGATATTAAATTATCTAAATAAAATATTGTCCTTAATTCATGATATTAAATTATCCAAATAAAATACTGTCCTTAGTTCATGATATTAAATTATCTAAATAAAATACTGTCCTTAATTCTACATGACAATTACTTAGCTGGAATTAATTTTAATTTAGATTAGTAATGAAATTTCCCGTGATCTAAATCATGATATTAAATTATCTAAATAAAATATTGTCCTTAATTCATGATATTAAATTATCTAAATAAAATACTGTCCTTAATTCTACATGACAATTACTTAGCTGAAATTTTTTTTATTTAGATAGGTAATAAATTTTTCACGATCTAAATCATGATATTAAATTATCTAAATAAAATATTTTGTTGGTTCCTTTTTACTTCCATTTTTACGCAGTAGTCGTTCATATTTTTTTCTGTTTGGGTTTTAACAGGCTACAGGAGTAATTATTTTTTAACTTTTGAGAGTTTAAAATGGTCTTTATGGCATAGATGACGCTTGATTTTTTATCTATTGGCTCACACAGTGTACTTTCACGTTAAGAACATTTTTCGCTATTTCACTAGTGCGTAGTTTGTATTTAATTTTCACAGATCGCGAAATTGAATACATTTGAACGCTGGAGAATTACATTTTTTTTTTTTTTTCTTTATGGTAGATGTCGAACTTGATTTTAATTATTTGTTGACACACACCGTACTTCCTCGTAATTCGGATTTTTCTTCTTTTTTTTTCTTTTTTTTTGAGCGCTTTTGTATACTCCTGCAAAAAGATAGTTTCGTCAACCCTTTTCTTATAGTGAGAAAAATCTGTAAAAAGCCCTTTCGGGTTTTTTCTGCCAGTACCTTTCCCCAGCTCTTTAGTTTTCGCCTTTGACTGCAGCGTAAATATGTTTGACAGATTTTCAACAATTCACATCGGTTGTACGAGTTCTTCGATAAAGTTCAGATTGAATAGTATCAATTACAATTAAACTACTTCAATCTGAACCCAACGATGTTGTGTCAAGCGAATAAATCGCGTTGTTAAATTTAATTGGCAATCGACCGGTCCTAAATAAGCGAGGCCCATTGTGTAGAAGTGCGTATATCATAAGCGGACAGTGAAAGAAGTTGCGTAGCTTGGAACTATTCAGCGTCAGAGCGAAACTGGTAAAATATGCAGCTCCCGTTTTCGCAGGGGTCTCTTCTCCGAGAGCCGGAAGCTGATAAACGAGCCTCGGCCGAATGTAACAAAAAGCGCGTGCCCGAGTTTTTCTCGTACGCTCTATACGTCCCCGTGAGACTACTCGAAAACAGGCTGACCTTTCAAAACTGTTGAAACCATAATAGGGTGTGAGGGTTGTTTTTGAACGGATGGAAACCCGCGAGGTCCAGCTAACTCCGTGGGCAGAAGTGAATATAATTGGAGCAGAATTTTACCCAGCGGGAGAGAAAATGGCAGTTACAAAAAATGTAATTTGAAATTCACTTAAGAACCTATAGACAGTCCGTATTTTTATCAATATAGTTTATTAGTAGTATAGAGTAATTGTATTAGATTTTAAAAATTCTGCAAATGATAGCACAGCGGTTTATAATGTTCGAGATGCTGGTTTTATAATGACAACAAATTCACCAGTTTCAGCTCATCAGATTTTATTAGACTGACCACGCTTCAACTTTCTGCAGGTTATTATATGGTTATATATTTGATTCATCTTTGATACAGATTCTTGTCGTAGGATAATAATAATCGTGGGATAATAAGTCAATCTCTTATTGACTTGGTGGCCAGCTCTAATATATTTTAACATAATAAAACGTATGATTCCGCTGCTTCAATTATAATTAGCGCCGCACGCTGTCAACGTTTTCTGAAGATATTACAACAGCTAAATTTTTGAAATTTTCACAAAAAATAAATCTTGGTTCGACAATGACTCAAATACTTAACCAAATGGTTTCCTCAATTTTATCGGTATTCCTGGAAGAGTTTAAGGAGGAGAAAATTCGTATTTTCAAAAGTTTTCTGAACGATGGTGAGTTTGGTATTAATTTATATAGATTTTAGGACTCTGAATCAAATGGGACCATCGTGGGGTCGATAGCTTTAAAGGCTCAACAGTTATCGCTTGTTTTGTGTGGAATTTTCAATGTTTTCAGAAATTCTGCATGAATTCTGCGAGAATCTTAGGAGCAATAAAAATCATTTTATACTCGTTGTTACAGTCAGCAAACAATCTCTGCGTTGAGCGAATAATTTATTTTTTATTTAGATAACTAAGAAAAATTGAAATAATTAAAATTACCATAGCTCCTAAGGGGTTTTCCTTTATATTTCCCAATGTGTTAGGTGGGAACGATCACAATTATTTGAATAGTTGCTATCACGAATGAATGGTCTTTTTAAATCATAACTGAAACAAATGAATAATTAACCAGTGTACAATCTTTTGCCACTTTTTTCGCCCAATCCTTCAGGTATAGAAGCTCAATTAGTACAGATCTCGATTCTGCCTGCGATTGTGCTTTTCGTGTGAACTCTTCCTCGCCCCTGTAATCTTGGTTAAAATGATTTCAAATCACAAAAGAAGGACGTATTGGAAAACAAGACGCTTATTCGTACCTCTTTTATCCTGAGAGTATTCATTTTTCGTTTTATTTAAATTCGATTTATGCCCACAAAAAAAAAAAAAAAAAAAACAAAAAAAAAACGAATGCTCTATAAGTACCTCGGATTTATTGCTCGTTCCGAAGTCATTGCTAGAAGTCAATTTTTCTTTTTTACACTTCAGCGGCGAACACGACTCTAGAGAGAACGTATAGCACCAAACACGACGGTTGGATGGTCCTGCTTTGCCGAGTGCCCATAACTCACTCTCACCCTGTTCAAGTATACCGAACCGCAAACATTTGAAAAAGATGAACAACTTCGGTTACAGTGTGCTGCGGCGTTTCGAACAGTAGTTCAGTGCACCGTTGTTGAATAAACGGATCCGCTGAAGAGTCGAGTCGGTTTCGTTTACCAATGATGTTACAGTCTACATACCTTCGTGAAGTGGGTAAACACAAACCGACAATAAATTGAGAGGCAAATTCTACTTTGTGCTATGAAAACTTGGTTTGAACAGGACCTTCAAGCCAGCTAATGACCTAAGATGAAGAATTTGGATAATTGTAGTCAGGTTAGTATTGCTCAGTTGAATATAATCAAGTAATTAATTACGAGTCTGCAGAAAGGTTATACATTTTATGTAAGGCATTATTTATCGAAACATTGACTAAGACGTTTTAAGACGATTGGATATTAAGATTTTATTTATTTTTTTATTATTCAATAATAATCCATTGTAATCGCTTAAGCGAAAAAATTATAAACCCCCCTTAAAATTCAATTTTTTTACGTTTCAACGCATGTAGAAGACATTTATCCAATTAAAAAAATGATTAAATAGGAATTAAATAGAAAAAATTATTTATAAATTAAAAATATTTAAATATATAGTAACTAGTGTACCTTCAGTACCTACCTTTTAGGACACATCATGTTGAACATGAATAAGAAGAAGATTCACTATCTGTTCACTATCTATACTTGTGTTAAGATAACACCCCAATAAATCAGTTTTGTTCTTCAATAGCCACGTTGCTTATCAGCTCATCCCTAGTTCCCTTTTTAGCTAAATTCAGCCGCATATTCGGCAACGATATACTATTTGGCGACGAGAACTTCAATAGTCATCATATTATGACGAATCCACCGCCCGCACAGTCGGCTTTGTCAACACCGTCAGCTTTGCCGCCACCGACCCTGTTCGATGCGACAACAGGTGATTGGGGAACATTTGTTTTACGAACTGAGAGTTTATTCTCCCTTTATAAAACGAGGGATGAGGGGGATCAACGATCGTACCTACTCGCGTCATTGTCAGATGATATGCATAAACTGCTAGCCAGTTTGTGTTTGCCAGATAATCCTCGTACGAAAACGTTCACCCAGCTTTGTTCTTTACTGAATGATCATTTCCAACCGGTATCATCGTATTTTGCGTCAAGGCAGAAATTTTATGCGGCTCATCAAGCCTCGGACGAGACGGTCAACGCTTGGGCCGCTCGACTTCGCTCACTTGCCATTGATTGCGGTTTTGGCGCTGAACTAGATACAGTACTGCGTGATATATTCGTCGTAGGATTGAACGTTCAGCATATTCGCGATCGTGTGTACGAGGAAAACGCCAAGAGTAGGAACGTCACATTTACCTCAGTCGTTAAACTGGCTTTAGCAAAAGAAGCAGCAAAAACTGCCGTAGCTAGTATCGCTGTAAAATCTGAGCCCGTATTTTTTGCTAACAATACAAAGCGACGCGGATTCCCCCCAAAACCTCATAAACCGTGCGAGGTATGCGGTCGCAAGAACCACTCATCGTCGGATTGTCTCTATAAGGGATATACTTGTGACCTTTGTAAGGTAGTCGGGCACCTAGCTCCGATCTGTCCAAAGCGTACCACTAAGCGCCCCACTAAAAAAACTAATTACAGGTCTCGTTACGCGTCATCAAAATATGTCGGAAACGACGACGCCTGCGGCGCTTCAAGCTCGGAGCCGTTCGACCTTGCCGAATCACTGGATTTCCTGCAGAACGATGAGAGTTGTTTTTCGGTCTTTGATACTCAGGACTCATCTGAAAGAGACCAAGCAGTTCACCTCAATTTGAAAATCGGCCGAAAACAATTCAGATTTGAAGCAGACTCTGGCTCGGCGCACTCATTTGTTTCGACGGAATTCTACCGAATGTATTTGTCGACTTGCGAACTGGCACCTTCGCATCTCGCCTTGAAGGACTATGTTGGTAAATCTTTTGCACCAATTGGAAAAATCATAGTAACGTGTGAATATAATAGTCACACTGAACCGCTTCCATTTTATGTTGTCGAAAACGGAGGACCCCCCCTGTTGGGAAGGGCAAATATGCGCAAATTGCATATTAAAAATCTGCCATTGCACTCCGAACCACAGCCTTCGAAAATTCACTTCACGGACATTAAATTTCCTCCAGTGCCACAAAGTTTGGAAACAATCTTTCACAAATACAGAGACGTATTTGAAGACGGACTGGGTACATTCAATAAATATTCGATTTCACTCACCTTGAAACCGGGAACTAAGCCAAGGTATTTTCAATATCGTGCTTTACCCTTCGCACTCAAGGCTAAAGTTGAAGCAGAACTAGATCGCCTCATCAAGGCAGGAGTACTCGTACCAAACGACAAGAGTCCGTGGGGAACTCCAATTGTTCCTGTACTTAAATCAGACGGCAGTGTCCGCATCTGCGGCGATTTCAAAATTACGGTGAACCCAAATCTCGAGTCCATGAGCTATCCTTTACCGAGGATAGACACCCTTTTTGCCGAAATAAAAGGAGCATCCATTTTTACAAAACTCGATTTGAGAGAAGCCTTTCAACAATTATTGCTGGATGAGGATTCCCGAGCAGTGATGACCCTTTCAACCCACAAGGGTCAATTTTCATTCACCAGACTGAGCTATGGGATCACCACTGCTCCAAAAATTTTTCAGAAAGTCGTCGAGCAAACTTTAAGTGGAATTGAAAAGGTTTTTGTTTTCCAAGATGACATTTTGATTGCTGCAGATGATCTAAAATCACATAACTCCACGTTGGACAGAGTTCTACAAAGGCTACATGACACCGGACTTCGTTTAAAAATCAGCAAATGCAGTTTCCTACAAAAATCAGTAGAATATCTAGGGCATTATATTGATTGTAATGGCTTCCAACCGAAGAAGGAAAATACAAGGGCCATTTTGGACACCAGGGCTCCAAGGGACATCAAGGAACTGCGGAGTTTCATTGGTATGGTTACATTTTATATAAAATACGTACCAAATGCTGCAAAAATTTTGTCTCCACTTTATGCTCTCACCAAGGATAACGCTGAGTGGAAATGGTCCTCTGAGTGTGACGCAGCATTCAAGGAGATAAAAATGAAACTCATCAGACCGCCAGTTCTTACTCATTTCTTCCCAGATGTACCTTTAAATGTACGCGTTGACGCCTCAGCAAAAGCAATTGGTTCGATTTTGAGTCACACTTTTGAAGATGGTTCTGAAAAGCCAATTTTTTTTTCTTCCCGCATTTTGTCCGAGGCAGAACAAAAATATCCTCAAATTGAGAGGGAAGCTTTGGCTTTGGTGCACGCGGTAGTAAAATTTCATCCATACATTTATGGTAATGACAAATTGACTATTTGGACGGATCATAAGCCTTTGACCGCCATATTTGGACCTAAAAAAGGAATACCGGTCTATTCAGCGAACCGACTTCAGAGATGGGCGTTTATTCTTTCTCCATATTCCTTCAATATCAAATTCGTCTCTTCAGAGGAGAACGCGGCCGATTACCTATCGCGATATGTTCCAGGCGACAAAACCGATGATTTCGATCCACTGCAAGACGTCTCATACGTTCATTTCTTGCAAGAAACTTCACCGATCGCAATTGATTGGAATATGGTGAAGAAAGAGACTCTAAAGGATGTAGTACTCTCTAAGGTTTATCGTCACGTCATGCAAAGTGAATGGCCCGACATCAAGGATGAGAACTTGAAGCCTTTTCTCAATCGTAGAAGTGAACTTACGATTGATATGGGCTGCATCCTCTGGGGCCACAGGGTAATTATTCCTTCAGCTTTGCGACCGAAATTAATGCACCTCCTACACAGCGTTCATTTTGGATCATCCAAGATGAAATCTCTGGCCAGATCATATTTCTGGTGGCCTCATCTGGACGAAGACTTGGAGAAGCTCGTCAGCTCCTGCATCGACTGCCAGAAATATCGGCCGGAACCCACCAAATCGCCCAAGACATGGCCTTGGCCTCACAGGCCCTGGACCAGACTCCATCTGGACTTCTTTGGACCGATAAAAGAGCGTCACTATTTGGTCGTAGTAGACGCAACATCGAAATGGCTCGAATGCTTTCAGTGTACCACTACATCTTCTCAGATCGTCATTCATCATCTTTCCCATCTTTTCTCAACTTTTGGTCTCCCCCGAATTATTACAACAGACAACGCCACCGCTTTCACAAGCACCCAATTTCAAGAATTCCTCTGCCGGCTCAAGATACTTCACCTAACCGGTTCCCCGTATCATCCGGCAACTAATGGACAGGCGGAAAATGGAGTAAAAATATTGAAAAATTTTATGAAAAAGGCTCGCTTGATGGACGCTTCCCCAGCAACTGCGGTACCCCATCTACAATATTTCCTGTACATGTATAGGAATACACCGCATCAGGCCATCGTTGACACTCCAGCGCACGTGCTGCTGGGACGCCATCCCAGGACACATATGAGCTTGCTGGTTCCTTCTCGGCAAGAAAAAGTACAAGACCAACAGGACTCCAGGGTGTCAACTTCCGTAATCCGACCAGAGCCCCGCAAGGGTGATGCTGTGCTTGCTCGAGATTACCGCGCTGGACAACCACGCTGGATACCTGGTATCGTCGTACGCCAGAACCACGGAACATCCACAATTCAGACCTCGGCTGGTTCGGTAACTCGGCATGTGGATCAGTTGCTGCCAGCCCCAGATCAGGAGCCATCACCGCAGCCTACTAATGATCCAGGCAGTAATGCAGCCGCTCCAACGCCTCCGGCTGTTCCACAGGCGCTTGAGCAGCCATCGGCCAGTCGGCCTCAGCGTGAGCGTCGCCAGCCCGATCGCTACTGTCCTTAGGGGGAAGGAAGTAGTGTACCTTCAGTACCTACCTTTTAGGACACATCATGTTGAACATGAATAAGAAGAAGATTCACTATCTGTTCACTATCTATACTTGTGTTAAGATAACACCCCAATAAATCAGTTTTGTTCTTCAATAGCCACGTTGCTTATCAGCTCATCCCTAGTTCCCTTTTTAGCTAAATTCAGCCGCATATTCGGCAACGATATACTAGTAACTAAATTGATTTTTAAATAATTAATAATTATTAATAATTCATTAAATAAACAGTATTAATTCATTATAATTAAATAAAAATAATTAAATAGGAAACTATAATAATCACAAGTATAACAAGAACCAGGGACTAGAATAATAAATAATTAAAAGAAATAATAATACATTGAATTACAAATCAAATAAAAAACTATAATCAATCAAGTATCGACATATTTGAAATTTTATGTCAATGAATCAATTTTTTATTGATATTGCTATTTCAATATTAAGGGTATTTTTGGAGGGTTTGATGATTCTCTAATTGTCGCAGCTTTTGAGTGAATTTTTCGAGAATTTATGGAGCTATAAAAATTGTAAGTTGATGGAATGCTCGTAAGACACTCTCTTAAGTTCTTTCGTTAGGCGAATAATTTAACTTCTGATTAGATAATCAAATAATATTTAGTTTTATCTTACCAATCTGTTGGTAGGTGGAAACTCTTAGAAATGTTCGGAATGGTTGCTACTTGTGGGTGGTCTTTCTAAGTCGCAATTGAAGCAAAGAAATAATAAACCACCGTCCAATTGGCAGCATTATTTAGGATTAGTTTCCCAATTTCTTAGTATTGAATAAAAAATCCTATTATCTTTTGATTCAATGACATCATGGTGCAATTCCATGGTTCCATTCAATTTCCCTCCACGCAAATGTACACTGATTTCATATTCGGAGCAAACTTGAGAACTAAGATGTCGCTCAGACGCTGAGGAGCTTATCATTCCTCTGAAAATTAGCTCGCCAAAGTTGTTAGGTGAAGTAATCACGGGAAACTGAAATAATAATTTAGCCCGACAAGATAGGTACTAACTAGTCTGAAATCTTCATTTTACCCTCATAATTTTCAGCTTCTCTCGGAAAAACAGTTTGCATAAGCGGGTCTACTAAATCTTAGCGCCTTATCAGTTTTCAACGAGGTTATAAAAGCTTGTATACTACAAGTTCCTTCCAGAGTCTAGAATCTAGGCGGTAAAATAGAATGAACTCCTAACACGGAGTATATTGAGAAATTATCCGCCGAAAGAAATTCAGAATTGAACTGGCACGTGTTATTGGGACTACTCTAGATTACCAAAAATCACCAATATTTCGGATGTTACGTTTATTTTTAAATTTTTTATAGATAGATATAAAAATAAAACTACTTTGTAAATTGAACTATTGTGATCGTCCGAAAATTCGAATTGGGAACGGAGGTGAATTCGGTAAATTTTTTTTACTAGTCTACTAAAAAACTACTTACTTTCTGAACAAGTGTCCGTGCGTCCGTCTACCGTCCGTGCTCAAAAAGGGACGAACATCGTCATATCTACCTGAAAAATGAATAAACACAAATGCATTGCAGGAAATGATCTCCAAGTGAATTAGCAAAATCATCCACTGTCGCGCTTTGGTTAACACACAGTACTTCCGATGAATACCAGGCCTTAAAATGTTTGGCGAAAATACAAACTTCCGCGTAATTTTCAAGACTATATTTTTTACAGTAATCTGTTTAAAAAACATTTGTTTCTTTTTGAATTTTTTTTTTATGTGAGCGGAATGCCGCTTGATTTTATTACTGGTGTTACTCACCGAACTTCCTCGTAATTCGCACTTTCGTTTGTATTTAGAATTTTTACGCGCTGATTCATGGTGTTTTTTTAATGGGTCCCCTGGCTAGTTTTTCAATTACAGTTGTAATTTACTAACGTTGCGTATGGGTTTCTAAATTGTATGGTTAGTTGTACCCGGAATTTTCAATATATTTTTTTCTTTCTTTTTTAAGGTTGCTGAAATTCTACGAATTTTCAACACATTTTTCATATAATATCTGTAGGTCTTTTTAGTTAAATCTTTGATTTTAGCATCCTCCGGATCGACCTTTTTGTTACTTACTGAATAGTGAAACTTTCTAACTGAAGAGAGCGCATAATTTTATTTTGTTAGGAAAAAAATACTTATAATACTAGTTCATCTCTCGACTGTCGCTTTATATCTAAACTTATCGCAACGCGCTCTCGAGGAGTAAAACGGGAACATCTAGGTCCGGAAAAAAGTACCTCGTAAAAGTAATTGTAGGGCAAGTTATAGCGACAAGTTTAACAAGCCCTCGAGCCTCGCTTGGTCTTATTAACTATGTAGGTCCCATGCAGCACGCAACGAGAAGGAAGCTGTGGGCGTCAGGTCGTCATAGTATTTTCACTATAAAATCTACGATATTGGCTCAATGCCTTGGATACGAAATTAATGGTAATTTATAACAATAAAACAATTGTGTGAAGTGACTGTTTTTATAACAATAATTCTGTGGGGCTGGATTCAGATCAAAAGATGCGCTCGCCTTCCACAGCACGTATCTTATTTTTCTTAATGCTCAATTAGTTCGCTTTTGAGTATTTTAAGTGAGTTGCTGATGAAAATATTTCGAATAAAATCTTCTCCGAAAAAATTCCGCGAATCGTTTACTTTGAAAAATACGATGAAACCGTAAGAGCTGTAATTCTACTCAACAAGACACGTTAAAGCTCCGTATTAAAGATGCCTCGCTGGCTCTTATATGGATTATTCCAAGGTGACAAAGAATCGTATCAATAAATACTCCAAATTTCACGTAAACGTTTTATTTAATTTTTATGCGGCCAAAAACTTTCGCCTTTTTTGATAGATTTCTTTCTTACACAGTGTCACTTTAAATACATTCATACCTCCATTACTTGAAGCACTTGTTGTAAACAGAGAACCCAAATATACGTGCTCCTTCATGAAAAGTATTTTAGTACATCTAGCAAAAGTATGTCGATTTGAAAAGCCACTCATAAAAAGTGCGTTACACCGTGGGCGCTTATCAGTAGCACAAAGAACTAATTAATGAAGTGGCCGAGCTATTTTAAATGTTTTAAAAAAATTTTCTCCAACTCCGATAGAACAATCACGGTGAAAGCTTCGACATTTCCTACGCGACATGACAAACAACGTTAGAAACTGACCTGAAAAACACGTGGATTTTTCGTAAATACAACAAAATAAAATAACTCCTTCCTACATCTCCACATAAATATATTATTTTATACCACATGCTAATTAACTAAGGACTGTACATAGCTTTAGTTCTATTCAATACATTTTAGTTTAGTTGTTGATTTTTTTATAAGTACTAAATTCCATTTTCCCTCGAGGAATCCTCTATGACATATCATAAGAAGAAATGACCTACTATCTAAATTAAAAATTCAGTTATAACAAAAAAAAATTTTTTTTTGAAAATCGTAAAAATTACGAATTTACCTAGAACAATTATTGACATCCAATAAAAATTATTTTCAGATATTTCGAATAATGTTTTCATACTAATGTCAATTTTTTCATCATATTCGCTTT
The DNA here is from genome assembly GCA_037159825.1 of Tupiocoris notatus. Lineage (NCBI taxonomy): Eukaryota > Metazoa > Arthropoda > Insecta > Hemiptera > Miridae > Tupiocoris > Tupiocoris notatus. The sequence continues at coordinate 576,269 of JASJUZ010000054.1, forward strand.
CTAACTTTTCGAACCTATCAATCATTCATTCTTTAAAGATGGTAATAAAATTATTTATCATCATACGACTCAACTGTTTCGCTCCTTGTTTTAAAATCGATCGAATCTATATTTTTCACCAATCTATTTTCGCTTCTTCGACGAATATTTCCTTGCCTACGGCATGTTTCTAGACCGGACGAGTGAAAATCGGGGAAGCTAATTCTAACTAAACGCCGCAGGTGGGCCCCTTGTTTTCACCGGGCTTCTTGCAAGTTCTATTTTGACGAAAGAATAAGAAACCGCGACTCCCTCAGGGGCAGCTAATACAAACATTGCACGGCCCAGGATACTCATCCTCTTCAAGTGGTTCGAGATTGATCACGTCGTGAAGGCCGACCCCGCAGCTTGATCCTAAATAAATCCCGGTCGGCTATTTTTATTGGGCGAGAGGTATTTCGTTTTTCGTTTCCCCCGATATCAGTCGGACACGTGGTCTACCGACGCAATCAGGGCGCTCAAGTTGGGAAATAATTGGCAATGAATTCAAACAGAGGACGAGAGAAAATTGGATCAAAGGCAGCGAACTTGAATATATCACTCGCCTCGCCCGGAATGAAGAAAAAGTTTCGTCAAATTCAAAACTACTCAAAAACGCCGCAAATACTTTGGTTCTTTATTCCTTGCTTCAATTATAATTTAGAACGACCATCCTTTTGTAAATGTAACTATTACAAACATTTGTAGACGTTTAGGCCTGACATTAAGGGAAACATCGTCGCATAAACACCAACACAACTTAACTTTTTGCGAAAATGAGTAAACTAGTTATCGATTTATATTGAAAATTTCACGTCCGATCGATTGGTGAAGTCAGTTTCTCTGGAAACCCATTCGTTAAGCTGTTATTGTCTGTTTTGCCAACAGGATTTAATTCTAATCTCTAATTCTGATCTAAAGAAGCAGATCTCACTCAGAAGTTATAGGGTCTCAATAGATTCATAAAAAATCTATTGCTCCCTTATTATGCCACAACAAATTGATTTTTTACCATCATTGGAAAGATCTTGTACTATTAACTACAAGAGTGTTCAATTTTTTTTTTTCGACGTGGTTACGATTGGTTCTCAAATAACCTCAAAAATGTGAAAATCCGTATCACGTTTTTCCTTACACTTTCTTCTCTCTACGCCATATCAGAATAGCTAACAAAAATTGGAGCGTGGCTCTTATACGAAGACTAATTATAAACAAAATGTCGTCAAAAAACTAAGCAATTGACCATTTTTTCCACAAGTTATAAGCTCGCAAACTCAAAAGTTGCGATTTTCGTGAAAATCACGGTTTCCGGTATTTCTCTGGATCTGGGGCCGTAACGACTGGATGGATTGAATTGAAAAATATGGGACTCACCTGGATAGTTACCCTTTCAAACGAGAAAAAAGCAACCCGATCGGACTTACAGGTTCTGAGTGGAAGGGAACAACATCAACGGAAAAGAAAAAAAAACGCTGCAAATTTTTGTACAATGGTTTATTATTCCTTCGCTTCAATAATGATTTCAGAAGATTATACATTTGTGATAGTAATTATTCCGAACATTATTTTGTGAACGTTCCCAACGAAAAACAGATTGGTAACTATATGGGAAAACTCCGTAGCAACTATTATAATTTTAATCATTTTTATTGGTTTATTATTCAATAATAAACCATTGTAATCGCCCAAGAAAAAAAATTTTATAACCCCCCCTCAAAATTTGATGTTTTACGTTTCAAGGCATGTAGAATCCGAATATCCAATAAAAAAAAATTCTGTCTGTCCGCCGTACGCCGTACGCCGTACGCCGTACGCCGTTAGCAGTTTTCCGGCCAAACTGTAAGAGCTAAAAATTTGAAATTTTCACCTAAAATCAATCTCGGTCCTACGACGGCCCAATTCTTGAACCAACTTGCTAGCTCAATTCTAAGGGTATTTTTGGGGGGTTTTGAGGGGGAGAAAATTCATATTTTCCAGGGTTTTTCAGAAAAATGTGTACGTGGTATCAAATTACATAGATTTTTGGACGCTGAATCGAATGAGACCATCGCCGGGTCGATAGCTTTATTGGTTCCCGAGTTATCCCAGCTTTTGTGCTTAATTTGGGAGATTTTCAGAATTTTGACACGAGGGTATAACTCGAGAGTTCTTGGAGCTATAAAAATCGTTCTATACTCATTGGAATGGTCCTCAAACACTCTCTACAGCTGTACCGTTAGGCAAACATTTTAGTTTTTAATTAGGAAATTAAGAAAAATAAAATTGATCGAAATTACAACAGTTGCTACGGAATTTTCCCCGATAGGTACCGATCTGTTTTTCGGTTGAAACGATTACACGTGTTCTGAATAATTACTATCATAAATGGATAGTATCTCTATCTCTATCTCTCTCTCTCTCTTCTCTTAATTTCCAAATTAAAATCTGAATTTTTTTGCCCTACGGTATAGTTGAAGAGAGTGTTTGACGACCATTCCAATGAGTATAGAACGATTTTTATACTTCTCCAGGTGGTCGCATTACTTCTTTTTGTAGGTTGAGGGGGAGAAAAACGAGGCGACCTCTTCTCCATTCTTTTTCGATTTTTTTTTTTTTTTTTTTTTTTTTTTTTTTTTTTTTTTTTTTTTTTTTTTTTTTGAAAAGAATGGAGAAGAGGTCGCCTCGTTTTTCTCCCCCTCAACCTACAAAAAAACGATTTTTATAGCTCGAAGAACTATCGAGTTATACCCTCATGCCAAATTTCTGAAAATCTCCTAAATTCAACACAAAATCTGTGATGACTCAAGAACCAATAAAGCTATGCGGACAGAGAGAATTTTTTTAATTGGATATTCGGATTCGAAATGCCTTGAAACGTAAAACATCAAATTTTGACGGGGTTAGAAAAATTTTTCCTTGGGCGATTCCTAGCTTCAAGTGAATTTAGTTCTCAACCAACACCGTACACGTGATCAGGCGTTGGAAAATGCAGAAACGATAGTCATATTTCGAAGCGAACCACTGCACCTCGCCAGAAGTGATCGCTCGTTGATGCTCAGATCGCCTTTGGCTCAAAGCCAGGGAAATAGGGATATCACTTCGAAAAGCCATTAGGTGCCCATCCCTATCTTTCCACAACCACTAATACCAGGTGCCCTCGATCGCACAGCCCAAGTTCCCTCTTGCTATCGAGGTTTTTTCGCCTCCATATTCCACGGACCAGAGGTCGCGTTATCAACGTTTTACTTTTGCGCCTGAAACATTTCAGACAGAGGGCCAAAAAGACCGCTGATGTTCAAGAATTTGGCAAAGATCCATACGCTAAATTGGAGCATAAGTTCTAGGTTGAAGATTATTGGATCGGGTTCGAGGTTCATTTTATCGTTGAGCGGAATACGAGTATACCAGATTCGCTAAGATGTTAGTTATCGCAAAGAATATAGATCCAGAAACCGATATAATGCTTTCATTATTCAATCCTATGATTATATAATGAAATAAAATCTTTCCATTTTCTAACTCTCCATGGTCACGTGAAAAGGCTTCTTTTGGGTTTTTCAATAATAAACCATTGTAATCGCCCAAGAAAAAAATTTTCTTACCTACCTAGAAATTGGATGTTTTTGCGTTTCAAGGAATGTAGAATCTGAATATTCAATAATAACAATTCTCCGGCTAAACTATAATAGAAATCAATCAATGTAGAATCTTAATATTCAATAATAACAATTCTCCGGCTAAACTATAATAGAAATCAATCAATCTCGGTCTCACAACGGCCCAATTCTTGAATCACATTTCTGGCTCAATTTTAAAGGTATTTTTGAAGGTTTTGAGGGGGAGAAAATTCATAATTTCCAAGGTTTTTCAGAAAAAGGTGCCTTTGGTATCGATTTGTATAGATTTTTGGACGCTGAATCGAACGAGACCATCGCGGGGTCGATAATTTTATTGGTTCTCGCGTTATCGTAGCTTTTGTGTCGAATTTGAGAGATTTTCAGAAATTTGGCATGAGGTTATAACTCGAGAGTTCTTCGAGCTGTAAAAATCGTTTTATACTCGTTGGAATGCTCGTCGAACACTCTCAGAAAAATTCTGGAATGCTCGAAAAATTCAGATTTTAATTTGGAAATTAAGAAAAAAAAGATTAAAATATTACAATTATTGTTGCAACAAAGTTTTCCCCTATAGTTTCCAAGCGGTTTTTCGTTGGGGACGTTTACAAATGGTCGAAATAATTTCTGTCACAAATAGATAAATCTTCTTAATTCGTTATCGAAGCGAAGGAATAATAAACCTCTGTACAATAATTTGCAGCGTTTTTTTTAAAAATAGTTCGGGCGAAAAATCGATTGATTCGTCACTCGATGCTACTACCTGTTGTTCAGCGATACAGCCAATATAAGTCGCTCGAGGTTTTTTGATTAAATTTCGATCGCACCTCTCAGGATAAAAAATCGAGCCACAGAACCACGATGACGAGTCAACATGATAGCCTCAACATGACCTTCTCGTCGCCTCATAAATTGGCTTCATACGACCGTCGATTATTGAGAAATTCCTGCGTGTATTGTCGGACTGGCAGGGAACGGTCATCGTTGAAGGGTCCGGCTTACCGAATTCCACGTTTATCCAACCCGAGAAGCTGATTTAGCGGTTAGGTCAGACGACGAGAGGTCCCTCGAGCGATTGAAGCGATACAGGGACTCAGACTCAGAAGTAGAGTCTGCCCTGTTTAGTATGACGTCCGGGTTTACGAAAGGTAATCCTCAAAATCAGGGACTCCTTCCATACCTTTTGCAAACTCTCTTTCCTACGACCGCGTTGGTACGCGAACCTTGAGATCGGTTTCATGTAAGAGAAGGATATGTTCCCTTTGCTCAGCATTTATTTCCAAGACGTTACGATACCGGCTTCTTTTCCTCGAAAGGAGTTTCCAATCCACCGATGAGAGAAAACGGGATTTACGCGGGACTTTTTTTTTTATTCTTTACCGTTGACGCAACCGAAGCAATGCGATCGAGTTTGAATAGAAAATACCGACGAAATTTGTATGAACTTATCGAAGATTGTGTAGATTCAACATAGGAGAGTTTTTATTGGAAGAATAATATTTTTTGTCAATAGTCTTTCATTGGTACAGTTGAAATAAATTTGAATAAAAATACACCGAAAGTTCAATTTATTTGTTATTATTTTTGTTTATTTCACTAATTAATTTACCTTTTCATTTTATTCTGGATTGATTTAAAAAATACAAATTCAACTTCTAGAGCGAACATTGAAATGTAAGTATGTATGTTGAAATGTTTTTTTTTTTTTTTTTTTTTTTTTTTTTGTTTGTTTATTATTCAATAATAAACCCTTGTGATCGCCAAAAAAAAGAAATTTCTAAACCCCCCTCAAAATTTGTTGTTTCACGTTTCAAGGCATGTAGAATCCGAATATCCAATTAAAAATTTCATTTTTGGGGGTTTTGAGGGGTAGAAAATTCATATTTTCCAACGTTTTCCAGCAAAATTTGTTTTTGGTATCCAGTTCTATAGATTTTTAGACGCTGAATCGAATGAGACCATTGCGGGGTCGATAGCTTTATTGGTTCTCGAGTTATCGCAGCTTTTATGCCGAATTTGGGAGATTTTCAGAAATTTGACATGATGGTATAACTCGAGAGTTCTTGGAGCTATAAAAATCGTTCTATACTCATTGGAATGGTCGTCAAACACTCTTTCCAGCTGTATCGTTAGGCAATAAGTTTAGCTTTTAATTAGGAAATTAAGAAAAATAAAAATGATTAAAATTACAATAGTTGCTACGGAATTTTCTCCGATAGTTACAAATCTGTTTTTCGGTGGGAACGTTCACAAATGTTCGGAATAATTACTATAACAAATGGATAATCTTTTTAAATCAATATTGAAGCGAAATAATAATAAGTCACTGTACGATCATTTGCAGCGTTTTTTATTGCATATTCGGATTCTACATGCCTTGAAACGTAATACATCACATTTTGAGGGGGGTTAGAGATTATTTTTCTTGGGCGATTGCAATGGTTTATTATTGAATAATAAACCAAAATAAGGAGACATAGTTATTCGGTTTAAATCATTCAGAACCACTGTACTGAAGGAATATCGTAGATATTCGACTTGTTTTTCTCAACGAATCAGACCGGACCTGTCGAGAAGCCATAAAGTTTGCGATACCTGGTAATTAGCTTCTGATATGGGAAAGCTTCGAGCAGCTTTAGACAGGAGCTTTGTTCGCGGAACTAGAAGTCTAAGACGTATTCTCCGGCTTGACTCAGCGACGGGTGTTAAGCCGATGAGTTGTATGGTAATCCGCTATAGTGCGCTGGCGAATTCTCGGAAACGGGCGGACGTCTGGACTGGATCTGTACAGTTTGGAAAGTTGGTGTGATTGGGTTGACACTAACTTTGCCAACGGCGACGGGTATAGTCTGCGAGCAACTCGTCTTCAGGACGAACGGAGAAGGGAATTAGGAATGTCGGAGCTCTTGGGATCTAGTGCGAACGTCATTGTCTGTTGCGAATGATAGGAAGAGAACCTCGGGGCTTGGCGAATGAGAATCGGGCCGTCTTTGTCGTCGGATAATGGAATTAGTAAATGGCAGTGTCCGTCAGCTTTGTGAAGAACGAGCTCGCTATTTAGTTGACAAATGAACGATGAACTCAAAGTAAGTAGATGAGAATGGCTGGGTCGAGATTCGCGAAGCAGCTGAGTATCCCCATAAAATGTGCGTTGATTTATTAGTTCAAACCCATGTCCTTGTTGCAACTGGAATGAACCCGACACTCCAGAACACTTTATTTGTGCCTGTCCTGTATTTCGAGGAGTAAGAATAAGTTTTTTTGAGGAAGACCGCAGCAGCCGAGAGAAACTGAAAAATTGTCTGGTCTCCAATGAAGTCCTGACTTTGAAGAAATTGTACTTTTTTTTGAGAATTCTGATTAAAACTAGGGTCTTCTTCTTAAACGAGGGATTTCTGTACTGAACGACAAGTGAGAGTCGAAGTGTCGTTTCCTGTTTTGATGTTGTGCGGCAGTAATTATTTAATTATTTTAATTATTAATTATTTAAGAATTGGAAATTGTATAAAAAACCTTTGTAATACCTTACGGTTGTACAATAAACGATATTTCATTTCATTTCATTTCAACTCAAAGTAGTGATGTTACTTCCATGATTACGTAGTAAATAGGCATGCATTCGTCGTAAAAGTTGAGTTTGGATCAGAAGCTAAAATGAAAAAATAATCCACAATCGTTTGCAACATGAGGATAAAGAAGCTAATTATGGTTTCAAACTCCTAGGGTAATTATATCATCTGTTTGCGATCAGGATTAATACTATTTCTAGAGTAAATACGAGCCGCTCTTCATGGTTGAGCTCCGCCAATAAGTAAAGATAGAACGAAAGACAAAATTTTTAAGTTGTCAAACAACACAATACAAATTCCCCCTCTGTGAAAATCGTATGGAAAACGTAAATACCTTAATCTAAATACCTACATAAATTGATATCTACATCTAACACTTTTCTCTAACGTTTTGGTTTATTATTCAATAATAAACCATTGTAATCGCCCAAGAAAAAAAATTTTATAACCCCCCCTCAAAATTTGATGTTTTACGTTTCAAGGCATGTAGAATCCGAATATCCAATAAAAAAAATTCTGTCTGTCCGCCGTACGCCGTCAACACTTTTCCGGCCAAACCATAATAGCTAAATTCTTGAAATTTTCACCAAAAATCAACCTCGGTCCTACGACAGCCCAATTCTTGAACCACGTTGCTAGCTCAATGTTAAGGGTATTTTTGGGGGGTTTTGAGGGGGAGAAAATTCATATTTTCCAAGGTTTTTCAGAAAAATGTGTACGTGGTATCAAAGTATATAGATTTTTGGACGCTGAATCGAATGAGACCATCGCGTGGTCGATAGCTTCATTGGTTCTCGAGTTATCACAGCTTTTGTGTCGAATTTGGGAGATTTTCTGAAATTTGACATGAGGGTATAACTCGAGAGTTCTTGGAGCTATAAAAATCGTTCTATACTCATTGGAATGGTCGTCAAACACTCTCTCCAGCTGTACCGTTAGGCAAAAAATTTAGCTTTTAATTAGGAAATTAAGAAAAATAAAATTGAATAAAATTACAATAGTTGCTACGGAGTTTTCCCCTATAGTTACCATCTGTTTTTCGGTTTGTTCCAAAATGTTCGAAATAATTACTATCACAAATGGATAGTCTTTCTAAATCAATATTGAAGCGAAGGAATAATAAACCACTGTACAATCATTTGCAGCGTTTTTTCAACTTTATAGGAACACAAAAAAATGCAAGTTGATCACTAAATATTTTATAATATAAATTTATGAATGACCTTAAATCCCAGTTTTCATCGCTTTCTTGACTGCAATTTTACAATTCGATTGTTTTGAATTTTCAAATAGCGCCCGTTGTATTTGAAATGTATTTAAATTTGGTTTTGAATCAGAATCAGCAATGGAATGAAATGCATTTCATGAGGAGCAGTTGAATGTAATAAAAAATATAAGAGGGAAGCAACGGATTAATATGAAAATAAGACTGACTTCTTGTCGTGGCAGACATGCAAACATATCAGTATTTATCACAACGAGCATTAAACTTGTTAAGGTGATAATAACTTAATGGATGAGTCAAAAATGTATATGCTTCCTGGAGGCTATTTCTTTATCTATTTAATAGGTTTACAAATCTCTAGTCGATGTGAAGTCGTCGCGTGACAGGGAAGTCAATAAAACACTCGAATTTATCATATTTTGACGCCCAGCTGGTCGTATAAATAGGTCGTTCCAACTTGTTTTTCCATCCACCTTTACGATCTTAGTTTCCGACACAGAAGGTGTTGTGCCTCGTATAAGCACCCAGGTCACGGTAGTTTTTTTCTACCATTCGGTGCGCCGTTATGTGTAGTTATTTTTTAACGGTTTCTCGAAGAATAAAAGGAAACCCAAGATACTGAAAAGGTTCGTTCCCAGAGCGAACAATAAGAATTATGTTGGATTAACTAATTTATTACCACAAGCAATAACATTTTTCAGGTAAAAGAATAATTCAATTCCAATGTATACGCTGGTCATCCACACGATTTTTAACACTGCGAACGAGTGGTCGAATAGTCTGCAAAGTGCAGTCGGAACGGATCACAATTTCTAAGCGCTTACGAGGAGAATTTTCCACAAAATTTATTTATTTTATTTTATTTATTTATTTATTTTATTTTATTTTTTTTTTTTTGCAGGACTCTGTTGGAGATGTATGGGACACGCGCGTATTCAAGAGCTTGGATCTCCACGGCAGAAACTAGGTCAGTAGAATTGTTATATTTGTGTTGAGTTAGCCGCGAAAGAAACCTTGGTAAAGGTAGAAAAATTCGTAAATAATTTCTTCGGAAGGATTTGACTAAACGTTCTTCTCAAAGACAGCAATTGAAGTTAAATCCGTTTGAAGTTTAAATAACGAGAAACAGGAACGAAGCGAGTATCGCTGAAATCGCCGGCTAAAATGACGTTAGTGTAGAAACGATCATGACGTTCGAAAACCCTTCCACGATATATTTTTCAAGCTTTTTTCTCGGAAAAGAAAATGAACATAACTGTTCGAAACTGTCGATTTTCAATATTTTTTTCAAAAACATCATCCATGTTAGGCAGACGATTAAAAAAATAAGAGACGAATAAATTTCCCATAGTTTTTGCTTTTTTCATTCAATAATAAATTATTGTAGTCGCCCAGAAAAAAAAAATTTCCAGCGATTCCACAAAATTTGATGTTTCACTTTTCAAAGTATGTAAAATCCGAATATACAATAAAAGTTTTCTTAAATAAATGACCGTTAAAAATACACTGCAAGTGCTCGGTATCATATTCTTACTTGTGATAGTAACTATCCCGAATATTTTTGAACGTTTCCACTTAACATATTGATGAACTCCGTAGCCACTGTAGTATTTTTAATATTTATTATTATTTTTTAAATATCTAATTAGAAGTGAAATTACTCGCTCAACGATACATCTTAAGAGATTGTTTTATGAAGCATACTATAACGATTATAGAACGATTTTTAATGATCCAAGAATTCCCGAATTCTCACGTACGTTCATGTCAAATTTCTGAAAATCTCAAAAATTCTACAAAAAAAAAAAAAAAAAAAAAAAAAACCGTGGGATAAGCATTGAAGCGTTTTTAAGCATTTAGCTATTGACCCCGCTATGATATCATTCGACTCAACGTCCAAAAACTGTAGAAATTGATACCAAATACACCTCTGTCTGATAAACTTTGGAATATACGAATTGTCTCCCATTAAGCCTCCCGCAAATACCCTTAAAATTTAGGTAGCGATTTAGCTGAAGAATTGGCCCGCTGTCGGACCAAGATTGATTTTTTCGCCTGGTTTTTCTCCACCTCACAACCCCGGACAAAAATATCGTACGGTTATTTTCTATTCCGACACTCCTTCGTCGTTGGGCTAATTCAACGATACAGTCTGGCGACTTGCGGCTGGCATTTTCGCAAGTCGGGAACTTGTTTTCATGTTAACTGCGATTCAAACAGTTTTCGCGCTCCCAACGGTTGTTTGGCGAAGGCGTAGACCACAAAACCGGAGGAAGGCTATGAGTCCCTTGGGCGCCGTCCTTCTACGGACTGGCCTTGTAAGTTCTTTCAGTTCAGTCCTCCCGCACTTCCAACTCTTTCGACTGCCGACAGCTTTCACAAATATCTCCAGACGTCGATTTCATTAGTGATTAAGCACTTCAAGGCGTGAATCGCCATCGCCAGTTGGACTATTGTTTTTCATTAGCCGAACTACTCTTTGAGAACTTTCTTTCTCAACAGGGTTTAACGTGAGTTGAGGTCAACGCGATCACGCGTTGTTCAACTATTTTCCTACCAAAAGTGTCCTATAACAATTTTCACTTACATGTTTACGTGGAAAGTGGAATTATTGTAATCGACGGATAGGTCGAATTTGGTACGGATGTGAATTCGGAAGAAAGATTCATCGGAAACACTTTGTGAACAGAAATGAATTACACAATGACGTTTTCAGGAAATGTTCTCCCGGTGAAAGTGATCAATTAGTCGTCTCCGGATTTCGGATAACGCACCGTGCTTCCGAAATGTAACAGTTCGAAGTTTTTTTCTGTTTTTGTTAGACAGGCTATAAGAGTAAATTTTATAACGCTTGAGGTGATGAAATGTTCGTTATGGCGAACATATTTATAACGCTTGTTTTTGTTTTTGTGTTTTTTTTTTTTTTTTTTATCTAGTCACTCACATATCATTGTTTCACGTTATGAAATTTTTCTCTACTTCTCTTGTGCGTGTTTTGATTTTTAGAGGCCGCAAAAGTCGATGTATGTTTGGACGCTCATGGTTTTGACATGTGTGGGACGGTGATTGAATGACGACTGATTTTTATCGTTTGGGTCTCTTACTTCCGCGTTGTTCGTCTCTTACTCCGAAAGTCGTTGCTTTTGAACTGAACGAACCTTGATCCTCATTTATTCTCAAGTACCGTAGAAACGCAAACGAAATGAAAATACGAACTGATTCTTTCGTAGCTGAGAAAACTGAAGGCTATTTCATCTTCCCGTTATCACCTTATTTACCTTTCATTTATTACTCTCACGAAAGGCCGGTTGTCTTTCGAGTTTAATTCAAAAACGCGTTGCTCTCAAGCCTTTCGGTCTCGAAGTAAATTACTTGAAAGAGCTCGCCAACTTCTAATGACCTTTCATTCATGGTTACAAATCGATACCTTGTTCTATTTCAGTCTCTTCCACCTCTAAACTTTCCTTTTGAGAAGCTGAGCTCACTCCGAAGTTTCCCTTCGCTCTCCAAGATTTTCAGATCACAACTAGTTAGCGATCATTCGGCGTCGTCTCGTCAGCTATGAAACTATCTCTAAACGCCTTTCAGCTAAATTGCCTTTTCATCGAGCGTTTTTCCTCCGAGAAGTGAGAACAAGCGAGACAATTTTAATCTCTTTAGCGTCCCTTTAGTTATTGATTAAATGCAGTTACGTGCAATCATTAAAACTCTCTTCACCATTCATTTAGAAACGTAAGATAAACATTTTTTTTACCATTGGCAAGTTTTAAAAGGGAAAGTTTTTTTTAAAGCGATCGCATAGGTAATTAATTGACTATTTAATCAAAACAAAAACTTGAAATAATATGGGACTAATAAGTAATTCACGCGGATATTTTTATATACGATTTCTTCCAGTATTTCAACAGAGCACCCTCAAATTTGATGTTTTACGTTTCAAGGCTTGTAGAAGCCGAATAACCAATAAAAAAAATCTGTCCGTCCGCCGTACAGCGTCAACACTTTTCTGACGAAACTGTAATAGCTAAATTCCTGACATTTTTACCAAAAATCGATCATGGTCAGACAATGGCCCGATTCTTTAGCCAAATCGCTACCTCAATTGTAAGGGTTTTTTTCGGAGGGTTTTGAGGGGAAAAAACTCGTATTTTCCAACGTTTTTTCAGAAAAAGGCCTTTGGTATCAATTTCTATAGATTTTTGGATGTTGAATCAAATGAAACCATTGCAGGGTCGAAAGCTTTATTGGTTCACGAGTTATCGCAGCTTTTGTGTTGAATTTGAGAGATTTTCAAAAATTCGGCACGAAGGTATAACTCGAGAGTCCTTGAAGCTATAAAAATCGTTCTGTACTCGTTGGAATGGTGGTCAAACACTCTCTTCAATGGCACCGTTAGACGAAAAATTTCGCTCTTGATTTGGAAATTAAGAAAAATAAAAAGAATCAAAATTTCAACGGAGTTTTCCCTTATAGTTACCAATCTGTTTTTCGGTGGAAACGTTCACAATTGCTTGGAATAATTACTATCACAATAAATGGGTGGTCTTCTTAAATCATCATTGAAGCGAGAGTATAATAAATCACTGTACAATAATTTGCAACGGTTTTATTGGATATTGGGATTCGTCATGCTGAAACGCAAAACATCAAATTTTGAGGTGGTTAGAAAAAAAATTTCGGGCGATTCCGATGGTTTATTATTCAACGATAAACAAAATTAGAATATTGAATTCAACGCGAAAAATGGAAAGCTCCACAAAGATTTAGATATCGAGAGTAAATAGCCGTTTTTTCACATTGCGAAGTGTAAGATTTATGGTGATAAGATTTTTAATATTATGGACGAACTGCAGTTGAAAATGATTAATTATTCATAGTTTATTATAACTAGTTATTTTATGACGTCGGAGAAAATTGTTGGCATCGAACGTATGCATCTAGTAATTCGGTTTCGTAAAAATAAATATTTCAAGGACTCCGATTTTGAGCGGCGATTGTGTTGAACCGTCAATTTCGAATGAGCGGTGACGAGGGAAAATTATAACTTTTGGCCGCCGTCCGCCTCGAGACTTTTCGACTCCCAAGCTCAATTGTTTACAATGGCAAAGGGATCCTGTGATCGAAGACAACTGAGAATGGCTTACTAAAATAATTGCAAACGAGACTGCTAATGTTTCATGTTTTTCGAGGGAGACCACAGACTGAGAAACGGATAAATTGTCGATTTTCCCTTTGAATCCAATCATCCTTCGAGCTTTTTGAATTAAACTGGCGTGAGTTTCGCCGTAAGTCATTTCCCGGTCCGGCGGATGTGCAAAGCAGGAGAGATCGAAATTATTGCGACGGTGGAATGAAATGAAATATACCGCACCTTAATTAGCTGCATGAAACGACCGGGGTAAAGTTGCATTTCAATTTCTCGTCAGAAACGTTAGACGGTGGTAAGATATTAAAATCGGATTGTAAATAAAGGAATCTCATCTCTGATATTATTCATCTTTCTGTCAGGGAAACGTGCGGAGCAAAAAGATGGGAGAACGATAGAAGAAAAGTAGAAGGAAACGGTTTGATGAGTCGGTCGGTATAGAGATCGAAGAGATACGCTCGTAGCCTGATGGAAAAGGACCCTTTCATCCTCGTAATGACGCCGAGTTTGGTTGATGGAACGGAGTATTAGAAAGACGGGAGAACGGAGCGATGGAACAGGAGGGAAATCGTGTGTGTATAATGATGAGTTCCAGTGGTTGATTTTATCCTTCCTCGCGAGCACATCACCTGCGGTTGATTTTCCACTACAGCGAACAGGAAGAGTCACTTCTGCCAGACCTTTCTGAAAAAATACGTTTGACAGATTGCAGCCTTATTGCTCGATGCGAAGATAGGTATAATATAAAGACTAGGGGCTGAGCGCCCCTGGCGGCTTCGCCGCCCAACCCCCTCAGAGGGCGGCTTCGCCACCCAACCCCCTCAGAGGGCGGCTTCGCCTCCCAACCCCCTCAGCGGGGGGCTTCGCCCCCTCAGCTATCGCGCGCGGTCGGCCCGTCGGAGGGGCTCCGCCCCTCCTCTCGGACCTTACATATCATTTTGTGGGGTTGTTGTCCTTGTCACTACTATATATATAGTACTATATAATATATAGTATAGGTAGGTAGTAGTAGTTTATTATTTGTGTATGGAGAGTGGGAATCTATAGGTATTTTTATAGTAGGTAGTACTTAGTAGTAGTTGCTATAATTTGGTATGTAGGTGGAGGTGTTTGAATGTACTTTGTATCATAAAGTATTGTGTTTTTCAACTGGAGCAAAGTAGGAGCAAAATTAGACATAACAACTGTAAATTTTCCAAGATTTGTAACTTGCACAGTGGATAACTCAAACAAAAAGTCGTCAATTCAGATGTTTGAATATACCAAAAGATAGGTAATTTAATTGTCCACATTTTCCCAATGTAATGTACCTATCCATTTTTCAACCGTTTTTGCGTTATTCTACAATAATAGTGGACTATACACGAAAAAATCACTTTTTTCAACTTTAAACGTTCTTTTCATCTATTTAGTGCGAAAGAAACAAAGAATGAACCATATATTATTAATATACACATCATCAACTATCATTATGCTGAATTTGAGCCAAATCTATTTCAAAAAAGTTTTCGCGATAAATCCAAGGGGTACCCCTGCGATTTTTTTCAACCGACCATTAAACGAATTTTTTCTCCTCTCTCAATACAGATAAAAATCTGAAATTTTCAGGAAAGTTGTGTCTTACCAAGATGTATTTTTGTGATTTTTTTTATTTTTCGGAAAAATCTGCAAGTGGTCCTAAAAAATCGGTTTTTGAAAGCTCAAAAATTGGACTTTAACCGTGATTTTCGGGGTCAAAATAAATGCGAATCAATTGTTTTATTATGCAGGAGTCTTCATTTGAACGCCTTACACACGTACATAGCAAAAAATTTGGTGAAAAAAATTTATACAGAGCCAGAGAAATTATTTTCCGTAAATCGAGTTTTTCGCCGGCCGAGTTTCCGAGCTCCGCTGGCATCGGTAATAGTGAAACATTAAATTATCGTTTTAAAGCGATTTTGAAAGTTATTCTTATAGGAAATTTAACGCTGAATCCGAATATGACGTCGAAACGGCGGAAATTTCACGACAACTATCAGTTTTTCTAGGTTTAATACTACGCCACTCCTACGTTTTTCAACTTTGAAAATCCGTTGCAAATACTTACAGTACTGTTCAAATTTGATTAATTAATGATTCCTACAGGAAATTAGACGTAGAATTGGAATTTAAAGTGAAAATAATCGAATTCGAACGATTAATAATATTTTTCGAATTTTTTTCGATTTTCATACTTTTGAAGTTTCAACTTTGGGATTTTTTTTCGTCACGTTCCCGAAATGGGAACGATTAGGTGCTTTGGAAGAAAATAAAGGAAATTTAATGTAGAATCGATTAAAAATAAGAAAATGGCTAGTGTATATGATAGCTCTCGAGATATATTCCACTTTATGTCAAAAAACGTGTTTTGACTTTTTTTCAAACGTTAATAGCTCCGCGGAGACATAACATAAAAATATAATTAAACACACCAAATTGTAGGATTAAAATTAGAAAGGAAAAAACAGCTGTGGGAATAGATCACACAGTACTTCCATGTTTGAGTCGGAAACAGGTATGACAATTAATAGAGTCGACAAACTTATGCAAACGCCAACTAAATTACTACTTTACTAAAAAACTAGCCAAAAAAAAATCCTTTTTCTGAAAAACGTTGGAAAATTGTCTCCCGCTCAGAACACCCAAAAGAGATTGAGCCAAATTAACTGGGCCATTTTCAAGCCAAGGATAATTTTTAGTGAGAAATTCAAGATTTTTTCAAGTTTTTTTTTTTAATTGAATAAAATATTTGAATTTTAGATGCCTAGAAACGTAAAACATTAATTTTTTTCTTTTTATTTTTTTTAAGATTGAATTTTTTGAAAAAAATTGAAAAATTTGAAAAATTTGAAAAAATTAAAAAATTTGAAAAAATTGAAAAATTTAAAAAAATTAAAAAAATTGAAAAATTTAATTTTTTTAGAAATTTTTTTTGGGCGATTACTATGGTTTATTATTGGATAAAAAACCAAAAGAAAAACGCATGAATTAGAAATTGGAGTAGTTGTCGGATTTGGATAGGAACTGGAGTAGAATTTGAAATTAGAGAAGATTAGGAGTAGAAGTTAAAATAGGAGTTGTAGTTGATTCTATTATTGATGTTGGAGTACGACTGGAAATAATTTTCAGTGAAATAAATATTAGGATAGCTCTCGAAAATTGGTTGTAAGCTGATTGGCTTAATAATGGCTCAAAGAAAATGTTAATATTCTCAAGCCTTGCTTACCGTCGGCTAACGTTCGAATAAAAATGAATTAAGCGTCCGATTTCTAACGAGTTTCAAAAATGAAAACTCCTGGCTTTTCTCATTTTCTGGGGGCAAAAAATTAATGAGGAATTGAGGTCTGAGGTGGGTCGAGCGAGGATGCGGAGGAAACGGTTTTCTTTCATTCCACTGGTGAAGTAAAACTGGGCGTCACAGAGGTCAGCTTCAGCTTGCGCTAAACGACTTTTTTTTACATCACCGTCATCCCTAACGAGCCGACAGCGTGCCGGTTTCAAATTTTTAATTAACTAAATTAATCTGAAGTATTTTCTTGCTTCCCTCTACCTGTAGTAAATTTTTCCTTCGTGTTAATTTTTCACTTGGCAGTCTTTTCTTTTTTTTTTTTTTTGTGTCGTTCAGCTCTCTGAGTCGGTTAATAGAAACCGATTAAAATCTCTCTGCAGTTGTTTCGACGGCTTTCAGCTAAAAAGAGTTCCAAGTTGTCGATTCTAAGTCGAGGAATAATTCTCGCCATTTGTATAAAAAATTTGTGCACCCCTCTGAAGAGAAAAAAAAAGAAAAAAAAAGCTTTTTCAGATGGGGATCCAAAATAGGCTTTTCAAGATTATCCAATCAAAATATTGTTTTCACATTTAAAAAGCTGTATTGCGGTGATTGTTCCTGTTCTAGTACAATTTTAGAATCGAAGATTCCGATCCAATTTTTTAGCGGCATTCTAAATTTGCTCATTATTGTGAGTAATTTCCAATGCCAAAATCATAAAAATTTTGTTAGATCGTTTTTTTAAATTTAAGTTAGTTTTACTTGAAAAATGTATAGTATAATTTTAAAATAATTGAACCAGCAATGATAAAGATGAGATAAAGAGATTGGTAGCTTAAAGGAGCAGTAGAAGGAGGCTGCGAGTGAGAAAATAGCGTTTGCAGTTCTAACGTTGTAATCCGTTCAGCAAGAATTTGCATGAAAATAGTGGCGGCTCAGGGTGTAAACCAGGTCGCCTTACTAATTCCAAACTGAACCGCCTCTTACCTCTAAGCAATGGCGTACATAGGCGCGAACGGGAAGTCGTCGGTGAAAAGGATTACTTACCAATTTAAGGCTTTATCCCCGTTAGCCGGTGAATCGCTATTATTGTTGTTCTAATCGTACTGCTTTTTGTTGTTTCGTGTTTCAAACACCAAGTGGTGACAGCGAGTTATTGTTCGTGGGACGTTTGAAGCGAGAAATCAAGTTGAAAATCGATGGCTACAGGACAACATGTGTTATAAAAATTTGCCTGGCTTTTCAGGAGAGAGAAAAAACGTTTCAGAAATAATGGAGCAATTAGTGTTATGAAGAGTGCAGAAGTCATGACCTGTGATATCATGCAACATGCTTTGGAATCTAGATAGGGGCTCAATTCAGGAAAACACCTTGATAACACTTGTTGCCGACAAGAATGGTATAACACATGTTGTTTAAGAGGGAATGACTCATTCCCAGCAACAAAAAAACTGAGGCCTCCACGAGATTCGGCTTGAAATTCTGAATAAAAATCATCCAAAACCTCAAAACCCATTTTTTTCATATCACAACATGTTGTCCTGTAGCCATATAGGCGTCGCGTCGGGGGGGGGGGGGGGCACGAAGGGGCACGTACCCCCTTCCCACAACTAATTGAGGCGTTCAATTTTTTATTGTTATATAACAGAGCTAATCAGATTATTCCAGATTTTTGATCTCTGGCATGTTGTGCCCCCCCCCACAAATAATTGTCCTTCGCCTGCAGCCACCGAAATTCACGTTGAGAAATAAATTATCGTTTCGGACTTAATCAAAAGCAGGTATTTCGATAGCTTCGATTGAAAACGCTGCAAATGATTGTACAGTGGTTTATTATTCCTTCGCTTCAATATTGATTTAGAAAGACTATCCATTTGTCATTTTAAATATTCCGAACATTTGTGACGTTCCCACCGAAAAACAGATTGGTAACTATCGGGGAAAATTCCGTAGCAACTATTGTAATTTTAATCCATTTTATTTTTCTTAACTTCCTAATTAAATAATTTTTCTGCCTAACGGTGCTGCTAGAGAGAGTGTTTGATGGCCATTCCGATGAGTATAGAACGATTTTTATAGCTCCAAGAACTCTCGAGTTATACCCTTAGTCAAATTTCTGAAAATCTCCCAAATTCGACACATTAAAGCTGTGATAACTCGAGAACCAATGAAGCTATCGACCCGGCGATGGTCTCATTCGATTCAGCGTCCAAAAATCTATATAATTTGATACCACGTACACATTTTTCTATAAAACCTTGGAAAATATGAATTTTCTCCCCCTCAATACCCCCCAAAAATACCCTTAAAATTGAGCTAGCAAGTTGGTTCAAGAATTGGGCCGTCGTAGGACCGAGATTGTTTTTTGGTGAAAATTTCAAGAATTTAGCTAGTATAGTTTGGCCGGAAAACGGCTAACGGCGGACGGCGGACGGACAGAATTGTTTTATTGGATATTCGGATTCTACATGCCTTGAAACGTAAAGTATCAAATTTTCAGGGGGGTTATAATTTTTTTTTCTGTGGGCGATTACAAAGGTTTATTATTGAATATAAACCAAAATGATAATTCTAAATCATCATCGGAAAGAAGACAATTAGTAATAATAAACGGCACCTACTAACAATTGAATAGATTTTCAAACACGTGGTCAATTTCAATCGATTCGAGTAAAAATGGGAGTTTTCTCTCCTCGAATAATATTTACTCATCTTTCATGCGAGGTGGAACATTCTCGAACATTCCATCCCTGTTTTCGGGCGTATACGTCGCGTGAAACGCAAAGTTTTCAACCTTGAAAGGAAAATGCGAACAGTTCAGCAGGGAAACGGCTATTCCGGTCGAGGATCCCCGTGTAAAACAGCGTTATCAACTTTCATCCTCTTCACTTTGGCTTTTTTCACCAAACTCACACTTCTCATTAAACCAACCAATTACATTCAAGAGCGATAGGAGTAGGCCCATGACTACTCGGCCCCTTTGTTCCTCGCTTTTTGTATCCCACGCGTATCCCACAATTTCGCCGCGTTCTTTTAACGTCGGTTTTTTTTTTTTTTTTCTTTTTTTTTTGCCCCTTCACTCTTCTCAAAAATAAAGGGAGAAATTTTCCAGAGAACGTGTTCCATAAATTTTCCGCTGTGTACAGCCGGCCGTCATATCACGTTGCTGCTGCGGTTCACGTCAAAATGTTGCGCACGTATTGCGAAATGAGCACTGCCCTGCGAGCTATGATCCTCACCTTTCTGGATTTTATCATCTCACCTGGTCATTTCTGTGGTATTTTCTTTCGCTTCATTTCGCTCCGTTTGACACTTTTTGCCAAAATTATGAACCATCTCATTGCCATGTTTACAGAGTGAATGCCATTTTTGGTTGTAGAACTCAAATTTGGAGCTTAGCATCTTTGAAGATTAAAAAAAAACATATTTCGCCTCAAACCTCTTCTGTATTTGTGTGCTCTCAAAATACAAATCAAAATTGATGCAAATAGTTTACCAAATGCTTAATTAAAGGTAAAATTAGTGACCATAATATGATAAAACTAGAGAGTGTCTGGCGAGCTTCCCAACGAGTATAGAAGGACTATCAAAACTCCACGAATAATCGGAGTTATACCTTCTTGCGAAATATCTCAAAATCTCGACAATTTCAGGAAAAAACTTTTAAAAAAAAAAAATAAAACCGACTTCAAAAACTTTGTCTATAAAATACACTCTGAAAAGGAAAAAATAACAAAAATGTCCCAACTTCGCAGCAACTCATTCGCCAACTACACATTTTAAGGACTACTTTACTAGGTACTCGTATTGACCTGACCACTTCCTGATTGATTGGATCACCTTCCCTAATAATATAAAAATTACTATTTCTCATTTCCCAAATGATTAAAAGATTTTCCTTTCACCTCTGAATTGCCTCCAGATTGATCATCTTTTGGAGTCGGCGCCTCTCTTATATTGTATTGGAGAAGCCTATAGATTTCGAATAGGTAAGAATATAAATATCATGAGTTTTCACGATTCTTAAACAGAGCAAATCAGCATTTTTTTATGACAACTGATTATTAACAATATCGATTTGAAGGTGACTATTCACGCCTTTTCCTAAAAACCATTTCAGATTTCTCGAAGAATTACGACTTATTACCTGGCACCTACTAATTTATCTTCGTTTTTGGTACTAATTTGGTACTAATTTATCGTAAATTCATATTTATTTGTAACCATCGAGTAGTCATTTTGCCAGAGAGGCGCCGACTCCAAAAGTTGATCAATCTGGAGGCAATTCAGAGGTGAAAGGAAAATCTTTTAATCATTTGGGAAATGAGGAATAGTAATTTTTATATTATTAGGGAAGGTGATCCAATCAATCAGGAAGTGGTCAGGTCAATACGAGTACCTAGTAAAGTAGTCCTTAAAATGTGTAGTTGGCGAATGAGTTGCTGCGAAGTTGGGACATTTTTGTTATTTTTTCCTTTTCAGAGTGTATTTTATAGACAAAGTTTTTGAAGTCGGTTTTATTTTTTTTTTTTTAAAGTTTTTTTACTTCCATGTTTACGTAGTAAATGGAAGTATTGAGATCGTCTGAAAAGTCGAATTCGGAACCGAGGTCCTGATGGAAGAAATTTTCATAGTAGTATACTCAGAAACACTTTCTGAACAAGTGTCTGTTCGTCTGTGTGTCTGTGTGTCTGTGTGTCTGTGTGTCTGTGTGTCTGTGTGTCTGTGTGTCTGTGTGTCTGTGGTCACAAACTGACATAAATCGCCATATCTCCCTGAAAAATGGATGAAACCCTATGAAATTTTAAGGGAATGTTTTCCCAGTGATTGTGCAAAATTAGGTGTTTCCGAATTTTGAATTACACACAGTACTTCCGAGATATAAGCGTTCAAAGTTTTTTCTGTTTCGATTTTTACAGGCTATGAGAGTCAATATTTTTCTACGTTTGAGGGCTTGAAATTTCGGTTATGGCAAGCAGAAAACACTAGATTTTTTGTATAGTGGTTCACATACAATGCCTCCACGTTATGAGCGTTTTTCACGATTTCACTAGTGCATGTTTTGTATTTTGATTTTTACAGGCCGCAAAACTCAATGTATTTGAATGTTTGAGGTCTTAAAATGTTGGGGTTGGCGATTGAATGATGCCTGATTTTTATCAAATGGGTCACATGCAGTACATCCGCGTTATTTGCACATTTACTAAATTTTGATTTTTATAGACCACAAAAATGAATATATTTGAACGCTGGAGGACTTAAAAATTTTCTATATGACAGTTGAATATCGCTTGATTTTTATTATTGGGGTCACATGCAGTACCTCCTCGTAAAACGCATTTTCAGTTGTATAATTTGTATTTTTTGGGTTTCTTTGCTTTAAATATGACCAACTTTGACCTCGTTCACAAAACTTGTTTTGCATGGTTTGGATAACACACAGTACTTCCGCATTATGCCTTTTTTTAACTTTTGAGATTTAATAAACTGCAAGAGTGAATATACATTAGACTTTGAATTTTTTATATGACAGCCTAATATTGCTTGATTTTTATTATTGGGGTCACCTGCAGTACTTCCTCGTAAAACCATTTTCAGTTATTTTATTAAGCGTTATTGTACTTTTAGGGTCTCTTTGCTATAAATATGACCAACTTTGACCTCGTTCCCAAAACTTGTTTTGTATGGTTTGGGTAACACACAGTAATTCCGCTTTATGCCATTTTTTAACTTTTGAGATTTTAATAGACCGCAAGAGTGAATATACATTAGACTTTATATTTTCTATATGACAGCTGAATATTGCTCGTTTTTTATTATTGGGGTCACCTGCAGTACTTCCTCGCAAAACGCATTTTCAGTTACAGTACTTTTTGGGGCTCTTTGCTATATATTTGACCAACTCTGACCACGTTCACAGAACTTGTTTTGTATAGTTTGGATAACACACAGTACTTCCGCCTTATGCCGTTTTTTTGCATTAGAGATTTTTATAGACCACAAGAGTGAATATACTTTAGACTTTGAATTTTTTCTTTACGACAGTTGAATTTTGCTTGATTTTTATTATCGGGGTCACGTGCAATACTTCCTCGTTAAACGCGATTCAGTTATTTCATTCTAGCGCTCTTGTAACTTTCGGATCTCTGCTTTAAATGTGACCAACAACGATCATGTTTTGTTTTGTTTTGATCACATACCGTACTTCCGCCCTACGCCGTTTATCGCTGTTGAGCTTTTTACAGGGTGCAAAAATTAATACGTTTGACGCTAGAGGTATTAATATTTGTAATGGGGAGTAAATGCCGCCTGATCTTTACCGCTAGGGTCACGTTTCGGCCTTCGTACGATTTTCTCGATTTTATAATTGGTTATACCAGTTACCGACTCAAACATGGAAGTACTGTGTGATCTATGCACACCACTGGTTTATTTTTCTCTTTTTAGTGACTTACAATTATGGACAGCTCTCTTTACAGAATTTTCCCAAGCTTTCATTATTGTGTTCTTGTCACTTACTACTAACCGTCCAAACTCAATTCATAAGTCCGTTGAACGTTGAAGTTCTAAAGTATAATGATTACCTAACTATTTTCAATGTTATTATTTTGATTGAGAGTGAGTTTGAACGTTTGGAATAATCCATCCACTGATTTGGGTCTCTTGGTCAACAAACCGGATACTTTGATCCCATTGATACACCTTACAAAACTCAAATAATTGTCTACGCCATTGCTGGTTACTGAATTGAACCAATTCACTCTTTCTTTATTTCTCTAACGATAATAGAGTGATGATTTCCTGAAGCGTATCCGCATTCACGCTGAATGAGAGAATCCGAACCAAATTTCAGAAATTCGCCAAACGTTTGTGCATTAAAATGGAGTTATTTGGCCTTGAAAACCATGTTATTTATTGAAAATTTAACGCTGAATTCAAATCTTCTAACGAGAATGCTATGACTAACGTACTTTTTTTTTCTACAAGCATAAATAGTCCAAAAAACGTGATTTTGAAACAAATTTTTTAGAAATACGGCCTAAAAAGTATCCAATTTCAGTCCAATCAATACCAAATTTAAATCACGTAAACTAGACTCAAATTTGAACAATTTAAGTTTAAAAACGATGGAAAAACAGTTTTGGATTGGAAGTTGTAAGGTCTCAAACACAGGTCCATTAAAACATCAATTGCTCCCTTATTATGCCACCTAAACTTGATTTTTTAACATCGTTAGAAAGCTCTAGCTAAGTGCTTTCAAGTGCAATAGTGTTCATATTTTTTTTCTCGACGTGGTTGGGAACGGTGCTCGAAAAACCTCAAAAAAGTGAAAATCGGCATCACGTTTTTTGTTACACTTTCTTCTCTACACGCTATATTAGAATGCCGAACGAAAAATTGAAGCTAGGCCCTTGTAGACAGATAAATTATGAACAAAATGACACCAGAAACGAAACAATCGAGCAAGTATTCTAGAAGTTATAAGCTTGCAAAGTCAAAACTTCCTTTTTTCGCGAAAATCACGTTTTCCGGCGTTTCTCCGCGTCTGGAGACGTAACTACTGGATGGACTCAATTGAAAAAATTATGGGACCTACCTGGATAGTAACCCTTTCAAACAAAAAAAAAAGTAACCCGATCGGACGTATAGGAGCTGAACGCCGGTGGACAACACATACCGAAAAAAAAAAAAAAAAAACCCGCATGACGACCATAGTAACCTCCTCCTTTTTTGAAGTCGGTTAAAAAAGTTGCGAAATCTCGAGAACCATTGAAACGATCGATTCCGTTGGTTTTTTTTTTTTTTTTTTTTTTTTTAATCCAATTAAGACTAGTTATAATTCTGTTCGATTCAGCGTCGAAATATCTATATAAAAACCCTTGGAAAATGCGAATTTTATCCTCCTTGAACGTACCGAAAATTCTTGGAAAAACGTTGGAAAATACCCTAAAACAGAGATAGCTATTTGGTTAAAGAATTAAGCCATTGCCAAGCCAAAGTTCATTGAAAATTTCTAGCATTTAGCTATTACAGTTTCCTCAGTAATGCGTTCACTGCGGACGGGCAGATTTTTTTTTTTTTTTTTTTTTTTTTGTGTTCGATATTTGAATATACATACCTTGAAATGTAAAACACCCAACTCTGAGGGGGCTTAGATATTTTTTTCGTAAACTATTACGATGATTTCAATTCGAATAATAAGCCAAAAAAAGTCGAAATCGAAAACTTCGAATGATCATAGGTATTTTTCTTTTTGTTCCAAAAAAATTTTTGTGGTTATATCTACCTTTTTTCGTTTATTATTCAATAATAGAACTTTGCCACCGCTCAAGAAAAAAATGTCTAACCCTTCTTCAAAATTTGGAGTTTCAAGTTTCAAAATAATTATGTAGAATCCGAGTCTCGAATAAAAAAATTTCTATCCGTCCGCCGCACGTGGTCAACGCTTTTCTGACGTAAGTAGGTAGAAGCTACATCATGGAAATTTTCACCAAAAATAATCTGGGACAATAGCCCAAATCTTCAGCCAAATCGCTATCTCAATTTTAAGGATATTTTTGAGGGGATTCGAGGGAGAGAAAATTCGTATTTTCCAACGTTTTTTAGAAAAAGGTGTGTTTAATATCAATTTCTATTGACTTTCGAATGAGACCATAACCGTGTCAGTAGCTTTATTTAATGGTTCCCGAGATATTTTGTGTTGCACTTGGAGATATTCAGAAACTTGGCATGAGGGTATTACACGAGAGTCTTATAGCTATAAAAATCGTTCTATACTCGTCGGAATGCTCATCGAACACTCTCTTCAACGTTCCGCGAAAAATGCAGCTTTTATTTTAAAATTAAGAAAAATAAAAATGATTAAAATTAAGATAGTTGCTTCGGAGTTTGCCCTTACCGATCTGATGTTCGGTAGGAATATT
Organism: Tupiocoris notatus; assembly: GCA_037159825.1. Classification (NCBI taxonomy): domain Eukaryota; kingdom Metazoa; phylum Arthropoda; class Insecta; order Hemiptera; family Miridae; genus Tupiocoris; species Tupiocoris notatus. The sequence continues at coordinate 602,033 of JASJUZ010000054.1, forward strand.
CACAGATGTTCGTAATAATTGCTATAAAAAACGGATGGTCTTCTTACATAATTCTCGAAGCGAAGAAATAATAAACCACTATACATCACTTGCGGTTTTTTTCAGCGTTTACCTAAACACTATAATGCAAGAACAAGCGAGACAATATTCTCGATATTCCCGCGTTAGTGAATCCCCGCTCAACACTTCGGTTTTGAAGGTGAGGTCGAATTTCGGAAAACGTCAGCTTAGTTCAATTCAATTTTCATATGGTCAGTCAACGAGGATCGATTATTTCCGCCAGAGACGTTTTTCGAACATTTTTCGAATCAAATCGTTGAACGCGCCAATCTCATTTCGCTCCAACACGTTGATAAAAAAATTTGCCTTCGTTCTGACTAATAAAAGCAAAGTGTGTTAGAATGAGTTATATTATTTTAATTTTTTTTTAAATTTTTTTTTAAATATTTTCAAATGTAATTGGGCTTGCTCGTAAATAAACAAAGGACCTTTGCGTCTTTGCACGTGAGTCGTTCCACAGTTTCGTCAGCTATTGTCTACGTCGTATCAGAAATGTCAACCTCCTATTTCACCGGTTTTTCCTCCCACGGCTAGAACGAAAAGCTGCAGCTCTGTGTAAAAGTAAAACAGGCGTTATCCTCGTTCTAACTTCACCTCACATTTTTCACCTAGGAAACCAGTTGCAACGAGATTTGGCCCTCTTCTTCAGCGAGACTGTCGAGATGAAGGTGCGATGCGTTGTAATTTTCTCTGGCGCATAATCTTAAAAACTGTGTCGCCGTCCTCTTGAATAACTTAATTAGCGTTTGCCACTAGCTTTCGTACCACTTTCGTGCAAAGAAATTTGAAAGACGCTCCCCGCCACGAGTCAATTAGGAAGTTCTCGGGAAAACTTGGTTTTCCCCGAGATTGCGGACAAAAGTGAGGAATGATAATAATTTTTATTTAGCCGACTGTGTAACCTTTTTATCCGTTTTTGGGTGAAAATGCTGTTTCGGTTAACGATTTGCGAAGAATACTGCAATACATTGCGTAAATCTAACAAAAGTGATCGAAAACTTATAACGAGGAAAAGAAACGGGTTATTCGAAAATTAGAATAACTGACATTTCAAGACGTGACGATGATGTTAAATTCTACGTGAAGTCGTCGCTACTTTTTTTAGTTTTTATTTATTTATTTATTATTTATTTTTTTTTTTTTTTGCAAATTGTATTGTCATATTTGACGTTCAGATTTTTTTCGAGTTTTTTAAACCGATGATTTATTACTAAAAACTGTATTCGAAGGAAATTCAGATGAAAACTCTGATAATAAATAGCTCTTATCGTTGGTGACCGTTCATCCGTTTTTTTTTTTTGCATATTACAAATTTGACTATAAATTGTTAATTTCTGTTAATAATACTGTTCTTGAATACTGTTGAAACTATTGGGCATCAATGATACTGACCCAGATATCAGATTCAGTTATCAAAAATATTGAACTAGAATCCTATAAAATTAGTTAAATTATTAATAATTTTAAGTCATTGAACTAAAATGACGTTCAGATTTTTTTGGAGTTTTTTGAACTGAGGATATTCTTACGATAAGCTGTATTCGAAGGAAATTCAGACAAAAACTCTGATAATAAATAGCTCTTATCGTTGGTGACCGTTAATCCATTTTTTGCATATTGCAAATTTGAATATAAACTGTTGTAATTTCTGTTCTTGAATACTGTTGAAACTATTGGGCATCAATTATACTGAATACTAATATTCAGATATCAAAAATAATGAACTAGAATCCTATATAATTAGTTAAATTATTAATCATTTGAAGCCATTAAACTAAAATGAAATCAATTAAAACTCAAATATTCACACAGAAAACTCTATTCCATACCAACCCGGGCTTCAACATCCGGTTACGAGAAGGAGATAAATAATTAATGAAACCTTGGAAACGTATTTACGTTTCGGCTTTTAGCCCCTTCGCTCTGGAAGCCATTTAATTAGTTGCGTATAATCAGTAGCGTACTCAATTAGAGAAAAGCGAGTGTACGCTTTCCGTTCAAGCAAGAATTGAACCGTTACATCGATCTCGTTAAATATTTGCGGGCCTGACACACCAAAGAGCGGTTTTACGTGCGATTTATCGTCAGATATAAACGAAAATGTTCGTCCCTAATCAGGACTCTAAAGTCATTTCTAGAAAGTACAGAAAAAACGGCGTTATATTCGCCTTGGCAGTAAATAATTGGACTAGGATATTTTGGTTTATTATTCAATAATAAACCATTGTAATCGCCCAAGAAAACAATTTCTAACCCCGCCTCAAAATTTGATCTTTTACGTTTCAAGGCATGTAGAATCCGAATATCCAATAAAAAAAACCGCTGCAAATGATTGTACAGTGGTTTATTATTATTTCGCTTCAATATTGATTTAAGAAGACTATCCATTATTTTTTTGTCATTTTAAAATATTCCGAACATTTGTGAACGTTCCCACCGAAAAACAGATGGTAAGTATAGGGGAAAACTCCGTAGCAACTATTGTAATTTTTATCATTTTTATTTTTCTTAATTTCCTAATTAAAAGCTAAGCTTATTGCCTAACGACACAGCTGGAGAGAGTGTTTGACGACCATTCCAATGACTATAGAACGATTTTTATAGCTCCGAAAACTCTCGAGTTATACCTTCATGTCAAATTTCTGAAAATCTTCCAAATTCGTCACAAAAGCTGCGATAACTCGAGAACCAATAAAGGTATCGATCCGACGATGGTCTCATTCGATTCAGCGTCCAAAAATCTATATAATTTGATACCAAGTAGGTACACATATTTCTGAAACACCTTGGAAAATATTAATTTTCTCCCCCTCAAAACCCCCCAAAAATACCCTTAAAATTGAGCTAGCAAGTTGGTTCAGAATTGGGCCGTCGTAGGACCGAGATTGATTTTTGGTGAAAATTTCAAATTTTTAGCTCTTACAGTTTGGCCGGAAAACTGCTAACGGCGTACGGCGTACGGCGGACGGACAGAATTTTTTTTTATTGGATATTCGGATTCTACATGCCTTGAAACGTAAAACATCAAATTTTGAGGGGTTAGAAATTTTTTTTCTTGGGCGATTACAATGGTTTATTATTAAATAATAAACCATAATTCTGTCTGTCCGCCGTACGCCGTACGCCGTTAGCAGTTTTCTGGCCAAACTATAATAGCTTATACATTCTTGAAATTTTCACCAAAAATCAATCTCGGTCCTACGACGGCCCAATTCTCGAACCAACTTGCTAGCTCAATTTTAAGAGTATTTTCCAGGGCTTTTCAGAAATTTTGTTGATTGTTGTCCCTCAGTACGAGCTTTTCGATTTTATAATTAGTCATTCCTGTTACCGACTCAAGCATGGAAGTACAGTGCGATCTATGCACACATCATTTGTATGTTATGAGACCGCCCGAAACTCAGAAAAATAACCATCACGCGGAAGCTGTTTTTCTGAAACGTGCGGAGTCGTATGACTCAAAACAGCGTTGCTCGGTTTTGGGAGGATTTTCCATTAGGAGACAGCCTTTTTCTCGAGACACCTCGCTAGTATACTTGCTGATGCCGTCACAGCATCCAATGTACTATCTCGTGCACTCAGCCAGGTTTCGCGTATCACTTCCGCCTTCCGAAAAGCTTAGTCGGCGTGTCAGTTTCGATGTAAATCACGCGATTTACTTGCTTTTCAAGGTAAACCTAACAATGTGTTGAAATTCCTAGGATGAATATCATGAATCCCATACGCGCAAATTCGACCATACTTTTCCCTTCACATTTTATCCTTTGGCGAATCTCCTCCCGTATTCCCACTAGTTTCCAGGGGAATATTTTTGACATTTTTATGTCTCTGCTATGGCACATAAACTCGAAAAGCGTTATAAAAACGCTGCAAATGATTGTGCAGTGGTTTATTATTCCTTCGCTTCAATATTGATTTAAGAAGACTATCCATTTGTGATAGTAATTATTATTCCGAACATTTGTGAACAGATTAGTTACAATTGTCTCATAGAGATGAAGAATAGCGTCCAAGGTGCTTTTGCCCTCTTGAGAACCATACTGATTATTGTGAATAAAATTATTTTGAGCTAGGTACATGGTTATATAATTTTTTATTAATTTTTCCACTATTATGGCAATATATTTGAAAGGTGAGAAATAGGACGATAATTATTAGGGTTTATTGTACCGCCAGTTTTAAATAGTGGAATAACGATTGCAGTCGTATAAATGTTTGGGAAAATGCCTTTTTCACAACTGAGATTTATTATGTGTTTCAGTGGTATTGATATAAATTCGATGTAAATTTGATGTATAAATTGATGTATCCTTTTCGAATATTCTCTCTATTTTAAATATTCTATTCAATCATAAGATATAACCATTGAAAGGATTTCATCCTTAAAATTAAAAGTGCAGAAAAGAAATAAATTATCTTTTTGAATTTTTCCAGACGGTTTGAGACACGTTCGAGCGCTCGTACCAGTTGCCGTAAGAGAAGGAGACGATGCAGTGCTGAGATGCATTTTCGACCTCAACGGTGACGCACTATATTCTGTCAAGTGGTACAAAGGTGGCCGCGAGCTATTTCGTTACATGCCCAGAGAGATTCCTTCCGTCAAAGTCTTCCCCGTTTCCGGTCTTTCCGATCTCGTTATAGATGTAAGTTTCACCTACTATTCACAAAAACAATAATAATAATAATAGATACCTAATAAAATATAAATAAATAACTACTTTTAATTGTTGATGATACAAATTTAAATATACAATTTTTTAATGTGAATGTTAAAATTTATTGAAAATATTGCGTCGCAGTTTTATTTTATTTTTATATTTGCACAAGTTCTCTTAGAGGGGTTGTAGCATTTAATGTGTTTTCAAATTGTAAGCCTTTTTATTTATTTTATTTACTGTTCAATAAATGCAATTTACATATATAAAATATAATAAATGCAATTTACATATATAAAAAATAAAAATTACATACATAAAAAATAAAAATTACTCAAGTGACATAGGTATCACCGGAGATACGACAACAGTATGCTTTCAATTTTACAAGTTGATATAGCTCCGATGAACCGGAAGCTATTGAAAAACGGACGATGACTTTGAGGACAAAAAATGGAGATGAAAGGTGGCAATGAATTTTCCGCAATCATAATTAAAGTCGCTTTTCGATTGAGGAAAACTTGGCGCTGTTATATTATAATGGTAAACTTCGGCCAAAAGTCAATATTGTCAGCAGATTTTCTCACTCGCGTCGGCAAGGCGTTCTTTTATTGTCTTTACGAACTAAATCCGAAGAACAACCGTTCCCCTTTCAGTTTCCTTTCCTTCTTTGCATTCAAACTCTTCCAACTTTCCTCCTTCTCTTCGAAAAGTTCATTTCTCTATAATAAAACAATCGCGAAAAAAAGGGGGTTGGAAAAATGAAAGGGGAAAGCCAGCGGAGAATGAGATGAAATTCAGCTCTCCGTCCTTCATATTCGGCAGGGATATAGTATTCTTTCTTTTTCGCGCGAAGCCGGGAAACTGAGGGAAGTTGTGCGTCAGATGGGAATTGGGGAAACCTCTCAGAGTAGGTTAGGTAGAACTGGATGGGCCTCTGTAAAGATGAAGATGGTCGGTTGTAGGACCGAAGTGTTCGGGGTGGGGTCGTTAAGTGATTACAAAGTTTCCACGCCGAAGAAGGGCTGACGAGCCGGTTGCAACAATTTTCCGCGCTGGTCGCGAGAGAGAGAGGGAAGAGGGGGGAGAGAGTGAAAGAGTGGGAGAGAGAGAGTGAGAAACTTTTCCAGGATTGCGCCACGTCGATCGCCTGATCACTTTGTGCAATCAGTTCTGCAAATTATTCGCCGGAAAAGTAATTCTTAGACTCTCTCGAAAAAAAAGCATCCTCTCGACTGAAAAATATTCCACCCGCTTCTCCCTTTTGTTCTCGGCCGCCGGTTGAAATTTCGCACTTCGGCTGAAACGAAACTTGGGATTTTCGATTGAGGAGAATAAACGCATTAACGGAAAGCGATAAATTAGGCGTCTAATTCGGCTTGGAACAGATGGTTTATTATTCAATAATAAACCATTGTAATCGCCCAAGAAAAAATTTTTCCAACCCCCCTCAAAATTTGCAGAATCCGAATACCCAATAAAAAAAAAATTCTGTCAATCCGGCGTACGCCGTGAACACTTTTCCGGCCAAACTATAATAGCTAAATGCTTGAAATTTTCACCAAAAATCGATCTCGGTCCTACGACGGCCCAATTCTTAAACCACGTTGCTAGCTCAATTTTAAGGGTATTTTATGGGGGTTTCGAGGGGGGGAAATTCATATTTTCCAAGGTTTTTCAGGAAAATGTGTGTTTGGTATCAAATTTTATAGACTTTTGGACGCTGAATCGAATGAGACCATCGCGGGGTCGATAGCTTTATTGGTTCTCGAGTTATCGCAGCTTGTGTGTCGTAATTGGGAGATTTTCAGAATTTTGACATGGGGGTATAACTCGAGAGTTCTTTGAGCTATAAAAATCGTTCTATACTCAAACACTAATCAAACACTCTCTCCAGCTGTATCGTTAGGCAATAAGTTTAGTTTTTAATTAAGAAATTAAGAAAAATAAAAATGATTAAAATTACAATAGTGGCTACGGAGTTTTCCCCTATAGTTACCATCTGTTTTTCGATGGGAACGTTCACAAATGTTCGGAATAATTAAAATCACAATTGGATAGTCTTCTTAAATCATTATTGAAGCGAATGAATAATAAACCACTGTACAATCATTAATTTGCAGCGTTTTTTTTTTCGATTCCATTAAAATATACCTAGACTATGACGTATGTTTATCAATGTTATACTCTATTGGTTGAATGTATTTCACATAATAGTGCTCGGCTATCGTGATTGCATCTTCGAAATTGAAGCCACATTGTCAGGAACGGATAATACTGCACAGGACGAAACCGAGCTTTGCGGCCTAGTTCACGAATACGCTTTTGAGCGTAGATCCATCATGGGCTAAATTATTTCTGCTTGGATAGCCGAGATGGCATCTTGTCGCTTACAGTTTCAATTACCCGTTGGGTATCCGTTGGAATTCATTCCCCTCAAACGCACGGAGCTCAGGTTATACAATACGTTTGACCTCTAGAACATGATGTTTGGAGAGCCATGTTACAATAAGCATTGTCTTCACCATCCTCTCGTCGCGATTCTCGAATCAAAGGCTCACTTACGTACCTATAATTAACCAGAGATAGTGATATCATCCATCGGATAGAGATTTTGTGAAATGGGGTCAATTTTATAGCAATAAGACCCAAAAGTACAGAGCGCTCGGATAAAATAATTGAAAACGCAAATTACCAGGAAGTACCGTTTTTTACACCACTAGTAAAAATCAAACGACATTTTAAACATTAGAATTATACACAAAAAAAAAAAAAAAAAACAGACGAAAAAATTTCCTATGTTCATTGGACAATTAAATTATAAAAAATAAATCCACCTTCATTCACGGCAAAACGTCTTTGCCTTGTTGTCTTCGTTTATTATGTTGGATATGGCGATTTATGTCACTTTTTGACAGACGGACACACAGACACTTCAGAAGAGTTATGATGTTTGACACCAATAATAAAATTCAAGCGACATTTAGTGAATATACCGAACAATTTAGAGTCCTTCGGGGTTGAAGGTGATTTTTACAATCTGTAAAAACAATATACGCCCAAGTGAAATAGAAAAAAGCTTATAACGTGAAAGCACGATGTGTGAGCAAATAGTTCTAAAAATCAAGAATCATCTTCTGCTCCTCAAACCAAAAAAATTTTTAAGACCTCAAACATCAAAAAAAGAAAAAAAAACCGACTCCCTAGAGTTTGTAAAAATTGAAACAGAAAAACACTTGGAACGTTTTATATCCCAAATGTGAAAAGTGTTATCCAAAAATCAATAGAAGCTCATTTTATTATTATTATATAAGCTAATTCATATTATAATTATTAACACTGGGAGAATACATTCCGAATATTTCATCGAGTTTAATTCATTGTTCACGGAGAAATGACGATTTTTATCACTTTTTGACAGTCGGACGAACAGGCACTAGTACAGAAAGTGATTCTCAGTGTATTTCTATGAATTTTCTTCTGAATTCACCTACGTTCCGAAGTCGACCTATCCTTGATCACAATACTTCCATTTACTGCGTGCACACGGAAGTAATACTGCCACTCATTACGAGCGAATTTTCGAATCAATCGTATCATAGAGGGGACTGTTTGAATAGAAAGATATTTATTGCGCCTAAATGCTCGAGTATATCATAATCACATAGGTATGTATGCATTTTTCAAAAACTCCAAAATCTCCAAAAAAAAAACCGGCTATAGCTGAAGATCCGTTGAAAATGCCGAGCGCGCTATGGTCTCATTCGATTCAGCGTGAAAAAATTAAGCAACTTCATACCCTAAATGCCCCATTATATTGGATTTAGATGGTTTCTCGATTTATGGGCAATTCCAAGGTCAAAACCGAACACCATCGTCTGCTCCGATCTGGCCGGCCAATGAACTCGTACTTACTTTTGCCAAAATGGACTTTTTTTGCGAAAATCTGATTTTTTCTGTTGACGATAACAGTCGTAATTTTTGGCAGTGTTATCGATCGAAGTGACATACAAATATTCCCTTCTATTCGATTTTCTGATGCATACAACGGATTTATTATTTCTTGAATTATTAATTTCGATGGTAGATTTTTCCTGAACGAGCGTAAGAGCATAATTTTATGCCATAATTCGCTAAAAGTTCAAACACTTCGCTCTCATTGTCTCTCACATAGAGAACTCCAATGCTGAAAAATTCGAGTACATATTTTGAACCCAATGAGCTCTTTTTAGTTTTTATAATGATCAGATTCGACTACCGTCAAGAAATATGTAGCGCGTTACTGATTATAGTATTATTTTTCACCAATATACCGTTTCAAAACGTTTCCTTTTTTAACCGTTGTAAAAGTCTGTGCTATATTCTTTTACACAATGTTTCTATCTTTTCCCCGCTTCTATTAACAATTTCTCTCTACATTTCGAATGAAATTAACGTTGGAAAAGAGATTCGTTTCTTCCCGTTTTATTTTTATTTTTTTTTATTTATTTTTTTTTTTTTCTGCGAAAAAAATACGAATATTCCTCTTTTAATACACAGTTTGACGGACAGTCTGTTTCTCTCCCGGTTATATTCTCTCTCGGCTTTTTGAAAAATCAAATTATGTCGACGTGCGGAATTAAATCTCCAGTCGGGAAAAAGAAAAAGGTCTCGAACAGTAATGAATTCAAAAGAAAGCGCGACTCTTCGAATTATTTGTATTCTGCGCGAACCGTTCGGTTCCTAGTTGTTTTTAAAAAATAGCACTTGAGTGCTAAAATTGAGAGTAGAGAATTATTAAAATTATAATTATTTATGGAAATCATTAAACAATCTCAATTATATATCATATAGGTATATAATCTATCTATATATCTAATCGATAGGTATCATATATCTAATTGTTGTATGTTCTGTGGCGGAGTTATCAAAATGAAATATTTCCACGCGATATGAATTTATTTTGAAGTTCGTATTCCACCCACCTCTCTTCATGACATTGGTGAATTTTTTAATTGGGTTAATATTGAAGCAATCACAAGTAAATGTATCGCTCAACGTTCCCTTTTGTTAAGAGAAATATACATAATTTTTATATTTATTTAGCTCTTATTTTTTTTTCACTGCCTTAAACAATGTTTATTTAACACGGTGGTCGAGTATGGGAGGACGGTTGCATCGATTGGGGAAAACTGAATAAATAACAGCTCTTATTACATTTGAAAACTAAACGATATTTTTTTCTTAATTAAGTAGGGCACAAACACATACACTTTTGAGCTCACGATTAGTCACTTTAAGTTCTCTATTACGTTCTTTCTGCCAACCAAAAAAAGAATAATTTATTCCAGCTATATAGACCGACAGTTGTCCGATTAATAATATTTTCGTGAAATTTTTCAGAAATCCAAAAGCAACGGAACTCATCTTTTTCTGAAAAAAGTGACAATAAATCTGTCAGGTCGATACAGCTGCGAAGTTTCAGCCGACGCCCCTTCATTCCGAACTGCATTCGTCTCAGGGGATATGAACATTGTCGGTGAGTGTGAAAAATATCGACCCTAACAGTGGCAAACATTTTTTTTTTTTTTTTTTTTTTTATCTCTTGACAGTTGTTGCATTTTTACTTGCGTACATATCGAAGGGGAGAAATACCAAGCTACCTCCTTTACGTTCTTATATTTCCTTTCGGTTATACTTGGGAGCTTCGCAGAAATATTGGTTTCTTTCGTTGGTTTTTTTCATCATACTCCGTGGAATCGATAAAGGAAGGATAAATCAATTTTAGGTATCTATAGTGTAGGAAAATATATGAAGAATAATTATAGGTATTTTAAATTCGTAGTGTTTATATTGTAGAAGATTTGATATGCACCTTCTAAAGAACACAAAGCTTGTCAGCAGCTCTGCTACCCAATCATAGTTAGATCTGGTAGCAGAGCGGGTGCATGCGTTATTTTTTATGAGTGCAAAGTGAAAATTACTGTTGAGAATCTAACATTTATTTTTTAATGAACATTTGACACAAAATAAAACAAGTTGTATCTGTCCCCGGATATTTTCGACTGTAGTTAAAATGCTTGCATTTAGTACTTTTAAAGGTACTTTTTTCTGTAATATGGGATAAATAATCTAACACACGGCTCTTCATCTTCCTTTAATTTGACGTTTCACCCCTTCTCAAGAGGCTTCTTCAGAAAAAAAAAATTAAAAATAAATTAAAAAAACATAAAAAATAAATTTATTAAAAAATTTTTTTTTTTTTGGTCTGTGACAGTATTTCTATGTGCAATATCAATCTATTTTATATTTTATCAATCGCATATAAACGGTTTTAATTTATTTTTCTAGACAAGTCCATTGAAAATTTTAAACTGTTAAATGTTAAAAGGGTCGTTCAAATTAAAGTTTCTAAATTGTGATTATAGTTTTAAAACAACTTTTTTTTTAGTGAAATTGGAGCAGATTATTGCGAGGAATGAGATGAAGGGAACGCGTTCGAGGATTTTTACAGGGACATCATGAGAAGCAACTTGGAAGATAAATGTTTATGAAGCCTCCTGGGATGGGGTGAAACGTTAAATTATAGGAATTTGAAGAGTCCTGCGTTGGATCCCATAGTATAGAAAAATAATGGAAGTCTTCAATATAACCAGAATTATTAAGGATAAGTTTATCAACCGTAGATAAATCCGAATCATTCTTGAGTTGCCGTTACCAAGTAGTTATCCGTGTCCTCACTCACAAGGGAAATAATGCTTCGTTGCACTAGGATATCTCGGACCCTGAGAAGAAATAATCATGGCTGAATAACATGGCACGATTTTCTCCAAACCTTCTCAACTCGTGGTATTAATGATTTCATCGTTTATTAAATATTTATTAAATTGAATTTTCTTCTGTTACAGTGGTTCCTAGCTCTTTCCCTGCTATCCAAGGGATGAAATCTCGCTACAAACTTGGTGACACCTTAGAAGTGCAATGTGTGTCGAAGAGTTCTCGTCCGGCCGCCAATCTTAGCTGGTCGCTCAACGGTAAAATGGTAAGGGGGAAATACAAAATTATGATTTGTCTGAAAATTCACGATATTTATTATTCAGTTGTTCTCATCGGGGAATAACGATCCAGACCTGCGTATAAATCTATTTATAAACGTTTCGTCACGTGTGACCTCTTCAGCTGCAAAGTCCTTTCCTTATCTTCCTCCTCCATTGGCCATCAACGCACCCGTCCAAACTAAAGTTGTGTTTTCTAGACGCGTCTGCGTCCAGCTAATGTAAAATAATGATTTTCATTTTCGACTTCGATTTTAATTGAAAAGAAATCAGTCGTTCCTATGCTTCTTGCATTTCCTACGTGATTGCTGGAGTGAAAGGGAGATGAACTTGGCGACTCTTTCTCCCTTCTTTTACTTCCATGTTTTTATTGACCGAGATCTTTCGCCTATTCGGGCATCTTCAGGGCCCACATCAGGAAGACTGATGGTAATGAAATGAAATGAAAATGAATGAATGAACTGATGGTAATAAACCATTGTAATCGCCAAAGGAAAAAAATTGTCTAACCCCCTCAAAATTTGATGTTTTCGTTTCAAAGCATGTAGAATCCGAATATTCTATTTAAAAAATTCTGTAGGTCCGCCGTACGACGTCATAATCTCTTCAAACGAAACTATAAAAGCTGAATTTATGTAATTTTTTCTTGACCTCACAACTGCTCAATTGTTATTACCAACTCGCTAGCTCAAGTATAAGGGTATTTTTTGGGGGTTTTAGGGGGAGAAAATTCATAATTTCCAAGGTTTTTCGGAAAAAGGTGTATTTGGTAACAAATTATATAGATTTTTGGACGCTGAATCGAATGAGACAATCGCGGGGTCGATAGTTTTATTGGTTCTCGAGTTATCGTAGCTTTTGTGTCGAATTTGGGGGATTTCCAGAAATATAACATGAGGATATAACTGGAGAGTTCTTGGATCTATAAAAAAATTTCTATACTCGTTGGAATGATCGTCGAACACTCTCTTTTAACTATACCGTAAGGCGAAAAATTCAGATTTTATTTATTTATTTTTTATTCAGACTTTGAAAATCAAGAAAAAATAAAAATGATTAAAATTTCAATAGTTGCTACGGAGTTTTGCCCTATTGTTACCAATCTGTTTTTCGGTGGGAACGTTCACAAATGTTCGAAATAATTACTGTCAGAAATGGATAGTCTTCTTAAATCATAATTGAAGCGAAGGAGTAATAAACCGCTGTACAATCGTTTGCAGTCATTATTTCCTCTTAGTTCCCGAAAATTGACTCCGTTCGAATCCGAGCGATTAATATTCCTTCGAATTTCAGCTCGATTCGGAGTACGTGAAACAAACTAATATCAAGAAGGATTCGGAAAGAGGATTGGAAACGGCTGTATCGACGCTTATGTTAGTTCTTCATCATCACCATTTCGTCGGTGGTAGGATAAAGGTAATATTTCTGTATTAGTTTCTGTAAACACATAAGCACGAAAGTTTTACATTTGACGAAAAGAAGATTTTTTTTTAGAAGGCAAAATAACCAACGTTCATTTTAAAACAAGCAACGTTAATATCGGCAATATTGTCGTCTCAAGACTCAAAAATCCTCCGCAGTCAATAGCAATCAAAACAATAACAGATGACGTTGTATTTCTGGATTTATCTATCAATATCAACTTCTCGTATAGTAATTGTGTCTGCGTATAAAAACCATAAATAACGCTTATCTCATCTACATCGAAAACTCTTACGTACCTATTCATATAATATTTTTGCAGGTAAAGTGCACCGCCAGTATACACAACATTTATTGGAAAACGACTGAAAACAGCGCAGAAGAAGAAAAGCCTAAGGACGCCGAACCGTCGACGTACCGGTCGAAAGAAGCTGTTCAGCCATCTAACGTACCAAAGAATGATGGTGAGAAAGGAAATTTTTTATTTTCAGAGAAAATTTGATAAAAACAGGCAAATCTACGAATACTTGTCAAGCGATCATCGATACCACTACCAATCCTTAATCAAAATAATAAAAACATTTTATGACTTCTATTATTTTTATGTATTTTGGTTAGGTAATATATTAGAGAGGTTAGATAATATATTATATTTAGGTAATAGTTACAATCAGAAGTGGATAGTCTCTTGAAATCATTATTGATGCGAAGGAATAATTAACCACTGTACAGCCATTTGCAGCGCTTTTAAATTTTATTTATTTTGGTTTATTTCAATAATCAACCATTTCAAGAAGAAAAAACTGCCTAACCCCCTTACACATTTGATTTTTTACGTTTCAAGGCATGTAGAATCTAAATATCCGATAAAAACAATGCTGTCCGTCCATCGTACGCCGTCAACACTTTTCTGACGAAACTATAATCTTGAAACTAATTCTTGAAAGTTTTACCAAAAATCAATCATGGTCTGACAAGGGCTCAATTCTTTAAGCAAATCAGTACCTCCATTTTAAGGGTATTTTTAGGGGTTTGAGGGGGAGAAATTTATATTATCCAACGCTTTTCAAACATCCACCGCTTTACCTGAACGTTTCGCGCACCTGCTCCTAGAGCGCTCTGCTCACTTTCTAAATAAGTGTCTGTACGTCCGTTTGTTTGTCTGTCAGTGAGTCCATTTGTCATTGCGTCCATCTGCCCACGGTCACAGAGACAAATATTGCCATACCTCCTGGAAAAATTCGTGAAATTCGATAGAATACTGTCAGAAAATGTTCTCTCAGTGCCAATAAGACGACGTGATCAAAATGTATACCTAACACACTGCTATAGAGCTGTGAGAATAACAATATTATTCAATGTTGTTTATTGTGATTTTTACCTACCATAAAAGTCAATATTTTTTATAGGTTAAAGCCTTGAAATGTTCTTCATGACAAGCAGACTGTCAGATGATTTGATTTTTATCTTTGGCACACACACCGTGTCTTATGAGCTTTTGTTGAGGGTATTTTCTACTGGCTACAAATATCAGTATATTTGAATGCCAGAGGTTTTCAAATGTTTGTTGCTATGATTGACAAGTAACGATTTTATTGGTTTTGAAATTGGTTACACCTGTTACCGACTCAAACATGGAAGTACTGTGTGATCTATGCACATCACTGGTTTTTAAATAGGTTTAGGGTTGAAATTCAATAGTTGATTTTTTTTCTCAAACAAGCAAATAAAGAGCATCGTTTGCGAGACAAAGCATCACAGAATTTATTCAAATAATTCTCTAAATTTTTTTCAGCTTTGCTGAAATTCTCCCACAGCAAAACCAACATCTTTTTTTAATTTTCATTGAATCCGTGGTTGGATGGATTTTATTTTACTCAAGTACCACAAAACAGAATTTATTATTTTCAATTCGGCGAATCATTTTGTAAGATGAAAAAAATGTTCATCTTATCTGTTCCAGATGATCTCGATTCGATGGCGTCGGGGGCACATTGCTGTCACAGTTTCTACCACGTATTCGAACGATTGATCAACACTGGATTGAGAATACCTTCAATTCTCCAACTGTTATGTCTGTACATTCTACGGTACAATATTATCAGCTGAATTTAACCGCTATCGGCCCCAAAAGACTTGAATTATGTAAAAAGTGTATATATTTGTTAAATTTAAATATATATTGTGTATTTTGTTATTTAAAACCTGACTATATCTTTCTTCGTTTGAGTACAAAGAAGTGCAGATTTTTTTTTTTTTTTTGTTATTTGAAGAAATTATCTTGGGCTCATCTAGAGGCCTAAGCTATTTGCTGTACTACAGAATAATAATGAATCACCCAAGAATAGAATAATTTAACTGCCTCACAACATTTTGTGACTTTTGGTATACACGCATCCGTTTCTTTTACGATTGCTATTTACAATCTGAAAAATCGGTGGAAATTTAACGAGTGAAAAAATACAGCCGATCAAAGCGATAGCTACGATATATATTTCAAAATAAAACAACAACAAACTTAATTTAAAACGAATCAGTCAGCTATCAAAGAGCAGTTGACAAACTATTTTCACAACTGAACAAATTTGGTGCCTACAGAACGACAATTATTTTTCCCTATTAGCTGTGCTCCTTGAACCAAATAAATATTTAATACCTAACGTGAGCGACGCTTATCAGCAAAATAGTCTCGAAACAATGATAAAGGAGTCTAATTTTTCTCCAGTAGCGGTAACACTGATACACTGAAATAACAGCAGATTACCACTCGTTCTAGAATTCTCCTCGAACACACTATGGCCATTTTGGAATAGATAACACTTTTCAATCATATCTAGAGCGTATTGTCAACGTCAAAGGCACAGAAATGAAGAAACTTAGCTTAAAACAAGCTACTACTACTTATTGAAGGAAGCCAAGAGTTTAAACATCGATTGGTATTTGCGAAAATAAGCGGCTCCGGTATATAAAGCATCGGCATTATTAAAATAGCATTTTCAATGACTGGTCATACAATGAAAACCACAAGATCATAAAAACTACAACCGAAGCAGGTTAACGAGCTAAGCGCTCAGTGAGACCATTACCTTTAAACAAACAGAACCTTTCCATTGGTCTACGTTAAATTAGGCATCAATAAAAAACAAATCAACCTAACCCCAAAAATTTCCACGCTTGATTTTCGTTTTATATGAAAGGAAAAAATCACAAATGCCAAAGGAATAAATTTAGAGATGAAAATGCAGAAATTCGGTCCCACTTTTCGTAGCAAGAAAAAACTTTGAACCACACTGGGCCTATATAAATATGTCGTAATAGCAATACGGCTCCGATTATAAAAATAGCATACGCAATCAGCGGCGCGGAAAATTCAGTCTGCTAACAGCCAATAAGATGCTCACATTTTCCTAAAAATTCCTTACATCGAATACTGAAAATGCATACGACCGTTATAGCAAAAATTAAATAATATAAAATCACAACGGCGCATAGGAACCAAAGCGTTAGATATTTATGCACACACCGAAATACTACCAGACCGTCCGATATGAATCAGTTACCTAAATTTTGATATGAAACGTGCCAAGGCTAGCAGTTTAGCATGCGAACAAATCGGGGAAGAGTTGTTCGAATATTGGCGGCTTTTCAGAAACATAATGATGCGAAGAAGGCGTTTTGTCGAGAATGTCGTTCAATTTCTTCTGCAGAGTGTCCTCATCTTTGACAGTATTGTTGTTGACAATGTCCTCGAAAGCGCTGTGGCGGAAAACTTGGAAAAGTTCTTTTTGTTTCATGCGTTCACGCTCTTTGAAGGTAGCGCCGCTTTCGTCGGTGAGCACTTTTTTAACAGCATCGAACGTCAATCCTTCCGAGGGGAATTTCTTCGTGATACGAGGAGTTGAACTGTTAGATCCAAGTTCGGAGGCTGAATCGGATATGGAACCTCGCATATGCGACGAAGCCGTCTCGACCCAGGAATGTCTGTGCGTCAAAGCCTTCGACATGTCTGTCACATCGATTCCGCACTGTTGCAGACATTCGCCGAGTTTTTTCTCCAAAAGAAGAGCGGCTGGGTCGATTTTCAACGGCTCAACGATCGGATTGTGCCTGATGTCGGGCAGCAAATAGGGAGCGTTTATCATCCGAAATTCTATGAGCTCGCTGACGTATTTTTGCAAATGCGGCAACTCCAAGATGTCGGATGCCAAGTTCAAAAGCGCGATTGTCACACAGTGTAGGTAGCATTTCTGAGAAGAATCGAGTTGGCACGGTTTGACCGCTACGTCTTGAATTTTGTACAAGGTTGTGACAAAAGCGGCAACCGTATTCCTTGACAAAAGTTCGACAACGATCAGCGCTAAAGTTGTGTAGACGGCTTTCACATTATCGCTCCTGTTTTCTTCATTAGCAACTACTTGCAATAAGCAGCTATAGATTTCTTCTTCGTTTTTCCTCAAGAACATCGTATCAGCGCGGGAAGGTTCCTCTCGCGCCAAATTGTGGATCCTGAGTTTAGGTTCTTCCAACTGAGCCAAATTGTTGTGCCTATCGATGAGCGTGTGCAGAACTTGCTGCGAGAGCACGCACAAATCAGGGTTGAAACTCAAATGAAGCAACGGCTTCAGGAGAGATGATGGAACGGAAGCGCTCATCAGAACGGAAGAATAGTTTTTACCAACGATAAGCAAACTTTTCAATAGCATTTCCCTGAGAAGAATATCGGTCGAGAAGTCCTCTCCGGGAATTTTCGAAACGATGAATACCATAATTTCGACTTTCTGGTAGTCAGGAAGGTGAGCTGTGAACTCGCCAAGGCACGTAACGAGCGACTCGAGATAGACTGTCTCTTCGTTATCTTGACGGCGACTCGCCGAGTTTCGTATATGCGCCAGAAGCGAGTTGATGATCTCCAAAACCGAGGGGCCGACGCTTTCTCCGGCAGCGATCGCGATGATTTTCGACAGAACGTTGGTCATACTCGTTCGGATCTTGGCAGGCGATTTGGAATGCGAATCCAAATGATACATAAGGCATTCGACGACAGCGTAGCTATATTGGGTTTGAATGGAGAACATTATCACCTTGAAGGTGTGAACGGCGAACTCGTTAGGCACCCAAAGGTGATGGCTGTCGAGATGCTCCAGAACAGGACGAACGACGGAACGAACGTGTCCGAAAGACGCGCGTCCGAATAATTCCCGGATGCATTCGTCGGCAAGCTCGCCCGGATCGGTTTCGCTCGCATCCCGCGAGTCTGACAGATCCCTCTTGTAATAACTCGAGTCCTGCATGTTGAACAGCAAAGACGGAATAATCTTAGCCATATGGTTCGCCTCCCATATATTTTCGACAAGGTCGTCAGCCACGGTTTTGCGGATGACCCCGCGAAGGCCGCGGATTCCGGCTACGCGCAGCATGTTGCGGGTGATGGCGTTTTCACGATTATTGTGGCACATCGATGAGAATTTCGACACGAAAAACTCGTAACGCCTGTGATACGAAGGTGTGTCCTCTTCGATATTCGAAAATTTGACGAACGACTGAGTCGCTTGTATTTGAAGATCGGCCTCGGGCGATTCCAAAAGCCGTTGGATCATTTTTAGAAAACTCTCCGCGTACAAATTCAACGCTTGGGCGTGACAGGCGCCCAAAAGTTGGTCCATGGCTTCCATAGCGATGACGACGAAGCCGATTCGTGACGTCCTAGTTATATCTCTGCTCGCTCTTTGGTACAAATACTCGCCGATGCGGTCCAATTTTTCCGGCGACGAGAGCGAATGGAAAATCAATTTGTCCATATTATTTTTCACCAAACCTTCCTCCGGATATTGTGGAAATATGTTGTCAACCAGCTTCTTATAGCGGGGACGGAAGCAGCTGCACGTCAAACACTCGAGGCACATTTTGACCGAAGTTGGCAACACTAAGCAAGGTTAGATTGAAAACAGCTCGGAAGAAAAGAAACAATGGCTGCAACAATTACATGGCATTGAAAATCGCTCGGCGATTAAAATTAAACGAAGTTTTCTCATCGAAAAAAATAGTTGACAGGAAGCAGCAGGTTAACCTTCCAATGTCATTAGTGAACAGCAATAGAACCTACCTCGAATAACATCTGAAGTAGCAACGGTAGACGTAGCATTTGTATTAATGATTTTTTCCTCTCGTTTTGGCCCCATTATCGTTTTCATCATTATCACTGTTCCTTCAGTAGTGTTTTTTGAAATATATAACTCCAAAACTTATGAGAAAGTGTCGAAGCTCGAAACTTTCGAGATGATCGAATCATCGTAAGATTATAATCGATCAAAAGTATCGATTCATAATCGATGTCTCGTATTCGAACAATCCGACTTTTGATTCGATATTGATTTATTATTCAATAAAAAACCTTTGTAATCGCCCAAGAAAATTTAATTTCTAACTTCCCCCTTTAAAATTTGATGTTTTACGTTTCAAGGCATGTAGAATTCGAATTTTTGATGAAAAAAAATTATCTACTAAATAATTATTAAGTTCTCCCATTTGATCGGTTCGTTAGTGACAAAAAAAAATTCTTTTTCCGTTTTTTTTTTCAGAAAATATTTTGCACAGGAGAATGCTCACAATTATTAGCCGATTTTTGAGGATGTTTGAATCGTAGTTCTAATTCCTTGCATAAAATGAATTTTTTCCAAAAAAAAAACTTTATGTCTTTCTTTCGCCTTTTTCGTCTTTTCAACTTCGACAGCCCAAAGGCAAATTTGTTCTGTTGGCTGCACTGAGCAGACGCCATTTTCCTAACTCCGGCCTTCTCTTCTAACCACAACGTGGAATTGTCTATCGCCCGGATAACTCTTCTTCAATTTTTGTCATCTTCAGCGTGTACCACGTTTCGTGTCATTTCGACTTAAACGTAAGTATTCATACAATTATTTTGCCGGCTATTGTTCAGTTTATTCTGTTTAATAATTCGCCACGAATGAGCGCTGAAGTTAGCGCCGCATGAATTGTTTGGGACTTGTTAAGCCATATTTTAGACCACGTGGTTTTATTATTTGGATTTTCTCGTTTCTATTCATTTGCGTTTGTATTTCATGCGAGAAAATCTTCTTCGAAGTTTTACTTCGTAGTGAGGTAAATCTCGTTGGATTGTAATCGTTGGGTGTCTATTTCGGAAATAATGCTTAGGTTAGGATGTCGTTTAATTTTTTTATGATTAGAGTACTTGCATTCATTCTTTATGTTGTGTGAAATTGAATTGTTGTGTGCTTTCAAAATTATTATTTTCTAATAAGTTCAATCACGTGCACAGTAGGTTGGGTCTCATATGGAGACGATTCTCGTGGTTAGGTTAGGTGATTGTGATACTGTGCGAGTTCGCCATGTGTGAATTTGAAACTCCGCGCGCGTCAACGCGTTGCAGCGTTCCCCATTCTGTTTGGCTAGGTGATAGCATTCACTCGTAGGTTAGTCAATCGAGATACAGAACGCAAGCGCATGCTTGCGTCAACGCGTTGCCGGGTTCTGCATTCTCATTGGTAATTCGAAATGAGGAACGTGAACGCATTGCCTGTGAACCCTGCATTACAATGCGTTTGCGTTGCTGCGTTCTGTATTTTGAGACTACCCGACGCAGGGATCCTATCAGCGAGCCAATGAGAACGCGGTCGAGCAAACGCATTGACAGCCAGTATTTTAAGTTTTTTATTGATTTATTTAATAATATAAACGAGCATAGCTCAGTAGACGTGCAGAAAGTTGAATAAAGATAAAAAACAACAGCCTCGCTTAGAATAAATGAAAATATTGTCAGGATGAGGGGGAGATTGAGATTGCGACTTTTTCTCCGTATTTTTATTCCTCGGCCGAGGAATAAAAATATGGAGAAAAAGCCGCAATCTCAATCTCCCCCTCATCCTTACAATATCAGAAAAAGAGCGACACCCGAGAGAAGTAAATGAAAATAGTTCTACACTGGTCCCTGGCCCCTCACGGCCGAAATCGGGCTACAATGAAAACCCCTTTGAAGATTACCCCATAGAAATTGATTTTCGGAAGTTATGAGGGGGAGAAAAACCAGGCGACTCATTCTCCGATTCTTCATTATCTCCATGGGTTTATTAGGGTACTCAGACACTGGCACCACGTCGCCCTGAAGATGCCCGAATGGGCGAAAGTGCTCGCCCTGGCAATAAAAAACCGGAGAATGAGTCACCTAGTTTTTCTCCCCCTCGCAACCCCCGGACATCAAGAAATGCGAAGACAAGGAAAAGAAATTGATATTGATTTTTTTACTCCTCAGAATGCGTTACGTGGCCGCTTACCTTTTGGCTGCCCTCGGTGGCAAAGAAAACCCCAGCTCTGCTGATATCGAAAAGATCCTCAGCTCTGTAGGTATCGAAGCCGATTCTGAAAAGCTCAACAAAGTCATCGGCGAGCTGAAGGGCAAGAATGTTGAGGACGTGATCACCAAAGGTTAGTAGTTTTCCCAGTTAGATTGTTGTTTTCTCCTTCAGAAATGCGATTGAAGATTTCAGTAAAATGCGTTGGTTTTAAGAAGTCATGGATTTTAATTTGCATTTTCAATGATTATTGATAGTTACAAGAATATATAAACGGATTTAGAGAAATCTTTCTAGCCTTGTGAACGCTTGAGTATTATCATTACTTAAGTACCTAAGTGTTCTAAAATTTGAAAACTAAAATTTCTAAACAACATTTAAAATTTTGTTCCGTTCCAGTCAGCAAGTATTTAAAAATACATAGATTTTAACTCCCTCAAATGCGCCATAATTTCGGGTTTGGACGGTTTTTCGAATTTTCAGCAAGCTGAAGGCCGAATTTTCTCTACACCTATCCTGCTGGCCTACAAACTCGTTAATATTTTTCACAAAAAAAACTCTGCCAATTAGCAAATTTTTATCTCGAAAATTGATGACGAAAATACCAATATTTGTTTCTGTATTTTGATAAAAATCAGAATTCGACTCCCTGACTCGTGAAACGGTTTTCGGTTTATTATTCAATGATAAACCAGTGTTACATTCCCCAAAGTAAAATTTGTGCCCCGTGTAAAATCCAACTATCCCACTGTACAATTATTTTCTGCCTTTTTGTTAGATGATGAAATTCTTAGTATTATAGTTATTGTTCTAACGATCTATGAATGATGATACACATTTTTCAACCATCTTTCGGGGCTGAAAAGTCTTGATGACAATTGTGTTCTGACGGCTAATTCATTCGAATTATTCAACTGTTGTAGTATATTTCACTCTAACTAGCTACACTCATTTGCAGCGTTTTTGATCATTTACGGTTTTATTTCCTTAGGGAAGGAAAAGCTCGCCACTGTTCCTGCTGGAGGTGGAGCTGCTGCCCCTGCAGCTGCTGGTGGTGGTGCTGCCCCTGCTGCGGAATCGCCGTCCAAGGCTGCCGGTACGTCATTGAATTTAATCTGTAACTTGGCCATATTCAACTCTTTGAATGCTGTTAACAGAGCAATTCTTCGTTTGGTTGTCGTCGCATTTGTTGTAGAGGGGTTGTGTGGGGGAGAAAAACCAGGCGACTTATTCTTATACCTATTCTGGTTCCGGGGCGCCCTGAGGATGCCCGAATGGGCGAAAGTGCTTAGCCAGCAAATATAAATCTGGATGATAAGTCGCCTGGTTTTTCTCCCCCTCACAACCCCTCTAGAGCAATTCTTGTAATAAATTGAGTTATATTACCTACCGCTCAGTCGTTGAAAATTCAATTTCAAACTATTTCTAGTTCAATAAGTTACTCTAAAAGACACAATTAAGGCTATGTACTGGCAGTTTTGAATTTCTCCTTATTTCTTCTGTAAGAAATGAGTTTTAAAACGGCCTAAATTAATGTAGTGGATTCCAAAATGTGAAGGTAGCCCATACCATTGCATTATTTCACATCACTTACAATTATTTCGACATCAAAATCTCAGGATTGATACTTGAGTTGGTGCTTGATCAATTTTAATACCAAGTTGTTGGCATCCGGTTTCTCAAATGAATATTTAGCTCTCAAAAATTAAATATAAACTCAATTCTCGTTCCAGAATCGAAGAAAGAAGAGAAGAAGGATGATTCTGACCAATCAGATGACGACATGGGCTTCGGGCTGTTCGATTGAATTCCAAGTGAGTCTCATGTAATTTTTTATTTTTGCCAGTTACATTTTTTGATCGATTTGTTAACAAATTATTTTGTTTCCAGGATGGTCTCAATTGTACTACTCCAAGTCTGATCGTGATTTTACCTTTTTATTTTGTACAGTGATGTACTGATTAAAGGCGTTTTTATATTTCGGACTTCTGTTTTCAACAAACCTGCTGCCGCTTTTTTAATTTGGTTTCAGTTGTGTGAAAATCGCTATTACAGCGCATTATGTTGGCTTGAATTTTAGTTAAAACGAATTTTGTAATTATCGATAGAGTTGTAGAGTTTGACATAATATTAATAGTTTCTCAGAACGCACGGCTTTAAACAAATTGAATTATTTATTGTCTGCGTTATTACTGTTGTAAAGATCGGTAAGTAATACTGTCAACTTTGAATGAATTAGGTAATTTTTCTTGTACACTTATTCCGACTTTTCACTTTTCAGATTTTTCGAAGATTTTTGGTTCGCTTTCGAGGTTCATTATTATTGAGGTAAGATATCTTTAAACTACGATGTTTTTTTTTAATTGGCTGAGCTGCCTTGCCAATAGAATATTCATGGTGTTGATATTTCCATACGGGTGTATTTTTTGTTTGTTTACTAAATCACTCGCACTGAGATTGTAGAATCCCATTTCAGAACGAAAGACAAAGAGATGTTACAAATTCCACTGATTTCATAAAATCAATTTATTTATTTAAAATCAAGAGGAATTCGTGACAATCTCTTTTCTCTCTTATTCTTACGTATTGATCTGCATCTTTGATAATTTGTATCTTTCAAAGAAGTTAGAAGTGGATACTTTTTGCCAGTCAAATAATTTCCATTCTCTTCGCAGTCAAGTTTAATTTCATTTTCGTGATGAGATCCATACTTAACCATCTTTCGGGGCTGATCAACCTGATGTTATTTTAATCTCTGAAACTATTGCTTATTTTTAGAAATGAAAAAAAATCTCGCCGGGAGGCTCTGATCATAATTTGCTGCTTTTCAGGTTGTGGCGTTTCATGCTAAACTATTGAGTTCTCCAGAGGCCTAGGTTCATTGGCTGTTAGCCAATTTGAGCTTGGAAACTTACTGTGGTGAGTTATTGAAATAATTATTTTACTCATCAGCTTGACCCGGCTATCGCTTGTGATGAAATTTTTTATTTTTACCATCTTTCGGGGCTGACTCCGTGATGACGATATATTTCTGAAATTCTTTGTCCTAGAAAAATACGCTCATTCTTCTTTCGAAAAGTAATCACAAATTTTTCCTCAGGGTTCCGGGATGTTTCTTCTCGCTATCGATTCATCAGATGCGACGTTTTTCTCCAAGATGAAGGTGAATTGAGAAAAGGTTTCCTAATTTTTGGCATGAAGATACTAGAAAATTGTTTCAGCAATGGTGGCACACTGAATGTTTTCAATTATTCAACCGCCCATTATTCAAAGATCTCTTAACAGATTGGAACCACTACTTGATATTTTGGTTTGTTAATCAATGATAAACCAGCGTAATCAATCTCCCGAGAATTTTTTTCTAATTCTCATGTGAAACCCGAATGCATCCAATAAACATTACTATTCACCTAACAACGGATAGATACAGAAAACTTCGTAGCAAATACCGTCATTTTAATCATTTTTATTTTTCTTGATTTTCAAATTGAAAGATGAATTCTTCTCTTTCTTGACGTCGCTATCCAACTAAGCTATCGACCTCTCTATGGTCTCATTTGACAAAAATCGATTGAAATTTGGCATGAGTATAGAACTCGGGTGTTTCTTATAGCAATCTGTTTTTAGGTGGGAAGGCTCTCAAATGTTGGGAATAATTACTATCAGAAATCTTGAATCATTATTGAAGCGAAGGAATGATAAACCACAGTACAATCATTTGCTGCCTTTTTTTAGATGATGAAATGCTTAGTATTTGCCATGTTTTAGTTCAAACGATCTATGAATGATGATACACATTTTTCAACCATCTTTCGGGGCTGAAAAGTCTTGATGACGATTGTGTTCTGACAGCTAATTCATTATTATTCAACTGTTGAACCATATTCCACTCTAACTAGTTTTCATTGTTGCAGTCTGAAGCTCAGGGATGTTCAATGGAGATGCTTGATATCACGGTATGTAAACAGATTCATTTAGTAATCATAAGTGACCTAATTGGAATATCAGTTTAGTCCACTGAATGCCGATTGTATTGCTCTAGTACCTATTTTTAATTTTTATGATGATATCAAAATATTATCACCATCTTTCGGATGAGATATAGTGATTAAAAATTGATTCTGAAATGGCGACAGGTCGTTATATATTTTTAAATATTTTACAAGCTTGCGACTAATTTTGATCGTTTTTTGTTCCAGAGGTGCTATCTGCCGGTGTAGGAATACTGTTGAAACTGAGATGATGGTAAGTACCTATCAAAATAGTGCATACTTATACATGCCGATAGCCTGGGTATAATTTGAAGTAGAAGCTATTTGAATAAGAACAACCACTCTGTTTGGAGCTGGAGAATCGAATGATTTTTTATCTTACAACCAACTTGATTTGGTCTAGGAGATCGGAAGCAATTATGTAGGTTGTATGTAACTTCTGTTAATCTCAAACGAAGCAATGTACAGCTTCACGTACAGTTCGCTTTTATTTGTGACTTCAGCTCTCGAAATGTCCACTTTTTGTATTGGTAATGGGTTAGTCGGCCGCTGAGATGAAGTATAAGAAATCTGCCGAATCCCGACTATGGCATTCAACAATAATTAATTGTTGAATGCCATAGTCGGGATTCGGCAGATTTCTTATACTTCATATATATTTAGTAATTTTGACGTTTCGGGAACGAACGTTTCCCATCTTCGGGTTCTACACGCAATAACAAAACTACTCTAACGTTGATATCTTTGCCAGTGATAGCACTGACGTACTAGGGCGTTGCCAAAACTACAACGCAATTTGAACCGTAACCATTCTTCACCTTAACCCTTTACCCCCGACGTTTGAAGAGCAATGTGTTGAGGGCCCTATAGGCGTCTGCCCCATCTGTTTCCACGGTCCCAAAGGACGCCTTTTAGCTTTTTGTAGTTTTGCGTCCTTCTGATGCGATCTGAGGGCGTATTTCTGTACTAATATTTTCCATTTGGTTACCATCGTGTAGGGGAGAAGTACACCTTTCATTAACACGCTCTTCCAACAGATTTTGCGACACTAACAACATCGAGGAGGGCGAAACACCTCAGATGTTATCTCCTCTGTGACCTCAGCGCTCTTTTCCCCTTCGGTTTGATGATTGGTGCCTTTGATCTTCATAGCAATACATGTACGAATAGGGTAGCATGTAACAAACTCAAAAATCATTCAGTTGAGAAATAATGTTGAGTGAAAGTGGGGGGAAATAAGAGAGGAAGACAAAGGGAGTGAGCTCAATCGTCTGGAGGCCGGCGCGTTTGCGTTTCGGGGAGGAAGGGTTAAACTAAAGCCAATGCGCGCTGGATTTCAGCTCCCGTTTTCCCTTTCAGTGAAAAGAATCTGTTGATAGTATGCACCTCTGAAGTGGACATGGTAGGGAACGCACTAGCCATGTTTACAAGACTGCTGCAGTCGACCAAGTTATCTTAAGACCCCGAAAAAAATCAGTGTTGCCACAACACCCTAATCAACATTTTCTGCACGTTTGACTTTTCCCGCGCTTTAAAGTTGGTTTAAAAAATAAGGGAATGGAACTTTTGGAAATGCCCTCCTACCACTGAGAAAATCGAAGAAAATCTGATGCTTACTTGGTGATAGGCCATCCACATTATAGCTAATTAACTGAAAACAATGTACTAACTAGTTTCTAAAAACTTGCTCCTTATTTTCTTATGTAGTTCCTGTCTCTATTTCAATGATAATCACTGGCAAAGATGTTAACGTTAGTCAAGATTATTTGTTCATGCGTTTAGATCCTGATGACGGGAACTGTTCGTTTCTGATACGTTGAATGAACTAAATTTATGATTGAGTGTCCTTGGGCCGAATCCGGACTATCACTTTCAACAATTTTTGCACAATTATATTCAAACTTTCTTTTCAATCTGTACACAATCCTAATTTATGATGATTTATCAACAACCATCTTTCGGATGAAGTTGAATGATTTTGCAATTTAATCTGAAATATAACTCGGGTCTCTGGAAAATCAAGTGTTCGTAAGATTATAAAAATTTATTAATTTTTTTTTTTTTTTTGTGTGTTTCAGAACGTTCGAGATTCAAGGGCTGATCGTCGGCTACAATCATAATCTATCTCCCTGGAGATGAAAAAATGTAACGAGAAGGAAAAGAAAAACATTAATATTGTTATACTGTATTTGCAAATTATTAAAAGTTGAAAATTATCGGGGTACAACTCAATTCATCCTGTATAGTCACAATGGAAATGTCTGTATACAGACGCAATATGCGAAATGAAAGAATAACTATGGACGAGTGACTATTAAATACAACTTCTGGCATCAGTTCGTTCTCACCTCAAAGCAAGTATTTTTTACCATAAAATTGCACTTTCTTTTCAAACGATGGACACTTGATGGGAGTATTCATCTTGTAGAACGGATTCATCGAATACTGGAAAAAAATTAAAGCGACTTTGTAAATTAGGCTTTCGATGCTCGAAACGAACGCCGATTCAAAACTCGTCCTCGAAACGCTCTTTACCTTTATGAACAATTCATATATATCCATGAAGAAGTTCTTGATCCCGTCTTCGTTTTTATTGTCGTGCACCATCACGAACCTCATTCGGCTGGCAGTGACGAAAGCCGACACGAACCATTGGTTGAACTTGTCGACCGATTTCAAGTACAAGTTGTTCGTTTTCCATAGATGCTCGTCGACCAAATCGAGTGCGGCGTGGGCGATAAATTGGTTCAAGTGTCGGTGCTCCTCTTTCTAGAAATAAATTCAATCGATGAAATATAAATATAATTTCACGATGAAAGGTATTCGATGAAATAAGCAACAAAAATTTAGAATTTTCTGAAATTGCTATTTGTAGGGTTTGAAAAGTCGACACTAAAGCATTAAAATTGATCATTTAACGCAGTAGTGTCATATCTCGAAAATGGATGTTTTGAGACAATCAAGAAAACCCGTTACAAATTTGAATTCTACTAAAAAAAAGGAAAAAGTAAATTAAATAAATTTTACAAAAAAATAGTGAACATAATGGCATCAACGCCAAAACGAACAAACTGTATTATTGAAATACAAAATCCATACCAGAATTTCAAGTAGGCCGTAGAAAAAATAATTTTAAGAGGACAGTATTTTTGCAAATATTTGGGCATTTTGGCGTATTAAGTTGGAATAGTCTAGCTAGTTCACAAAACTGATCGATCCACCGATTTATTATCTTGAAATAAATGACAGTTTCCATAAAAGGGTACGGACATTTTCAGATCACCTTTTTTTATTCATCAGTACAGCAAATTTTGTATAGCTACAAAAACGCTGCAAATGATTGTACATTAGTTTATTATTCCTTCGCTCCGATAATGATTTAGGAAGACCATCCTTTTGTGATAGTAATTTTATTTCGAACATTTGTGAACGTTTACACCGAAAAGCAGATTGGTAACTACAGGAGAAACTCGGTAACCATTTTAATTCTTAATTTTCAAATTAATAGCTAAATTTTTCGTGTTATAGTTAAAGAGAATTTTCGACGAGCATTCTAACAATTATAGAACGATTTTTAAAGCTCCAAAAATTTTTACTTACCTTCAAGCCAAATTTCTGAAAATCTCCAAAATTCAACACAAAACCTGAATACACCTTTTGCTGAAAAACGTTAGAAACTAGTCTTCCGTCTCAAAACTCTCCAAAAATACCCTTGAAATTGAGCAAGCGATTTAGTTGAATTTAAAGAATTGAGCCATTTTCAAGCTTAGATTGATTTTTGTTGAAGATTTCAAGAATCTAGCTTTAATGATTCGTCGGAAAAGTGTGCTTTTTATCGGATATTCGGATTCAACATGCCTTGAAACGTAAATCAACAAATTTTGAGGGCGTTAGAAAATTTATCTTCTTGGGCGATTACAATGGTTTATTAATGAATAAAATAACAAATAATAATTCTGTCTGTCCGCCGTACGCTGTCAACACTTTATAAGCTGAAAAAATTCTTGAAATGTTCACCAAAAATCAATTTTGGCCGGACAACTGCTGAATTATTTTATCCAAATCACTACCTCAATTTTAAGGGTATTTTGAGGGGGAGAAAATTCGTATTTTCAATTTTTTTTTTTTTTTTTTTTTTTTTTGAAGAATGTGTACCTATTTAATTGGTATCAATTTCTATAGATTTTTGGACGCTGAATCGAATGAGACCATCGCGGGGTCGATAGCTTAACTGGTTCTCGGGATATCGCAGCTTTTGTGTAAAATGTGGGAGATTTTCATTAATTGGGCATGAAGGTCTATCTAGAGAATTCTAGGAGCTATAAAAATCGTTCAATAATCGTTGGAATGCTAGTCAAACACTTTCCAATTGTACCGTTAAGCGAAAAATTCACAAAATTAATTTGATAACCAAGACAAATAATTACCAAGAAGTTTAAAGCTACAATAGTTGCTTAATCCTTAGCCCTTTCAGTTACCAATCTATTGTTAGGTGGAAACGTTCACAAATGTGGGGAATGGTTACTATTGCCAATAGATGGTTTTCCTAAATTATTATTCTTCGTTGTTGAGATTGTGGAGGGGACGGTGGGGGGTGGGAGAAAACATGGCGACTTGTTCTTCTGTTCCAACGATTATAGAACGATTTTTATAGCTTCTAGAATTTTCTAGATAGACCCTCATGCCCGATAAATGAAAATCTCCCACATTTTACACAAAAGCTGCGCTAACCCGAGAACCAGTTAAGCTATCGACCCCGCGATGGTCTCATTCGATTCAGTGTCCAGAAATCTATAGAAATTGATACCAATTAGGTAAGTGGGTACACATTTTTCAAAAAAAAAAAAAAAAAAGACGATTTTTCTCTCTCTTGAAACCTCCCAAAACACCCTTAAAATTGAAGTAGTGATTTGGATAAAATAATTCAGCGGTTGTCATGATCGATGCGACAATTAAAATATAGGAGTTACGTTGAGGCTGTTATTCTACTCTGCTACGAAAACTGTTTTGTCCAACGTAGAGAAACGCCATAATTATGATTCTACAGAGGTTTATAAATTCCTTCGTTTCAATAATAATTTATTCGTTTCTCTCAACTTACTAGCAAAATAGCCGTTCGATGAACACCATACTATTTATCTTACCTTTGCATCTTTATTGGCCGGAAGGAGCTCGAATTCGAATATAGGATTGTCGTTGTGGCCGACAATAACGAAGTAGTAAGTGCCACCCGACATTTTTCTTCATTTACTCGCAGATATTCGTATTAATGTAACGCCTTGTTGACCATTATTTTACAATCATGCGAATACTCTCATCGCAACTAACACGAAAATATTTTCATCCATATTATATTACACTTACTACGAAATATTTTTACATTCATTACTAGCACGACAAATATTGACAAACTGTTATCGACTAATGGAAATAGTCTTATCAGCTTGATATGTTTTTGTATTTATAGCCTTAGCAGACAAAAATTAATTTTTAAGAATTTGCGCGACGTCTTATTTTCGAAGGTTTTTTTCGGAAAAAAGTGTGTTAGGCGACAATTTCTATTGTTCTTTAGACGTTGAATCAGTTGAGTAAAAAGTCAAGTTGAGTAAAAATTTGAAACACAATTCTATTGTTACACCAAATTATTAACTATTATTAGTTACCAATGATCTCATTAAGTACTAAATAATATGGAACTGTTAATGAACAGTTTTTCATACGCATGTGCCATTGTTTTACCAAATAGGTAAAAATAACTTCTTGGCCTCTACAAAGAGTACCTAAGTATATAAATTCGTATGAAAGTTAACAATATTAATAAAAAAAAGTCGAATCGTATGAAACCGTAACGCAGTCGATAGCTTAAAAGGTTCTCGAGTTATGAATCGTCATAATATCTCCTTGAAAATTGAATGAAACTCATTGAAATGTTCAGAAAACGCTCTCCAAGTAATTGTGAAAAATTCGCCTTCGCCGGATTTCGGATAACACACAGTACTTCCGAGGTATAAGCCATGAAAGTTGTTTCTATATTGATTTTTACAGGCTATAACGGTCAATATTTTTCTACGTTTGAGGTCTTAAAATGTCTGTTATGGCGAGCAGAATACACTAGATTTTGGTTTATTATTCAATAATAAACCATTGTAATCGCCCAAGAAAAAAAATTTTATAACCCCCCCTCAAAATTTGATGTTTTACGTTTCAAGGCATGTAGAATCCGAATATGCAATAAAAAAAATTCTGTCTGTCCGCCGTACGCCGTACGCCGTACGCCGTCAACACTTTTCCGGCCAAACCATAATAGCTAAATTCTTGAAATTTTCACCAAAAATCAATCTCGGTCCTACGACGGCCCAATTTTCGAACCAACTTGCTAGCTCAATTTTAAGGGTGTTTTTGGGGGGTTTTGAGGGGGAGAAAATTCATATTTTCCAAGGTTTTTCAGAAAAATGTGTACGTGGTATCAAATTCTATAGATTTTTGGACGCTGAATCGAATGAGACCATCGCCGGGTCGATAGCTTTATTGGTTCGCGAGTTATCGCAGCTTTTGTGCCGAATTTGGGAGATTTTCAGAAATTTGACATGAGGGTATACTCATGAGTGCTCGAGCTATAAAAATCGTTCTATACTCATTGGAATGGTCGTCAAACGCTCTCTCCAGCTGTACCGTTAGGCAAAAAATATAGTTTTCAATTAGGAAATTAAGAAAAATAAAATTGAATAAAATTACAATAGTTGCTACGGAGTTTTCCCCTATAGTTACAATCTGTTTTTCGGTGGGATTGTTCTGAAATGTTCGAGATAATTACTATCACAAATGGATAGTCTTTCTAAATCAATATTGAATCGAAGGAATAATAAACCACTGTACAATCATTTGCAGCGTTTTTTGAATAATGAGTCACACTGCGTACTTCTACGTTATGAGTCTTTTTCACGATTTCATTAGTGCATCTTTTGTATTTTGATTTTTGTAGGCCGCAAAACTAAATTAATTTACGAATTAATTTGCGAAAATATTCGCAAACAGGTCGATCTCCTAATTTTTACAGACGTATTTGCACGTAAAATGTTAATCGGCGGTTGAATGATGCCTGATTTTTATTAAGTGGGCCAAATACTGTACTTCCGCGTTATTCGCATACTGGCTAAATTTTCATTTTTACTGATCGCAAATTTGATTATATTTGAACGTTAGGGGACTTTAAATTTTTCTATATGACAGCTGAATTTCGCTTCTTTTTTAACATAAAAACTGAGCAATCTGCAGCATACTGCTAATAGCCTCACTTTGAATATTTATGCCATTATTTTTTTTCTTCTCTTAATCATAATTACCTCAAATGAACGTGAAAAAGATCGATTTTTATTTTTATTTATTTATTAATCCTTCAACTTTCTTTTTTTTACATTTTTTTATTTTTTCATTTAAGAAAATATTCGCAAACAGGTCGATCTCCTAATTTCTTCAGAACATTCTTAAAATCTCTAGCGAGTTTTTCGGAAATTCTACATATTCATTGTATAACCTTGAGAGAGGCGAATATTTTTTTTTTATCTTGAACGATGCCAATGAACTATTACCTGACCAATAATTCGCTGCCCCTCGGGTCACTGTTGTAAGGAAAAACCCCATGAGCCCTGCCAGGTAGTGCACAATTGTTTCATGCCACCTTCCATTGTTTTCCCCACCACGACTTATTTTGGAATGTCCTAAGTCAGTCGAAGTTTTTACACTTTTCTGCAGTCTGCTCTTAACTTCGCTTCGAATACGACGGTCTCTTGTATTGAGAAAATATTGTGAAGTTATTCTACAGTCAGATTTTTCTCTATTCATCAATCGATTTTCATCTAACCGGAGGTACGCACAAAAAATATTCTAACACATATCAATCCTAGTATATTTTACTGTATTAATTTACGTTTTAATATGTTTTTTATACACACATACACACACATTTTATACATTGAAAAATTTTCTTTTATATAATTATACACTTTTATTATCACACAAATATTCTAAAACATATCACTCCTTGTATAATTTACTGTATTAATTTACGTTTTTAATACGTTTTTTTATACACACACATTTTATACATTTAAAATTTTTTTAAATATAATTATATACTTTTATCATCACACAAATACACACAAATATTCTAAAACATAAATATCAATCCAAGTATATTTTACTGTTTTGATTTACGTTTTTAATACGTTTTTTATACACACACATACTCATTTTATACATTTAAAAATTTCTTTCATAATATATACACTTTTATTATCTTACATTTTACTTATATATTTCACTCATAATATAAAATTTCCAATTTATAGGTAGTAATTAATTTAATTTCGTACACGAGTAAAAACTTTTAACTTCAATAAATTATTACAAAAATAACAGTAATAGATAAATAGGTCAGTACTTCCGTGATATCACTGATAACCAACTTCCTTCACTTCTACCGTTCGCATACTATCAACGGCACTAACGAGATGTTATGGCAAATAAACTGAAAATTGTGTTAAAAAAAAAAAACTGCAAAAATGATTGTACAGTGGTTCATTATTCCTTTGCTGCAATTTTTGTCTCATTCAGTTTTTTTTTTTTGCCTCATTCGATATTTTACAACATCGATGTTTTATACACACCAACAAAAATCGATAGCAAATAATACCAAAATATTTATTTGTTAGTAAATTACAGGCTTTGCCGTTTAAGTTTAGGTATCAACTCAAAAGGTGAAACTGAAAACTGTTGCCAAGGCATTACACCACTGAGAAAATAAACAAAAAGCCCACAATTTTCTTACGGATTGCTCTAATAACCCCTCGAATGTTTTATACAAAAGAAAAAACAGAGCATCTATTTAAAAAAAAATCGGCATTATTACGTCATTGTAAAAAAAAAAATTGAAGCACAGACATCGAGGTCCAAAAAACATCGAAACCGGGAAATCTATGTTAAACATCGATGTTTTTAGTCCGATATATCGATGTTTTTCTAACATCGATGTCGATGTCCCAACTTTACCTAATTCTTGCTTTCTTATCGTGCAACAACAACAACTACTACTGTTTTTCGTTCTTTAAAATAGAATTATTTTCGTTCTTTATTATTGTTGAAAATAGCACCTTCTCCAATTTTTTGGTACTGTTTTGCGGTGCAATGTTGTGACAATAGACGAGCTCGATTGGCTCTGTTGGTTCAACCTACTTGTGAGTTTTTTCACTGACTATTTCCTGTAAGTCACACTTTTCTGCAAATACAAACAATCTATTTAACTTCAATATCATGCGGTTCGTCAACATAGCGAATTCGTTAACTTAGGAAGAAATTAAAGGAAATTAATGAACGTGAACTTGAGAAAAATTCGTTTTTAATTTTCATTTCGTTTTCAGACGTTCGCCCTGGTCCGTCACAATGGACAACCCGATCTCTCGCCATCTGAATCGGCTTCACACGAACAATATGAATCAAGATAGGTGCGTTTTTCTGCTGTCAAGATATTATTCAAGTACTTAGAAATACGGCGGAATAGCGAATCATGGTATAGTGCTTTCTACTAAGCACTAAAGAGCGGATAGTTCTTTTTGGTCCATTATTCAATAATATTGGTTTATTATCAATAATAAACTTTTGTGATCGCCCACGAAAAAAATTTTCTAAACTCATCAAAATGTATGTCTTACGTTTCAAAGCATGAGGAATCCGAATATCCAATAAAAAATTCTGTCCGTCCGTCGTCAACACTTTTTTGACAAAACTATAATTTCTAGATACTTCAAATTTTTACCAAAAATCAATCTCGGTCTGGCAACGGCTCAATACTTTAGTCAAATCGTTACCTCAATTTTAAGGGTATTTTTGGAGGGTTTTGTGGGGGAGAAAATTCGTATTTTCTAACTTTTCCTAAGAAAAAGGTGTATTTGGTATCAATTTCTATTGATTTTTGGACTCTGAATCGAATGAGACCATCGCGGGGTCGATAGCTTTATTGGTTCTCGAGATATTGCAGCTTTTTATAGAATTTTTGAGGTCTAGGAATTTGGCATTAAGTTCAATAGTTTTTGTGGAGCTAGAAAATCGTTCTATACTCGTTGGAATGCTCATCGAACACACTCTTTAGGCAAATAATAGGCTGTACCGTTAGGCAAAAAATATAGCTTTTAATTTGAAAAGTAAGAAAAATTCTAAATTGCATACAAGTTCGCAGCTCAGACATTTTTATGTGCTTCACCAGCTACCCATCTGTGGAGATCGAGTGGCGACGTACCACTCGTCATGGTTGAGCTTCGCCATTAAGTAAAAGAAAGAAAGAAAGAAAGACAAAATATTTTAGTGTTAAAAAAATACTTTTTTTTTTAATTTTTTTATTTATTTTTTGTTTATTATTCAGTAATAAACCATTGTAATCGCCCAAGAAAAAAAATTTCCAGCTAATATTAGTATTTATTTGGAAATGTACTATGGAATGTTTTGTTTTGAATTTTGTAAAAATCAGTAAGAGGTAAACCAAAAGGATAAATGTTAAGATTAAACTCCTTAATAATTTGAATTGAATGTTTTTAATTAAATCTATCGCTTTTTTCTAACGTTTGTTTCAACTCTATAACAACACTAATGCAAATTTGATCACTAAATTGTTTATATTCATTTATGAACAGTCCCAGTTATTGGGATAGTTACTGGTGAGGTGAATACATTAAAAAATACGTAGTTAATTCTGGGCTTTCGAACGAGTCGTTAACGATTTTTGAGGCATGGAAAATGAGGAAGGATTTTATAACGAGTTTTCATAACGAGCGGAGTTTTCCCTTATAGTCAACCATCTGTTGTTAGGTCGAAACGTTCACAAATGTTTCAAATAATTAATATAAAAAATGGATAGTGTTCTTAAAACATTATTGAAGCAAAGGAATAGTAAACCACAGTACAATAATATGCAGCGTTTTTCATTCTGGTTTCACAAATTTCGATTAGGTAAATGCTCTCAGATATCTACTTATTCATCTATTTTGATGAATTAAATAATATTTTTTTAGTTTCTTGCTGCCATTTAATTTATGGCTAAATCTTATGTGCTTGATCAATTTTTTTCAGGATTGCTGGTGTCGATTTCGATTGGCACAACCCTCACACGGGTTCAAAATTAGCACTGGCTGTCCGCTCCAACGATTTATCGGAAGTGAATCGTCTTTTGAAAAAAGGAATGTCACCAGACGCAGCCGACAACCGCGGCTATACGGCTCTTCACGAAGCTGCAGTTTCGGACGACCTGTTGGACATCACCAAGCTGCTCGTGAAATCGGAAGCCTATATTGAACATAGAACAGTCGAAGGAGAAACGCCGCTATTTTTGGCGACGAAAAGTTCGAGCGAAAAAACCGTCGAGTTCCTGTTATTGTCTGGATGTCAAGTCGATTGCCGCACCTTGTACAACAAGAACCCGCTTCACGAGGCCTGCACCAAACAGAATTATAACATTTTGGCTATGCTTTTGAAATCAGGCGCCAACATAAACGCAAGAGACCAATGGCGCGATACTCCGATTTTCTACGCAATTCAATTTCAAAATCTCCGAGCGGTTGAAATGTTGCTCAAAGCTGGCTGTGATACAGGAGCCGTTGACTACGCCAAGCGAACTCCTTTGCAATTTTCCTGCATGGTCGGCAATGTGGAAATATTTGAAATGTTGATTAAACATTGCGGCCCATCTAAGGAAGTGATTAACCAACAAAATCCCGACGGATGGACGTTACTGATGGAAGCTGTACAGTCCAAGAATTGCTCAATCATTGAAAAGCTGATCAGCTACGGAGCCGACGCATCGCTTGCGGACTCAAGAGGTATTCTGGCTCTACATTTGGCAGCCCACTGCGGCCAGTCTGATATTTTCAAACAGATAATCCGCATCACACCGAAGGACGCTATTGAAAAGTATGCCTCTTCCAAGGAGAATCTAAGAGTGCCACGAAGTCTTACATGCTTACTGATCGACGTAGACATGTATGAAGGGCTCAAGTTCTTGATGGAATATGGTGTCAGCGATGACGTCCTTGCTTGTCCTGTTTGGGTGCAAGATCGTTTGGAGCCGCCAGTCAGCTACCTGATGCTCCATGCAAGGGAAGTCGACGACAATGAGAAGGTCAAATATTTGGAGCTCCTTTTATCCAACAAAGCCCTGATAGATCCCGAGTGCAATCTAAAATTTCCAACTAGGAGAAGATCCGTCGAAGCTGTCGTCCTAGCTCATGAAATCAACCATGCGGATTGCAACTGCGAACTAATGTTGTCTATGCTGCTCAACAAAGGAGCCGATCCGAACTTACCTCCTGACACGGACATTCCTGCACCTTTTGTTTCAGCGATGCTTTCTTTCTTCGTCCGAGGGCTTGCTCTACTCCTAGCTCACTCTAATCAGGTCGACCCGGAAAGTTTGTTGTTCCATTATATCAACCAATGTCAATTAATGGGCACTCAGAGAAACCCAAAAGAAGACGAAATGACGAAATTTCTCGTTTGGGCCTCTACCGATTTCCAGTTCATCAATTCTTATTTGGATGACATCGCGTTGCAATTATTCGGTCCCCGACCGAACCCGAAAATTCAAGATTTAACTCAGCTTATCAAAGCAAAAGCCTCGGAACCGCAGTCTCTCAAACGCTTAGCTCGGTTGGCCATTAGAAAGCAAAGTTGGGAGAATGAGGATGACAATTTTAGAAACATTGTACAGTCATTATGTTTGCCGACCTGTTTGAAGGAATACCTTTGCTACGCTGATGTCTTGTCCTATTCCGGCTAGTCGCTTGTGTGTGTGTAAATTTGTTGTAAATAGAAATAATTTTCACGGCGATTCATATTTTCTAATGAAGCGAACTTTATTATAAAATTGATGTGTATTTCGAAATATAGCTTTTTATTGCATCATTGGCTTTCATTCCTAATTCCTAGACTTCGAGTAATCGAATTAATTGTTGGGTCGGTGCTGGAAGTTTACACAGATTCATGAGTTTTTATTTTTTAAATTCATTTATTTATTTTTTATCATCTTAGGATCTTAAACATTTTTTTCTTATAGCAGCTATATGACTCATAACCATATTAAAACAACAATACAGAACATTATACGGACAACTATTTAATTAATGAAGCTACAAGACTGCTACGGATAAAAACATTTTTGCCGCTAACTAGGATATTGGCCAATAGACACAAATTTATAGAAATAACCCTTGTTGATAATCATGCATCTCACCTTGATTGATATCAGCATAAACCTGAATAATAAATTTAAGGAATTCATTGAGCGAAGTAGTGGCAATAACTGTGCTAAACCATTGGCTGTGGTTCCCTCCCCAAGTATCTACCTTTCCGACCTCAAGACATGGCAGCTGCACAAAAGTATAATTTGTCCCATTAAGCAGAGTTGCACATGTCCGCCACCCTCAATCAAACACTGGATCTTATTGCTCTGAAGAGCAAGGATATTCTAGGTATAGGCCAACAAGAGCTTCAGGCCAGTGTTTCCAAGTCAGGGGATTTCCCCTAGGTCTAAAAGATTTTTTTCTGATTGTGGAAAATTTAGGGGGGAAGAAATATCTTAGGAATTAAATTTCTAAAACTGGTAATTTCAATTAAATTTTTTTGGAACAAAATTTCTCACAAAAAAAAACAATTTTGGTCAGACGATTTACATAACCATATCGCCCGGTGTCCCGTATTAAGGGTCTGAAATTCATAATATCCAAAGCTTTTCCAGTCAAAGGAGTAATTTAGTATAAATTTTTATCGAACGAATTGAATGAGACAATCGCGAGGTCAATAGCTTTAATGGTTCTCATGTTATTGCAGTTTTTTTTTTTTTTTTGGAATTTTTGTGATTTTCAGAAATTTGACATGAGGTATTATAACTCCATAATTTTTGGAGAAATAAAAGTTGTTCTATACTCGTTGGAATCCTAATCAAACACTCTTCAGTTGTACCGTAAGGCGAAAAGTTTAGCTTCTAATTTAGAAAATTATTTTTTGTAAAAATAGCTTTCTATTTTGAAAATTAAGAAGAATAATTAAAATTACGATAGTCGCTATGGAGTTTTCCCTTTGAGTTACCAATCTGTTCTTTGGTGGAAACGATTACAAATGTTAGGAATAATAAATTACCTACTGTTACAAATGGATAGTCTTCTTAAATCATTATTGAACCAAAGGAATAATAAATCATGGTAGACTCAATTGCAGTGTTTTTCAACCTCTTTTTAATTCGACTGTAGAATATGATTTACTGTTGACAGAGACGAACTTGGATCATTGTTTCAATTTATTTACTAGAAGAATGATGTCCCTGAAAGAGGCGGTCGTGAAGAAAATTAATATAAATGATATGCAAAAGAGAAGGTCGCACTTATTCTTTACACCTCACCTACCGGCAAATTTCATGTATTTGTGCAGCATCGGGTCTATGTGAGTAAAAATACTTTGAATCTTGTCTTGACACATAC
This sequence comes from Tupiocoris notatus, assembly GCA_037159825.1. Lineage (NCBI taxonomy): Eukaryota > Metazoa > Arthropoda > Insecta > Hemiptera > Miridae > Tupiocoris > Tupiocoris notatus. The sequence continues at coordinate 642,036 of JASJUZ010000054.1, forward strand.
AAGTAGACTGTGATAAGGGGAAATATTAATGAATATCGTACAGCAGTGTACACAAGACAAGATATAATATTTACTAATTATATAATTAGTATATAAATAATTGTAATTATTATTTATATATTATAAATATAATTCATAATATAATAATAAACTGATATATAATAGTATAATAAATTTAAAAATATAACTTTATATAATTGTATTATATTTATAAATGTAATTGATATATTATAAATAATATAAATAATTATATAATATAGTATAATATGAATTGTGGCTGATGTTTATTTCACTTTTTCCGATTTTTTCTTCGGCGGAGACAGCCAAGCCAAAATTTCGTCGATACCCTCGTTCGAATCGGAACTCGCTTGTATAATCGTTATCTCTTGGAGCGCTTGTTCTTGCAATTTTTTCATCTGAAGCATCAACAACGCTTCGTTCCGCATTTGGCGGTAGGAAGCGTCCATTTTCGAAAGGACCAACAACACCTGGAACGAGTGAATTTTTCGTACCGACGATTTTCTATTGCACATGAACATAAATAAAAGCAGTAGGTTTCTAAAGAATGTGTGTGCGGAGTATTAGGCTGAATCGGGTGCAATGATTATGTTCAAATAAATTATCAATTCATCTAAGCTCTTTTTATTGACCGGTTTGGATGTAGTGAAGTTAACATTGCCGAAAATACATAAACTTTGAATTGCAAATTTTTTTCCGTCAATATCTTTCTGTAGCATTTTATAAGTCAAGAAATTTCCGTTCAATATTTTCCTGGGTGTATTGTTCCCGAATAATAATAATGTTTTTTTAGTACGTATCTTAATAATTTTTTGATGCTACGGGATATAATAGGTTTGCTATTACCATTACTCAGTTTGAGGGTTTTCCTTCAAGTAAATAGGTAGGTTGACCTTTTTCTATTGTTAATAATAATTCGCAATCGTTGCTCAAAAACTTATTTGATGTTTTACGTTTCAAGGCATGTAAAATCCGAAAATCCAGTTTGAAAAAAATTCTGTCCGTACGCCGTCAACACTTTTCGGACCAAACTATACTAGCTACATTTTTAATATTTTCACCAAAAATCAATCTCGGTTTCAAAACGGCCCAATTCTTGAAACACATTGCTAGCTCAATTTTAAGGGTATTTTTGAGGGAGAAAAATCGTATTTCGAATGCTTTTCGGACAAAGGTGTGTTTGGTATCAATTTCTACAGGTTTTTAGACGCTGAATCGAATGAGAACATCGTGGGGTCGATAGCTATAATGGTTCTCAAGTTATCACAGCTATATTGTTGAATTTTTGAGGTTTTCAGAAATTTGGCGCGAGGGTATACCTCAATAGTTCTTGGAGCTATAAAAATCGTTCTATACTCGATGGAATGCTCGTCAAAAACTCTCTTCAGCTATACCGTTAGGCGAAAAATTTAGAACATCAGAATTTTTACAGACCTTAGAATTTTTACTTTCAACTCAAGTATTTATACATGTATCTGAGAAAAAAAATGCGACCCAAAGTAGGTCTTTTGAAAGTTACCTCTTATACTCAGATAATAAAAGAAAAGGTAAAATAAAAACGCTGCGAATGCTTGTACATTGGTTTATTATTCCTTCGCTTCCATAATGATTTAGGACGATTGTCCATTATTTGTGATACTAATCATTCCGAACTTTTTGTGAACGTTCCCACCGAAAAATGGATTGGGAAAACTCCGTAGCTACTGTTGTAATTTTAATCATTTTTATTTTTCTTAATTTCCAAATTGAGCATTCCAACGAGCATAGAACGATTTTAATAGCTTCAAGAACTCTCGAGTTATACACTCAGGTCACATTTCTGAATAGCTCCCAAATTCAACACATGATCAGCTATAATTCGAGAACCAATAAAGCTATCGACCCCGCGATGGTCTCATTCGATTCAGCGTCCAAAAATTTATAGAATTTGATACCAAATTCACATTTTCTTGAAAAACCTTGAAAAATATGAATTTTCTCCCTTTCAAAACCCCCGAAAATGCCCTTAAAATTGAGCTAGCATTGTGGTTCGAGAATTGGGCCGTTTTGAGACCGAGATCGATTTTTAGTGAAAATATAAAAAATGTACCCCGTCCTCAACCAAGAATAAAAAATGTAGCTATTACAGTTTGGTCGGAAAAATGTTGACGGCGTACGGACAGAATTTTTTTTATTGGCTTTCGGATTCTACATGCCTTGAAACGTAAAACATCAATTTTTCAGAGAAAGGGTTAGAAAATTGTTTCCTCGGTCGACTACAATGGTTTATCATCGAATTATAAATCAAAATACGGCGAATCAATTAAAATATTTTTCATTCCTTTAACAACGGACCATTATTGACTTTTGTTGCTCTCGCTGAAATTCAAAACTTTTTTCACCTTAGCCGACTGAAGACACGGCTCGGCTAGAAGCGAGTACAATAGTACTCCCGCGGCCGATATTTGACACAGGTTGCTCGCGTCGACGACGAACATTATTTTCTGCATATCTTTGTAATAATGGTGCCAAAGAGGAGCCATGCAACCGCCCAGTTCGCAGATCGTTATGGCCTTCGCTCCCTGACAAGGTATCATCCTTTTGAGACTCATTCCCATCGTCGGACCCGAAGTCGTCGTGTTATCGACGGCCGTTTGGTCGATCAGCGTTTTCAGAAGGAGAGTCTTCCCTGTGCCAGGAGGTCCGACGCAAAGAATATCTGCGCTGTACCAACAAAACCCAACGCGTGTTTGTTTATCTTCGGAAAAAAATTATTCAACCGTCGGAATAAAAATTTTCATTCGTTCAGACGAGTTCGATCTTGAAAAGCGTACAATTCAACTCACGTGAAAGGCCTGTCCAATTCATCTGCCATCTTCTACAGCAATCGAGTATACGGTATTTAAATTTCAATCCAATTGTGCGGTACATTCGTATTTACCGAAGCAATCTCCATACCAAGAAAAAATATTATTTTTCCGTTATTCGAATAAAGATACCAATACGAGTCGAGTATCAAACTAGGTCTCACTTCTACAGCGCTAATCGCTATGGCAACTAGCTAAACAGCTTAGCTCCTTACTAGCTTAGCCTTACTATACCTTCTCATTCGAGTGATCAAAGTAATTCGCTCGTTTAGGGTGAAAGATGAAAATTGCTGATATGAAAATGCCCATAGATCCCGAGCTTTGCAATGAAATAACTTCGTAATTTTTCAGCATAACGAAAAAGGCAAACTATCAATCTTTTTTCAAGGATTGCTTCCTTTTTAGCGATTTTTTGCCGAACATACTAAGTAATGCAATTCGGCTCGTGAAAAAAAAAACAATTGAACTTTGACCAGAAAAAAATCTAAAAAAATAAAACCAACTTCAACATTAATTGCCAATAAAAAAAAAAATAAAAATAAAAATAAAAATAAAAAAGAACTCTGAAAAGGAAAAATACTAAACGTGTCCTAACTTCATAGCAACTTAATCACTAACTACACATTTTAAGGACTACTTTACAACTTGTGTTGACCTGACCGCTTCCTGATTGATCGGACCACCTTTCCTAATTATATAAAAAAATATCATTTCTCATTTCCCAAATATTTGAAGAATTTCCTTCCACCTCTGAATCGCCTCCAGATTGATCACTTATTGGAGTCAAAAATGAAAAAATCGGCATCACGTTTTTAACCGACTTCAAACAAGGAGGAGGTTACTATAGTCGTCTAGAGGGATTTTTTTTTTTTTTTTTTTTTTTTTTTTTTTTTTTTTTTTTTTTTTTTTTTTTTTTTTTTTTTTTTTCGGTATGTGTTGTCCACCGGCGTTCAGCTCCTGTACGTCCGATCGGGTTACTTTTTTTTTTGTTTGAAAGGGTTACTATCCAGGTAGGTCCCATAATTTTTTCAATTGAGTCCATCCTGTAGTTACGTCTCCAGACGCGGAGAAACGCCGGAAAACGTGATTTTCGCGAAAAAAGGAAGTTTTGACTTTGCAAGCTTATAACTTCTAGAATACTTGCTCGATTGTTTTGTTTCTGGTGTCATTTTGTTCATAATTTATCTGCCTACAAGGGCCTAGCTTCAATTTTTCGTTCGGCATTCTCATATGACGTGTAGAGAAGAAAGTGTAACAAAAAATGTGATGCCGATTTTCACTTTTTTGAGGTTTTTCGAGCACCGTTCCCAACCACGTCGAGAAAAAAAATATGAACACTATTGCACTTCAAAACACATAGATAGAGCTTTCTAACGATGGTAAAAAATCAAGTTTAGGTGGCATAATAAGGGAGCAATCAATGTTTTAATGGACCTGTGTTTGAGACCTCATAACTTCCAAACAAAAACTGTTTTTCCATCGTTTTTAAACTTAAATTGTTCAAATTTGAGTCTAGTTTACGTGATTCAAATTCGGTATTGATTGAACGAAAAGTAGATACTTTTTAGGCCGTATTTCTAAACAATTTGTTTCAAAATCACGTTTTTTGGACTATTTATGCTTGTAGAAAAAAAACTACGTTAGTCATAGCATTCTCGTTAAAAGATTTGAATTCAGCGTTAAATTTTCAATAAATAACATGGTTTTGAAGGCCAAATAACTCCATTTTAATGCACAAACGTTTGGCGAATTTCTGAAATTTGGTTCGGATTCTCTCATTCAGTGTGAATGCGGATACGCTTCAGGAAATCATCACTCTATTATCGTTAGAGAAGTAAAGAACGAGTGAATTGGTGCAATTCAGTAACCAGCAATGGTGTAGACAATTATTTGAGTTTTGTAAGGTGTATCAATGGGATCAAAGTATCCGGTATGTTGACCAAGAGACCCAAATCAGTGGGTGGATTATTCCAAACGTTCAAACTCACTCTCAATCAACATAATAACATTGAAAATAGTTAGGTAATCATTATACTTTAGAACTTCATTGTTCAACGGACTTATGAATCGAGTTTGGACGGTTAGTAGTAAGTGACAAGAACACAATAATGAAAGCTTGGGAAAATTTTGTAAAGAGAGCTGTCCATAATTGTAAGTCACTAAAAAGAGAAAAATAAAAAAAACTTTTTAAAAAAAAAATTAAACCGACTTCAAAATCTTTGTCTATAAAATACACTCTGAAAAGGAAAAAATAACAAAAATGTCCCAACTTCGCAGCAACTCATTCGCCAACTACACATTTTAAGGAATACTTTACTACTCGTATTGACCTGACCACTTCCTGATTGATTGGATCACCTTCCCTACTAATATAAAAATTACTATTTCTCATTTCCCAAATGATTAAAAGATTTTCCTTTCACCTCTGAATTGCCTCCAGATTGATCATCTTTTGGAGTCGGCGCCTCTCTGGCAAAATAACCGATGGTTACAAATAGATATGTATTTACGATAAATTAGTCGGTGCCAGGTAATAAGTCTGGGTCTGGACGTAAAGATTCTTAGAGAAATCTGAAATGGTTTTTAGGAAAAGGCGTGAATAGTCACCTTCAAGTCGATATTGTTAATAATCAGTTCTCATAAATTCTGATGTGCTCTGTTCAAGAATCGTGAAAACTCATGATATTTATATTCATACTACTGGTAATTCGGAACCTATTATAGGCTTCTCCAATACAATATAAGAGAGGCGCCGACTCCAAAAGATGATCAATCTGGAGGCAATTCAGAGGTGAAAGGAAAATCTTTTAATCATTTGGGAAATGAGAAATAGTAATTTTTATATTATTAGGGAAGGTGATCCAATCAATCAGGAAGTGGTCAGGTCAATACGAGTAGTAAAGTATTCCTTAAAATGTGTAGTTGGCGAATGAGTTGCTGCGAAGTTGGGACATTTTTGTTATTTTTTCCTTTTCAGAGTGTATTTTATAGACAAAGATTTTGAAGTCGGTTTAATTTTTTTTTTAAAAAGTTTTTTTTATTTTATTACATTTCCTTCTCTACACGCCACATCAGAATGCCGAACGAAAATCGGAGCTAGGCTCTCATAGGCGGATAAATGATAAACAAAATGACATAAAAAACAAAACAATCGAGCAATTTTTCTAGATGTTATAAGCTCGCAAAGTCGAAACATGCTGTTTTCGCGATAATCACGTTTTCCGGTATTTCTCCGGACCTGGGGACGTAACTAGTGAATGGACTCAATTGAAAAAAATTATGGGACCTACCTACTTCTTGAACAGAAACCCTTTCAAAAAAAAAAAAAATGTTTCAACAGGAGCTGAAAACCAGCGAACAACACATACCGAAAACAATTAAAAGAAAAAAAACCCGCGAGTCAACCATAGTAACCTTTTCCTTTTGAAGTTTGTTAAAAATACATTCAAAATCCGTTCCATGCATCGGAGAACGGAATTCCGGAATAATTTTACTTCCGTATCGACAAACTAAATGGAAGAAATTTCGTGATCGTCCGGAAAGTCGATTTCGAAACGGAGGTGAATTCGGAAGAAATTTTCATATTATTATATTCAGAAACACTTTCTGAACGGATTTTTCTCCAGTGTTGCTTTCAACGGTTATTGATTTAATGCAGCTTTACGGAACTGTTAAGGTTTGGAAATTGCACGTAAGAATATATTACTTGGGCAATTAAAGAGACAAATGATTCAACCTTCGTCATAATATTCAGTCCTTCGTATAATACGCTTCGAAGATGCGCAAACAAAAGCTATGCAAAATGGCTAGAACTTTTTGATGTAGTAATTTAAAACGAATGCAATAATCTACAATAAACATACCGTACTATAAAAATAATAAAAAAATAAAAAAAAATTGAATGCCAGCGAATATGCCCTCGGTTCCATTTCTCACGAGGTGAAATGATTCATAAGTGATTCCGGAGTAAAAGAAAATTATGGCATGTTTTTATTACGCATAATACACAACACGTTGTTTTCTCAATTGCTTTATCTTACATCTAACAGGTAATTTACATTTGACGAATGGAATTCAATTTGGATCGTTTCCTTTTCGCTGTCCAAACCCGAGTGTAGTCAAGGGCGAGGCTATTCTATCGACGTGGGGTTAACAATGGATGCCAAGGATTTTACAAGAATGTTATAACCGGGATGTGATTGTTTGCAGCTTGAACTATGAATTTCGGAGGTGCGAGTGGAAGCTGAGACGAGGAGCGGGCCGGTATTTGCGTCAGTAGTGCGATCGGCCCGTCCACTTCATTGGCCGCTTGAGATCGAACTGAAACGAATAAATCTCACTTGAAGCCATTGTAAGAATTGAAAAAAACCAGTGGTGTGCATAGATCACACAGTACTTCCATGTTTGAGTCGGTAACTGGTATAACCAATTATAAAATCGAGAAAATCGTACAAAGGCCGAAACGTGACCCTAGCGGTAAAGATCAGGCGTCATTCACTCGCCATTACAAATATTTAATACCTCTAGCGTCAAATGTATTGATTTTTGCACCCTGTAAAAAGCTCAACAGCAATAAACGGCGTAGGGCGGAAGTACAGTACGTGATCAAAACAAAACATGATCGTTGTTGGTCACATTTAAAGCAGAGACCTGAAAGTTACAAGAGCGCTAGAATAAAGTAACTGAAATCGCGTTTAACGAGGAAGTACTGCATGTGACCCCGATAATAAAAATCAAGCAAAATTCAACTGTCATAAAGAAAAATTTAAAGTCTAAAGTATATTCACTCTTGTGGTCTATAAAAATCTCTAATGCAAAAAAACGGCATAAGGCGGAAGTACTGTGTGTTATCCAAACTATACAAAACAAGTTCTGTGAACGCGGTCAGAGTTGGTCAAATATATAGCAAAGAGCCCCAAAAAGTACAGTAACTGAAAATGCGTTTTGCAAGGAAGTACTGCAGGTGACCCCAATAATAAAAAACAAGCAATATTCAGCTGTCATATAGAAAATTTAAAGTCTAATGTATATTCACTCTTGCGGTCTATTAAAATCTCAAAAGTTAAAAAATGGCATAAAGCGGAAGTACTGTGTGTTACCCAAACCATACAAAACAAGTTTTATGAACGACGTCAAAGTTGGTCATATTTATAGCAAAGAGACCCTAAAAGTACAATAACGCTTACTAAAATAACTGAAAATGGTTTTACGAGGAAGTACTGCAGGTGACCCCAATAGTAAAAATCAAGCAATATTAGGCTGTCATATAGGAAATTCAAAGTCTAATGTATATTCACTCTTGCGGTCTATTAAATCTCAAAAGTTAAAAAAAGGCATAATGCGGAAGTACTGTGTGTTATCCAAACGATGCAAAACAAGTTTTGTGAACGAGGTCAAAGTTGGTCATATTTAAAGCAAAGAGACCCAAAAAATACAATCAAAATAACTGAAAATGCGTTTTACGAGGAGGTACTGAATGTGACCCCAATAATAAAAATCAAGCGATATTCAACTGTCATATAGAAAAATTTTAAGTCCTCCAGCGTTCAAATATATTCATTTTTGTGGTCTATAAAAATCAAAATGTAGCAAATGTGCAAATAACGCGGATGTACTGCATGTGACCCATTTGATAAAAATCAGGCATCATTCAATCGCCAACCCCAACATTTTAAGACCTCAAACATTCAAATACATTGAGTTTTGCGGCCTGTAAAAATCAAAATACAAAACATGCACTTGTGAAATCGTGAAAAACGCTCATAACGTGGATGCATTGTATGTGACCCACTATACAAAAAATCTCGTGTTTTCTGCTTGCCATAACCGACATTTCAAGCCCTCAAACGTAGAAAAATATTGACTCTCATAGCCTGTAAAAATCGAAACAGAAAAACTTTGAACGCTTATATCTCGGAAGTACTGTGTGTAATTCAAAATCCGGAAAAACCTAATTTTGCACAATCACTGGGAAAACATTCCCTGAAAATTTCATGGGGTTTCATCCATTTTTCAGGGAGATATGGCGATTTATGTCAGTTTGTGACCACAGACAGACGGACAGACGGACACACAGACACACAGACACACAGACACACAGACACACAGACACTTGTTCAGAAAGTGTTTCTGAGTATAAATACTACTATGAAAATATCTTCCATCAGGACCTCGGTTCCGAATTCGACTTTTCAGACGATCTCAATACTTCCATTTACTACGTAAACATGGAAGTAAAAAAAAATATATTGAATGTAATAAACGCTGCAAATGATTGTACAGTGGTTTATTATTTTTAGCTTCAATAATGATTCAAGAAACTATCCATTTGTGATATTAATTATTCAGAACATTTGTGAACGTTACTGCAGAAAAACAGATTGGTAACTAAGGGGAAAACTTGGTAGCAACTATTGTAATTTTGATCAATTTTATTTTTCTTAATTTCCTAATTAAAAACTAATTTTTTTGCCAAACGGTACAGCTGGAGAGAGTGTTTGACGACCATTCCAATGAGTATAGAACGATTTTTATAGCTCCAAGAACTCTCGAGTTATACCCTCATGCCAAATTTCTGAAAATCTCCCTAATTCAACACAAAAGCTGCGATAACTCGAGAACCAATAAAGCTATCGACCCCGCGATGGTCTCATTCGATTCAGCGTCCAAAAAGCTATAGAAATTGATACCAGTTGAAAAACGTTTGAAAATACGAATTTTCTCCACCTCAATACAAAAATACCCTTAAAATTGAGCTAGCAATGTGGTTCAAGAATTGAGCCGTTGTCAAACCAAAATTGATTTTTGGTGAAAATGTCAAAAATTTAGCTTTTATAGTTTCGTCGGAGAAACGTTGACGGCGGACGACGTAAAGAGTAGGGTAGTCCATTTTTTTTTGTTTGATTATCGAATGTTCTATGCCTTGAAACGCAAAATATAAAATTTTGAGGGGCGTTAAAAAAATCTTTTTTGGGCGATTACAACGATTTATTATTGAATACTTAATAAGCCAATATTATTAGAGCGTTTCTGTCATTTAAAACTGTAGATATGAGTAAGTTAAATGAAAATGAAAGATATTAAAGGTAACCAAGTTACCAATCTGTTGTTACGTTCACAATGTTCAGAAAAGTTATTGGTGAGTTTTAGTGCATTTTGTGGTTTTTTGAAAACTTCAACGTTGGAGTTTTGGTTGATTTGTAAAATCATGTGTCTCTAATGATCACAACAATACGCCATACTAGAGAGAACCATAAGAAACGTATGATTTAACGAAGAAGTCAAATTTCCTACGTTTAAGTTTTCGAAAAACAAGAAATGCACTAGAACTTTCAATTATTTTATTGACAAGGACAGAACGACAACTGAATTCTTTAAACGAAAAACGGTGCAAACGATTGTACAGTGGTTTATTATTATTTTGCTTCAATTTCACTGTTATTATGATTTATTATCAATCTTGATTTATTAATCAAGATTGATTCAATGATTTATTATCAATCTTGATAACTTATTGATCGATGATTTATTATCAATTATGATTTAGGATGCCGTCAATTTGTAAAAGTAACTGTTCCGAACATTGGTGAACGTTCCCACGAAAAAACGGATCGATAACTATGAGGGAAAACTCCTTAGCAATTATTATGGCGATGAATCGGTTCCGTTTCGAGTTCACCTTCATCTTTCTTTCTCTCTGTTCACATTCTGTGGACAAAACTCTGTCGAGACAATTGTGGAACACTTCAATTTACAGAATTGACCGTTTTTATTTTCATTTTACCTACCACCTTGTTGAAATCAGGGTCGCGCGTTCTCAGGTAATAGTAGTCTCGGATCTCTCTGCTGTTTCTCTCCATAATCCGCGGATAGTTTGGAAAATACATCATTTTCTTCCCCACCGTGAACTGGAATGTTGAAAAAAATTTTAATTCGACTTATAGCGCTGGTAATATGCAAAAATATGCGATAATTTACCTAATCTAATATTTTCAAGCCGATAACTATAATCTATTTGATTAAATTTTCTTTTCATTTCGTATGCGGCACGAGTAGAAAAACGAGAAAAATTTCATTGGGTAGTAGGCAATACGCTTTGAACGTAATAGTTACTTTAATGTGAGTAATAAATTTTAAATAAATTTTTTCCGTTCTTGAATACTTTCTGTTCCAGAGTTAAAAATAGTTTAAATCTGTTTATTTGCCGATAATAGGCGTCTATTGACAGTGAAATGAGCGACCAAAAAATCGTTGACCATTAATACACGAACTTTTTCGATGTAAATTTCATCCTTGGAAAAATCATTAATCGCCGAGAAATTTCAATTAAATTGAATATTTTCAATTTAAAAACACGAGAAGATATAAAAGTTAAGCAATGTTGGTTTCACTTACTCCAGCGCAATTCTGTCCATCGGTCGCATGCGAAAATATCGCGTATGAATTTACTTGTACAAATAAGTTTATAAATGGATAATTCATATTCATTTTACTCACCCGACTATCCAGCTGTTTTAGGGGGAACAGAAATAAAATGAATTAGTCTGCGTTTGAACAGAATAGTTGATAAAATTCATATACTCGTCATTTTAATAGATAAATTATCTCGCGATTTCGTTCGATGAAAATGGAATATCGCACTTACTTTGCACATCTGGGGTAGAGATAGCGTGAAAGAGAACGACATGAATTAACCAGCGAAAATTTCTTTACATTTGAGAAATTAATATTTACAATTAACAACGTACGATTGTCAAAAAATTAACTTCAAATGAGCGAACGTGAATTTTCAGAAAAATAATTATTTAAACAAGTAATGAACGAAAAATGTTCCGAAAATAATTTTTCTGGCACGACATAACACACGGACGCAATGTATATAGTTGTATGTATGTAGTTTTGACTATACCATTTTCATTTTTCTACAGAATGAGGAAAAATAGTTGTTGTTTCGTAAGCGGCAGAGAGCCACAAGGTGGATACAGTATTAAATAATGGCAAGTGTAAAAATATAAATTTTACATTTTAATATCAATTTTATTTATAAAAAATATTATAATCAAATGAAAAAATTAATTTATACTCGTACTAGAAAAGTTGAAGTTTTACATTTTAATACCTATTAATTTTATCTATAAAAAAAGTATAACCAAATAAAATTTGTCCTTCTAATTGAAATGTTATATTTTAAGATAAATTCTTGTATTAAATATATTATTAAATATGGTATAAAAATATTTTATATATTATTAAAAAATATTAATAAGTAAGTATTATAAAAAATATATTATAAAAAAATTATTACCAAGTAAAAAATAAAATTGGTTCTAAAAAAAATTGAAATTATACATTTTAATATAAATTTTTACACTTGCCATTTCTTATCGGTATGTTGGCGGTTGCAATACGAGTGGTTGGTGGCTTACGATTTTTTCGGGACCGGTGGATACAGTGTGAAAACTTTGAGGCTATTTTTTAGTGCATTTCTGGGCACTGAAGTGATAAGCGACGATCAACTAGATAGATACCTACGCCTTTTCAAAGCGAATCCAACAATCAACTCAAAATCGCAAAAAAGAAAGAAAAAAAGCATTTTTACGACATTGCTTTTTAGGGAACGTAACATAGGCGTTTTATTCAACGCAATTTATAGAATTGCTTACCAGCTTTTCAATGATGAGTTGTTCAGTGATGGAGCAGCGTTGAAAATAAATTTTCGTTCGTTATAGACAGATAAAAACAGATTTAATAATTAAATTGATTATAGATGGTAAAAGTTCCCTTATTTTAATTGTTTGTTGGATTTTGATTGGAATTTGCCGATATGTTCTGACACCCATCAGAGAAAAATTCAAGTAAATTATGTATAAATAAGCGTAATTCTCTTAATAAACGGTTATCAGCTTGTTTACTTACTGCAGATCCTAGGTTTGACTGAAAATGGAGAGTTATTTCATTAGTGGACACACAGTAACGCACATTTTATCGTTAATATCATTCGTACTTTAGAATAGACAGTGCAGATGCGTGTTAGCGTATAAAATCTGATCAAATGTGGATAGATGAAACAGCAATTCTGCAAAGATTTTACCACTTAAATGATAGTTAATTGATTTTTTCATTTTTGCGTAGTAAATGAATTTGGAATTAATATTCACAGTACTATATATAGTTTCAGTTTGAAGAAACACCCTTTTATGAGTTTCTTGATTTTTTATAATCGTATCAAATATGAAAGTAATGTGTGTTCTATGCGCTCTGCTGGTTCGACCGAATTCAACGAAAGTTAGCGATAAATTGATGCCAAGTTATTTGGAAAAGATGATTTTCAACACGATCGATCACAACGAAACAATCGTGTCGCACTTTGTTTTCAAAATTCGAAAGAGAAAAATTTTTTTTTTCAAAAATGAGCCATTGATTTATTAAATTAGATAAATTCATCATAGAAAGTGTCCGTAATTGGTTTTCACCTTACTATGATATAGATATCAAGTTGTAAATTTAATCAACAATATTATTCCTTCAGCTTTATCGAGAAATGCTGCGCTCCATAGCTGCAACATTGCGCATAAATTTGTACAGTTTTGTTTCAACGGCTGTTTTGCATATTCGCTTTTTGGAGCGGCGAAAGAAGCCCGCTTCTGCGATTGTGAGGATCGCAATGTTTCGAGTCATTTGCATTTCCAAGAATAGCTCGAAAACGTTTATTCGACAAATGTTTACTGTCCCAAGATAGAATTAATGATTCGGAAAGAGCAGGTATAAGTATTACGGAAGTAATTTATTTAATCAGAATTTTTCGTTTTTACATTTGGTTTCGAATTTACTATTTGTTCAGCTGAGGAAATTAAAAAAAATTGTGTTCGGTTTTCAAACGTGAAATTTAGGGAAGGAAATAAAAATGCTATTCGAACCGTTCCAAAAAAATTGGCAGCATGTAATGGGATGTGTATATCGAATACTTTCCGTATTTATGGCAGTGAACTTCTGTTGATGTATAAGTGCGAATGAACGATGAGAAAAGTTGCGAAACTCACCGCTCGTTTCTGTAAGCGGTGGGATTGGAAATAGTCCTCCTTTGGGTAACCAGCTGAAAAATAGCAATGAATGTTACAGAAATATTTCGAGTAGGTGAAAAATTTCAAAAAAAGCTGAAAAGCTTAAAAAAAGCTGAAAAGCTCAAAAACTTCAAAAAAAAAAAGCTGAAAAGCTTCCCTAGCTAGTGAAAAACTTCAACTGTTTCTTGATCGAGTTATCCTCTACAATGAATGAATATTTTAATTTCAACTCTAGAATAAAATAATTACTTGCTTAGCAAAAACCGATTTGCTGTTCGTATTCGTAACATTTTGTATTATTGATATTCTTTCAATGAATAAAATAAAAAGGTATTTTGCGAAAATATCTTTCTCGCCCTCTCTCTTAGCTAATAATAGGCAAAACTTTGTTCGCCAATACGGTGACTCCTAAAGCGATCATTTTTCCCAAATTCCCTAGAAATTGTTGAAACTGCCATTTTCTTACATTAGTTTTTAAATTAAACTGAACGAGAAATTACCTTGTTCAACTAGATGGTAGTCTTATGAATTTTTTAAAATTTATAGTATATTTATTTTTGACAATTTTCAGTTTCAAATAAATTTTATATTTTATTTTACATTTTTTTACAATAAAAATGTCACAATTTTAATATATACGTTGGAAATTTTTGTATGACCAATCAAATAGTACACTAATTCACCAAGATCAACATTATTAAAATAAATACAGTACCTACTAATGAACCTGAAATTTTTTAGTGATTTTAGAGGAACGAGCAAAACAAATAAATATTAGAACACTAAATTTGCGTAGAGATTCGTGTGGAATTATTAGTATAAGCTGAAATAAAAGTATAATTCTTGAGAGGGAAAATTTTGGCCTTTATTCTTAATTTTTAGATTCCTCCAGGACGAACGCTTTCACCCTTTCGGGCATCTTCATGGCTGCATAGGTTTCTAAATTCTTTCGATGTACAAAAAAAATGAATCCACTCGAACATTTCGATGAATGTGCTTTTATTTCGTTATCAGAGGAATTGAAATGTTGACTATTTCCGAAAAAGTTCACACGATGCCTTATTAAAGTTCTTCCTTGTCTGAACTCTGAAGCCTTTGTAATAAATCCCTTATGAACGGGGAACTTATTGATGAGAATCGGAAGCCGTTGAAACGGATAAGCAACGATTACTCAGTTTACGGAAAATAAGGAAAAAATCCGCTCTCTTCTTATGATCATGTCGTAAGTTTTCATCAGCGGTCACACGAGAATTCATAAGGCAACGTTCACTTTTCTCAAAGAACGCAAACTTGCCGAGTCCATTAGGTGAACTTGGCCGAAGTTGATGCTGAGAAAGGGGGCAGATGGTTGTAGATTCAACTAAAACTGAGCTGAACTCCAAGCATTGTGCAAGTGTGAGCGCCCTGGAACGGAGTTGCTGGTAAAGCGCTGTAATTATCAATTACCGTCAAGCGAAACGCTTAACCCAATCGCGAATCTGCGTGGAACAGCCGGGCGATGAGAGGAACGGTTTTGGTAGTCAGCTACCCAAGCTCGAGCATGTGGATTTTCAACAATGCAATAGGTACGCGTGCAGAGTCGATATTCGACTCCAGAAGGCCTTTTTCCTTAGGTTGAATAAGACGTAAGAAATTTTCATGGTAAATTTTCGATCGATGCCTTGTAGGAAATATTGCCACCAATGAAGTGGATACATTTTACTTTTTCGCCCCATTTTTACTCCCATCTTTACTTAGTGGACGGAATTTGATCTTCAGAAAATTCGAATTTGGACGGTGGTGAATCTGGAGGAATTTCCGTGGAGCTAACCTCAAGAACATTTTCTGTACAAGTGTCTGTGTGTCCGTCTGTCTGCGTCTCTGCGTTAAAATACGAATCGAATCGTCAAACGCCCCTGAAAAACGCTGCAAATGATTGTACAGTGGTTTATTATTCCTTCGCTTCAATAATGATGAAGGCTACCCATTTGTGATAGTAATTATTCCGACCATGTGTGAACGTTCCAACCGAAAAACAGATACTATTGTAATTTTAACCATTTCTATTTTTCTTAATTTTCTATTTAAAAGCTATATTTTTTGCCCTACCGTACAGCCGGAGAGTATGTTTGACGAACATTCCAATGTGTATAGAACGATTTTAAAAGCTCCAAGAACTCTCGAGTTGTACCGTTGTCCAAATTTCTGTAAATCTCTCAAATTCAACACAAAAGCTGCGATAACTTGAGAACCAATAAAGCTATCGACCCCGCGATGGTCTCATTCGATTCAGCGTCCAAAAAGATTGTTAACAATAGTGGGAACTCCCTAGTGACTATTGTAATTTTAATCATTTTTCTTTTTCTTAATTTTCAAAGTAAAAGCTGAATTTTTCCCCTTACGGAATAGTTGAAGTGTTCGACTTGCAATCCAACGAGTGTAGAACGATTTTAATAGCTCCCAGAACTCTCGAGTTATACCCTCATGCCAGATTTCTGAAAATCTCTCAATTTCAACACAAAAGTCGCGATAACTCGAAAAGCTATCGACCCCGCGCTGGTCTCATTCGAAACATCTATAGAAATGTGCGAAAATTAAAATTATTAAAATTAAAATAGTTGCTTCGGAGTTTTCCCTTATAGTAACCATCTGTTTTTCGGTGGAAACGTTCACAAATGTTAGGAATAATTAAAATCACAAATGGATAGTCTTCTTAAAAATCATTATTGAAGCGAAATAATAATAAACCACTGTGCAATCATTTGCAGCGTTTTTATCTTTGGCTCACACACTGTACTTCCATGTTATGACATTTGTGGGTATGTTCTAATGGTTGTAATCTATGCTAACCAGTGGTTTATTTATTTATTTTTCTTATGAATTTATACACCCAAAAATTATAGTTTTTTTTTCTTTTTTTCCACCTCAATTAATAGAAGCTACGTATCCGAACTCGTTTTATATCGTCCCCTTTCGGAGGATTTTCCTCGAAAATTGAATGAAATTCGCCGATTTAAAAATTGCATCTCAAATTGTTTCACAAAAAAAAAAAAAAAATTGAATTTGGAACGGAGGTAAAATTCTCTATTCTTTTCGGGAATTTCGTGTTTAACGGTGGTTTAAATATACCTCGGATTTCAACTGTCCCACCAACGCTATTTACACTCTTCATTAGCTTCGATGTTCAGGTGTGCGTAATCGAGAGACCTTAATGCGAATTTATAGTCGTACAAGGTAAATGGGGCAGAATACGGACCGAACTGCCCCAAACGCGTAACAAGTTGGGATGAACTCGGAAGTTTATGTCTTGCTCGCAGGATACATTTCTAGCGATTCCGACGTCCGAAATTCCTGTCCCTCTGGCTTAGGGGATTTGGAAAAACGATCTTCGACCTCCGCTACATATTTTAGCAGCGCGAGTCTGAATCATTTTAATTATAAACCGAAAGGAGGTTTCGCAGAATTCGATTACCGTTGCATTGCTAATTGGATTTCTGATCTTTCTTCTTCTTCTCCGCCGAATAGATATAAAACTGCTCCACGAGGATGAGGAGTTTTACGATCTATTGAAGGAGAAAATTGTCGGTTTTTCTATATTGAATCGTATTGAAAAATCTGAGTATGTAAAAAGTCGTGAGAAAATTCGCTTTTCGGGAATCGGAGGATTTGTCGCCGATGTTTTTTTTCTTATGCAGTTAAAAGTTTTTTTTTGTTGGCATTATTTTTTTTGACTTATCAATTTTTTTTATCTGACTGTTTTTTTTTTTTTTTTTTTTTTGTAATAACTGTAATAACTGTAATGACTGTTTTTTTTTCTTTTGTAATTTTTTTCTTTTCGGTGAAGCTAATGATTTGTGAAGTTGGTGGTTGATAATTTTCTTCAAACTTTTTTGAATGCTGATTTTGTTTTAATTTATTGATAGGAAAGTCGATTGAGGATGAAAATCGGCGAAGTTTAAAATTCAACTACTCGAAAAATAGTGAACTTGATAAAACCTTTATACTCAAATGGCTTTAATTTTGAATGGCGAACTATACAGTTTATTATCTATGCAGACTATATTTCCACGTAGATGATATTATTGCTCGATTAATTGGTGAATTATTCAAGTATGGCAGTATAGAATGGAACGTTCTATAGAATGGTTCTTATTCGAACTTACCATTTAACAAATTCTTAACTGGCGCGTTCAAAATAAAACGGCAATAAAAATGTAAACGAAAATCCCTTCGCAGGAGGCGGACGCGAATGAAGCTTCTCGCAAGCTAACGAAAAACCTCTCGCAAGGCGATCCAAAGACGTACGAGTTGGTGAAATTAATTTTTGAATAAATCATAAGTAGAAATTTCCATTTGTGCATAGTGAAGGAAATGTGTTTCACCCCTGGCAAAGTGTTTTATAGAGAATATTACGGAAACACGCTGTATAATTAATTTATATTTTTTTCTTTTTTTATTTTTTATTTATTTTTATTTTCTGAAGATGTATAAACTCACATTGAAGTTGCCAAATAAATTGGCTCAGATTGTTGCAATCATGAGGAGCTATTTATAATCACTTTAATGTGTGTCTAAGGTTTTGAAAAAATTTGCTGTGATAAATCATACAGTGCAAAAAATATGTATTGAAAGAAAATATAAAAAATGTCCCTGTACCAAACCAATTTTACTACAGACGGTCCAGCAGTTTTTGTCGAAATATTTTAATTTTCAATTTTGTTGCAACTGTATTGATGAAAATTTCTTATTCTACGTTATCTCAACAACTTAGGTTCCGCGGATAAGAATAGCTCATTGGAAAGAGCTGAAAACAACCGCAATCAAACGCGTTGCAAGGTAAACGGTTTTGCATTCCATTACCGAGGGAAAAGATTAGTAGCAACGAAGTTAATAAAGTCAAACCAGGCTTGTAACCGGTTTAAACTTCCATTCAAGTCGCAATCTAACTTTTCGACGGAGGGAAACCGGAAATTCGACGTGAGGTTATTTTTCTAATTGAACGTGGATTTTCTTATTTGGCGCGGTTGACTTTAATAATGACGGCAGTGAAATAGGAACTTTTTGATCTATAGTTCTCGAATATTTGACAATAAAAATTTTGCTTACTTCAGGAAACATCTTCTTTTTTTTTTTTTTTTTTTGTTTAATAGGTCCTGTATGTAGCTTCACAAGGCAGGGATTGTCATGAATAGGAAATTTCCAGGAAAATAGGGGACTAGATTCAAACGCAGGGGTGACTAGATTAAACTCTCCCCTTTCTAGTCACCCCTGCATTTGATTCTAGTCCCCTATTTATTTTAATTCACTAAACTCTAGGTTCAAAAAGCGGACGTGTTTGAAATTTCCTGTTCATGACAATCCCAGCCTTGTGAAGCAACTTACAGGACCTATTAAAAATAAAAAATTAAAAAATAAAAAATAAATCGATTAAAAAAAAAATTATGAAAAATATGTTTGTCGAAGAGGCCTTGAATAGCGAAAGCGCCATACAATTCAAAATGAGATAACGTCGCTGACCACATCTCAACCTCAAATCAGATATGCGACAAATCAAAACGTAAAATAATTGTGCTCACTCTCTACGACTATAATCCGTTTGAATTAACGATGAATTTGTGTTGGTCGTGGAACTTAGTGCAGTAATTATTTCAAGTGTTTTGAAAATGTCATCGCGGCAATTCTGTTTTCTATGCTCATATACAAAGCATCACGAAGAGACAAGAGATTCTTTTCGAGTTTCTGGACAAAGAGCTTTTCAAAAGCATTTCCGAGAGAGACGATTTTCATCCATGGTTTCAAAGTGTCGAGAGGCTTTTTATCACGGAACAGATTTCCGTTTCAGCCAGGCGTTTTCTGCCCGTGTGTCGGAAGCTTTGAAAAGACCGGAATGCGGACCAATAGGAAAACTTAGCGCGTCCAACTTTCAAATTAGCATTATACCTATCACTACGTCGTTACCAATATTCTCAAAAACTGAACTCGCCTCGTCGACCGACGTGAGCAGAATGTTCACCGTTATGTGCGCGGAATCTATCATTATTTGTGTGTTGTGAACGTGTCCTGCTTTTGAATCGATGGCTACCAACGATGAACATTTTCTATTGACAACGCAAGGTTATACGGGAATTTTCTTGGTCTGCGCATTGTTCGATTTTCGCGCGCGGTATTTGATATTTGAGAAGAAAAAAAGCCATTCAAATGTTCGAAGATAACTTGTTGATTCGGTTAAGTCCGGTAAAACGTGCCCTGGGGGAGTGTACAAGATGGAAAAGTGTAAAAGTAAGCTCTTATCCGGATGAAAGGTCGTACTGGTATTCCAAAGAATATAATTTCGTATCGGAGCTCAGGACAACGCGGGGAAACATTTTTCAGCCGTGGCATCATCAATTTATCACCAGTATCGCTTCATTAATAATTTTAAAATGGGATAAAATTGTAAAGCCATTCTACAAAGATGGGTAAATTCGGAAATTGGTTCATATTCACAGAAATACTTTCTGAACAACCGTCTGTGCTCGAAAACTGACAATATTCGTCATCTCAGTGAAAAATGAAGGAAATTTAATGAAATGCTCAAAAAAGTTTTCCCAGTGAGCGTGCAAAATTAGCCGTTTTCGGTTAACACGCAGTACTTCCAAGATAATCGTTCAAAGTTTTTTCTGTTTTGATTTTTACAGTCTATTCGAGTGAATATTTTTTGTCGAGTCAATATTTTTTGTCGAGTCAATATTTTTTGTCAAGTCAATATATTATTGAATAGTTGATATATTAAAATGTTCTTAAAGGCGAGAAGATGACGCTTGATTTTTTATGTGTTTGGTCACACGACATACTTCCACGGTACGAACTTTTCCCGCTATTACTTGCACGTATTTTGTAATTCGATTTTTACAGGCCGCAAAAATCTCTATATTTGAACGCTCAAGGTCTTTAAATTTTTAGGGAGAGCGATTTAATGACGACTGATTTTTATCGCCCGAGTCACACACCGTATTTCCACTTTATTTACATATTGATATCTCAAACTGGAAATACCGTCTGATCGGATAATTTGGAAACGCAAACGTAATAATTGCTTTTCTCTCCCGTAAATCAAAATGAAGTAACATGAAATTTTGTTTTTCCTCATGGTACCTACTCTTCGTTTAGTCCTCTTTGTCATAATTTTATTCTTCTCTGTCAAATTAATTAGATTTCGTTAATCTAAATTTTAGCTATCGTAAAATGCGATTTTTTTACGATAAGCCCATCACTGAAACGTTAAAAACGGGAACTATTAATTATTATCTATCATGTTTTGGATCGGACGAAAAAGAACTCCATTCGACGCTTTAGGGACAATGCAGTTTCTCTGATGAGGGCACGAATAAATCATCTCGGTTCGAAATACGACATTGTTACGTTAGAAAATGACTTTAGCTGCTCGCAATAATTACGCTTAGCGCCTATCACTGTCGCGAGTAATTAGTTACTTTCCAAGGCATTCATGGCTGAGCTAAGTTGAGTGTAACGGAACAACATTATTTCTCTTTAATGCGAATCGGCTGAAAACAAAAACGTTTCCTCGTATAGATTCATTTTCCAGTCGCCAGAATTTCGAATTATATCGATTTCGAAGTAACACAAAAACCGAATTGAACCGAAGATACCGAAATTGTCAAGAATTCACCTTCTTCCACGAAAATTTCACGTAATTTTCGAACAGCTAATTTTTCTTATTATTTTCTCCGGTCGAAATAATTAAAAATACGCGATTTTATTTAGGCCATGTCTTCCGTCCGTTTAATCACCCGACCAGCAATCTATTAAGGATTTTCACATGTCGCGATTCAAAGGCTGATTGGTCGGAATGGACACGGCCGTTCGCTACCATAAATCTTCATAGGCAAGCCAACTCACAAACGACACAGCTCAGCTTTCAATCCGTACACTCTACGAATGCCTAATTGTAAAGAGCTGGATTGAACCGAAACGTTGATTAGTCGGGACGAGCGAAGTTGTCAACATGGGACGCGCTTTGACTATATCGCCGAAACACGGAGGGAAAAATATTTTTAAAACGCTGCTAATCAATGAGCACCGGTCTATAAGTCCGCTTTATTATTTTGAAAAGTAGTCTCGAGCTCAAAGTACGGATTAATTGGTTCTTTTTCGCCCCCCCCCCCCAAATTACTTTAAAAAAATGTCAAACAATTTATTTTGATGGAAAATAACGTTCGCAGTCGTTTTTTCATCGGAATAAATAAAATTCATTCATATAAAATAAATAATAATTATATAGGATATATATAGGATATATATAGGGTATATAATATTATATCCTGTATAAATATATAGGTATATATATTATATACCTATATATATATAGGATATAGGATAGATAGGATATAAAACACGAAAAAATTGAACTATATATACCTATAGGTTTTAGCTCTAAAAAAGCATAAAAAACGTGTGTCTTGAAAAATCAATTTTTCATTATTCTATCAGTGAAAAACTAAGAGATCACATTATTCCGATGAAAAAACGACTGAGAACATTATTTTTCATCGAAATACATCGTTTGCCATTTTTTAAGGGTGATTTGCGGGGGTGGTGAGAAACGAAAAGAACCGATCAATTATTTATATGAATCAATGAAATTTCAGTAAGACTGATTTGCCAAACAAAACTGTCTCATATGAGAGAGCTGAGGTGGAAATGTATGAAATAACAAGTAGAACCTTTAGTTCGATCGGATTAATACTTTTAAAAGTCCTATATTATATTTCACTACGTACCTACAGTTTCTATTGTTCTTCCCACGTCGACAAGCTGACCGTTCGGGTTTTATTTCGAAGAAACTTTTACCCTCGAAATAAAATCGAGACCGAACCGAGGTTTCAATTTTGCAACAATACAGCAGCGAAATCAGTTTAAAGTTTTAACATATTTTTGGATATTTTTCGAGCAAAAAGCACGTTTACTCGAACCGGAGTATTGGCAGGCAAACATATCATCAGTTAGTAAATTATATTATAGTTTGTGTAAAAAACGATAATTATGTTATTTTCCTCGTCATCGCATTTCTCGATGTCCGGGGGTTCTGAGGGGGAGAAAAACCAGGCGCCACGTCGCCCTGAAGATGCCCGAATGGGCGAAAGTGCTCGGCCAGGCAATGAAGAACTGGAGAATGAGTCGCCTAGTTTTTCTCAAGAAATGCGGCGAGAAGGAAAAGAAGAATTTGTATTTTTTGTTGTACGTTGTTTTAAAAATTACATCGGGAAAATGACGGCCCTCATTAGTAATTCTTTGATTTAGCCCACTCTTGAAGTTTCGCTCGACTTTTTCGAACGTATCAACGGGAATTTCGGTGATCGACAGAGACATTTTTTCTTCTAAAATTTGACAAAACGGACCTTGGGGATGCAATTTTGGAATAATTACCATCACAAACGGATAGTCTTCTTAAGGCTAATGTGGACAAGTGTGCGAGTGAGAGGGAAGAGCTCAAAGTATTTTCACTTTTTCTCGGCAACCAAAAGGAATAAATTTTTTTAAAAAATGGAAGGTTGCTCCCGACGGTCAACCAAGACAAGGCATCATAACAAATTATTTTTTAAATTTTGAACTTTCAAATTTTTTTTGAAAATTATTTTTAAATATTAAACAGTTTATATTTTGAAAAATCGGGTACAGCCCATGTGTGGGATATTATAGGGAATCGAAAAATTCAAGAATTTAAAAGATCGGATGAAAAATAGAGGCCTAAGACGAAATCATTGAAGCGAAGGAATAATAAACCCCTGTACAATCATTTTGCAGCTTTTTTTCAGATCTCTCAATTTTTTTTCCGTGTTTATATAGAATTCTTCACTGTCCCCAACAATTAATTATATGTTTTCGAGAATATATTTATGGCAATAGATTTTAACGTTAGGGCCACATTCTGCATTATCCAAATATTGTTTGCATTCAGAATGTTTACATGCTGATTCGTGCATTTTTCTGTTTTTTTGGTCACCTAACTAGTTTTACTTAATCAGATGTAGTGTCCTAATGTTATACGGCCTTTGAACGTCTTTCTCGATTTTATGAATGTTTATACCCGTTACAGAATTAAAAATGGAAGTACTGTGTGAACTATGCACTCCACTGGTTTAGGTTAATTTTAACCGAGGAAGTTCACATGTCAATTTGAGTCTGTGAGAACTGTCAAGCTATGCGGGTCCAATCTACACGTCGATATTACACAAAGGGCTACTAAGAGCCGTGATGTCCGTCCAATCATCCCAATGCAAACCCACAATTATTTGCATGTCCGTTGACCTTTGCTGAAGAGCTGAGATATCTGGTCTTATGTCGGAGATACTTCACTCGTTTCATTCCTCCCGTGCAACAGTTTAATTTAGCCTGAACGGAAATCAAATCTTTCAGGTGGAATGCTTTAAATAAATTATTCACTCACCAGTAATTTATAAGTAGTTATAATTAATGTAGTTGTTACGTCATTTTCTGTCAAAGTTACCGATGTGTTTTTATCTGGAAACGCTCACAAATGTTCGGAATAGTTAATATCACAAATCGTAGGTATTTTTACATCATTATTTGAAGCAAATAAAGGGATAGTTAAAAGCTGTACAATATTTTGCAGCGTATTTAATTGGATATTTGGATTCCTCATGCCTTGAAACGTATGTGGCATCACATGCTGTGAATGCACAAACAACTTCAGTGGTTAACAACTGGCAAACTCATATGTGATGTCTGTGGCAACGGATTGTGTACGACAAAAAAAACTAGAATTTCGTCGTTCCTTCGTTTCACGCCGTTCGTGTCTTCTTAATTTCGCGTTTCTTCCAAGTCAACATTTTATTAATACTTCTGTCACCAAATCAAAATAAAAAATAGTTAGAAGGAAAAAGCTTTCACATACAACCCCCTTTTACACGTAAAACATCAAATTTTGGGGATTATATCTTTTTTTTTTTAATTAATTTTTAATTAATTTTTTTTTAGCGATTACAATGGTTTTATATTGAATAATAAACCAAAATGACACCGTGTTGTGTTTCCAAATGACATTTAGCCTATCACAAGTCCTTCCCGTGCTCGATTTGTCCTCATAATGAATTGAGTCGCGATCATTGTTTTCGCTCTTTGTCTCATCCTTAGCTATTTCCTTCTCGTCTCAGATCGAGGTTCACGAGCGTCTGCTGAGCTGATCTTTCCTGAATTCGAGACACCGAGCTAAAAGTGATACCCGAGAATTTGGCGAAAGCGAGCCTCTTCTATTTCCTGTTTCCGCCAATCAACGCGAGACACATCCAATTTCTATCAGTTGTAAGTGGGCGGGCGTTGAGTTGTGTTTTCGAATAAGTTTTTTTTTTCTGTTTAACCAATTTATCCGACGTTGAACTTGTGTTTCCGCGTTTTACCTCCATTCCGACTAGTGGAGAGTGGCGCGGTAAATGAGACTCCAATTTTTACTCTCACGTTTACGAAGCAAATGGAAGTAATTATCCGTTACGCCGGATTCGGAGTGAAGGTGAGTTTGGTGAAAAATTCCATCGCTTCATTTTTTGAGAAAATTTCCCTCGGCCTCAAAAATAAAGTAATACGCGTTTTGAATTTGCAATTAATTTTTTAAATCTATTTTTCAATAAATTCATTATCCAATTAAATAATTAAATTTATTTTTCAATTAATTTATTTACTAATTTAACTTATTTTTGTTATCTTTCTAACTTTTTTCTGCGAACAAGAGCATTAGTTATTGATAATAAGGGTGTACTAGGTGACAATAAGGGTATAATATCGGTGTCTACAATTATCCAAGTCAAAAGAGATTTTTCGAACTAGCAATATATTTGTGTCTACAGTTATCCGTGTCATAAGAGGCAACATACGGCTAAATATGGCGCAAAGGAAAATCCTTGAAGAAATCTATCCAATTTGGCAAAATGTTCAGAAAGCTTTTCTCAGCGGAGGTGCAAAATCATGGATTTCAATAATATCATGGGACGTCTTTATTCGTAATTTATATCTTCTGGGAAATTCTCGTAAAATTCGAAAGAACTATCTAACTAACAGAACTAACGTTCTAAAGAATACATCTTATAAATTGTAATTCCACTTAATTTGTTTCCATTGCCATAACTTACAATGGTAACCAATTAAACGAAATATGTTTAGAAATTTATAAAAGTGGCTAAAATGTTACCGTATACTTGTCGACCATTATTATATACTTTTGGTTTATTATTCAATAATAAACCATTGTAATCGCCCAAGAAAAAAAATTTTATAACCCCCCCTCAAAATTTGATGTTTTACGTTTCAAGGCATGTAGAATCCGAATATCCAATAAAAAAAATTCTGTCTGTCCGCCGTACGCCGTACGCCGTACGCCGTACGCCGTACGCCGTACGCCGTACGCCGTACGCCGTCAACACTTTTCCGGCCAAACCATAATAGCTAAATTTTTGAAATTTTCACCAAAAATCAATCTCGGTCCTACGACGGCCCAATTCTTGAACCAACTTGCTAGCTCAATTCTAAGGGTATTTTTGGGGGGTTTTGAGGGGGAGAAAATTCATATTTTCCAAGGTTTTTCAGAAAAAGGTGTACGTGGTATCAAATTATATAGATTTTTGGACGCTGAATCGAATGAGACCATCGCGAGGTTGATAGCTTCATTGGTTCTCGAGTTATCGCAGCTTTTGTGCCGAATTTGGGAGATTTTCAGAAATTTGACATGAGGGTATAACTCGAGAGTTCTTGGAGCTATAAAAATCGTTCTATACTCATTGGAATGGTCGTCAAACACTCTCTCCAGCTGTACGGTAGGGCAAAAAATTTAGTTTTTAATTTGGAAATTAAGAAAAATAAAATAGATTAAAATTACAATAGTTGCTACGGAATTTTCCCCGATAGTTACCAATCTGTTTTTCGGTTGAAATGTTCACACATGTTCTGAATAATGACTATCTGAAATGCATGGTCTTCTGAAATTTTATTTGAAGCGAAGGAATAATAAACCACTGTACAATCATTTGCAGCGTTTTTACTTCCGAAAACCTTGACCGCGTGTTCAACAAAATTTCAACTTATTTTTCGCTTTCGTCGTCAAACGTTACGTGGAAAAATCTTCTCGTTTTTCCTATAATAAATTCAGTCACTCGTAAGCTCATAACTTCTACTTACATTCGCCGACTGTCAAGCTCGCTGAAAGAAGGGGGTGAAATGGGCAAGAAAAATAACATTGTTAGAGGTGTTAGCTTCTGTCAACTTGTTTTAACTTTCTTTCCAAAAGTATAGCTAAACAACTGAGCCTGTTATACGTTGGCTGCTTTTTTTTTTCTTTTTTTATGAGGAAACTTTTTACGTAACTACATACATCTTTGTATTATTAACACGGTTTCTTTTACGAAAACTTCGCTCTCTTATTTTCAGTAGAATGATGTTCGATATTGTTTGAGCTCGAAGCTTTGAGAGTCGAATCGGTTTTACTCGGTAATGTGAAAATATTCTGACGTCTGATCGGTGCTTAGGTTATAAAAATCGTGATGAAATTCGACAGTTTTTATGAAAAAACCACAATTTCAAATATATTCGACGACTTTTCAACTTTTTGACAATTCGAAGAAATTTACCGCATTTTAACTCACGTAAATTCCATCGCACTTTCAAGCCAAATTATTCCATATTTTCAACAGCACCTAATATGCAGAAATTCTTTTTCTCCGAGAGTTCACGAAGATAAATAAATCTCGTTACCAGGGGCGGTGACAATTTGATCCGCGTGTCAGGAGGAAATTAAGCTAAGGATGTCTGAAAAGGACACCGGATGACGAGGGATGGGATGCCGCCCAGAAGCAACAAGTGGCTGGACGATGCTATGTTGGGCCATGATCCTCTTTAAACGGCCAGCTAAACGCGTTCTCGGGTTAGTAAAATTAGCGATGAAACGACTTTTCAGGATTGGGCTTCAAAGCGATGAGACCTAGCGATTCGATAGATTATTGAGGTTAAAGAGGCGTAACGAGACAAAGTGATGGTGTAGCTGTTTTTGTTTTTTTTTTAATAATAAACTATTGTAATCGCCCAAGAAAAAATTTTTCTAACGCCCCTCAAAATTTGATATTTTACGTTTCAAGGCATGTAGAATCCATATATTCAAAAAGAAAAATTCTTTCCAGTCCAACAACACTTATCTGGTCTCCAAAAGCTAACTTCTAGAAATTTTCACCGAAAATCAATCTTGGCCTGACAGCGGCTCAATTCTTTAACCGAATCGCTAGCTCAATTTCAAAATGATTCAGACAGATTTTCTGATATTTGGCATTTGGCCACTTGAGAGTTTTTTGAGCTATAAAAATCGTTCGAAACTCTTTGGAATGCTTTTCGAACACTCTCTTCAACTATACCGTAAGGCGAAAAAATGTAGCTCTTAATTTGGAAATTAAAAAATTAAAATAAAAAGGATTAAACTGATATTAGTTGCTACTGAGTTTCTCCTGTAGTTACCAATCTGTTTTCGGTGGGAACGTTCACAAATGTTCGGGATAAAATTACTATAAAAAATGGAGTATTTTAAAATCATAGATCAGAAGAGATCATAGAAGAGAAGGAACGTTAAACCACTGCATAATCATTTTTTTTATGCGTTTTATGCGTTTTTGGTTTTCATTTTTAATTTCGGCATTGAACTATAGGTTTTTTTGGTTTATTGTTCAATAACAAACCATTGTAATCGCTCACGAAAAAATCTAACCACCTCAAAATTTAATGTTTTGCGTATCAATGCATGTAAAATCCGAATATCCATTAAAAACGCTGCTAATGATTGCACAGTGTTTTATTAATCCTTTGCTTCAAATATGATTTAAGAAGGCCATCCAATTGACATTTGTGAACGTTTAAACCTAACAAAAGATTAAAACTAAGTGGAAAACTCCGAAGCAACTATGGTCGTTTGAATTATTTTTTTGAATTTTCGAATTGAAAATTAAATTATTATGAGAGTGTTTGACGAGTATAGAACGAGTTTCATGGCTAGAAAATGCATGAGTTTATACTCGAAAATTCTAAACGAAAGCTTCCATCAACACCTTTTTCTGAAAAAATCGGAAAGGATTTTCTCCCGCTCAAAACCCCCAAAGCAAGGAAAATGTCACTATAATTTCAACCCCAAAAGAACAAATTACAAAGGGAACAAATGAGAAAACCACCAAAGGAACGGATGAGAAAAATTGTTTAATATTAATCCTATTAAAGGAATGAATTATTGAAACTTAAAAAATAGCACGCTTTGATCGTAAAATATCGAAAAAAGTATAAAAAAAAATCAGGCGCAATAGTCGAACGTTGCGGATGTGCTGTTATTCATATCGAACTGTGCTCAGCTGCGTGTACAGATACAGGCGTATTATTATGATCGGTGTATATCCTCTGTCCGCACTATTCAAGCCATTGGTCTGAACACTACCGGACCCTTTCCGTATCGAATTATCTCCAGTGACTGTCGTAATCTCGTTATTTAGAGAAACGGATGCACCTTCAAGTCCTTGATGCCACTCTATGCGAATGCTGTGCGCTTGACAGACCTGCCCGCAGGTCTATTAACACGAATGAAGGCGCAGGTTGGCCACCTGAAGTACATACAATGTCCTGCGTCTAATAAACTTGACATCTCGGCTTGTCTTAAAGAATCCCCTGATTGGACGGAATCGATTAGTACAATTTCATCAACACAGAAATATCCAGTTGTAAAATAACATATTATATGAAAAATTAAAATGTGAATGTTGGAGACGTAAATGAGTATTTATTGAAACGCATGTTTTTATTTATTTTTTTTTATTCAGATTTTTAAAACCGATAGGTTTCGCATTTTCGTTCGATTGTGAAAATGGGGAATAATTTGCAATTTGCAGGAAAATTTCACCTCACCTAAATGTTGGGGAGTAAAATTTTTCAGTTCTTGGAAAAAAAAAGATAGTGAGTGAAAAGAAAAAAAGTTTAGTCAGTGAAAAGAAAAAAAAAAGGTTTTTGAATTCAGACGATGTTAATTTCGCGCCATTTCCAGGTTGAAACTTGAACAAATGAATTAATTAGTTTATTCTTGCTTTTTCTTTATTCATATTCCACAAAGTTCGCTGAACATTTTTTCGCCGCTAGAAAAATAATTTTTTAAATGTCGAGGCCTGCGTATTCTGATCCTAATTTCTTCAAAAGAAGTAAAAAAATATTTAAAAAAATTTTTTTCCTAAATTTTACCAGAAAAGTTTGTTTTACAAATTTTGGAAAAAGTTAATTTTAACATTTAAAAATTGTTGCAAGTTTTAAAAACTTGTTTTGGATTTAAAAAATTGTTTTAAGTGTTTCAACATTTTTACTTTTTTAACTTAAAATTTTTAGGAAAAAAAATTTTTCTTTACAGTTTTGAATTTAGAAAGCAATTATTTATAATTTTTCTAGCTCAATACTATATTTATATCCACACAAAAAATATGAATTTTGAGCCATTTTTAGGAAAAAAATTTTCTCTTTACAATTTTGAATTTAGAAAGCAATTATTTATCATTTTTCTAGCTCAGTACTATATTTATATCCACACGAAAAACATGAATTTTGAGCCGTAAAACGATTTTGTTGATGTTTCGCAATCTATATTATTGTTCGCTCAACGAAGTTATATTGTCAATAATTTATTCGCTATCTTCAATTGAAATATGGATAACAACCAAATATCCCAACCGAATATACCATTGATTTTTCCCTTTGCAACCGCTCGAACCTTTTTTCAAATCTCTCTCGTTTCATTACGCGTTACATAAAATGAAAATTTACCGCGTTAGCAGAGGTTAGAACGATAAAATTAAATCGGCAATATTGCAATTCGACGGCCGTTTATACGCGATTATTGATCGGCTAAGCGCTCGAGCGTTAAGAGGAATAGCCGAGTGGGCAATGTGTTAATTGTTGAGATAGAAGAGCTTAAATGTACGCGAGACTTATTCTCAATGGATGATCTAATTGGTAAATGTCGACAAATGACTATGGAATTAATGGAATAATTAATTCAGCCGATTGAGCGCCTGTTACCAAGCATAAACAAGCTCGACTTGCATTGGATAACTATTAACAGTGGTCACCTTTAATGAATCAGCACGCGAGAACAAAGTTGAACAAGTTGCTATATTTAGTTAATGCGAAGGTTAAACGATTTTTCTTCAGAGCTCCCGGCAGTATTATTTTCATTTTTCCTTTGATCAATTTTTTTCTGGTCTCAGTTTTGGTTTATTATTCAATAAGAAACCTTTGTTTTTTCTTCTAATTCCTGTATCAGATCCTTTGATCTCAATTTTTATTCAGAACGCTCAATGATATTTTTTGGTAAATAAACTTTTTCAGATCTCACAATTTTTTGAATAATTTTTTTTTTGTTATTATTTATTTTATTTTTTTAAAAATTAATTTATTCATTTTTTCTAAGGGAAAATGTTGATTTTCCGTTCAAATCAGTATCCTGACCTCGTCGAGTGGAATACAGAGGCCAAGTTGGGAAATGAGGAATTTTGACACACATTTGATCAGGTGGACATTCATGTTGGAAAATTGTATAATTCAATCAGTTCATCATTTAAAACTTTCCTCCGACAAACTGTAAGCCAAGATAATTTTCTCATAAAAAGAGAACATTTATCCAACTCGTGCCGGACATGTCAATTTTTTCCACTGTTTCCATTGACCGTTCTGAAAAGGAGAAAATGAATTTTTCATGGACAACACAATGCAACGTAGACCTTGCCGACTTTTCACATTATATGTTGACCTCTATCGTCCCGACCTCTCAAGTTCCTAGGTATGTATATTTTGCATTCACTTATTTAGCGACTTCTTGACTCCCAAGCGTGGGCTTCGTAAGAATTACGATATAGATCCGTAATTTAAAGTTTCACAACGCTTTTACCATACAGTTGCGACTTCCATTTCTCCCCCTTCAACTGAACAATATCGCTCCTCTACAAACGCATGGAACGAGGAAATAATTATAAGGTAACTTGAGGCCAGCTGAGGCCAACTTGAGAAGTCTGACAGTCGAAACGCCTTCGTATACAAGAAAACATAAAGCGACTTGAGGATTTCTAACGTTGAACGCGTTCAACCTGCGAAAATCTATTGGTTATGTGATATTATAAGTTTGATTTTACGAGATGGGGCTCTAATCTAAACAATTGGAATTCAAAGAAAAATGTCGACCAAAGAAATCTTATGGCATCAAATAACGTTTTACGTTTTACCGAATGTAAGTCGTTTGCAGGTTTTTAGCTTCTCCTGAGATTAACTCGTTAAAGGTGATTTAACGGGCTAATATCTGTTAAAATTTCCTTTTGTTTTGTTATTTTTTGTCTTCGTTATTTGACAACCTTATTTTTCGTTATTTTTATATTTATTTTAATTTTTTATATTGGACTTATATTTGATTTATTTTGGCTATTTTGATTGGACCCCTCTTCAAAATGAGATGTTTTACGTTTCAAAGGATGTAAAATCTGAGTACCGAATAAAAAAAACGTAGCAACTGAGTGAACATTGGTTCACAACTGGTTTGCTTCAATTATGATTTAGAAAGACCATCCATTTGTGATTCCAAAGATTATTTTTTGTGGACGTTTATTTATTAGTAACTATGAGGGAAAACTCCGTGGCAACTATGGTCATCATAATCATCTTTATTTTTATCAATTTTCAAATAAATACATCAATTTATTATTCTTCTAACAATATAGCTAAAGAGAATTTTCGATGACCCTTCCTACGAGTATAAAACATGGCATGTTGTAAGCTTGGTCTAAGGCACATTTAGATTGTTCTATAAACGAATATTTTCGTACCCTGTATAAATGACTAAAATTCCTATTTTCGTCTGTCTCCCGTTTGTCGTTTTATTACTCCGAATACTCTTCAAAACCGTGAAATATTGTCATTAGCTTTCATAATCAGTTCACGTTACAGATCGTGTTCCTCGATTCCCTCATTCAGCGAGGACTAATATTGAAGAACTTATTTAATTCCCATCAATTTTTTAACCGACTTCAAAAGGAGGAGGATACTATGGTTGACTTAGGGAGTTTTTTCGCTATGTGTTGTCCGCTGGAGTTTAGCTCCTGTACGTCTGATCGGGTTACTTTTTTTTTTGTTTGAAAGGCTTACTATCCAGGTAGGTCTCATAATTGCCTCAATTGAGTCCATCGAGTTGTTACGTCCCCAGATGCGGAGAAATGCCGAGAAATGGGATTTTCGCGAAAAGAGGAAGTTTTGACTTTGCAAGCTTATAACTTATAGAAAAATTAATCCATTGTTTTGTTGTTGATGTCATTTTAAATCATAATAATAATAAAAATAATAATTATAATAATCATAACAAATCATAAATCATAAAAAAATCATAAATAAAAAATCATAATAAAATAATAAAATCACCACCGGCTAAAAACCTCCAGAATTTCCATTTTCGTCCTTGAAATTTTTGAAAAATTCGAAATGTATCGAAAAACTTAGTTGTTGATGTCATTTTGTTCATAATGTATCTACCTATGAGGGTGTATCCAGCTCCATTTTTCGTAAATGCGTATTTATTTGTAATCGGTAGCCATTCGGTAGTCATTCTGCCAGAGAGGTCTGCGCCGACTCCAAAAAGTGATCAATCCGGAGGCGATTCAGAGGTGAAAGGAAAGTCTTTCGATCATTTGGGAAATGAGAAATAGTAATTTTTATATTATTAGGGGAGGTGATCAAATCAGGAAGTGGTCAGGTCAATACGAGTAGTTAAGTAGTCCTTAAAATGTGTAGTTGGCGAACGATTTGCTGCGAAGTTGGGACATTTTTTTCCTTTTCAGAGTTTATTTTATAGGTAAATAATTTTGAAGTCGGTTTTATTAATATTTTTTTCTTAAGCTTTTTTTTTAGAAATCGCGTTTTGATTTTCTACTTCCAAATAATCGTTCACTTTCTAGAGTTGCTCGCGATGTTAGTATTATTCCTACTGACCTGAAGATGAACTCGCTACGAGCGTGGCGAAGGCCAGAGCTACAAGTAGTAGCGGACCGTGTCCCATGTCAGTCGCTGAGCTCAGCAGGTGCAACTCGGTCTCCACAGGACAACAGACCAGTTCAGAGAAAGCCGATGGTTAGCGGCTGAAGAGGCAAAAGCGTCGAGGGCGGTAAATTCACGTACATTCCCGCCTACATGTTCGAGGTGGGGATGGGCAGGGATGTCCTATGTTGGGTTCTGCTTTTCGCTAGTTTTGACGAAAAAATACAGCGACGTTGGAAAGCCATTGTAATTAGTTTGAAGTGAATAAAATGTTAAAACTTTCAAATGAAAACATGTCGGGCTGTGCTGACAAGGAAATACTCCGTAGCAACAAAGGTAATTTTAACCATTTTTATTCATCTTTGTTTTCAGATAACGAGTTAAATTTTTCCCACAACGGTATATGAGAGTGTTTGACAAACATTCCAACGAATATAGAACAATTGTTTACATCGATAAATTCTGGAGCTATACCATCGTGACTAATTTTTGAAAATCTCGAAAATTCTACACGAAAGCTGCGATAACTTGAAAACCATTAAAGCTATAAACCCCGCCGTGGTCTTAATCAATTTAGCGTCAAAAATCACAAGACCTAATACAAATTTGTTTCAAAAGAGTTGGATTAGGTATATGAATTTTCTCCCCCTCAAAAATACTCTTAAAAAAAAAAAAAACCCCGCAAGTCAACTATAGTAACTTCCTCCTTTTTTGAAGTCGGTTAAAAAAGTGGGAATAAAATGGGGAAAAAAGAGTGGGAAAAAGGAAAACTTAAATCCAAAATAGATCATTTTCAAAATAAAATAATAATAATAAAATCTTCTTATCATAATAAATCATAATCATCATAAATCATAATAAAATAATATCATCATAATAATCATAATAAATCATAAAAACATCATAATAATATTAATAAATCATAAAAAAAATCATAATAATATTAATAAAAATAATAATTATAATAATCATAACAAATCATAAATCACTAATAAATCATAAATAAAAAAATCATTATAAAATAATAAAATCACCACCGGCTAAAAACCTCCAGAATTTCCATTTTCGTCCTTAAAATTTTTTGAAAAATTCGAAATGTATCGGAAAACTTAGTTTTTTGGACAAGTCGCTTTTCAGTATTTCGGTGTTTGCGGTGATCTAACTAACAAACGAGTAAATTTTACGTACACTTAATGCATTGCAAAGTTGTAGCCGGATAAATT
The DNA here is from genome assembly GCA_037159825.1 of Tupiocoris notatus. Lineage (NCBI taxonomy): Eukaryota > Metazoa > Arthropoda > Insecta > Hemiptera > Miridae > Tupiocoris > Tupiocoris notatus. The sequence continues at coordinate 677,244 of JASJUZ010000054.1, forward strand.
TTGAACATTTTCGTCGTTTTGATCGGTACGATTACTCTAATTCCGCGGAGCTGTGGCGATCCAAAGTCGGAACTGGAAAATTGTGATACAAAAAAACGCTCTGGACCCGAAAGTACGTATTGAAAGATAAAATTAATTTTGTACCGAATTCGTCAATATGGTCGAAATTATACGGTGAAAGAAATAGTCGATTTTCGATTTAGGCCAAGGATTTTTCTTGGAGGAGGTTTATGGAAAATTTTGACCATTTCCAAATCACGTTTTCCCACCAGTTTTCGCAATTTCCACAAGAATTTAAAATTTTTCTACAGATATTTGTAGATTATTAAATTCTTCAATCGAAAAACACGTTTTTTTTAACCAAAAAGTGGAATATATCTCAAAAACAAAAAATAATCACTGCCTTTTTTTAAATTTTTAATCGATTCTAAATGAAATTTTCTCAATTTACACAGAACCTATTTTTTCAAAAATCGCAACGTCACGAAAAAAAATTCTTAAGTTAAAACTCCAAAAGTATAAAATTCGAGAAAATTAAAAAAATATTACTATGTGTTAGAATTTGAAACTTTTCACTTCAAATTCGAAGTCTACGTCTAATTTGCTGTAAGAATGAGTAATAAAATAATATTGAACTGTACTGTTAGTATTCGCAACGAATTTTCAAAGTTGAAAAGCATAACAACGGTGTAGTACTAAAACTGGTAAAAACATATAGTTGTCGTCGAATCTCCGCCGTTTTGACCTCATATTCGGATTCAGCATTAAATTTCCTATAAGAATAGCTTTCAAAATCGCTTTAAAACGATAATTTAATTTTACACTATTACCGAGCTCGGGATTTCGGCCGGCGAAAAACCCGATTTACGGAAAATAATTTCTCTGGCTCTGTTTAAATTTTTTTCACCAAATTTTTTGCTATGTACGTGTGTAAGGCGTTCAAATGAAGACTCCTGCATAATAAAACAATTGATTCGCATTTATTTTGACCCCGAAAATCACGGTTAAAGTCCAATTTTTGAGCTTTCAAAAACCGATTTTTTTGGACCACTTGCAGATTTTTCCGAGAAATAAAAAAAATCACAAAAATATATCTTGGTAAGACACAACTTTCCTAAAAATTTCAGATTTTTATCTGTATTGAGAGAGGAGTAAAAAATCGTTAACTGTTCGGTTGAAAAAAATCGCAGGGGTACCCCTTGGATTTTTCGCGAAAAATTTTTTGCAATAGATTTCGCTCAAATTCAGCATAATGATAGTGGATGATGTGTGTATCAATAATATATGGTTCATTCTTTGTTTCTTTCGCACTAAATAGATGAAAAGAACGTTTAAAGTTGAAAAATGTCATGTTTTCGTGTAAAGTCTACTAATATTGTTGAATAACGCAAAAACGGTTGAAAAATGGATAGGTACATTACATTAGGAAAATGTGGACAGTTAAATTACCCATCTTTTGGTATATTCAAACATCTGAATTGACGAATTTTTGTTTGAGTTATCCACTGTACAACTTACAAATCATGGAAAACTTAAAGTTGTTACATCTAATTCTGCTACAACTTTGCTCCTGTTGAAAAACCCAATACTTTATGATACAAAGTACATGACAACACCTCCACCTACATACCAAATTATATAAATTAATACTACTACTACCTACTATAATAACTTCTTTAGATTCCCACTCTCCATACACAATCAACTTCTAAACCCATACCTATACCTATAATACATATACTACTATATATTTGCTATATATATAGTAGTGATAAGGACACTGCCCCCGAATGTAAGGCCCAAGAGGAGCTCAGCCCCTAGTGATAATATAATCCTACAAAATCAGACCATCAGAATCAGATGTTTTTTACTGTGATTGCAGTATATTTTCAGAGCAATTTTTTGCGATCTCAAGAGGGAAGCTATATAACTAACATGTGCTCTAACTTCATCTCCCTCATTTCCTCATGTTTCCCCACCGTTTATCCGCGATCATCCGCTTCATCGGTTACCGTTCACTCGAACTTACTCCTAATAAAGACCAATACTTATCAAGCGGTCACTTTAAATTAGTGCGATTACATCGATAAATAGTTGCCAGGATTGAAATGTTACTGGCCATTCGCACTAGTTAAAAATAACTAATAATCGGATTCCTACGAAAAAATAATACTCATGACACTCAAAATTTCATGATTTTTGATCCTGAAAACCCCGAGCACTACTCATTAGTCAGATACTATTTTTGTCAAAAATGTAGAATTTTCTGACAATTTAATCGACCGATGAAAATAGGAAATTGGGAATTGAAGAAACGAAATTGATGGAAAACTGAAAAACAACGCGATCGTTTCCATCTGATAAAAAAAAAAAATTTGTAAAAGTAATTATTTTATTGTGATATTATATAATAATAATAAAAATAGCTCTCTCAGTGAGAATAAATTTTTTTTTACATAGGTATGTATCTAATAATTTCGACAATTAAGTTTAATCCTAAAAATATTTCATTCAAATCGCTTGACACCAAACTGCGACAGTGGACGCAAGCGTCGCACAATGAAAACCGCCTAAACGGAATCATCAATTAATTAAACCGCTAAATAACAAAATAGACGGCTTCCATTGATCGTTCTACCTTGGATTCGTTCCATTCGCTTATCGTTCAGCCACCGACGGGAAAAGAAGATTTATTGAAAGAGTGGAACAATTTATTATGTTTTGGTAACCGGATTTATTCTATAAATAGCTCCGAATACGAAAATAGAGAACGTCAATTTTGTAAAAAAAATTACCCTTTTTAATTTAATTTCTTTTATTTTAATTAAAACAAAAAAAAAACACAAAAATATTGTAATAAATATAAATTTATTATTGTATATTTATTTATTATTATTATTATTATTTTTTTTTTTTTTTTTTTTTTTTTTTTTGCTTGGAATGTATGTGAGTTGAAGAAAATAATTTCGGCCAGTGCGACTTATAAGGAATTTCATCATCTGCTATCGAAATAGTTGAATTTTCAATACTCAATAAAATGTCGAATATTTACAATTAACACCTCGCTGATAACTTTGGCGGTGAAATAAGGGGAAACATTTATGTCGCCAAACCGAAGGAAGGCACTTGGAATATTTCTTGAATTCAGCTCCCATGTTTCATGTTTCCCTCTTGACTACAGCTCGAGCCATATACTGAAGGCTCAAAAATCTAGAGTTCCCAGTTCGCAACGCTGGTGTTCCACTGCATCTTTTCAACGCGTGAAAATAGATTTCCTTCAGCTTAGATCTTAATAATATGCTTTATATTGTCCCGATTAGGTGCCAAATGCGCTGCGGCGAATCGCGAATTTCAAAACACTTTTGAAAACCGATATCTGTGGTAATTACGTCCTCGCGCGATCAACTTCTTTTCACTCATTCGGTTCAATCGAAAAGCCATCCGATAAAAGGACAGGAGATCCTTTCTTGAAGCCGAAAGCGAACAGAACAGTACAAAGGTTGTGAGTTGTTCGCCGGGAACGCCCTGAAGCTATAGCTTCTATGGCGATAGTGAATTACGAGGATGATATTAAAGTTTGAAGCTTTCACTAGTCGTCTTGCTCATCATTGATGGCTTCAGAGACAAAGCAGATCGAAACGGCATTACGCCATGCCTTCCTTGCTTCTTCGGAACCAATTTTCTGGCTTGAAGAATTTTCTCCAAGTGCCCAACAGACGGGCACTACAAGCGAAGACTATCCGCCTGTTTCACAATAATAGGTAAGTTATGTACAGAGGAGGCTTTCAAGTTTTCGCGAGGAACGCAGAAGTGACTTGAGGAATATTTGAGATGACCAAGGCATAAAAGTTTTGGCGCTGATAATTCGCCCGCGCTTTCTCGAAGCGTTGGATTCATAGCGAAAAATTGGCATTATCCGAAATATATTATCGATTTTTCCCTCGTTGACCTTACAATAAGTCTATTTATTTAATTTATTATTTTTTATTTTTGTCCAGTTTAGGTTTGTGAAAATCCGAATAGGAAAATTCGTTTTGAAAAATCCGCTTTTTTCAACAGTCATGAATGAACAAAAATCCAGTGGTGTGAATGCTACATCACAATATGGTACTTCCATGTTTGAGACGGTAACTGGTATAAAAAACGTTTATACCAAAAAATTTATTTTTTTTTTAAATTTATTAAAAACGCCACAAATACAGTGGTTTATTATTCCTTCGCATCTATAATGATTTAAGAAGGCTATCCATTTGCGATTGTAATTATTCCGAACATTTCTGAACGTTCCCACCGACAAACAGATTGGTAACTAATGGGGAAAACTTCAAAGCAACTATTGTAATTTTAATCATTTTTATTTTTCTGAATTTCCTAATTAAAAGCTCATTTTTTTTGTCTAACGGTACAGCCGGAGAGTGTTTGACGACCATTCCAATGAGTATAGAACGATTTTTATAGCTCCAAGAACTCTCGAGTCGATATATACCCTCACGTCGAATTTCTGAAAATCTCCCAAATTCGACACAAAAGCTGCGATAACTCGAGAACCAATAAAGCTATCGACCCCGCGATGGTTTCATTCGATTCAGCGTCCAAAAATCTATATGATATAATACCAAATACAGATTTTTCAGAAAAATCTCGGAAAATATGAATTTTCTCACCCTCAAAACCCCCAAAAATACCCTTAAAATTGAGCTAGCAATATGGCTCATCAATTGGGCGGATCATTTTTATATCAAAGTCACATAAAAATGTATAACCAGCCTTGAAGGGTAAACCAGGCGTCATTCACTTGTCGTTATAAACATTAAAAACCTCAAGCATTCAAATATAGAGTTTTGCAGCTAGTAGAACATACCCACGAAAATTCTCATAATTTCTTGTATGCGCCAAAGATAAGAATCAAACGTCGTATTAAGCTAGACGTAGAGCGTTCAAATAATTACGTAATTTGCGCGACCCCTTAGCATTCTAAATATAGTTCGTATTTGGGTATCGCAGGAGCACAGTATGTGACCCTAACGTTTAAAATCAATCGTCATTCACCCGCCTAGAAAATATTTCACGACCTTAAAAAGTTCAAAGATATTTACAATATTAAATTAATTACAATACGATTTATCGAATATATCGACTTTTGTGGACTTTGAAGATTTCTGAATGAAAAATAAACAAATAGCTCGGATGTACGGTGGGTGACCTAAGCGAAAATATCAGGCATTTACTCGCGATGAGGACCTTTAGTATATAAACATATTTATTTTAAAAAAACCTAGCGAAGCCTACGATCTTGGGCGAATTAATTGATATGATCAAGGGAATTTTCCATGCAACAGTTTATTGTCTGAAGGCAAGTGTCTTTAATTTCCCGATCGGGTTTCACGTCCTTATAAATAGAATAACGTCAATTTAATTTCGTATTCGACTTTGATGCGCGAGAAATAATCTAACTGAAAAAATTCACTGTTCCTCATCGTTAAGCTCTTCACGTGCTCTCAACAAGTTATATGGTTGGGAGCTACACATAAGAGACCCCAACAAGTTCAGCCCAAAGGATTAGATCTCAGGTGGTTCGCTCGAAACAATTGACTCAAGACGCCACTTAGTACGAGGGCAAACAGTTCAAAAGCGGCTTCGCCCTGGGAATTTTAGGCTATTTCGACAATGCGGACCACGTACGATTGGGCAGAAATCTATAAACAACAAAAAATAATGCCACCATCGGCGGGAAATTGGAATTAATCCGAGTGTAAATTTAAAGTCGGGCGAGAGCTCTGCTATTTCAGGAGGATTGAAACCAGGCTAGTGAACAGCTGATTAATTCGGCTTTCGAGTAAATCGTAGTTCAAATAGTTTTTTTTTTTCGAACAGTTTCTAAGCAACAGTTGATAATTATTTCCGGCAAAAATTAACATTATTCAAGGGCTCAAATATAGACCTCAAGACTCCACAGATCACAGAGTACTGCGGAAATAATAATAATGCGAAATCACAGTATGTGAGCATATATTTTTGAAATAGGGTCACTATTCTACAGCAAATAAAGTGCCTAACGAAAAATGAAAATGATAACGAAAAATGCTACTCACGTGGGAGTACGGTGTGTGAGCCAGTAGATAAAAAATCAAGCTTCATCTGCTTATCATAGATAACATTATGAGACATCAACCGTTTATAAATTTTGACCCTTATAGCCTGTAAAAACCAAATGAGAAAAAAAAATTTCATTGCATTTTAATAATTTCCAGGTTTCTAACCTCCCCTCGAAAATTGATCAAAAAAAAAAAAAAAAAAAAAAAACAATCTTGGCCTTATAATTGCAATTCTTGAACCAAATCACTTTCTCAATTTTAAGGGTATTTTTGGGTGGGTTTGAGGGTGAGAAATTCGTATTCTCCAACGTTTTGCTGGAAAAGGTGTTTTTGGTAACCATTGCTCTAGATTTTTGGACGCTGAATCGAATGAAACCATTGCTGGGTCGATAGCTTTATTGGTTCTCAAGTTATCTCAGCTTTTGCGTCGAATTTGGGAGATTTTCAGAACTCGAGAATTTCGGTGGCTATAAAACTCGTTCTATAATACTCGTTGGAAATGTCGTCAAATATTATTTTCAGTCGCAAGACGAATAATTATACTATTAATTTTAAAATTAAGAACGATAAAAATTGTAGGAATTATCATAGTTTCTACGGAGGTTTCCCTTATAGCTACCAATCTGTTATGTGGAAACGTTTACAATCGTTCGGAATGGATAGTCTCCTCAAATGAGAATTGATGCAATCCAATAATAAAACACTTACTCATTTTCATCGTTTTTATTTTATAAAATTATTTTATAAACCTAAAAATGATTTTTTGGATTTAAAAAAAATAAGTTTGTAGGAGAGAACATCTCTTTGAAATTTTTAAAAAAGAAGAGTTTCCGCAAATAGCTCAATTTTGAACATTACTCACTTTTTTATTTTTTATTATTTTTTTTCGATTGTCTTGAACCGTTTACAGGTAAGGCGAAGTAAAAATCTAATAAATATGCTTCTAAAAGTATGACTTCTCATGAATCTTCTTATAGAAACGATGTCTATATAGTATCATACAAATATACCAGTTTACTATGGTCTCTGTTCCTTCTCCCTGAAAACCAACATAATGACTAAGAATTTACCTTGCGGCATTTTTATTTAAAAACTCAAATAAACATTGGTAAGTAAAAAAAAAAATACTTATTAACAGTTTGGTATTTTTTTCTACGACTTTGCACTTCTGCTTCATGACAAAATCTTTCGATCCAACATACGTGGTTCATAAATCGACTCATATTCTCGCTATGTATCGAAACGTAACATAATTCAATTAAAACTTGCCCATTTATTGTTTACTTTCTTTTCTCTTCGATTGCCTCTATTATTTGTTCTGGCGGAGCTGAAACAGTCGCGTAGGTGGTCGACCCAGTATTGTGTGTCTAGCTGGTATAGATGATTGAACGAGGCATACTCATCTAATGACTACGGCGCAATATCTCTGTAGTAACGCGGAAATATTGCCAGAAAATTATATAAATATAATTTCGCTTCAAAATCTAACACCTGAAGATTTTTATTTATTTATTTTTTTGTTTCCCCTATAATTCTTCAATGAAGGAAAAACGTTTCGACGATCGAATGCGAAAAATGAAATGAAATGCTCTTGGATTTTTTCAATCCCCATCCGAAATTCCACTTTTTCTCGCAAGGTTCCCTATATATAATCGCGCAGATTTTCATTGCGACCACGAATATTGAACCTCGAATACAATCTGTGTTAGCACTCGACGAAATCCACGCCGTCCTATCCCTGGATCGGGGTTTTTCCCAACTGTTGTTGTTATTGGTCCTGTTTTCAATTCCTCGAGAATTCCCAAAGGTCGAGGATTTGTATTCGTATTGGCTACGTGAATTGCTAGCTTATCCGTTTCTCTCGGAGGCGAAGAAGTTTTGGAAAAATTACGAGACCTCCTCAACCTCGAACCGCCTTCATATAGGTACTTAAAACCTCTTTAGCTCAGCAGTGAATTTTGTTCCTTCGCAGGCGCAAATTGATTACGAAGTACTCCCTTCCTCTTCCTCCCCTGTTTTGTATGTAAATTGACTTTATAACTTCAACAATTCACCTCTTGTCGAGCGACATCAACTTGTTATCGCATCAGTGAGTAGGGAATCGCTGCTTCTTTCGCTTTGCAAATAAAATAAGAAAGATAACGGGGCGAAGGGCGAAGAGTACGCGATAATGAGCGTCCGACATAATTTCCACTCACTCGAATGTTTCCCAGTGGGAATTTATAAAATTAAATGGTAAGAAAAATATCGAGTCGAAATTATTCGTTTTGAATGGATTTTTTTAATTGGTTTTTAAAGCATTTTTCACGCAATATTTTTAAGAAGTTTTTTTTTCAAAAGTTTTTGAAAGGATATTTCATTTAAAATTTGTATTTTATTGACATTGTTTGAAATTATTTTTTCATCAATTTTGCTATAATTATTTTTAAAAACTCGCAGTGGATTTGAAAGGATTTAGAAAGAATATAATTTTAATGAATAGTGTCAGTGAAGAACAACGTGAATGTATTTTGCAATGAATTTTTTTTCTCAAAAACAATTTTTAATGAAATTTCTCAGAAAATTTTTGCAAAAATGTTATTAAAAGGAAGTCATTTAAAAACCTTCGGAATAGAGGTTTTCTTTCGAAAAAATGACTTGGAAGAGATTTTTCCGCTCATTTTAGGAGGTGATTTTTTTCGTCGGACAATTCCGATCCAATCTCGCTCAAACTTAAAACTACCCAGACCCATTAGCGGGTCCGAATGAAAGTAGCTGCTCTGCATTCCGAATAATGTTGTGGGCTTAGGATTATCGCGTGGGTTAGTTAGAAAACATGCTTGGAAACAAGTCTCACCTGTCAAACGGTTCAAGACAATTGGGCGAAAAAATAAAATAAAGAAGCGATTAATGTTAGAAATTGTGCAGTTGGCCAAAAATTAATTTTTAAAGTTTTCAAAGGAATCTTTTTTACCGACAAAAAAATACAAAATATCATGTTTAGGCGATTACTGTGATTTATCATTAAATGATAAACCAAAATATAAAATCTCGCCAAATGCTTGGAAATGAATTAAAATGTTATGAATGTCAAAAAATAAGATAAATTGTCATATTTCCGTAAAAAATAAATGCAACTCAATGAAATTTTCAGAAAATTTTGTAGTAGTAATTGAAAGTGCTTGTGTACAGTGTATATTGTATAACATACAGTACTTCCGAGGTATAAGCGTTCAAAGTTTTTCTATTTTGATTTTTACAGGATATAAGAGTGAATATTTTTCACAGGCTAAAGGAGTCAATATTTTTTGAGATCTTGAAATGTTTGTTATCGCGAGCGATTTTTTGAGAGTATTGATTACTTTGTAAAGCATACGCATCTAATGGTCACCTTCATATGGACCGTGAATTGTTGTTTCTATTAGATGCGTCTGTATAATTTTACAAAGTAACCGAAACTCCCCACGGCCACAGCGGAAAAACACTGGTGAACGCAAAAACCCCCTACGTGGGCACACACCGTACCTCCACGTTATGAGCCTTTTTCACGATTTCACTGGAGCGTATTTTGTATTTTGATATTTACAGGCCGAAAAAAATCAATATATTTGATCGTTCAAGGTCTTGAAATGTTTGGGACGGCGATTGAACGAAGTATGAATTTTATCTCGTGGGTCACATGCAGTACTTCCGAGTTTTACGCATATTGACTATATTTTGATCATTTCAGACTGCAAAAATGATTATATTCAAACGCTGGGGACTTGAAAATTTTCTTTATTCCAGCTGAATGTCGTTTGATTTTTATTATTGGTGTCGCACATCGTACTTCCTCGTAATTTGCATTTTCAGTTATTTTATTTGTGCACTTTTGGATATTAGGGTCTCTTTGCTTTAAAAATGACTCCATTTCACAATGCCAGTTATGTATCAATTGGATCACACACCATACTTCCGCCGAATGCGATTTATTGAGTATTTTGATTTTTACAGGCCGTGAAAAAAATCAACTGCTTCGATGCTGGAGGTTCATAAAAATGATTCCCTTTTACAAAACTTGGCTTGTATTGTTTTGTCAGGCTCACATACAGCACTTCCGAATTATTAACCTAATAACGTTGTAGAGTAATAACTTTGCGCCCTTTGTAGGAGCTTTTCGATTTTATAATTGGTTATTCCTGTTACCAACTCAAACATGGAAGTACTGGGTGATCTATGGACACCACCGGTTTATATATAAGGATGAAGCACTAAGTACTAAGTGAATGTCTCGGTTCCTATGCCGAATTCCAGGCCTAGATTTCCAATCTGTATTATCTCGAATCCCAGTCCCACAGATCCGAAAGAAAGGGAACCTAAGGAATTCCTAAGCGGTGAAGTCTCACACCGGAAAGCATCACGTAGCTAACTCTATGTATAATGCGTATTAATTTACCGCCCATCATGAGGCCGCAGGTCCCAGAGCTGGTAACACACTTCCTCAGATTTCGGAGTTCGACCCTTCTTCCCAGATCTGCTCACATTAGATCCTCTTATCATAGATGGGGAACGCCGAGGAATTTCCATTGCGTTCTAGGAACATGGAAGGTTTGCCTGGTCTCAGAGCGATTAGGGATTATTATTGGCTTCCGGGCGCCCGGTCGTCTGAGACCACAGTCGGCGAACGGGATTCGGAGAACACGTGGAAGGTGGAGCTAGACACTAAGACTAGGCCTAGAGGCACCGCCAGGTCTAGCCAAGTTTTGCCCTAGAAATCTGGCCGCCCTTTCGAATTCCTCGTCATCTCATTAATTCGTACGAGCTCTCGTGAGCAGATATCAATGTTTCAAAGAATTTCGGAATTTAAATCCACAAAAGAATGATAGAAAAAATGGTAATAGTACTGGTAATAAAGATGGACGATTGACTCTTGATATTTATTTTGTAGTCGTCAATCGGGGTCAGGGTTTAGAGAATTAAACGTCTCTGTCGCCGAGCTTTCGTTTATTGTGTTTCCTTCTTCAGGGTAAAAGAAGAAAAATTCGACTGGAAAGTGATAGACTGTAATTTTGGTTTTTATTTGACTATAATTATATTTAAAAATTCTTGAAGTTTATAAGTGATTTTTTCATATAAATCCTTCCACCCAACTCCTCAATCAATCCTATACCTCTCCACTTCCTGGTTGTGCAATTTTATATACAGAATAGGGGCTGAGCGCCCCTGGCGGCTGCCGCCGCCCAACCCCCTCAGAGGGGGTGCTTCGCCCCCCTCAGCTATCGCGCGCGCGTCGGCCCCTCGGAGGGGCTCCGCCCCTCCTCTCGGGCCTTACATATAGTTTCGGTGGGGTGTTGTCCTTATCACTCCTATACATAGTACTATATAGTATAATATTATATAGTACAGTATATAGTATAGTATATAGTATATGGTAGTATATGGTATATAGGTATAGGTATAGGTATAGGTATGGGTATGGGTATGGGTAGGTAGTTGTAGTTTATTATTTGTGTATGGAGAGTGGGAATCTATAGGTATTTTTATAGTAGGTAGTACTTGGTAGTAGTTGCTATAATTTGGTATGAAGGTGGTGGGGATTGTATCGTACTTAGTATCATAAAGTATTGGGTTTTTCAACTGGAGCAAAGTAGGAGCAAAATTAGACATAGCAACTGTAAGTTTTCCAAGATTAGTAACTTGCACAGTGGATAACTCAAACAAAAAGCGTCAATTCAGAAGTTTGAATATACCAAAAGATAGGTAATTTAACTGTCCACATTTTCCTAATGTAATGTACCTATCCATTTTTCAACCGTTTTTGCGTTACACAACAATATTAGTGGACTATACACGAAAAAACGCTGCAAATGATTGTACAGTGGTTTATTATTATTTCGCTTCAATATTGATTTAAGAAGACCATCCATTTGTCATTTTAAATATTCCGAAAATTTGTGAACGTTCCCACCGAAAAACAGATGGTAACTATAGGGGAAAAATCCGTAGCAACTATCGTAATTTTAATTATTTTTATTTTTCTTAATTTCCTAATTAAAAACTAAACCTGTTGCCTAACGATACAGCTGGAGAGAGTGTTTAACGACCATTCCAATGAGTATAGAACGATTTTTATAGCTCCAAGAACTCTCGAGTTATACCCTCGTGTCAAATTTCTGAAAATCTCCCAAATTTTTCACAAAAGCTGCGATAACTCGAGAACCAATAAAGCTATCGACCCGGCGATGGTCTCATTCGATTCAGCGTCCAAAAATCTATATAATTTGATACCACGTACACATTTCTCTGAAAACCCTTGGAAAATATGAATTTTCTCCCCCTCAAAACCCCCCAAAAATACCCTTAAAATTGAGCTAGCAAGTTGGTTCAAGAATTGGGCCGTCGTAGGACCGAGATTGATTTTTGGTGAAAATTTCAAATTTTTAGCTCTTACAGTTTGGCCGGAAAACTGCTAACGGCGTACGGCGTACGGCGGACGGCGTACGGCGGACGGCGTACGGCGTACGGCGTACGGCGGACGGCGTACGGCGGACGGACAGAAATTTTTTTATTGGATATTCGGATTCTACATGCCTTGAAACGTAAAACATCAAATTTTGAGGGGGGGTTATAAATTTTTTTTTCTTGGGCGATTACAATGGTTTATTATTGAATAATAAACCAAAATGACATTTTTCAACTTTAAACGTTATTTTCATCTATTTAGTGCGAAAGAAACAAAGAATGAACCATATATTATTGATATACACATCATCAACTATCATTATGCTGAATTTGAGCGAAATCTATTTCAAAAAAATTTTCGCGAAAAATCCAAGGGGTACCCCTGCGATTTTTTTCAACCGATCACTTAACGATTTTTTACTCGTCTTTCAAAAGAGATAAAAATCTGAAATTTTTAGGAAAGTTGTGTCTTACCATGATGTATTTTTGTGATTTTTTTTATTTCTCGGAAAAATCTGCAAGTGGTCCAAAAAAATCGGTTTTTAAAAGCTCAAAAATTGGACTTTAACCGTGATTTTCGGGGTCAAAATATATGCGAATCAATTGTTTTATTATGCAGGAGTCTTCATTTGAACGCCTTACACACGTACATAGCAAAAAATTTGGTGAAAAAAATTTAAACAGAGCCAGAGAAATTATTTTCCGTAAATCGACTTTTTCGCCGGCCGAAATTCCGAGCTCCGCTGGCATCGGTAATAGTGAAAAATTAAATTTTCGTTTTAAAGCGATTTTGAGAGCTATTCTTATAGGAAATTTAACGCTGAATCCGAATATGACGTCAAAACGGTGGAAATTTGACGACGAACATTAGTTTTTCGCGGTTTTAGTACTACACGGTTCATGTTTTTCAACTTTGAAATTCCGTAGCAAATACTTACAGTACTGTTCAAATTTGATTAACTAATGACTCCTACAGGAAATTAGACGTAGAATTCGAATTCAAAGTGAAAACAATCAAATTCGAACGATTAATAATATTTCTCGAATTTTTTTCGTTTTTCATACTTTCGAAGTTTCAACTTTGGGATTTTTTTTCATCACGTTTCCGAAACGGGACAGATTAGGTGCTGTGGAAGAAAATGTAGGAAATTTAACGTAGAATCCATTAAAAATTCGAAAATGGCTAGCGTATATGATAGCTTTCGAGGAATATTCCACTTTATGTCAAAAAACGTGTTTTGACTTTTCTTCAAACGTTAATAGCTCCGCGGGGACACAACATAAAAATAAAATTAAATACACCAAATTGTAGGATTTTGATAGCTCTTTCTCGCCTCTGAGTAATATACCTATGTAAAAGTAGTCGGTTCAAGAGTTATATGCGAAAAACTTGCAAAAAAACGCAAAAAATCGAGTCATAAAACTTTAAAGTGCAATAAAATTTGAACAGAGGCCTAATTAAAAAAAAGAAGATTTTTTCACACGATCAGTTTGTCTCAATTGAACGGCACTATGACCAAAATTTGATTACCTATTCCCAGTTTCTCAATCAATTGGATACCCAAGATTTTTTTACGTCCCCTTCGGGCCGCTCTAGCTCCGGCAAAAATCGATCAACGAACGAATTCCTGTACTTTTTCGTTTAAAGAATTTATCCATGAACAAAATGCGCTCATAAAATCTCATCGCGTTGTGAGAATTTTTCGAGAAAAACGCGAAAAACTGCAAAAAAACGTGGTTTCGAAAAAGCTCAAAAACTTACAAAATGCTCTCTCGAGAAAAGTCAAGGTCCTAAATCAAAATTTCAAAGGTTTTTCACCGTATCATTTTCAAAATGCTAAACGAATATAGTGCCAAATTAATTTTATCTCTTCACAATTTTTTTTAAATGCATGACGATTTTTCAAAAAGAAAATTTGAAATTCCGACTTTGGATCGCTATAGCTCCGCGGGAGTTGAACCAAACTTAACAATCGCAATTACAAAAATGTTCGAAATTTATCCGACTACAACTTTGCAATTCCCTTAGTATATGTAAAAGTTAATAGTTTGACCGCTAGGTCGCCCGAAAGCCCGAATTCCTGAAAAGCGACTTTTCCCAAAAACGACGTTTTTCGATACATTTCGAATTTCTAAAAATTTTCAGAGGCGAAATTAAAAATTCTGAAGGTTTTTCAGCCGATGGCTTTAAATTCTAAGCATACCCTATTTTTTTCATCGAAATCCTTCCAGCCAGTTCCTCAATCAATCGTATCCCTCTCCTCCTCCTCGTTGTGCAGTTTTATATATATAGAAAAACAGTAACAATACCTAAATATAACGATAACAATCCGTTATTTTAAATATTATTACTTTTATATTTTTATTTTTACACGTTGAACCAGAGGGCGCAACTGACGAACATTCTGCGTAGGTACCTATTAAATTTTTGCAATATTTTTGAGCCATATGACGAAAATACCATGTTCACAGGTTCTCCAGTACTACATATTCCTTTCTGGCATTTACTAGTGTTGACTTGTATTTACGAGGGAAACGCATAAAAAGCAAGCAGGAATTTTTATCGCACAGGCGACAGATTTGGCTTTCACCCGTTGCGAAATGCGAAATTCCGCGAAGTTGCATTTATGGTAATGGAGAGCATTTCTGAGCGAAATTCGCGCCAAATCATTGGAAAAGGGTTTTGAAAAAGGAAAACGCGCGACGGAACGCGGAATCTTATCGTTGCTGTCGCGTCAGCTCTAGCACAGATGATCGGCCTTTCAGACGGAACCAAAGTGTGAGACACCTATTGAATATCCAGGAAACAAAATAAAATGAACGCCGTGCGCCTGAGCGAGGTTCCTACGAAGAAAGTGAAAACTCGTCGGCCGCCTCTGTGAATGGGAGCAGGTGATTCACCGCTTGCGACTTCAAGCGCGCCCACTGCTGCCTCGTGAAACAATATCCATCCCCACAATGTCAAACCGTGGTCCATAGACAGTTTAAAAAACGCTGCAAATGATTGTAGAGTGGTTTATTATTACTAAGCTTGAATACTGATTTAAGAAGACTATCCATTTGTGATAGTAATTATTCCAATGAGTATAGAACGATTTATATAGCTCTAAAAACTCTCGAGTTAAACACTCATGCCAAATTTCCGAAAATCTCCCAAATTTGACACAAAAGCTGCGATAACTCGAGAACCGATAAGACTATCGACCCGGCGATGGTCTCATTCGATTCAGCGTCCAAAAATCTATATAATTTGATACCACGTACACATTTTTCTGAAAAACCTTGGAAAATATGAATTTTCTCCCCCTCAAAACCCCCAAAAATACCCTTAAATTGAGCTAGCAAGTCGGTTCAATAATTGGGCCGTCGTAGGACCGAGATTGATTTTTGGTGAAAATTTCAAATTTTTAGCTCTTACAGTTTGGCCGGAAAACTGCTAACGGCGTACGGCGTACGGCGGACGGACAGAATTTTTTAAATTATATATTCGGATTCTACCGCCTTGAAACGTAAAACATCAAATTTTGAGGGGGTTAGAAATTTTTTTTCTTGGCCGATTACAATGGTTTATTATTGAATGATAAACCAAAACGCTGCAAATGATTGTAGAGTGGTTTATTATTACTTAGCTTGAAGAATGATTTAAGAAGATTATCCATTGTGATAGTAATTATTCCAATGAGTATAGAACGATTTCTATAGCTCCAAGAACTCTCGAGTTAAACACTCATGCCAAATTTCCAAAAATCTCCCAAATTCGACACAAACGCGGCGATAACTCGAGAACCGATAAAGCTATCGACCCGCGATGGTCTTATTCGATTCAGCGTCCAAAAATCTATAGAAATTGATACCAAATAGATCTTTTTCTGAAAAACTTTAAAAAATATGATTCCCCCCCTCAAAACTCCCCAAAAATACCCTTACAATCGAGCTAGCGATGTGATTCAAGAATTGGGCTGTTCTGAGACCGAGATTCATTTTTTATGAAAATTTCAAGAATGTAGCTATTATAGTTTGGCCGGACAAGTGTTGACGGCATACGGCGGATAGACAGAATTTTTTTATTGGACATTCGGATTCTACATGCCTTGAAACGTAAAACATCAATTTTTGAGGGGGTTAGACAATTTTTTTTCGTGGGCGATTACAATGGTTTATTATTGAATAATAAACCAAAATGGCTACAAACTATTGTACACTGGTTTATTCCCACACATCCTTGAGGTGACTATTATCTCGTCCCAGGGTCGATACTTCCTATAATAACGCCAGCCAAAAAAGTCCGAATATTCTCGAAACGCTTTGCGAGCCGAAGTTGATTCTACGTATTATCCTAATTTAATGTTTTTCCTCGAATTGGGAAACCATTCGGCAAGTTATTCGTCTAATAATTTACTCGGTTCTTAGTGATTTTTACCCATTTGCGCTCCTTGAGTGGGATAAAAACTCGAGAGAAAAACCTTGAGCTATGTCCGAGCTAGCTAAGTCCGATTTTGGACAATAATTTGCCAATCAAGGCTGCCCATTGAACACAAAATGTGATATAGCTTCAATTGTACATAACTTAAGAAATGAGCTCTTAAATCACTCAGTAAAGAGGCTGTGAACTCCATGACACCACGTCGCCCTGAGGATGCCCGAATGGGCATCATTATTTGTTCATTTTATTTTTGGGAAGTTTTGAGGGGGAGAAAATTCGCATTCCCTAAGGTTTTCCAGAAAAGGAGTATTTGGTATCAACTTCTATAGATTTTTGGACGCTGAATCGAATGAAACAATCGCGGGATCGATAGCTTTATTGGTTCTCGAGTTATCGCAGCTTTTGTGTCGAATATAGAGATTTTCAGAAAATTGACATGAGGGGTCGAGGGTTCTGGAGCTATAAAAATCGTTCTATACTCATCGGAATGTTCGTCCAACACTCTCTCCAGCTGTACGGTAGGGCGAAAAATTAGGAAATTAAGAAAAATAAAAATTATTAAAACTACAATAGTCGCTACGGAGTTTTCCCTCAAAGTTACCAATCTGTTTTTTCGGTTTGAACGTTCACACATGGTCGGAATAATTGCTATCAGAAATCTTATTTTCCTCTTCGTCGCATTTCTTAATGCCCGGGGGTTGTGAGGTGGAGAAAAACCAGGCGACTCATTCTCCAATTCTTTATTAGCTGGCCGAGCACTTTCACCCATTCGGGCATCCTAATAAAGAATTGGAGAATGAGTCGCCTGGTTTTTCTCCACCTCACAACCCTCGGACTATGGATAATACCTCAAATCATTATTGAAGCGAAGGAATAATAAACCATTGTACAATAATTTGCAGCGTTTTTACTTAGGCGATTACAATGGTTTATCAATTGAATAATTAACCGAAATTGGGTCCGAAACGGAAATTTTGTCAAAATCTTATAAGTACTGGGTTTTTCAAACGCGATGTGAAGGGTGTGTATATCGGTGTCATCAAATGTCATGTCAAAAATTTTTTCGAACTTGAAATACATTTGGCAACATCTTTTGCAATATATTTTTGACACCGTTATCTTTAGACACGGATAAATTTGAATGTTTTCGCATTAAATAGATTCTATCCTTTAGCCTTTGCACACGAATAAATTATGACACCGATATGCACTCCCGATGAAAACCTAATAATTTTCGTAGCTGTACTAAAAATGCGGAAATTAAGCTAAAACATGTGTCAAGATGTCAGCTTTGATAATCTATCATGAAAGTCATTTTTCCTCTCGAATTTATAAAGGTTTATAAGTTTGCTATATATAACCATTTTTAATGGTTTATAGGTTTATTTTTTTTAATTTACATGGTTTATATGCAAAAAGAAAGTGTTTGTTTTTTCTGGCTAAAAAAATTTTGTAGGACACTTTTCGTCGGAATTAGTCGTGAAACTCGCAGGAACGGGGTCGGAACTCATTTTACACCTGTATACGCGTAAAATGAGATCGAGTGAACAACAATTTTATGTAGTAAACCTACATAGCTCCAAAGTAGATCTACGTAGGTTGGAGATATTAATTTATATATAACAATAAAAGTTCAGTAGGGTTTTAGCTTTCAATCGTCTCACACATATACTACTTACATGTTACTTACTAAGTTTTCCGTAAAATATTTTCGAATTCATATTCTTCGCTATGCTGGTCGTTCTTTTTCTCGCGTGCGTCTCGAATGAGCCGAAATCAACAGGTCCTCCTGCTCCTCGTCTCTTCTCGCAGTATTGTCATGTGTCAAGCAGGGATATCCTGGCGTGGCTGGTCAAGGGTCCATGTCAGACGCATGTACCCCTACCTGATTTCGGATCTGTTGGGATCCTCCAGTTCGTACTCCTTCTTAGCTCTCCCCCTCTTCGTCATCCGTTGTATCAGAGAAAGTATGCCGGTCCTAACTCTATAAGAGGAACCCGGCCGAACACCGACCTTGCACTTGAACCCGGAATACCGTCATCATGCGAGTGCATGTGAGTAGTCGAATTTATACCGATATTTTTTCTTTTTTTTTCTTCAATTTTTATCTTTAAGAGTGCTCTTTGCAACAAAATATTGCATCAGTGGTTACCGCGTGGTTTTTTAACCGAAAATATTCATCAAACAACGAAATCACCGTGATGTACATTTCCAGTTCATTGAGCCGTTTGGGTAAATCATCGACCGGTTCACAATTTATTACCCATAAAATTATTGATGATAGATTTCACAAAACAAAAATAAAAAATAAATAAAAATAAATAATTAAATAAATAAATAAAAATAAGTAATAATAATAATGATGGTTTCAGCTGTATAATTGAACAGCCACAGCCAACAAGCAATGTAACAATCAACAACCTTTGTTTTAGCTAGTTTCATGAAATTAAAAAATTAAGTTTCATGAAATTAATTAGTTTCATAAAATCCACCATAAGTCCAAATTCGCTATATTAAATTAAAGTCCATTTTTAAGTGTATAGGCTTTCTATAAAATCAATTAAATTTATCGTTATTTTGAATGGGGGGGGGGGGGTATTCGTTTGGTTATAGTTGATAAATTTCGTTTTCTATTCAGTGAAAAATTATGTTATTAATTTTTTTCCAAAATGTCTATTCGCTTTCCTTCTTCTTTCTTGTTACTCTCCTTCCGTTTCCTCTTCTTTTGTTCTTTCTAATTTTCCCTTCTGTTTTTATTATTTTATAATCGGGCTTACGCTAATTTTTCTACCAACGCAATGAAAGTGAGATTTTAGTATTAAAAATTACACTGTTAACATTATTTCTATAAAACCAATTAGTTCTAATCATAATTTTATTTCATTATTCTTCCACTATGAACATACTGCGCATATTTTCTATATATTGCACGTATATTCAATTTGCATTGTCGAAGAAACAATGTCGAGTTCAAAATTGCTTATTTATGTTTTCTTGAAACGTAAGTTTCGAAAATATTCGCCTCCACATTGTCAAATTTGTCAATCTCTCGTTTGATCGGCTTCCATAACAAGTTACAGAATAACTGTTTTGGAGAACTGACAAAAAATTTTGCGATTAAACTGACGAAGTTGAGTATTTTCTGTGAGAAGAGTAGAAATGAAGACGAAGTAGAAAAATTATCACCTTTTGTGTCGTACACGCCTGAAAGTTGGCTATAAAATGAGGGCGCACTGGCTCGAAAAGGTTAGAAGCAGTTTTTTCGAATTAAAAAAAAAAAGAAAAAATTTTTTGGATCCTTAATTCTTGTTAGAGCTACATCTAGTACTTAGGTCGCCATTTTAAAATAATACCACACTGAGCTAAGTGTGCTGGGAATTTTTCCATGAAACTCTTACGAGCGTGGAAATCGTTTCGACCCAAGCTGAGCGGGTATATCTAATTTACGGCCTCGGTAATAATTTTTTACTGCTTCACCGCTCTACCGATTATTGATTCCGTCGCCGCGATTCGCAGTTTTCCTCTCTTTGTAACGGTATATCGTATAACGGCTCCAATAGTTTTATATTCATTTTCAAGTCTTGAAAAGTAAGAAAGACTATCCTCGGCCATCGGATGCATCTCGTGTTTCAAATGGCCCACTTGTTTCTTTCTAGAGAGTGCATAGGCTCGCGCAACTATACAACAGATGCGACAACTGCAATTACACGGCGCGAAGCGATTTGTTTACTTGCGACGACATGCTGCAGTCGAGGGTGATAACGGATTGACTTGAAACCGGTCGGGCATCTTGAGGTTTTTCCCTCTTTGAATCGAGCATCAATCAAATGCTCGGAGACCTACTTCCGCCGCTTCGATTAAATGTTAAAATTCTCTTAAAAACGGAGAATTCCTGGTGGGAAAAAAAACCGACAAAACTCGACATCAAGTGGACCTGTAATATGTCAATTCAACAGTTAATGGGCATATTATTTAATTGAAAAATAATGAAATGAATAATAATAATAATACGAGTAATAATAAAAATAGGAGGAAAATTTATTTTAAATTTTTTAAATAATTATTAATGGAGGTCTTATATGAAAAAATTTATTTATTAAATCGTTAAATGTTTATTTAAAAAAATAAAAAAATACATACCTGGGCCTGTAATATCTCAATTGAACAGTTAATGGGCATATTATTCAATTTAAAAAAATTAAATGAATAATAATAATACGAGTAATAATAAAAAGTAGGAGGAAAATTTATTTTAATTTTTTTTAAATAATAATAAATGGAGGTCTCATATGAAAAAATGTATTTATTAAATCGTTAAATGTTTATTTAAAAAAAAAAAAAACCTGGACCTGTAATATCTTATTCAACAGTTAGTCGGCATATCATTCAATTAAAAAAATAAAATGAATAATAATAATAATAATAATAATAGTACAAGTATTAAGAAAAAATTTATTATTTAAACATTTAAATTTATTATTTAAATTTATTTTAAAAAAATTTTCAAATAATAATAAATGGAGGTCTCACATGAAAAAATGTATTTATTAAATCGTTAAATGTTTATTTAAAAAAAAATATATACAACAAAGATTAACAACGAAGAAATCCCGCAAACCCCGCTTTGTCCTTTTTTATACAAAGAAATCTCGCATAAAACGGTCGCGATTTAGAAAAAAATTAGGATACGTTGATTTTTGAGGTTATTTCGGGAACAGTGCTGACGGTTTTTGTCCAAAACCTTTTGAACGATTTGGAATCGGGTAGGGCCGTATCCGAGTAAAAGATATATCTATTGGAAATTTTTGGTTACTAACTATTCGCATATCAAAAAATGCAGAAAAACAGTTTTGACGTTCGGCTCGAAATATTTTGGAAACGAGAAGTTAAATAATCTTACTTTTGGATTACAATCAGATTCGAGGGCGTATCTTCATTATATTCTAATTTTGAAATCATTCTCAAGAGCGTTTCATGGCGTTTCATGGTGTTTCAAGCGTTTCCATGTTGTCAAACGACCTGAAAACCCAAAAAGTCGGAGAACATGGATAGTTGACGGTGGAATACGTTAACTTAGATTAAAAATTCGATTTCTACAATGAATTCCGAAGAAACAATTCTAAACTCGACTAAAAAATTATTTTATATTTTCCAAATCCGAATGCTGGACATTTTTAACTTGAGTTTCAAAAAATAACTGCTTTGGACATTTGCAAATTTCTGGGTTAAGAAACTCTACAGCTAAATTCCGATTGATTTTTGAATGCGTTGACCACCCAAATGTGGGTTTTCCTGTGATCAAAAAACAACTTCGTACATTGAAAAATTTATATTGACAAAATGGCATTGAATAATTTACGATTTCGGGACTTGAAAAATGAGCTATTTTGACCGTTTCTTTACTTGCCGCAAGGATTATTTAGAAGAAAAAATCTATACCTACAGAGTATTTAAACGATCGTTTATAAAGTTGAATTTTTTATTTTTTACCAATTTTGCCGGTTTTCCGAAAAGTGTCTTAAAATTATAAGGAAATGGAAAAAATTTACGAGTATTCCATTTTTTACATCGATTTTACGTTCTCGATTTCAACATTTCAGGTCCTCTAAATTCTAACAATTAGGTCAAATCAATAGTAGAAGACGTCTTATTAGAGTAATTGAGGATTGAACGTAGAAGAGATTAATTGATCTCTGCCACCACTTTTTAAAATTTCCTTCACGGATCATGGGAATAGTTCATTGCAGAAAGAAAAATGTTCCAAATACCATAGCTTTGTGCAATTGGGCTTTAAGTAGTGAGTCCGAGAGCTTCTTGGTTTAAAATGTTGCAGTAAAATCACGTAACATTTTTCGTGATAATTTATTACAGCATAGCTTTTCAATTTTAAATGATTTTTCAATTAATCAAAAAATGTGAGGATAAAATTCAAGAGCCAACTTGAATTACCCCCTACTTTTTACTTCGGTTGAAAACGATGACAAATTCTGCTAACTTTTGACAAAAATTCATCAATATTATTACAAGCCTATTTTTATGTCTATAATTACTGTAGTAAAAACCATAACCCTCAAGCCCTTATCTGCTGATTATACTTTTTCACCTGATCAAACTTCTCAAAAAAAAAAAAAAAAAAAAAGGTAATAAGTTCATGATTGATCTGGAGCCGCTTAAAATCGGTCGTAAATCTCGTTCGCCTCTCGATTCGTCTCGATTAAAATTATACACAGAGCCGCATCTCGATAAGCCGGCAATTCAGATTGGTGAACATTAGGCGGCCGAAATTACTGTATTCGAACTTGAGGGCCCCGAATCGGCGACTCAACCTTGAAATCATTTTCAATTACAGTTTTTCTCCTTCTGGATTTCAAAGGTGCAATGAAGAGAAGAAAAAAATTACTCGCGCTGTCGCAAGACTAACGTCACGAATCGTCTCCGTTCTTGGACTAATAAGATGACGTTACGATTACATGCAATGCTTTTGTCCGGACATTGACCTGTTTGTTATCGAGTCATGACACTATCGAAGGGAGCACTTAGCTAAGGAGCATTGCTACGGGTCGGAGGGGTTCTTCTGGCTCGCATGCTGGGAAGGAAGAACACTGAAGAATGCCGAACGCCCTGACCCAGTTCCAGACAACCTAATTCCTATCCGCGCAGAAGACCTCTTCCCAGCCTCTCCTGGCGTCTTCCTCTCTCGTTTGAGTCAAATTCCTTCGATATCCACGAACGGTATTTCCGGTGTTTAAAGAAATCCCATACAACGTCCGAATGGCGCCAATTTCGCGCTTTGATTCTGCAAAAAAAAAAAAAAAAAAAAAAAACCGGTAGACTTTTAATTTACTAACTTGTTGGAAAGACGTAATCGATATATTTTTTCAAAGCTGGCATTCGTCATTTATTGATTACGATTAATTAGCTACTGTTGTTCTATTTCTAAGAAATACTGTTGATCATAGCACGAGTCAACCTTTTCTCCTGAAGTTCCAAGTCTTCCTCGTATAGGTTTATTATTCAATTGTAAACCATTGTAAACGCCCGAGAAAAAATATAAATAATAAATAAAAATGGTTGCGTACAAGTCCGCAACACAATTAGACATTTTTATGTGCTTCGCCAGCAACCACCTCGAAAAAAAAATAAATAAATTGATACCTACATCTAATCTCTATCTTAATAGCAACACAAAAATAATGCAAAGTTGATCACTGAATTGTTTATAATATACATTTATGAATTACCTTAAATCCCAGTTTTCGGGATAGTTACTGGTGAGGTGTTTCAGGACAAAAATTTGTTTTATATTAATTTCTATAGATTTTGGGACGCTGAACCGAATGAGACCAAAACGGAGACCATAGCTGAAATGGTTCTCAAGCTATCGCAGCTTTTGTATGGTAAATTTGAGATTTTCTGAAATTTGGCATAACTCGAGAATTTTTGTAGGTATAAAAATGGTTCTCTACTCGTTAATACTCTTGAACACTATTACACTGTACCGTCAGACAAATAAATTAATTTTTGGTTAAGGAATTTTTTTTTTTTTAATTTACAATGATCGTGGTTGCTAAGAGGCTCGAAAGAAGAGGTTGCCTTATAATCGATTAATATTGAAAACGTTCACAAATGTTAGGACAACTACTACTAAAAGTGCGTGGTTCTCTTAAATCATAATTGAAGCGAATATAGATATTAATATAGAAATTGTTGCACGGTTAGAATTGAGGAACGTTGGGAATAAATTCTCAAAAAGCAAATTAACATACGTCAATAATAAGATTTTCTTCCCTTTTGAAGAACTTATTTGACGAAGAAAATCGAGATTTCTCCCCGTAAGCTAATTAATTTCTTCTTTCAACACGTTTTGCAATAAGTAATTTTACTTGTTGGAATGCACGTCGAACACTCTCTTCAACTATACCGTAAGGCGAAAAATTAAGATTTTAATTAGGAAATTAAGAAAAATAAAAATTTAATGATTAAAATTACAATAGTTGCTACGGAGTTTTCCCTTATGGTTACCAATCTGTTTTTCGGTGGGAACATTCACAAAGGTTCGGAATAATTACTATCACAAATGGATAATATTCGTAAATCATTATTGAAGCGAAGGAATAATAAACCGCAGTACAATAATTTGCAGCTTTTTTTTTTTTTTTTTTTTGAGAATTCATCCCGTGCCATCATTCATTCGAATGCGAATTAGAATTCATCCATTTCGTGCGTCCGGGCCAGCTAATTCTTTCGTCACTTTGTCGCACTTATTCAATTTTTGTTCCTTCAGCTGCTGATATAATGACAACGTTATTACGCATACTGTACATGTGCAAAACACGCCTTCCGATTTCCTGTATCATAATAGAAAGTATCAAAAGCCTAGGCGCCGACGATGTCGAATTTTCTTCACAGTTCTCCTCAGTATAAAGAATACGCGTTGTGAAAAGCAAGCATGACTCTTCGCGATTCGGTTAAGCCCGACTATTTGATTAGCTTTACAATGGAGGGATGAAGTGGGCCATTATAGCTCGTATCGTACCTGGAGTTGATGGGATGATCATTTTCTACACGCGGTCACTCATCAATGGGATCCGAACTCGGCTGAGTAGGGATAACAAGGCGTTCGAGCAGACGGAGAAAGCTGAGAAAGTTACTTAAATAAGGCTTGAAAAAGGTATTGGAAAAATGATAGTCGCTTAGTTGTACATAAAGGAGACGGAAGGGATAAATCTATTTTTATTGAAGCGAGCGCGAAACAATAACGGCTCTTTCTCGCGCCTCGGACCGCAGCGAAACGGCTGCTTGATATTATCCGCATTAGGGCATTGAGAACATCTTAAGTACGCTTCGAGGTAAAATTACTTATTGCAAAACGTGTTGAAAGAAGAAATTAATTAGTTTACGGGATGAAATCTCGATTTTCTTTGTCAAATAAGTTCTTCAAAGGGGAAGAAAATCTTATTATTGAAGTATGTTAATTTGCTTTTTGAGAATTTATTCCCAACGTTCCTCAATTCTAACAATGCAACAATTTCTATATTAATATCTATATCATATCTTCGCTTCAATTATGATTTAAGAGAACCACCCACTTTTAGTAATAGTTGTCCTAACATTTGTGAACGTTTTCAATTAATCGATTATAAGGCAACCTCTTCTTTCGAGCCTCTTAGCAACCACGATCATTGTAAATTTAAAAAAAATATTTCTTAACCAAAATTTAATTTATTCCTCTAACGGTACAGTGTAATAGTGTTCAAGAGTATTAACGAGTAGAGAACCATTTTTATGCCTACAAAAATTCACGAGTTATGCCAAATTTCTGAAAATCTCAAATTTACCATACAAAAGCTGCGATAGCTTGAGAACCATTTCAGCTATGGTCTCCGTTTTGGTCTCATTCGGTTCAGCGTCCCAAAGTCTATAGAAATTAATATAAAACAAATTTTTGTCCTGAAACACCTCACCAGTAACTATCCCGAAAACTGGGATTTAAGGTAATTCATAAATGTATATTATAAACAATTCAGTGATCAACTTTGCATTATTTTTGTGTTGCTATTAAGATAGAGATTAGATGTAGGTATCAATGTAAACGTTTTCAATATTAATCGATTATAAGGCAACTTCTCTTCTTTCGAGCCTCTTAGCAACCACGATCATTGTAAATGTTTTTAAAACAGTGGTTTATTATTTCTTCACTTCAATAAAAATTTCAGAATACTATCCATTTATGACAGTGACTATTCAGAACATGTGTAAACGTTTCAACCGAAAAACAGATCGGTAACTATCGAGGAAAATTCCGTAGCAACTACTGAAATTTGAATCAATTTTATTTTTCTTAATTTCCTAATAAAAAACTAAATTTTTTGCCTAACGGTACAGCTGGAGAGAGTGATTGACGACCATTCCAATGAGTATAGAACGATTTTTATAGCTCCAAGAACTCTCGAGTTATACCCCATGACAAATTTCTGAAAATCTCCCAAATTCGATACAAAAGCTGTGATAACTCGAGAACCAATGGAGCTATCGATCCCACGATGGTCTCATTCGATTCAGCGTCCAAAAATCTATATAATTTGATACCACGTACACATTTTTCTTAAACACCCTGGAAAATACGAATTTTCTCGTCCTCAAAACCCCCCAAACATACCCTTAAAATTGAGCTAGCAAGTTGGTTCAAGAATTGGGCCGTCGTAGAACCAATATTGATTTTTGGTGAAAATTTCAAGAATTTAGCTATTATGGTTTGGCCGGAAAAGTGTTAACGGCGTACGGCGGACAGACAGAATTTTTTTTATTGGATATTCGGATTCTACATGCCTTGAAACGTAAAACATTAAATTTTGAGGGGGGTTATAAAATTTTTTTTCTTGGGCGATTACAATGGTTTATTATTGAATAATGAACAAATATTTCTTAAACAAAAATTAATTTATTTGTCTGACGGTACAGTCTAATACTGTTCAAGAGTATTAACGAGTAGAGAACCATTTTTATACCTCCAAAAATTCTCGAGTTATGCCAAATTTCTGAAAATCTCGAATTTATCATACAAAAGCTGCGATGGCTTGAGAACGTTTTCAGCTATAGTCTCCGTTTTGGTCTTATTCGATTCAGCGTCCCAAAATCTATAGAAATTAATATAAAACATATTTTTGTCCGAAAAACCTTTGAAAATAATAAGAATTTTCCCCTTAAAACCCACCGAAAATACCCGTAAAATTCAAGTTGCAAATAATCTCCCAAGATCAACACAAAAGCTGCCATAACTCAAGAATCAATAATGTGGACAATATGGTCTCATTCGATTCAGCGTCCAAAAATCTATGAAAATCGATACCTATTGCACGTTTTTCCGAAAAACGTTGGAAAATACGAATTTTCTCCCACTCAAAAACCTCCAAAAAATGCCTTTAAAATTGAGGTAGCGATTCGCCTGTAGAATTGAGCCATTGTCTGACCATGATTGATTTTTGGTGAAAATTTTGAGAATGTAGCTATTATAGTTTTGTCAGAAATATGTTCATGGCGTTCGGTGGACTGACCGAATTTCGATGGGGGGTTTAAAAACCTTCTTTTTTTCTTGGGCGATAATAATGTTTATTTATTGACCTCAAATAAAATCGTACAAGAGAAATGTATCTACTGGTCGTGTCCAAAATATGCGCGCCCCAAATCACAATCATCTCAAGTCGCATCAATTTACTACAATTTAATTTTCAAGAGCCGACTCTGTAAAAATATTGACACCTAAGTAAAATAAATTTGCAAAAAAGTTCAAAAACTCGGAAATTTGATTAATATTAATAACATTTCGCACAACCGAATATGCCGAATCAAAAGAGATCTTACACGGGCACATGAAACACATTGAATTCGACACCAAATTAATTCAATGAGTTCGCTTCTTTTAGCTGGAGCCCCTTCGTGAATCCGCTGAACGATTTAGAATAGTGGAAATCCAAACCGCTCGCAAGCTCTTGATCTCCGATTCTCTTGAGGATGTCCTAAACCTCAATAATTAATTCATCCCAGGAGAATTTCGGACCAATGTTCCATTGTATAAACCAATAGTGCCGTAATTACTTAGGAATAAATCGCTTTCAATTGCTGTTCAAATTTCGGACGCTGAATAAGGCCGCTTTTGGAGAACAGTCGAAACTTCGAAAGGTCATAGTTCAAAGTAGTTCATCGAATCACAAATATAATTTATATTTTTGATAAGATAAAACCGCTAAACTATTATAAATGCCTATTTGTTCATTAAAAATGTTTTTCTCAATACATTTTTCAAACATTTTCTGTTGTTAATTTTGTTTTTTGTTTTTGTTTTAATGAATTAACTTTTTAAATTTTTATACAGGTTACGAACCCAATGAAAATTAGCTAAAATTAATTTGAACTTTGCAATTCTTTTTTCATGTTTTTTTTTTATTTTTTAAACGTTTTCTGTTCTTAATTCTGATATTTTTTTAATGCGTTCATTTTTTAAATCTTTTTTACTTTTCAAAAGCAAAATTTAAAAAAGACTTATTAAATTGAACAATTATACAGGTCACGAACACGATGAAAATTAGCTAAAATTAATTTGAACTTGGCAATTCTTTTTTCATGATTTTATGATTTTTTAAACATTTTCTGTTCTTAATTCTGATTTTTTTTAATGCATTCATTTTTTAAAATCTTTTTTACTTTTCAAAAGTAAAATAAAAAAAGACTTATTAAATTGAATAATAATACTGGTCACGAACACGATGAAAGTTAGTTAAAATTTATTTGAACATGACAATTCTTTTTTGTATGATTTTTATGGTTTTTTAAACATTTTCTGTTCTTAACTTTGTTTTTTTTTATAATGCATTAATTTTTTGACCTTTTTTTACTTTTCAAAAGTAAAATGAAAAAAGACTTATTAAATTGAATAATAATAATGGTCACGAACACGATATAAATTAGTTAGAATTAATTTGAATTTGACTTTTTTTTTTTTTTTGTCAACTGTTCTTCATTCCGAAGGTCTCGAAATTTTCAAAATGTTCATTTTCTTTTGAGAATCCAGCGGTGAAAACAATTTCGCACAATATGATCCCTCAATAGTATGAAGCTGTCGCTGCGGCTGAGCTCTCTAAATTCCTTAAGCTACATAAAGATCGAGGTAGTAAATGAAAAAGATAATTCAAACGAGAAAGTTCAAACGGAACAATTTTTCCCCGGTTGAAAAAAAATTAAAGAGGGAATTGAAAATGTAGGCCAATTATTGGCGCATCATTGTCTCTTCGGGAAAGTGCTATTAAGAAAGTAATTTTTACTGGATTTTATACGTCTTCAGATGTCGAAGGTGAAAACGGGCGGTTCGAAAATTGATTTCATGGACGATTCTGAGATTTACAAGTTAAGAAACGAAAATAATATAATCGTAATTACCACGCGTTATTTTTTTAAATTTTTTTCAACACTATTGTCACGATAAATCTTCACAACGATCTAACTCTAACTCGTTTAGAGCTAATGTCGTCCTATTAAAAAAAAAAGAAAAGGAAAAAAAGCGAATAATTAGTGTCGAGGATTTTTATCAGCCAATTTGGCTCAATTGGGTAACTCGGCTCGGAAAAGTTTCGATGACCGATTTCTATTCTGGTCACTTCCTTTTATCAGTTGGACATCAAGGCCACGGGCGGGATGTGCTCAGCCAACAATTATCCTTCGCGGTTAGTTACTCCTATGAGTGCTTTCCATTTTTGTCGTATAAACTTCGCTTACGTCTGGCCATTTTGTGTGAATGATAAAGCACGTAACGGGAAGCGTTTCTCGAGACGAGCCTACTTACGCTTCGAGTATCATTTTACGACCACCGAGCATCGAAGCGAGCGTTTTACGAGAAAGCGGAAATTTTAACGTTTTTCTCACGAGAATTTCCAACGCAGCGGCCGCATGAGAAATTTCAATGTCAATCGTTGTTAACGGATTTTTTTTTCTGCGCGTTTTGAGCAAGTTTAAGCTTGGTTTGACCGATAACTTTCCCACCTTGAACGATTAATGATGAAGCAAAGAAATATGACAAGTTAATTAAGGGGATTGCTCTGCTCAATAAGAATAAGTGGCTATGATATTAATATGGACTAGAACTTAATAAGGTTTCATCTCGTATCATTATTGGATTCGTTTGGTATTTAATTTTATTTAATCTCTATCTAGCTCAGTTTGTCACTCTTTGACTATTTAAAAAGCTGCAAAAGGCTCACAAGAGAGTTAATTTGTTTATTTTCTCCCTTATTATTCTGGTTTTATATTCAAGTTGCCAGGCAATTATTTCTTAATCACGCGTCAATCCTTCAGTATTGCATTCTCTTAATTTCAATTTCATCTGTATAAAAACTCAGCAAATTACTGTACAGTGGTTTATTATTCCTTCGCTTCAATAATTATTTAAGAAGACAATCCATTTGTGATAGTAATTATTCTGAACATTTGTAAATTTTGGGAAAACTCCATAGCAACTATTGTAATTTTAATTATTTTTATTTTTCTTAATTTCCAAATAAAAATCTGAATTTTTCACCTTGCGGTATAGTTAAAGAGAGTGTTCGACAAGCATTCCAACGAGTGTAGAACGATTTTTATAGCTCCAAAAACTCTCGAGTTATACCCTCGTGACAAAACCTTTGAAAATAATAAGATTTTCCCCCTTAAAACCTACCGAAAAATACCCATAAAATTCAAGTTGCAAATAATCTCCCAAGATCAACACAAAAGCTGCGCTAACTCGAGAACCAATTAAGTTATCGACCCCGCGATGGCCTCATTCGACTCAGCGTTCAAAAATCTGTAGAAATTGGTAGCAATTACATCTTTTCTGAAAAATTTTGGAAAATACGAATTTTCTCACCCTCAAAATCCCACAAAATGCCCTTAAAAATGAGGTAGCGTTTTGGTTAGAGAATTAAACCATTGTCAGGCCAGGATTGATCTTTGGTGACAATTTCAAGAATATTTAGCTTTCTTAGTCCCGTCAGAAAAGTTTTAATTTTTTTAAAGTGGATATTCGGATTCTACATGCCTTGAAACGTAAAACATCAATATTTGAGGGGGTTAGAGTTTTTTTTTTTTTTTTTTTTTCTAGGGCGATTACAATGGTTTATTATTGAACAAAAAACAAAAACGTCAACTTCAAACGTTATGATTTAAAAAAAATCATAAAAACACTTTCTTGGCTCTAAAAATGAAAATAAACAAAAACATCATTAACTAAAAACTGGACTGTTTAATTGGATGACTTAATACGCTGCAAAAAAATATATTAATTTAAAACTAGACGGTTGTAATGGCATTGATACGCTACTTAATGCGCCAGCAATTGGTCAATTTGTCGAAACTATTAAGACTGAAACTCAGATCAAACTATGTTCTCATTATGCTATTTGATGCCTTGTCGAAAAAAGGATCGAGCATCAAAATTTGCTGCATGTTTAGGCAGATCTAGAAGCCTCGCTGCGTTTCTTGTTTTCCTGGTGTGAACATCAGTTCGGATAACGAGTTGACGCGCCAGTTAGCTAGAAGTGCCAAATTTCAACAATTTGAAAATTTTTAATGCCAATCGATCTCTATTTTCAATTATTCTAACTTTAAGTGACATTCATTCGGTTTCAGATTGAAAAAAAAACGCACAGCTGAGATCTGCCTTCAGACCACTGATCTTTCCCTTAGAAATATTACAAAAACTTAATTTATGTATGTATGTTAGGTACCAATAAACTCCTAAACTGTTGGAAATTTTTCGAGCACATTCCCGAGTTGGTTTCTGGGCGAAAAAATCTCGTAAAAATCTAAAATAGTTCAGGGGGAAAATTCGAATATGTCGGATTTTGAGGTAATTTTTGAGAACGATTCTGAAAGTTTTTGTCTCATAAGTTTTGAACTGTTAGGAATTCGGTGAGGGTCGTATTCGAGAAAAATATAGATACATCAATAGCCCATCCGCTGATGTGTTTAATAAAAATATAATTATGTGGTTCGGGAGTAACATACATACTTTCAATTTTATTTTAATAATTGTTCACATTTTAATTTTTTTAACGCCCTTTTTCGTCTTCCTGCGTTTTCGTCTTCTTGCGTTGCATATTCTGATTTCCCTCGGAATTCCGGGCCATGATAGTTCCGTTATCGATACTAGGACGAAGATTGTTCGCTAGTAATTAGCAATGAAAACTCCATAGGTCGCTCTCCATAGCCAATTCGCACGGTGTAATTACGGAAAAAATTCTACTGCGCATGCTCCGAGGAATTCGGTTGCAGAAATTAGTCTTCCTGGCCGTTTGTGAGAGCTATACTGACGACTGTCGATTCAGCGAGAGTCCGAACTCCATCGGATGCTATAATTATCGTCTTTTTTGCGGCTTGGGATACGTTCCCACAAGTTTTAGCACTCCGTAATTCGTCCATTGTTCCGTCGTATTCGAATTATACGCCTTGAACGAGTGAAAAGGTATGCGATATATCTACCAGGTGAAAGATGTATTTATTTTCGTGCTTCTGCGGTTCGCCAGATTCGCAGCGGGGCGATAAAAAATTGTATAGATATCGAAAGTGAGGTCGTTGATGAAATTTTTTCTCACTTGCTGCTTATTAGCAGCTTGATAGAACCGCATATTATGCAATAATAAACCGCTGCTTGATAGAAAATTATGGCAATTTTGGTTTATTATGCAATAATAAACCATTGTAATCGCCCAAGAAAATTTCTTTAAAACTTAAATTAAATTATATATATGACCTATGGTAAGAAAAATAAAAACTATTAAAATTACAATAGTTGCTACGGAGTTTTCCCCTATAGATACCAATTTTTCGGTGGGAACGTTCACAAATGTTCGGAATAATTAAAATCACAAATAGATAATCTTAAATCATTATTGAAGCGAAGGAATAATAAACCACTGTACAATCATTTGCAGCGTTTTTGGTTTATTATTCAATAAAATAACCATTTTAATCGCCCAAGAAAATAAAATTTCTAACCCCCCCTCAAAAGTTGATGTTTTACATTTCAAGGCATGTAGAATCCGAATAGCCAATAAAAAAAATTCTGTCTGTCCGCTGTACGCCGTTAGCAGTTTTCCAGCCAAACTATGATAGCTAAATTCTTGAAATTTTCACCAAAAATCAATCTCGGTCCTACGACGGCCCAATTCTTGAACCAACTAGCTAGCTCAATTTTAAGGGTATTTTTTGGGGGTTTTGAGGGGGAGAAAATTCATATTTTCCAGGGTGTTTCAGAAAAATGTGTACGTGATATTAAATTATATAGATTTTTGGACGCTGAATCGAATGAGACCATCGCCGGGTCGATAGCTTTATTGGTTCTCGAGTTATCGCAGCTTTTGTGCCGAATTTCAGAAATTTGACATGAGGGTATAACTCGAGAGTTCTTGGAGCTATAAACATCGTTCTATACTCATTGGAATGGTCGTCAAACGCTCTCTCCAGCTGTTTCGTTAGGCAGTAAGTTTAGCTTTTAATTAGGAAATCAAGAAAAATAAAAATGATTAAAATTACAATAGTTGCTACGGAGTTTTCCCTTATAGTTACCATCTGTTTTTCGGGGGGAACGTTTACAAATGTTCGGAATATTTAAAATCACAAATGGATAGTCTTCTTGAATCATTATTGAAGCGAAATAATAATAAACCACTGTACAATCATTTGCAGCGTTTTTTTATTGGCTATTCAGATTCTACATGCCTTGAAACGTTAAAACATCAAATATTGAGGGGGGTTAGAAAATATTTTTCTCTTGGGCGATTACAATGGTTTATTATTGAATAATAAACCAAAATGGAAGGGAACATTCGGTTCAATAATAAATACATGGAGAACTTTTGACTGATTTTGAATAATGCTACAGTTTGATGAATATAACAATCCAGCTCAGGCAAGTACTGGTTCAACTAGACTTGAAGTCTCCGTTCCCTAGATTGACCATTCTGCTCGCCGTTTCGAAGCATAAGTTGATGATTGATTAGTATTCCGTTTAGCTGTCACGACCTAATAGGTGACGCAATTGATTGCATTGTCGGACACTTCTCTCACCCCTTGATAGCTTGTAGATTTTCCCTTGATTACAGGTCGAGCTAAATATAGCCTGTAATGTCTAAAGAGGTTCTGCTTCTGCTCGCATCGGATTCCCCAGGCTGAAGAAAAAAATCGCCATAGGAATACTTCAACTCGAGTCTCCCGTCTTCTTAAAAACAAATCGCATACATCAAAAAATTCCGTTATTCGGCTGATTTACGATCATTTCAGATTGACAATGCTAACCCGTAATTTGAACTACGGTACCCGATGACTCAGTGCCCCTGAGAACCATCGAAGTCGGTAGTTCTTGACCTGAGCAACCGGCAATCGACATCCAATCTCGATTGAATGCCCTCCGACAATCACATACACCAAACAACCGAACCGTCGTTCGTGACCTAACTTGAAAAATAGTTGAGTTCTCGAATAATTCGTGGTCTACTTCCCAAGACTTGGACGCGTAGGGTGAAGGCACCAGTGTTTGACACCTTAATGAAATATTTTACTTCGGCACTTCATTAAAAGCGTTTTCTCCCCGTTTAGATTGTTTTCATTAATTGTTTTGGTAGCACCAGAATCTGAGTAATCAAATCAAAATTTAAATTGGCCAAAAAAATCCAAGATTTTAGCCACAAAACCGGTTAAAAAAAAAAAATTTCAACCGGGGTTTGACAGCAAAATTTTGAAAATCGCCAGTAATTGACAGGAGTTTGGATCAGTGTTTGACAAATACCATTTTAGGTTTGGTCTTCGTAAAATTTGGTGTATTTATGAAAAAAACAATGTTTTACAGTCTCATAATTAGGAATAAGGAATAAGTCGTTCATTATGTTTCAAAACTATCGACTAGGCAATGACAAGAATAAATTAAGATCAAACTTAGAATTACAAAAGAAGGCACATTTTTTGTCTTACATTGATTTTTGAATTATTAGAGGAACTATCAAATTCCAGTAGATGCTT
Organism: Tupiocoris notatus; assembly: GCA_037159825.1. Lineage (NCBI taxonomy): Eukaryota > Metazoa > Arthropoda > Insecta > Hemiptera > Miridae > Tupiocoris > Tupiocoris notatus. Next base: position 712,725 of record JASJUZ010000054.1, read on the forward strand.
AAAATAATAGTAACTCTTTCCCCGAAAGTCTGGTCTATATTATTTTCATTTTTTTTCTCTGAAAGGATGAAATTATTCAATGATGTTTTTTAAACGATAGATTAAATCTTTGTCGGTTTATTATTCAGTTTTGAACCATCCTAATCGCCAAATATATAAATCCAATTGTTATGTTACCGAATAAGTGTGGGCTGGCTTTTCCTTTTTTTTTGTTTATTTTATATTTATGTTTATCATAAATCATTGTCTATCCTAAATGTATTGGGTGCGGGCGTTTTTACCGCACCTGCGCGACGATAGCTACATGTTGAGATTGGATAGGCAATGTATCTCGGTCGTCCGTCTATCGTGACGTCTCGTCTCTTCCGTCGTCGGTGTTTGGAGTGACCGTATGTCCTCTCGCCTCGTCTTGCTTCATATAAGCACTTTATCGTTTTCTATCCGAATTTTCTGTCCGTGGATACGTTTTTCGTCCAGCAGAGAATTACGGCCTTCCACGTCTATCGTCGAAGGGTTTTGTGGTTTGATCCGAATCGCTCGTCTGATCACCACGTCTTTCGTGTGCCACGTGTGCGCATACTCTCCCGGTAGGACTCCCGCGCACCCGGAAGCGACGTCGTCGCTGTAATTCCGAGGATCATCTATAGTCGACCAGGTGAGAGTACGCATAAGTGCAGTGGTGAACTTTTTCGACGTTTGAACAGTTCCGTCGTGCGCGTCTTACGTGTGAACGGACGATATCGCGCCGTTCCGCTCGCGACCGGTTTGGACTCTTTGTTTTATTTTTTATCAAGACAATTTTTATTTTAATATTTTTGGTCATTTATTGATTTATTTATTTCATTAGTTTGAAAGGAAAAGCAAATTAAAGCCCGTAAAACCAAGATCCTTTTTATTTTTCATTAAATCCGTGGTTGGATAGCAAGATTATACTTTTATTTTACTTTAATCCCTATCCCCACAAAACACCAATAAATAAACGTGGCAAATTTTTTTTTTTTTTTTTTATACTCTTTATTGTTAGATACACCGAGCGTGTTGCTCATAAGTAACATTCTTTTGACCTTAAATACTAACACAAATCAACAAAACGTGTACATAGACTAGGTTTGGCAAATGATTGTATTAAGATAAATAAAAATTACCATAGTTGCCACGGAGTTTCCCCTTACACCAATTTTCTACTTACCAATATGTTTTTTAGTGGAAACGTTCATAAATGTTCGGAATAGTAACTACCACAAATGGATTGAAGACAAGGAATGACTTTCATTGAAGCAAAGGAATAATAATCCACTGTAGAATCATTTGCAGCGGTTTTAAACATTATTTGAATTTAATATTGTTTAAGACAGCCTCCACTGAGTTTGCAGGATAAAAGTAACGTACCAAGAGAGCTCCCACAAATGATCGGTTTCTAAATTGGCTGATTACGAGCATCTCAAAAAGTTTCTCTACGACGATTGGATTTAATAATTATTCAACTCAATAACAAACACACCGACTTTCGACTATTTGATAAGTCACCTGTTAAATTATAAGAGGTTCGTCTGTTTGGGCGTCGTTATGTAGTAAACGAAATTACTAAAGTTTTTAATGCCATCAACGATTCCAAGGTCAAGAGGCTGTTCAATATTATCACGCAGTTTATTATTCGTAATTGACCCGGCTATGATAACTTTCACGTCATAAATTTCAAATAGGTGCCTAGACCTTGGTTTTATGCGAGTCTAATTCAAAGGTTAGTTAACAGTTTATACTTCCAGAGTAAATCTTGGTTGAGTCGTCGCATCTCTCATCGTACTGGGTTGGTGAGGGGGAGAAGAACTAGGCGACATGTTCTCCGATTTTTTATTTACTGGCCGAGTACTTTCGCCCCTTCGGGCATCCTCAGGGCGATGTGGAACCATAGGTTACCACAGCCTATTACGGCTGTGGTAACCTATGGTTCCACATCGCCCTGAGGATGCCCGAAGGGGCGAAAGTACTCGGCCAGTAAATAAAAAATCGGAGAACATGTCGCCTAGTTCTTCTCCCCCTCACCAACCCAGTACGGTTTCAAGTAAAGTTTCCAAAGTGACTTCGACTGCGTAAGTGACAATAAAAATTTTAGTTTTTCAACATTTTTCTTTTCAGGAGTTTTCTATGGAATCTCACTCCGCAATAAGTAAAGCAATGAACAGCAGTTATTCGTAGTCTGTTAGAGGAAATTAGGAGATGCGTTTAAGCTACGAGGACTACCAATAATTTATTATTTTAAAAGAAAAAATTTATTATTTTTTAAAACTATTTTTTTACGGGATGTAATATTTTATTTCATTATGTATGATTCTACTTATTGTTAAATTTACCTATCTAATATTCGGTATCGGTGTCTTATAAACCATAAAATAGAGATGGTTTTTTTTAATTTTTTTTTTTAATCTGCATATATTTATTAAATTACAAGAGAGTAAAACTAACAAATTACAATGACAATATGCTCTCCCCCCCTTTAAGTACAAACTTGCGCTGAGGGGTGGAGTCGTTTTCAGCACCTCAATTAACTCCATTTTGTATAAAAAACTCTACCTCATAAGCCATTTATGCTTATAATTATGTCGGCCTACTCTATTTTGCACACTCTATCTCAATGGCGTTTTACGGTACAACAGAAATATAATACAGGTAATTGTCTGATGCAATACCTCGAAAATCCTCCTACAAGTGCCGGTAAAATTCAATGTCAAGATGACTCGTCATCTGAAGCGCTTTCATCGGCCTAATAGTGTAAAAGTTTCGCGAAACACGTTCCTGCAAAAGGTCATTTACATTCTGACGTTACTTTTCTCGGTCTCCCATGAACTGTCCAGTCACAGCAGTAACCGCACAAGTTCACTTTCGTTGCGGTGCAGACAGAACAATTCAATTAGGAATGAAAGCCGAGTGAAACTTTGGCTCTCGACTATGACAGACTAGGTGATCTAGTCACTTTTGCTCTCTATATACGCCTCGGACTTAGCTGGCGAGGAATTATTACGAACAATAGAGAGTTATAGGTGCAAAAAAAAATCTCGATCGATCTCTCTTCGTTACGCGCGATATTACTAGAACGTGAGACGTACGATTAATGTCAATTTATCGAAACAATGAATGAAACGTTTCTTTATAACGTTCATGAGCTGCTCTGGGAATTCGATAAGAATAGGATTAATTAAGCCACTAGCTTCTCCGCATTTCATTCTTGCACCAGTAAAGGAAACATGAAGGTTTATTTATCGACTCCAGGGTTTCAAAAAGACAAAAAGATTTCCTATACTGTACAGTAATTATTTCCAAATAGAACACTCTCATAGTTTGTATTCTTTTGTTTGTAGTACCATGTGATCACCTCTAGTCATTCTCAAGTCGTACATTTAATGTTAAATTCGCCCCGTTCTAGTCACCCCTGCATTTAAACCTAATCCCCTATTCATTTTAATTTATTAGACTCTAGATTTAAAAAGCGGAAGTGCTCTAAAAATATTCCCAATTCATGACAATCCCAACCTTGTGGAGCTATTACTGGGCCTAATTTTTAAAACTTTTATATAGAAGATGTTTCCTGAAGAGGCCCAGAGTGGCGAAAGCGCTAGAAGAGATATAAAAACAAAATATGAGATAACGTCGCAATCAATGTCTCTACCTCAACCTGTCCACTCTCATAGTGAAAAATAAAACGACGCATCGACGCGCAATTCAAAAAAGTGCAAGAACTGCAAGAAGACTACAATACCACCACTGCTACAAACAAAATCCTTGCGATTGCCAAGAAATAGTAAAAACGACCAGTTTGAGATACTTAGGGATAATAATAGATAAAAAACTAAAGTGGGACATACATATCGAATCTCTTCGCCAAAAGCTTAGGAAATGTGCATTTATGTTATATTCCATCAAGCACTTGCCTAAAAAGCTACTAAAAAACATATATCAAGCACTATTTGAGTCAGTAATACGCGGTCATCATTTGGGGAGGGTCTTACAAATATCTAATAGAAAAAATTTATAAACTACAAAAGAAGACTCTCAAAATATTATTTGGTAAATCAATGAGGTATCCATGAGACACATTATTTAAAGAATTAGGGCTACAAACTATTCATCAAATATATACAAAAAATATGTTAAATATAATAAAGAAAGAAAAATATCTATTCTATTAGGATGTTAGAGAGCGGAGAAACAAGCAATAGAGAATAAAATTACCAAAAGTAAAAAACAGCTATGCACAAGGCACCACTCGATACAAAGGAATAAAAATAATCAACAAACAATTCGATTTAATTACCAGATTGAAAAAATAAATAGCAAAACTCTATTCAAAAAAGAAATCATTAAATTTGTAAATAGCAAAAAAATACGATAACTACATATACAAATAGAACATAAAAATAGAGACCAACAATGGAAACACTTAAAAATACAAATAACACATAATTTAGAAAAGACGGATATTAAGGACGTAACAGAAATGAAATTTACATTTAAAAAAACCAACTCTGCGCCAGAGCACAGCATCTGCGATGCTTTCTAGTGCAGTCCTCAAATAAAAATGTAACCAAGAAGCATCAATATTTTGATTTATCTGTAGTGATTAATACAACTGTAATATTAAGAGGACAAATAAACATATCTTATCTATGTAACTCTGAATACCATTTCCGAACCGTCCGAGAAATCGATACTTGTCTTCTATCATTTTTCGCGGTGACAACTTGAAAAATCACGGCTCGATCCGGAAGTCCGACTCCGATAAAATGATGATCAATCATCGTGGAGATTTAGAGTTAACATGATAAAAACTGAGTGCCACCTTATCGATTTAATAAGGACGTCAAAGGATGTTATTTTGTCAAGGCAGCTGAGTGTATTTTCGATACAGATAAAGGGTTATTTTAAAATATGGAAAATCGTGACGTTTGAAGAAAGTTTTTTTTTTTTTTTCAAATTTAATCGTGCAAAATAATAAGTTTATTTTAAGTAATTTTTCATAGTTCAATTCTTGTAAATAATGAGGTTGGAGGATAATGATTGATAAAATAAGGAAGGAAAAGGGAAAAATTCGTTAAATTAATTAACTTTTTTTAACACTCTGAAAATTCGCATATCAATTAAATTGATCGGTTTTAGAACAGCTCGGTTACAATATTTGAACCAATTAAGGCCGCTAGTTTCATGTTAACTCTCATCACATGTAGCTCCTTGAAGATTCATAAAAATCACCGTTATCAACGATGATTTCGGTTTATTATTCAATAAAAAACCCATTGCAATAATGAATCCAACAACAGACTAATATAAAACCGAATAAGTTATAAATTATTAATAAAACGGAAAAAGTTGCCGATTTCTTCAAAACGATTAATTTTCTGAAAAAAAAAATCAACGTAAATCACCACAATAGTTCCATACATAATCGTTTATTTGTTTTGACGATACTAAAAACTGGATATTTAGTATAATTGATCTGGCTGTGATTAGACGCGTTTGATCGTGAATCGTAGATTGAAGAACGAAGAGAAATTAACTTACTCAATTTTAATAGTATTTTCTGGGGTATTAATGTGGCGTATTTTCTAACGTTCTTCAGACAAGGGTGTACTTGGTATGAATTTCTATAGATTTATTGGACGCTGAATCGAATGAGACAATCGAGGGGTCGATAGCTAGTTCTCATGTTATCGCTGCTTTCGTGTCGAATTTTTGAGATTTACCAGAAAATTAGCACGATGGTATAACTCGAAATTTTTGGAGCTACAATATTCGTTCTAAACTCGCTGGAATGCTGGTCAAACACTCCTCAGCTGCACCGCCAGGCGAATAATTCAACTTTTGATTTGCAAATTAAGAAAAATACGCTGCAAATGATTGTACAGTGGTTTATTATTCCTTTGCTTCAATAGTGAGAAGACCATCCATTCGCGATGATAATTATTCCTAGCATTTGTAAATGTTCTCACAAAACAACAGATTGGTAACTAGAAGGGAAAATTCCGTAGCAACTATTGTAATTTTCACCATTTTTATTTTTCTTAACTTTTTTCCTAACTTTCAAATTGAAAGCAACATTTTTCGACTAACAGTACAGCTGAAGAGTGTTTGACGAGCATTCCAGCGAGTATAGAATGATTTTTATTACTACAAGAACTCTCGAGTTATACAATCATGCCAAATTTCTGAAAGCCTCCCAAGTTCATTCAAAAGGCTGGAATAACTCAAGAACCAATAAAGCTTTGGACTATAATTGACGCCAAATACACCTTTTCTGAAAAATCTTGGAAAATACGAATTTTCTCCCCCTTAAACCCCCCCATAAATACTCTTGAAATTGAGCTAGCAATGTGGTTCAAGAATTGGGCTGACTTGAGA